>CAIGQV010018170.1:12492838-12504981 GCA_903798115.1 Danio jaintianensis
TATAGTAATATTCCTGTACATACACTTGTCAATTTGCATATTTGCATCTGTGGAGGAGCGGGGGGTCCGTGGGCCCGGAGGCGACGGAGAAGCCCCCACTGTAATCGAAAGATCTGCCAGAGTCCTCATCGCTTTCACAGGGAACAACAGGGGAGGCTTATGCTTTTGCAAGTGCAAGCCGTGATCTCAGCTGCACAACAGACATGCGCTTTCAGTGAGAGCATGAGCTGTCCGCGAGCACCACATCGACATGCTGGACCCCAGACCTGTGATGCAGTGCCTATTGTCTATCATCCGGAGATAGGAACTACCGCATCCAGAAACGCACAGTAGGAACAGCATCTTAAAAAAGATGAGTTGCCTGACCGTGTTGCTCTCTTAGAGGAAATCTGCTCTTTTATTAGACTGCTCTTTTTAGAATTACCCAGCAAAACACCCAGGGACAGGATAATCACACAGTTCAACCGCCGCTGCCTGTGTGTCTCTGACACATTAAAGTTTCCTCTGAAGGGGAAATTAATTATAAAGATATCTAATTCATTTTTTACTAGTAAGAATGTAATTGCTGAGCTCTAATTCAGTTGCAGAGCTCTCTAATTGTAATTGTTACGAGTAAAAACTGAATTAGAGAGCTCTATAATTATATTCATACTAGTAAAAGTGCAATTATGACGAGTAATGCTGAGTGCTTTTTAAGCTAATTTGGCTTGCCATAAAATCTCTTTTAATAAAAATGCAGATCTTCTATTTCCTTTGTTTTTCTATGTAAACGCTGTTGATGGACGTCCGTGACGATCTTGCATCTTCTGCAGCACATTGCACATGAGCGCCACATTTTTTTCAAGAGTTCGCCCTTATGCTGTCCCGGGAGAGAGCACTGAGCTCATGAGATCCTCGAGCCCGGGGCTCCCTCCCGTTGCAGGGAGAGAGGGGAGTTTGAGCTCAGGTAGGTCTCGAGAACTCCCCTGCTTGATAAAGGTGGATTTGAATATAAATAATTATGGAGAGAATTGCTGAATTAATCGCTCGTCTATGGTGTCAATTTGGTTGGTCGATTTACTTAATGTTACATGTTTTTGGTCTGTGGGAGGAAACCGGAGAGCCCGGGGAAAACCCACGCAAACACGGGGAGGGCATGCAAACTCCGCACAGAAATGTCAACTTGGCAAGGTAAAGGCTTGGGCAAATGACATTCTTGCTGTGAGGCAACGGTGCTAACCACTGGGCCTCCGTGCTGCCCTTTCGAGGAAAGGGGAGGAGTAGGGGTGGAAGGGGGGATTCTTCAAGACGAAGATGGCTAAGGTAAGAAACTCTGGTTATTTATAGTGATTTAGGAATCATCTGATTGGTGGAACATGCATTAGCTAATGCGGACCAGCTGCTATCAATCATAAGCACGTGCTCCTCTCGAAATTAGTTTATGAATAAACTTCACTTCAAGAGTTCGCCCTTAGCTGATGATTGATTATAAAGCGTGTTTGGCATGCTGTCCCGGGAGAGAGCCCTGAGCTCATGAGATCCTCGAGCCTGGGGCTCCCTCCCGTTGCAGGGCGAGAGGGGAGTTTGAGCTCAGGTAGGTCTCGAGAACTCTCCAAAATGCCTTTTAGCTCGGGACAGCAGCCGCGTATTGAAGAACCCCCCGAAAGGCAAAGATTAATGCTATACCCGGCTGCTGGGTATAAAATTGACGGAGAGAAGAGAGGCTCCTGCAGGAGCGAAGTTGGGAACAGGCTCTTGGAGAGTCTGAGTATGGGCTTGGGAGGGGCTGTGGTTGACTCCGTGGAAGTCAGACCTGGGGGTCTCCTGCGGGGGTCGGGGTAGGGTTTTGGCTGGTAAGGACTCCTGCAGGAGAGGGGGTGAAGTGGGCAGGGGAGGGGGCATAGCTCCGGAGGGAGTTAAACTCGGGGAGACTCCATGGGAGTCCAAGTTCTAGAGGAGTGATGGCCTATGCAAAAGAAGAAAGAGTAGCAGAATAAATTTGACGCCTGGAAGAGGAAAGTAGCGGAATGAATCAACGCTGAAAAAAGAAAAGTAGCGGAGTAAATCGACGCTAGAAGGGGGTTGGGAGTTAGAGGTGGGAAGAGGAGAAGGGCTGGAAGAGGGGGGGGGGGGGGGGGGAGGAAAGAGCGAAATCATTCGACGCTGAAAGGAAGGGAACTCTACGCGGAGGAACTCTACGCTAGGAATTGGAGGACAGGAGATGCGGAGAAACTCAATGCTAGAAAAAGTAAAGAGAGAAGGATATAAAGGCCTGGGTGGGTGGGGCTGTGTGATTGACTCCGGGGGAGTCAGAGCTCTGGGGGCGACTCCGTGGGAGTTAGAGCTGTAAGTTTGGCCTCCTACGGAAGTTTGGGACAGGGAGTGGGCGGTGGAGACTCCTGTGGGAGGTGGACTGGGCGGGACTCCGGGGGAGTCCTAGCTCGGGGAGACTCCGGGGGAGTCAGAGCTCGGGGAGTGATGGCTTATGCGGAAAAAAGAAAAGAGTAGCGGAAGAACTCAACGCTAGGAAAAAGTTAAGTAGCGGAGCAACTCGACGCTCAAAGGAGAAAAAGTAGCGGAATAAATCGACGCTGGAAAGGGGGTAGGGGGGGGGCCGGGGGGGGGGGGGGGGGGGGAGGAAAGAGCGGAGCATTCGATGCTGGAAGGAAGGGAAAGAGATGCGGAGAAACTCGACGCTAGAAGGAGAGAAAAGGGAGATGCGGAGGATCTAACACTGGAAGGAGCAAAGAAGTGGAGGGGTTTTGCTCGTGGCATGGGGTGGGGGGGGGGGGGGAGGGGCGAGGGGGGCGGGGCGCCGGGGCACCCGGGAGGGGGGGGCCTGGGGGGGGGTAGGGGCTCGAGGGCATTCCAGGGAAATGGAGCCCCGAAGGGGGTAGGGGTCCTGCAAGAGAGGGGAAAGGGAGGGGGCAGTGGAGGCTCTTGCTGGAAGCGTGGCGGGTGAGGGGGTGGCTTGGCGTGACTCCAGGGGAGTCGAAGCTCTTAAGACTCCGTGGGAGATAGAGCTGTGGTGACTGGGAGTGAGTGGGGGGGAAGCGGAGTATAGCTTGCACTAAGAAGACCGAGAGGGAAGAGAAAAGGAAATGGCAGAGTCGTGCCCTTGTGCCCTGGATGGTGGATGTCGTCTGGTGAGAGACAGCTGGGCTTCCTAGAGATGATATCGACTGAGTCGGATGTAGGTTTTGAAGGCATCCAGGGACCAGCGGCCAAGAGCCTGTATTTGGTATTGGGAGAGCCCGTTGTGTGCTGCTGTAGTGGCGGCTCCAATTCTGAAGGAATGGCTGGAGAATGATTCGGGGGGGAGCCGGATATGCGTAGTATTTCTTTTAGGTGTTTTTGGAACCAAAAACGAGTTACTGGACAGTTAGCGTCATCAGTAAAAAGTGGGGAGGAAGGGTTGGGGTCTTGTGAATTCCTAAGCTGTAGGAATGCTAATAGGGTTTTGGTGTGTGGGGGAGGGGAGGTTAAAAATGTAAATGAAGTGGCCGTTGCGAATATAATCGGTTTTACTCTGCTGATAAAGAAAGAAATGTTTTCTCTATCCGGCAAAGTTAGATCTGAGATTGTGGGGTGCCTAGAAACTCATGTGGGTGGAAGTCGGCTGGAGGGATCACCTGGCATCCCTGAGGTGGAATGCTAAGCGGGTTTGGAATGGGTGTGTGGGGGAGGAGATGTCAAATGTATATAGAATGTCTCATGTGTAATAGATCTGTTTGCTTGATAAGGAAAGATAGAGTTTCCTTATCCTGCAAAGTTAGATCAGGTATGGTGGATTATGGGGTTGAATTAGATGTTAGTTTAGATGGGTTGTCTAGAATTGGGGGGGGGGGGAATGGACCCGTGGAACAATTGAATCCTGTTGTGGTAGCTTGTGATTGAGCTGGCTTGAATGTTTCTTGAAGTGTGTAGGGGTGCGATGGATCAGGTGATGGAGGACGGAAAATCTGGGAAAAGTGTTTGGTAAAGGGAGTGGAAGTGTTTGAATGAACTTCATGAAGGAGGTATAACTAAAGGGTTCGAGGTGCAACTGACTGTAAAGTGAGGGATGTGGGAGTTATGCGGAAGTGATGTAGGGGGAGGTTTAACATTTCTAAGTATCATTCCTAAATAGTGAGGGACAGGTGTGGATGATGGTCAGCTTCTGGAGCTGGCTGCCACGATCTCTGAAATAACTCTGAAACAAGAGAGAATCAGAAATGTGATTTTTTTTTTTACAACAAGGTACATGTACAGCAGGCATAAAGAATTGTTTTAGCTGATATCCATGCAAGGCGTCTTAGTAAGGGCATGAGCAAATGGAAGCACCTTTTGTTAATGCATGGTATAGCTTTGTTGCACAATGTGCAAGAATGGTAGAGGTGGGCATTCGTCCCCCCGCAGGATGGCAGATGGAAGGAGAGCTGAGGATATGGGGCGTGGCTTGGCTAGTGGTCCTGGGAGTACCTCTTGAAGACTGTGTAGGCGAAGTGATAGTGGAGTGGAGTTTAAACCCCTTAGTGATAATGACATTTGCTTAAAATGCAAATGTGTCTACCACCCAGTCAATGGATGAAACATTACTCCATTTGTCAGAAACGTCCTCCTCCTAGTCATAGCAGTCAAGCGAGAAGTTTGTTGCTTCGCCGTTTCCATGTCCGAACCGACTTGCCATTGTAAACTTGCTTATGACTCTTTGTGGCTCGTGACTCTTTTGTGTATGGACATAAGAGTCACTATGGCATTATGATTGGATTTGTATACTTGGTGTTTTGCTAGCTGCGAATTAATCTTTCAGAAGTTAATTCTATTTTTTTTTATTTTTTTTTATTAACTGCCGTCGTCAAACCAAGAACTTTAAAAATGGTGACGCTATTTAATATAAACCATGCTTAAATGGCATCACCCTTGCAATCTTAAAATGGTTAGAGTCACAAGCATATCTGGCCAAAGTCATTTTACAAGTCGTTTGCAGCTGGGTCATTCAAACTGTCAAGAGAGAAGGTACTTCTCCTTACAGCTATTGGTTCAATGAACTGTCAATCAAAAGGTCGGCGGCCATTTTGTGACAAGTATGTTTACATCTGAAGACGCTACTCTATTGGACGCGCTCCAGTGGCTCGTTGAGTGATAGCAGTGCTTTCCGTGGCTGTTTGTTGACGTATAAATGGGTTGTGGAGTAATGTTATAGGCAATAAGATTGCCTGGACCCTGTGCAGTCGAATTACTCCGTGCTGTTGGGATGTTATGGATCTGTGGACAGGCGGGAGGCTTGAGAGGTGAGTTCTTTGGTGGTTATTATCATCTTTTGATTATTGCCAGTTTGACAGGTGTCATTTTGGTAACGCGGGACTCGGCTATCGAGAGATATATAAACATGTTTAGTCGTTGGAGAGTCGTTATTTTGGCAAGGTTTCTCCTTAGATCTTGCTATGTACCGCGAGTGAAACGGTAGGGGAGAGATTTTTGCTTCGTTGCGATGCTTTGGAATCGTAGATGCCGGCGTTTTGAGTGTTAGTCGAAGTTTGTGGACTGTGATCTTGCTGGAGAATTGAGTTGAAGACACGGCGGATGCGTTGGTGAGGTATTTTGAAGTAGAAGGTGGAAGAGCTGGTGGCCGGCCGGTGTCCTGCGGGAGCTAGGGCTCGATTGCTGGCGAGGCTGCAGCTGAAGTCTCGGGGAGAGCGGGGCTCTGGCTGGAGTTGGAGTTGTTGGTTCTTCCGTATCGATA
The DNA here is from genome assembly GCA_903798115.1 of Danio jaintianensis. Classification (NCBI taxonomy): domain Eukaryota; kingdom Metazoa; phylum Chordata; class Actinopteri; order Cypriniformes; family Danionidae; genus Danio; species Danio jaintianensis. Next base: position 12,498,543 of record CAIGQV010018170.1, read on the forward strand.
GGTTAAATGATGCAATGCTGGAGCGTTTTGTAGCGGGAAGCATTCTTCAAGACGAAGATGGCTAAGGTAAGATACTCTGGTTATTTATAGTGATTTAGGAATCATCTGATTGGTGGAACATGCATTAGCTAATGCGGACCAGCTGCTATCAATCATAAGCACGTGCTCCTCTCAAATAAACTTCACTTAGTGTGTCAAGTTAAAAGTGTTTTTAAAGTGTTTTAAAACTAATATACTTCTGTATAGCCTAAAATAATATAGTCAGAAATTTGCTAAATGTGCCGGCCAGAAGCGGATGGGCTTCCCCTGATGAGTCTGGTTCCTCTTAAGGTTTCTTGCAGCTGCTACCAGACGAAGTTTTACCTTGCCACTGTTGCCTTTGGCTTGCTCACTAGGGGTTTGAAGGCACTGAATTGCTGTTGATGCAAATATGTTGCATGTTATTTCATGTCTGTCACACAAACGCAAACCTGTGACTTGAAAATAGAATCAAGCAGGTCATCTAATCAAATTTCAGCGTTCAAGCTTCATGTTCCTGTGAATATGCAGATATGCAAATAAATCATTATTTGGCGTTTCCACATGAGAGAGCGCCCTCTGGCCTTCAGAGGAGATTTACAACTGTTCACACTGGAGTGTTTCCTTACAAGATGTGCATGAAAATCATAGCTTTTGCTGAATCGCAATCTCAATTTCATTCCGGTTAATTGAGCAGCCTTACTTGAATGCATATTTGGCTCACATTGGAGTGTTTTTACATGCAAAATAAAAATGCAATAAAACAAAAATGAATAAACAGCTTTAAAGTTTGTTCTCTGTGTGGGCTGGAATTACACGGCTCCTCTCCGCTGATTGCTCAGACAAACTGTGCCGTTGTCAACTGTTCATTAGTTTTGTGCAGTGGAATAACATCTCAATCTATGGACTGCTGTCTAGGCATAAATTCGGCAACCTGTGCTTGCCTTAAAATAATATTTTATACCATACTTTGCATGTGTAAACCCATTATCCATTGGCATGACACTTGTTTTATTTTGCTGACCAGCTCTCATGATCTGTAGCACAAATATTACACTGCTCAACGTGCAGTGAATGCAACTAGTATCCAGCAGAGCAGAGTCGACTTCAGTGTAATATATGCAGCAGCCATGACTTCAATATTTGACTTCATGACTTTGCCACTTATGCAAAAAAAAAAATGTATCACTTATTAAATTGGTTTAAAATCACTTATTAAATTGGTGTCAGCCTATATTATTCTGATTAAATGGCTAAATTTAGCTTTAAAAATAACATTCTTGATAGAGTCAAGGAAAAAAACTAAACCTCATCAGACATTTGATTGATGTCAATAAATACACTGTTAAAATACTCTTAATCTCCCTGGCTTAATTATCTGTTCTTAGCTGAGAAAGCACTTTCTATGTTATGTGTTATAATGGCTATTAAACAGGTTGAGTTTTTGGTTTTGGAAAGTTTTTGTCAGTACTTGTAATGTTGTTCTGGTTGAGGTCATTTTCAGAGTACAATAGATCAAACAATGAGGTACCCAGTTCTTACTTCATGCCCATTTCATGTAAAATGGCATATCAAATCACTGAAATGACAGTACTTTTAACTTGCCAGTATATCCTGCATTTCCAAATAATAACCAAAAGATACACACGTATGTATTAATAAATTAAATAAGATAAACAACTACAGAGGAAAGACTTGTGCGTCAGTGACATTACAGAAATAATTATAATATTCCAAAAGTCTATCACTTTTCTATTTGTTAAAAGGAAGCACTGCAAAACTGACAAACAGCTGATGACGGCACTGTTTGAAGTTTAGTCAAACAATCAGTGGAGTGTAATTCCACCTTCCTCTATGTTTGTGTAATAATGACATAGAATGGATGTTATGCAAAGGTAAAAATTAAATTAAGCACACGCTGTGATTAAAAATAAAGTTGTCCCCCGAAGAGGGGGGGTGGTGGTGGGTTTATTTAAAAAAAAAAAGTGTATTTGTGTACTGTGTGTATATGTATAGTGTGTCCACGGTCATATTTGGGTGATATAAAGACAATAAGTCTCTTTTTTTTTTAATTTCCTGATGTTAAAATAGCATCCAAATCCCTCCCATTTTGAGGCCGACCGCAACTTGACGTAGGAGTGCGATTTCCCTGCGAATTGATTGACAGCTGCGTATTAACATGTCTCCGTAGTAACGCATATAATCATATCAACAAGACAGGACGTGCGCAAAGACGTTTATCACCACAGCCGCGTGTCAGTACAATTATAAAAGAAGACGCTTAAATCCCAGGTTGTGGACGTTAAATCAGCTTTATTTTGTACATTAACATAACGGATATCCATACAGCAGTGGATATTAATGTGTATCCTGTCACATTTGCCGTGCAAAAACAGTGCAAAGCTAAACGCGCACGCTGTGTGTGTGTGTGTGTGTGTGTGCGTGAACTTTGTAACGACATTTTGTGCAACTCATCACACTCATCGTTGCAACTCCACAACAAATACATCAAATAATCATTGGGAAAGTTCTTACTGTAATATTTCTCACAAACATTACGTGAGATATGCTTCCTTCATGTCTGTCTGTTATCTGAGGCAGTCGAGGGCGGAGATTGAGGCACACTGACAGACATGTGGGAACGGTGGGCGGGGAGAACCAGCATTAAAGGCACAGTCCACCAAAACAGCTACAAGATGCTAAGAACTGAAAATGACAAACTTCTGAAAGGTATAATAAATAATCTGATGGGTATTTTGAGCTGAAACTTTACAGACACATTCTGGAGACACAAAAGACTTATATTAAATCTGGAAAAAGGGGTAAACTAGGTGCCCTTTAAAATGTCAAATAAACAAATACAAACTCAGTTTGGAGTCTTGTGTCATTATTTAAACATTGATTTTGAGTTTGACTATAGCAGTCTTTAAAATAATCTAGTGATTAAATTTTTGTAATAGTTTGATGCCGTTGCTTTGATTACAGTTTAAAACTTAAAGGATACATAGAGCACATCACAGTCAGTGAACAGGAGCTCAAATATGGCTGTGGAAGCACATTTAACTTGAACATTAAACAGAAAAGTGTTTCAGTGCTAAATCTAAATCATTCTGTGAGGTGTTTTAGGGCTGTTTCATCATCAGATGAAAATCAGGACTGATAAAATGAAAGCATTACACTATTAGTTTGTCAGTTACTGAGGGAAGGAAGCCTCCTGAGCAGATATGATAATAGGTGTTTGGTTGCAGACACACAGATGAATTCATCAATCAGTCACAACAGACTGGGCCATCTGACCAATCAGAGCAGAGCAGGATCTTGTAAAGGTGTTTAGAAAGAACAAATCTTCAAATGATTTCTCTGATATTATGGAAATTAAAGTGTTTTTATGGAGACATGTAAAACCGAGGACTAAATAAGGCCATTTAGTATAGCATAATATTAGCACTTTAAATAATGTAACTTTTTATATTATGTGCAGTTATGAGTTTCTACGACTCAATAAAACCTGCTTTAACTTTCACAGGATGTTTTTCAGTATTCATTATTATTTTGTTTAACCTGAACTTATCTTGACAAACTATATATAATATGCATATTTCATATATAATTGTCAAAAGTGAACTCAAAAAAAGGGATGATGGTGAAAAGAGTTCAAACTGAAGGTGTCTCAGAAAGAGACTTTTGTCATTGTGCAAATTTGTTCTTCCGCTGTAACTATATTTAGTAGGAGAAAAAACAACAAAATTTTTTAAACATTGTCTCCAAAAATTATATATTATACAGAGATAATATTGTCAGAAAAGAATGTCCTTGTTAAAACCAGTATTAAAAGGATATGTATATAGCAGGCTTGTAGCCAGGGGTGTTCGGGTGGTTCAAAAGACACAGCCCTCACTGACAAAGGTCCAGAATTTGTCCCATACATGAGCTCATTTGTCCTATTTTGACTACTATGTCATCATAAATTGTGTAAATAACCCATCTAAGAAAGCTTTAAGACCAAGCGGAATCCTCTGTTGACTGTCGGTTCGACATGACTTTAGCTAAGTGAAGTTTATTCGTAAACTAATTTCGAGAGGAGCGCGTGATCATGATTGATAACAGCTGGTCCACATTAGCTAATGCACGTTCCACCAATCAGAGGATTCCTAAATCGCTATAAATAACCAGAGCATATTCTTCAGTCACATTCGTCTTGAAGAATCCCCCCTTCCACCCCTACTTCTCCCCCTTCTCAAGGGCAGCACGGAAGCTCAGTGGCTAGCACTGTTGCCTCACAGCAAGAGTGTCACTCGCCCAAGCCTTCATCTTGCCAAGTTGACATTCCTGTGTGGAGTTTGCATGTTCTCCCCGTGTTGCGTGGGTTTTCCCCGGGCTCTCCGGTTTCCTCCCACAGTCCAAAAAACATGTAACACAAGCTAATTGACCAAACAAAATTGACACTATAGACGATCAATTATCCAGCTATCCAATTCATATCTTTTACATCCAATCTACTTTCACCAAGTAGGGGAGTTCTCGAGACCTACCTGAACTCAAGCTCCCCTCTCGCCCTGCAACGGGAGGGAGCCCCGGGCTCGAGGATCTTATGAGCTCAGGGCTCTCTCCCGGGACAGCATGCCAAACACGCTTTATAATCAATCATTAGCTAAGGGCGAACTCTTGAATCAGTTTTGGCCAGTGCAAACAATTACTTTTCATGAGTCCAACATCCAGCTGTACAAGAAAACATACAATCTGAAGTAAGTGGTCATCTTTCACTACTGATCTACTGTATTGTTGTTAATAAGAGAAAATAGTTTACAAGTAACTTTTCTTGTATTTTAAATCTTGGACCTTATTCTTGAAACAAAAAATGACCAATAAAAAGGTGTGAAGCACCAAAAGTGGCCCATATGAATATTAGTACTAATTTGGCTATTGTTGTTATCCATGAATTTTTAAATGTAGTTTTTTATAAGAGAGGCTAAAAAAATCGTGAAGCTCTACATCATTATTATTATTCTTTTATTATTATTATGTTTTAATTTAGGGTGGCACGGTGGCTCAGGGGTTAGCACTGTCGCCTCACAGCAAGAAGGTCGCTGGTTTGAGTCCTGGCTGGGCCAGTTGGCATTTCTGTGTGGAGTTTGCATGTTCTCTCGAGTTCGTGTGGGTTTCCTTCGGGTGCTCCAGTTTCCCCTACAATCCAAAGACATGCGGTATAAGTAAATTGGGTAAACAGAATTGGCCATAGTGTATGAGTGTGTGTGTGAATACGGGAGTGTATGGGTGATTCCCAATGCTGGGTTGCAGCTGGAAGGGCATCCAGTGGAATAGTAAATAAGGCCCCTGCTGATCATAACAACATAACGCTGATTTTGCTTAAGGTGAGACATTATTGACTAAATTGTGACTAAATTGTTTTAAACTGATGTTCAGTCAATTATGGACAAACCCAACCAATTTTTATTTTTTTACTTAACCCAGTTGTTGGGGTTTTCCCACATTTATTTACTTAGGAATTTATGGCCTCTGGCAGTCATAACAACAGAACCTTTTTTTTTTTTCTAAAGGGGAAACTATACACTAAAAATGCTGGGTTGTTTTAACCCTACGTTGAATCAAATATGGACAAACCCAACTGTTGGCTTCATTGAAATTTGTTTTATATTTTTAACCCATTAGTTGGGTTTTTCACCAATCTTGTGTGTACTGGTGATTGGTGGATTATCATCCTGATACATGGCACCGCATTTGGAATACAATATTTGAACCATTGGGTGCACATGGTCCTCCAGAATGGTTCAGTAGTTCTTGACAGTGCCGTCCTCTTCTGTGGGCTTGGAGGTATCTGGGATAGACCATCACACAGTGGAAACATGTACTGTGGTCAGATGAATCAGTATTTTTGGGGGGAGAAATGGATGCTGTGTGCTCCGGACCAAAGAATAAAAGGATCATCCAGACTGTTACCAGCAACAAGTCCAAAAGCCAGGGACTGTCATGGTATGGGGTTGTGTCAGTGCCCTGACAAATGGCACCATAAATGCTGAAAAGTACATAGAGATTTTGGAGCACAATATGCTGCCTTCTTTTCCAGGGACACCCATGGATATTTCAAAAGACAATTTAAAACCACATTCTGCACACATTACAAAGTCCTGGCTGCGGTGGAAGAAGAGCAAAATTCGACAACAAAGACCCCGTATTGTTGCCCACCTTAAGACTTGTTTGCAGGAAAAATGCACGTTTACACTCTGCTCTTACTGGTGGAATATGCAATCAATGAAGATTGGCCACCAGGTTGGTCAAATTTAGCCAGTTTCATTGTCCAACCCCTGTATGTATGTATATATATATATATATGTATATATATATATATATATATATGTATATATATATATATATATATATATATATATATATATATATATAT
>CAIGQV010018170.1:12505381-12523228 GCA_903798115.1 Danio jaintianensis
ATATATTTCTATACAGGGGTGGCGCAGTGGGTAGCGCTCTCAGTAAAACAAACACAAGTAAAAGGGCATCCGCTGCGTTAAACATATGCTGGACGAGTTGGCGGTTCATTCCGCTGTGGCAACCCCTGATTAATAACAAGACTAAGCTGAAAAGAAAATGAATGAATGAATATATATATATTCAAAATAAAGGGTTGTGCAATATTCAAAGTCCAAAAAAGGAAGTAAAACTTGTCAAAACATTCCATGTGACTTCAGTGGTTCAACTTTAATTATACAAGCTCCAAGAACTTTTGTGCATCAAAGCAAGCAAACAAACAAACAAAAAACTGTAAAAACGACTTTGTTCGACAATGTTTTCTCTTCCTCGTCAGGGTGCGCATTTGTTATATTTACTAAACCATGGCTGGATGCAAAATTGCCTACTACTCAAGTAGACACTACATTTGAATTTGAATTTACTACACAACCGTTACGAATGTACGTTCTATGTAGTATGAATTTGAGTAGTATGAATGGAGCTCAGACATACTACATTCTCCATTTGTCATTATCACGTAACCTACCCGCATTAGTTGCGTCGGTTCACTCCTATTCATGAATTCTCCTGCATGGCATCATGGGATAGGGTAGTGTCTATCAGATGCGCACTTCAGAATCTTGACGGAAGTAGTAGGTTATCTGGGTACTTCTCACATACTGTTTTTTCAAATACTATGAATTCGGACATACTACTCGGCTCGCATACTGCTTTTAACGTACTATATAGTATAGGAGCCCATGGCTTTACTGGGCTTATTTTTTTTTTTAAACTGTAATTCCATATACGTTGCAAGGTTTTACAAAATAAAACAACGCAAACAGTTCTTTTTTTCTTGAATTGTTAAAGGTGTTTTTAGAGCATTTTAAAGTAAATAGTAAGAATATTTAAAATTTTGGGTGAACAATCCCTTTAAAGGGATAGACCTAAAAAATAATTTATCTCACTATTTTTTCACAGTATATATAAAATAATATATTATATTATAACAAAGAAACTGCATTGTGTTACAAATCATTGAAAATATTTACTGCATTAGGGTTGAATAACATATAAAGAGACAAATTTAAGGCACATTTTAATGTCAAACAATAAAACTGAAATATACAACAGTGTTATTCAATTTTTTAAAAAAGCAAAGAACAACCAAACAAACAACTTCTAGATAATAATATTAACCATACATAAAAGCTTAAATCTTAAAATCAAGGAACTTCAAATGCTTTGGACAAAGTTGCACACAAACCGTGTGAAATGCTTATATTTCACTAGAGGCATATAAAAAGGTTTTCTCTGCCAGAAATTCAAGAACACAAAAGCAGGTGCATCCCAAAAACATAGTTAGCCCTGTAAACTGTGTTGGCCAATACACTAAATATCGCAACATATCCATATCAGAGCTGACTGTTACAGTTTCACTGACAATATGATCACCAATAAATGCTCAAATTATCAATGAATCATACAATTATCCCATCAAAAGTATCATTAAGTCAATTAAGGCAACAGTAAAAACAGTAATAAAGCTATATGTAAACAATGCATACAAATATGAGTGGTCTTTGTTTTTAGCTGTGTGTAGTTTTTTCACCTTTTTAAGACACTTTAGGCCAGATTTGAACCTTCATCTCCAACAAAACTGGCACAGAGGTTTTTGCTCAGAAAGTGAAATAAAGTCTCAAACACCTTGAAAGCTCTGCTGAAAATGCCGAACATGTACTTTATAGCAAGATTGCATATCTAAACAATGTGTTGTAGCATATTAGTGCATTTTCCCTTCAGTAAAAAGCAGTGAAGCTCTATTCACAAGCCCTTGAACGTTAGACCACGAGAAGCAGAAGTAGTTCTGTGTTCTGCCGCCACATTTAGTGCAGGTTGTAAACATTACAGAATGAGTGCTTTTTTTTTTCTTCTGGTAGGTTATGAAGTGAAGCTGCTGCCTCTGAGTGTGCTGGTGCTCTTCAGAGGGACTCAGTGATGGTATGATGCGGTGTTCCAGCGATACCATGATCTGAGGAAGAGAACATGATTCATCATATTTTTCATCAGTTTTACTGGTTCTTCAAAGAGCACAGTATATACTCTAAGTGAAATTCAAGAAAGACATGATGTGATTTCTCACTAAATCAGATCAAAGTGAAGTCCATTTCAGCTGTTTGAAACCACTTGATCTTGACAATTAAGAGATGACGCTTCCCCGCCATTGATGAGTTTTCATGTGAATCTGTGTTTTAGTTGTATTAAAGTTAGAGAAGACCGAGCGAATGTCCTGAATGAGACTTCTGAGTGAAATCAGCTTTAATGTGTCTCCTTTCTTCTTCAAAATCCACAAACGGTGTTGCGATGCAACGTGAAGTTCATAAAAGTTTGGAAAATCTTGAGGGTGAGTATATAGGCAGTGAATATTCATTTTTGAGTTTTAAATATTTCTGCTGACCCCTGTGTGGGTTTTTAAATGTGACCATGCCACCATGTTAGGGGATGTTCACATATCAGATTTTTTGCGTGCGCAAGTTCGTTATTTCCAATGGAGGTGTGCGGCATGTACGCGGAAATAGTGAGCGACTTGCATGCGGTGCGCAAGCAGCGTGGATGCTCATTTTCTAGGCACACCTAGTTGAAAACATCTCAACTTTTCAAAATGCTGCGAGCTCACCGGGAATCGTGATTAAAATTAACCAATCAGCTTCAAACTTTGTACGGAATATACACATTTCTGTAATAACAGTACACTAATTACTTCAGACAAACACAGAGCACCCAAACACTGCAGTGCTTTTTCATTTTATCCATAAATAAAACGTATCAGAGCTGCAGCAATGGTTTGTCAATTTGTCATTCTCTGAGAAAATGGTTGGTGGTCGCCTAGCAATGACAGATGCCAAGGGCACGGGAGCTCAAAGCATGTTAAAAATCGGTAAGCGAAACGCCTCTACTTTCCACACCCTTTTAAACGCAATTTATTAAAGGCCCCTTAGTCTGCGCTGCAGTGGATGAAATCAGAGCTGCTGGATGTTCAACATGTTAATTTGTCAACTTCTCAAGAAATACATTAAAGTAATTGGCTGTTTAACTGGGAGAAGAACAAAGTAAATGCTCTAGTGACCTAAACAGTGTCTATCTGATGTGATTAACGCACATCGTCCAATAAAAAAAAAAAAAAAAAATTATCATTGCCATCTTCATAGACATCAGCATGTATTTTACAAAGCATAAATGTTATGTTTTGCTAGTACGTATGTGTATCTGAATGTCTGAAACCTAAAATAAACGTAATTTCTTAAAAAAACACTGATAAATTGTGATTTATGACAAACTCTGCATGCGGCTTTCTCTGGCTCAGTGTGAGCCATCACGGAAAGCAGATTTGAATTTAGCAGTTGATCAATGCGACGCACTGAATATTTAGAAAAAAATAGGTTTCAATGAGTTAAAAATACCCCCAAAAATACTAATTTAATTTCAGGGGGGCTTTAAAGCAATGTGAAAGATGATGTGTTTTACCCTGCGGTGTTGAACGTCTGGTTGACGCTCTGTGCTGTCAGTGGACTGGAGGTGGTGGACAGAGTGCTGGGGGAGGAGCCTCGGCTGGGGCTGCCGGGGGAGGAGCTTGATGACACTGCAGGAAATAATAGAGTGATAATCTTCAATAACATTCAGATTTTAAACCTCTCCAACATCATGTTTTCCTACAGTTTCAGTGGTTTGTCATCCCATTAGCTCTGTACTTACCACCTCCAGAGGTGAGTGGACTGAAGGAGCGGGAAGGCTGAAACAGGAAATTAAAAAACAGATTAGTGGGAAATAGGCTGGAATACATATTTTAAGGGAACATAAACATTTATTTAACCACAACTTTAAACACACACACACACACACATAGAGACAGTTTAGGAGGATGATAAAGCTAAATACATGTACAAATGTATTATTTATTATAACACTGTTCAAAAAATCTGTAAGATTGGATAATTTTGAAAGTCTTTAATGCTAACAAAGACTGCTTTTATTCACAACAAAAATACAGTAAATCTAAAAAAAAGTATTGTAAAATATTATTACAGTTCAAAAGAACTTTTTTGTAATATACAATATTATACATTGTAATCAATTTCTGTGAAGTCAAAGCTGAATTCTCAGCATTATTACTTCAGTGTCACATGACATAATATAATTGACAACATAAACATAATATAATATATTCTGGTGGAAAATATGAACAGTTCTCAATACTTAATTAAATAAATCAGCTGAGTAGTGGTAACTACTAAAATTCCTCTTCTAAAGATATCCACTACATGTTCAGTATTTGGTGTATATTATTAATAATAAGACATGACAGTCACCATTTAGGTTGCCAGAGTGTGACTCAGAAAGCCTGCATTACGGATCATGTTCTCTAACATTCTGCCAGATTTCAGTGTGAGCTGAACTACACTGTTAATAATTAAATCTGGACTGGTTTAGAGAATGAATGAATCATTACTGCAGGAAACAGACAGACATGTGTCTCGTTCAATAATGATTTGTCAGACTCACCAGACGAGGGTTGAAGTTGTGAGGTTTTATAGGTGAAGTGGAAACTGGGCAGTATATCCTCTTCTCCTTCTGCCGCCGGTTGCAGAACCAAACCCGCACTACCTCCTTCTCCATGGCCAGCTGCTCTGAGATCAGCGTTATCTCTTCAGAGTTGGGTTTTGGGTTCTGGATTGGGCAGAAAGCATGTTTATAAGTTTTACAGTTGCATTATTTGTATTGAGTCAGTACTGCCATCTTACTGTTTTCTAAATGTAACCTAATAGTCTGCATAATTTTGAAGCACATGGCAAGTGTACTATATTATATAAAATATTAGCATACACAGAAGGTGTTTCACAGTAATGGTATAGAATATTTTGGTTCCCCCAAACTTTTTCCTGAAAAATTCTTCAAAGAACCATTGTTCATAAGATAAGGAAATTTTTCATAATATATTGAAGCTTTTTTCACTGTTAAGTACACCCTTATTAAATGAAAAAGTTCCCTTGATGTTAGTTCTTTGTATAACCATCGACGGCAATAAATAATCTTTATTTTTAAGAGGGTAAACTGGTAACTTCCTTTAGTTAACAAAAACTATAGAAAATACTTCTAAAGCATTTATTATTCTTAATGTTAATTACAATTGGTCAAAAAAAATATAGAATAATCTTATATTTTTATGCTTTTAAAAAGAGGTTCTTCTGCTCACCAAGACTAAAATAAATAAATAAAACTATTACAATTTAAAACAGCAATGCTGTGAAATGTCACTGAAATAATTATGTGATAACTGTTTTTAATATATTATAAATTATAATTTTTCCTTCATTATTCCAGTCTTTTACTTTCACATAGTTAGACATAATTCATTCATTCATTTTCCTTCGGCTTAGTGCCTTTATTCATCAGGGGTCACCACAGTGGAATGAACCGCCAACTTATCCAGCATATGTTTTACACAGCGGATGCCCTTCCAGCTGCAACCCAGTACTAGGAAACACCCATACACACTCATTCACACACATACATGCAATACGACCCATTTAGCTTATTTAATTCACCTATAGCGCATGTCTTTGGACTGTCTGGTGCTTCCTCCGGAGCACCCGGAGGAAACCAACGCGAACACGGGGAGAACATGCAAACTCCACAAAGAAATGCCAACTGACCCAGCCAGGACTCAAACCAGTGACCTTCTTGATGTGAGGCGACAGTGCTAACCACTGAGCCACCGCGTCACCAATTACACATAATTATAATTTATAATTATATTACAAATAATTCCTTTAGTTAAAATTCCTTTATATAATTCCTTTAGTCTAAAGCATTTATTATCCTAAGGTAATGCTAATTACAACATATATGAAATTGGTCAAAAGTTTGGAATGATCTTATATTTTTATGCTTTTGAAAGGAGTTTCTTCTGCTCATAAAGACTGGAAAAATTGTATGAAATAATAAAATAAATCTATTACAATTTAAAACAGCAATGCTTAGAAATATTACTGAAATAATTATTTTTAATATAAATTGTAATTTATTCTTTGGATTCAAAGCTGAATTTTTCATTATTCCAGTCTTCAGTGTCTCACGATCCTTCAGAATCAGTCTAAAAAGCTTTAGATTTCATTATCAGCAATTATTATTTATCACTGCTAAAATCAGCTGTGTTGCTGTACATTTTTGTAAAAATTGTGATGTGCCACCATTAAAACATGTATGATAAGAAAAAAAATCAATCCATTCATTAAGTAAAGTTACATTAAATTCATTCATTCATTTTCTTTTCGGCTTTGTCCCTTTATTATTCTGGGGTCGCCACAGCGGAATGAACCGCCGTTACATTAAATGATGGTGAGCTAATAATAACGAGTTAATGAAATTTATGATAATACAAAACATTCCTAAAATGTATAGTTTCTACATGAATATTAAGCAAAACTGTTTTCAGCATTAATAGTAATAAGAAACATTCTTAATAATTGAGCCCCAAACAAAGTAAAATGAAGTAATGATGATAAAGGTCAGCTTTGCAATCACAGGAATATTACAATATGACACATTCAAACTGCAAACAGTTATTTTAATAGTAGTCCCTTTTTACAATATACAATATATCCTTCAAATATAAATCAGTACTACCAGCCTGATCTCATGAAAAAAACTGAACCATTTCACATTTTAGTGGCTAATTCGTACAAATTAAACTGAAACTGAAAATGTATGATTTTTAAAAGGGGGCGTGGCACCCAACCCCACCCCTAAACCCAACCATCATTGGGGGATAAGCAAATTGTACGAATGAGATCGTACACTTTTATACGAATTAGCCACTAAATCAAAAAGTTACGAATTGCCGTGAGATAGCGTTGGTACTACAGTAACTGACCAGAAAAAAAAAGAGTAGTAAAACTGTCATCTTTCCTTTGACCAAATAGATAAGAAAACCTCAACACCCGTAAAGCTGCAGGCATGTGTCATGTTGCTTTAAGCAAACGTTTAGTCACACATGTTTTGATCCCAGGTGCAGGAATTTGACCAAACATTTAGCAGAAATTAGTTTTTTCTGTTTCCAGTAAAGTATCCAGAATGGTGTGGCTATTAGCTGCAAAAATGGAGAAAACACGACAACAGAAAATCTGAAAAAAACTATGCTTGTAGGTTCTGTTGAAGGGTTAGTTCACCCCAAAATGAAAATTCTGTTATTAATTACTCACCCTGAAACCTTTGTTTATATTCTGAACACAAATTAAGATATTGTAGATGAATTCTGAGATCTCTCCATCCCTAGATGGCAATGGTTTCCAATATGGTCGGAAGATAAGGAACAGTAGTCCAGAAAAAGGAACCAAAAACATTGTCAAAACATTCCATGTGACTTCAGTGGTTCAACTGTAATCATATGAAGCACCAAGAACACTTTTGTGCACCAAAAAATTGTAAAGAAGTTTAATTATAAATGTTGTTAAAGCTCCTTCAATATGCCTGTTGTGAAAAATCTAGGAGTGTTCTTAGATGCCTTTCTAAAATTTGTTCAACAAATTAACAGTGGTAAGTAAAGTCATTCATTTTAGCATTTAAAACTTCTCTCTACAGTTAAGTTTTGGCTACTGTGTGAAATCAAAATTCACAGTTTATTTTCTATTGTCTTTGATCAAAGTCTGACCATTTCCTTCTGTGTTTGGAACGGTGGTTCTTCTGTCAGTTTACAAGGGAATGATGACCCCCGCTCACACATCCCCCCCCCCCCCCCCCCCACCCCCCCCCCCCCCCCAGGTGGAAGCTACTTATTTAAAGACCTAAAGAAAGGTTATGTTTCCTACTGGACTTGCAAATGCAAGCATATTATTCCGATTTTACAGTCATTAAACTGGTTATCAGTGCATTATACAATTGATGTTATAATATTAGTGTTTGTTTTTTAAATGTTTAAATGACCTGGCACCCTCCTACACTGTAAAAAAAAATCTTACTGCCTTAAATTGCTTAGTTAAAAGAAATGAAGTTTTATAGTCATCTCAACTTACATTAGTCAAACTGACTAATATATTAAGTTAAACTTTGTATAACAAAAAAATAGTTGAAACCTGATTAACTTATTAACTTAAAAATAAGCATAAAAACGTTTGTTGTCATGACTTTTTAATCATATCTTTTTTACAGTGTTCTTGGCTGACCTACTAAAAGAAAATAAGCAAATAAGATGTCTGAGATCATCAACAAACAGCTCTTTAACTCCAGATCATGGCGAAAGACAAGAGGCATTCGTGCTTTTGCAAGAGTTGGACCAAAACTTTGGAATTGCCTTCCTTTAACTGTAGTAAATGCGCACCCTAATCTAAAATGCATAGGTGAACAATGTTTTTACAGATTTTGGACACACAACAGTGTTCTTGGAGCATCATATGATTACAGTTGAACCACTGAAGTCACATGGAATGCTTTGACATTGCTTTTGTGTCCTTTTCTGAACATATGAAGAATGACAGAGCCCTCAGATTTAATCTAAAATATCTTTATTTGCATTATCTTAATTCTTCTTAATTCTGAAGATAAACGAAGGTCCCAGGAGGATTAGAACAATATGAAGGGGTGCAATTAATAACCGAATATTATTTATTTTTAATTGTAAACTAACCCTTAACCATCTGAATGACGCAGTGTTAAAGCATAAGAAATATTGAAAGAATCTGCCATTGTGTAAATTTGGAAGAAGATGAACCATACACTGTGTGTGCTTGTGAGCTGACAAAAGTCTGTTTTAAGATATTTGCTGACAAATTACTAAGAAAGAATGGCCACAGAGAATGAGCAAACAGTGTAATCAGTAAAGCTGATAAACGCTTTAATCATTCTTCTTGCTCATCAACACAGAGTTCCCACTCTTTATCAGAGATCATTTTCCAAGACTATTCCAGGACACTTCAAATTTCATTAAAATGGGCAATATCACAGATTTTTTTAGTGTTAAAGAGTTCACCCAAAAATGAAACCTTCACTTGTTCCAAACCGGGTTGACTTTCTTTCTTTTGTTGAACACAAAATAATATATTTTGAAGAAAGCTGAAAGCCTGTAACTATTGACTTCCACAATAGGAAAATTACTATGGAAGTTAATGGTTACAGGTTTCCAAAATGTTTCAAAATATCTTCTTTTGCATTTAACAGAAGAAAGAAGCTCCTAAAGGTTTGAAAACAAGTAATGTTTGAGTAAATGATGACAGAATTTAAATTTTTGGGTGAACTATCCTGTTAAATAAGCTAATATAGGTATTTCCCTGTTCAGAAGTCTTAAAATAAATAAAGGCAATACCTAATAAATAAATAAAATTGTTATATATTAAGATGAACTATAATGAACTGTTTTATAAAATCACACTCTGGTGTATTGATGTAATATCAACAATTGTGTAAATATTGTATTGAATTTAATGTTTTACTATTTTAAATAGTAAGAGAAAATGTTCTTTACAAATTCAACTAAATCCACTAATAACAGCCTTAAAGGGATAGTTCACACAATATTAAATTTTCCTCACCGTTTACTAAACTTTTATGATTTTTTTCTACACAAAATGAGATATTCTGAAAAATGTTGGAATATAGAACCCATTGACATCCAAAGTAGGAACAAAAATACTACAGATGTCATTGGCTGCTGCTTTCCAGCATTCCTGAACAGAAGAAACTCGAAGAGGTCTGGAACAAGAAAAAGGGCAAATAAATGATGGCAGAATTTTCATTTTTGGGTGAACTACGCTTTGAATGAGTGAACTCTTTCAAAAGATGGATTTAAAACTTGCGTGTTTGAATCACGTTCTCAAGCAATCCATTCAAAATCAAAAAGCTTCATTTGGTGAAACAAAGCAAGCAGATACTAAGAACAAGAATGTCTCTCTCCTTTTATATGTATATCACATGCTTTAAATGAGGAATTGAAGCACCGGACATGAAGCAAAAATGGTAAACTCACATCTAGAAAGCGTTTCTCAAGCGTGAGCTTGATGTTCGTTTCAATGCTCGTTCTCTTTTTCCTCTTCCTTCCATAACCCTCCATGAGGGGCGGTAAAGTAGTGGTGTTGGTCATGGTGTCGGACGGAGAATTCTCTGAGGAAAGCGACAAAGTAAAAATCTGTGTATTTAAAGGAACAGTTCACCAGAAAACTGACTGAGTTTCTTTATGAGTTTTTGAACACCAAAGAAGACATTTTGAAGAATGTTAGAAGTCTGGAGCCATTGACTTTCATTGTATTTCTTTTCCTATTATGGATGTCAATGGCTACCGAAGATTTTCTTCAGAATAACTTGTTTAATGTTCAACTCAAACAGATTTGGAACAAGTAGAGGGAGAGTAAATTATGAAGGAACCAGTGTTGGGTAAGTTACTTCAAATAAGTCATTTGTTACTGATTACATCATTAGAATTGTATTTAAATTACTTTTCTAAGTACTTTATCTGAAAAGTAACTAGTTACTCAATAAGTGATTTAATTACTTGATTAAAACAATCCACATAAGTCTCAAAGCATAGACAATAGAAATAAAACTTTTAAATTTAAGTCATTTTCCAGGACCTTTTAGTTGTTGTTTTAAGTAAAACACTTAAATTTTAAACAATATATTTATCAAAACACAATATGTTTCAAATTAATGACACCATATTTTTTTATATATTGTGGTATACAATTTGTAAAATATTTCATTGTTTCTTAAACATGTGCAGTTGTTGGACAAATAAAACATTTAGTTGAAAAATATGGAAAATGTCTGAATAACCCAAAAAATATATATATACAAATACTCAAAATTTTTATTTGTTTTCTCAATTTATATCTTATATTGTCATCACCTAATTTCCCAATTCATTCTTTTCTTAAGCATATGCAATTGTCTTGATTAATTATAAATGTTTTTTAGTTAAAAAGTAGAATTAATCTGCAAAATATATATTACTCTGCTTCTCTAAATTGATTTATATAGAACTGTTGAATTCACGTACAGCATTTAAGCAAGTATACATAACTGTAAGAAAATTATGTAGAAATGAGAAGTAATCCCTTATTTTACTTTTCTGCTTGAAAAGTAATTTAATTACAGTAACTTGTTACTTTGTAACTAATCACAATGGATGTTCATGTTTGGGTGATAAAACATGAGTTAGTTCCACCAGAGGGCAGCGGCACATTTACCTGCGTCACTCAGCCACTTCTCCAGTAAAGGCTTGAGCTTGCACATGTTTTTGAAGCTTAGATTGAGAGCTTCAAAGCGTGAGATGGTAGTCTGACTGAAGTCATTTCCATACAGCTTTCCCATGGCCAGACCCACATCACCCTGTGGACACAACACACAAGAGTTAGGATGGGAACTGGATGAGCTTCACAAAAGGGTGGTGCAACGTAAAAAAAATGGGCTCCTTGTCGGTTTAAATTTGAAAGACGAAATGGAAAAGCCCACTGAAATGACTGGGGAGAAATTGAATTTACTAATTAGCAATAAATAAAATAATTTTGTAAAATATAAGTCTGCATATTTATTTACTTATATGTAAAAAAAAAAAAAGCACACAATGGTCAATAGGTGTAAATGTATTCAACATAAACACATATACAGGGTCTTTTTTTTTTTATGAGAATGAAAACCTATGGAGTTTTGGAGTTCGAAAACCCCCAGGGGGTCACAAGGCAGTTAATTTTGTTTTTTTCCAAAAACGTATTAAAAATAAATAATAGTTAATAAATAAATAATATCAATAAAAGCAAAAATAGTCAACCAGTTTGTTTAGATATGTAAAGCTATTAGATTTTTTTAATTTTTTTAGAACAAAACTGTTTATAAAATCAAACCGACAAAAACAATATAATATGAATAAAAATAAATAAATAAATACATAAATAAAGTACCACAATGTAAGAGTAATTAAATATTCTCCAAATGATATTTTATACTAACTTTTCACTGTATAAATTGGATAAACTATAGTTTTTTGGCTTGTACAATTTAGAACGGGGTTCCATATAAATGAGGATTACATTGTGGGTCAGTGACATTAAAAATAAAATTGAAATCCCGTTTTTTGAATAACGTATAAATCGGTAATGAATTTGTATTTGATCTTGAGAATAAGGATTTATTCTTAATAAGTATTTAACCGCTGCTTATGACAAAACCCAGTTACAATCAGTAGCGCAAAATCACACAAAATCAATCGGTGGTTACCAATATTTTAAATACAGTAGCAACACACAGGACATATTTAAATGCATTATTTTATTTGTCCCAAAGGTTAACTGTGAATAATGACCCATCCCCCCTCCCCCCCACCCCACCCCCCTAAAAACCCCCCCCCCCCCCCCCCCCCCCTCCTCAATCAGCCCAGTTCCATTTAGCTGTACTTCCTACATTCAAATTTAAACCACAAATTTGCAACCTGTTTTCTGCTTTAAATTGAATTTAAATTCATTCAGAATGTGGAATGCACTCTTAATTAAATCTTGTTGCCGATATTTATTATTCTTCATAATATATTTTCTTGAAGATGATAAAAAAAAGCGGGTGTAAAATGTCACCTGAGTAAAGCCTAGTTTGATGCGTCTCTGTTTGAAGGCTTTAGCGAACTGCTCCAGCTCCTCCAGGTCATTGGGCTCATCTTGTGGTGATCCCACATGTTTAGGCACCTGTAAGTGAGACATGTCCAGATGTCCATCCATAGAGGAGCCAGCTAGACCTGACCTGCCCATTGCCTTATGGGAACACAAAAATGAAAAGAGTCTAGGTAATGAAGTGTGATCGTTTGCCATTACACATTTGTTTGCTTACCTGAAATTTGCCTTATTGTTTATATTATTGTTATTGTTTTCTCATGTATTAATAGGTCATAAGATGAGAAATCAAAATGCCATGTACACTGTAAAAAATGCTGGGTTCCACACAAAAGATTTGCATTGGGACAACTTGAAGGAATTAAGTTAACTTATTAGTTTTTACAAATTTAAGTGAATTGAACATAAAACAATTAAGTTGTCCCCAAAAAAGTAAAGAATTGTGTTGTTTCAGCTCAATTTAAATAAGTAATTTGAACAAACAGCAAATTTGTTTTTAAAAAAGCCATTTTTGTGTAAGAGGTCACTGTCGCATACCGAAAGTTTCAGAACTAGTTTCAGAGGTACGTTTACACAACAATGATGTAGCAGAATAATGTAAAAGTTTCACGTATACACAACAACCTTTTCAAAACAATCCACGATTACATATGTCTGTGAAATCGGCAAAAACCCTATATTATATACACTCAAAAAATATTTTTGCTGCTTGTTCAAACTACTTATTTAAAATGAGCTGAATCCCCACAATTCCTGAGGTTGGTTTGGGTCAACTTAATTGTTTTATTATCAATCCACTTAAATTTGCAAAAGCATTTAAGTTAACTTAATCGATTTGTGTTGGGATGACTAGAAAGAATTATGTGGAACCCAGCATTTTTACAGTGTATGCCAGGGCATATTTGATGGTCACCTTGATAGTAAACAGTACCTGCAGTAAAGTGACAGTGTGTAGAATTTGTTGTGTGTATATGATGCATCTCCAGTGTTGGTTGTAATACAGATGAAGTAAATCTACACTTCGCTGAAGAAGCAATTTGGCAAATGTTGACCAGCAACAATACTATTATATTTATAGGTATTATATTACCTATTATAGTATAGGTGGGTTTTTTTTTTATAATAATTTTTTCATGGTTTTCACCTTTAATTGATAGGACAGTAGAGAGTATTGACAGGAAAGCATGGGGAAGAATCGGCATAGGACCTCGAGACAGGAATCGAACTCGGGTCGCCGTGAGCACCAGAGTGCATGTGTCAACGCTCTAACCCCTACACCATCAGCACCGACAGTATAGGTGTTTTTAACCTAAATCAGAACAAGGATGTAGGCTATGAAACATTTGCAGAAGCTCACATTGGTAGGCTGCTTTTGGACTTTGGGTTTAGCCAATCTGTTGGCACTAACTTCCGAGTCTACAATCTAATGCACCAATTAATTACTTCAAAATTATGTTTTTTGACCTCAGAGAACAGTACAAGATGTTAAAAACTATGTTTAAAAAGGTGCAGCACCAGTGACAGCATTGGTGGATGTACACTTTAAAAAACTGCTGGGTTCTACACAATTGATTTGTGTTAGGACAACATGACGGTATTAAATGAACTTATTAATTTTTTAAATTTAAGTGGATTGAACATAAAACAATTAAGTTTCAAAAAAGTCATCAATTGTGTTGTTTCAGCTCATTTTAAATAAGTAGTCTGAACAAACAGCAAATGTCATTTTTTGAGTGTATATAATAGCCAAACAATGAGATTTTATACATTACCAATCAAAGTGTTGTGGTACTTGCCGGAATGAATTTTTTATGTTCATGTAATGTACTGTAATGTTTCATGTAATGTTCGTCTTGTTCGCACGACAGAGAACAGAGCAAACAGCTAAGATTTCGAGATTCAAATATAAATATGTAATGCCCACATAATTATTTATTTGGTAAAGAGCTGTGCAAACATGTGTTATGACATTATCCCTTAAAATGTTCATCTTGTTTGAATATGTTTGTTTATCTTGGCTCAAAGTCATTAACTAAGAACTGTTTTTCTCTGCAGGACAAAAGCTGCTAAAATATTTAAACTCAAATCTGTATTTCATGTAAACTTTTTACTTATGTGGCCATGTAAGTAGTGGAGTAATGTACATTATTCATCCAGCTGTTATCACAGAATAAAGTCCTTTAGGGGTTTCCCCTGAATTATTTAGCACCTAAAGGCCCCGTAGAATGGAAAACTGCATATACTCAGGCATAATTGAATAATAAGAGTTCAGTACATGGAAATGTCATACCGTGAGCCTTAAACACTATTGTTTTTATACTTTTTATGTAAACCTTGTTTGAGCAAAAGAATCAGCACATAACACTGACTGTGACGTAACACTAGGCTGTATGCTACACCAAAATCTTTTCAAGGGTATCCTGTATACTTTGTAGACACCCCTTGATTCTAAAGATGGGGCAAGTGACCTATCGCAAAGCCCCACCCTTTCTCTCACTATCCGACATGCTTTCAGTATCAGCCACGCTCCCCTATCAATTTGTGCACTCCCCAGGGATATGGTGAATAATTTCTGTACAAATTACATACTATATTGCCATTACAACCTGTCACCGCAAGCAGTAAGTAGTTATTTCATCTACTTCTTCACAGTTGAATCCATTTCTGTTTAAATTAAACTTTAATAACATGAACGATAATTTTGACAATACTAATTAAAACTCTGTCTTCCCAAACCGTTATACAAGATACCACTATAGTAATATTATTCATTCATTCATTCATTTTCCTTTGGCTTAGACTCTATTTTAGAAGCCGCCACAGTGGAATGAACCGCCAACTATTCCAGCATATGTTTTACGCAGCGGATGCCCTACCAGCCACAACCCAGTACTGGAAAACACACTCATTCACACACACTACGGAAAATTTAGTTCATCCAATTCACATGTCTTTGGACTGTGAGGGAAACCGGAGCACCTGGAGGAAACCCATGCCAACACAGGGAGAACATGCAAACTTCACACAGAAATGCCAACTGGCCCAGCCGGGACTCGAACCAGCGACCTTCTTGCTGTGAGGCAATAGTGCAAACCACTGAGCCACTGTGCCACCCTATAGTAATATTAACCCTAGCAAGTTTGCAAACTTCAACTATCTAGCATTGATGACTATTATGATGACCTATTTGCATGGATGTTTACATTAATTCCTGCCTGCATTGTTATATACTTTAAATCTACAAAATACAACTGCAGATACATCTACGTCAGTCTCTTTTGTCTGAATTATAATTTAGCCTATATAACACATAACTCAGGAGCTGCTCAACCACTTTTCCACAACTGAGTCAGTCATCATGGATACGATTTCATTTTCCATGGTGGTGTTGATAACAACTGTTTGGAAATTTAATACAAATGTGCCAGTCATTGCTTTGGCAAGCATGATGTAAATGGCGACATAAATGATGATCAGATATTAAGTTGATAAGTTGAAACGATTGTTTTGAAAAGGCATCTACTTAATTTGTTAAAATGTTTTTGTTTACAACTGAAGTATGATTATTTTGCACATTTGTGTATCAGAGTACACCTCAGCAAATAGATCTCTGTTTGCTGTGTGAGCTAATCAGTGAAATGTGCCATGTGCAATCGGAGCAGAGCTCATCTTTAATATTCATATATTGACTTGCTGACTGATTGGTTGGATTATTGACTGGCAGTGATGGGAATAACTGCGCTATAAATAAACGGCGCAAACTTTTTTCAGTAACGAGTAATCAATTGATTACAACGCCCATTACAACGCCGTTACTGACAATAAAATGCACGTTACTATAGGCTAATTGAGAACACTCAAGCGGTTTTCATGCAAGCAGTGTCTCTCTCAGGCATAGGACCTCTCTTTCTCTGGGGGTTTGTGTGTGTGTGTATGTGTGTGTGTTCGGGGCTGGGGCGGGACACATAACCAACCAGCGATGATGATTGGTGTGTCTGTGAACGTGGTGTAACTGAGAACGTGATGATTGGCTTAGATAGAGTACATTTCCATTGTTTGCCAATCGGAGGCAGAGTAGTGCAGATGTTCACACACAAGCACGCGCACAGTCAGTGGCACACACCAACGACCAGGAGTCAGAACGATGGCAAATCCAACAAGCTCAAAGGTAGCGTCTGCAAACTGGAAATAGCACTACTTTTCCCGCGTTGAGGTGAAAGGCAAGAATGTTTATGCATCGTGCAACTTATGCCCACGAAAAAAGAGTCTCTCTGCGTCGGTGACAAGTAATTCTAATCTAATGAAGCACCTCATGTCGTCCCATGTCGGCACAAAATTAGTGGCTACGCAGGTGATAACGTGAGCTCTGCTACCAAAGGAGGAGGTGAAGCCATGACATCAAAGCAACTAAAACTTGATTTTTCTCCACCGCAAACACTTATTACACAGACAGAATTAAACAAAATAATATCTAATATCTGTAAGTTTTAACTTTCCATGGTAATTCGTTACTTTTATAATTACATAACTTAGTTACTAACTCAGTTACTTTTTGTGAGAAGTAACTAGTAACTATAACAAATTACTTTTTTAAAGGAACGTGCCCAACACTGTTGACTGGTTGATTGATTGATTGATTGATTGATTGATTGATTGATTGATTGGCTGACTGACAGATTGACTGAATGACTGACTGACTGGTTGTTGGATTGGTATGTTGGTTGGGCTATTGACTGACTGATTGACTGACTGACTGGTTGATTGATTGATTGATTGATTGATTTATTGATTGATTGATTGATTGATTGATTGGCTGACAGACTGACTGACTGACTGACTGACTGACTGACTGACTGACTGACTGACTGGTTGGTTGATTGGTTGATTGATTGACTGACTGGTTGGTGGATTGGTATGTTGGTTGGGTTATTGACTGACTGACTGACTGACTGACTGACTGTTTGGTTGATGTATTGATTGATTGACTGACTTACTGGCTGATTGCTGGTTATAGACTGAAAAGTGGTTAGTTTGATTGACTGACTGACTGTTTGACTGACTAGTTGGTTAATTTGTTTGTTGTTTGTTTTACTGACTGGCTCACTGGTTTGTTGGTTGGTTGGTTTGTTGATTGACTGACTGGTTGGTTGGTTGGTTGGTTGGTTGGTTTATTGACTGACTGACTGG
>CAIGQV010018170.1:12533082-12547783 GCA_903798115.1 Danio jaintianensis
GGTTTCCCCCACAAGTCCAAAGACATGCGGTATAGGTGAATTGGGTAGGCTAAAATTGTCCGTAGTGTATGTGTGTGAATGAGTGTGTATGAATGTTTCCCAGAGATGGGTTGCAGCTGGAAGGGCATCCGCTGCGTAAAACATATGCTGGATAAGTTGGCGGTTCATCCCGCTGTGGCGACCCCAGATTAATAAAGGGACTAAGCCGAAAAGAAAATGAATGAATGAATGGATCTGTCATCTGCGTGAAATCAAAATTTACAATGTTTACTTTGCTAGCTCACACTGTTATTCTTAAAATGAATAATTATTCTGTGCGAATTAATTCACTGAAAAAAAGTGTGTTTTGGTAATCTTTAATCAACGTCTGACTGCTTCTGCATTTAGAGTGACTGTCGTTGCAACTGCATAGCAATTTTCTAAACCACGCCCATCTTACCGTTAGTTTGCTCTGAGAGAATGATGCGCAAAAGAAAGCCCCGCCTCCAACTCAATATTCTGTTTCAGTTAGAAGCACATCAACATACTGAAAAAAACTCAGCAACTCAGCAGTCTCAGCAACTTCCAGTTCACGTGGACTTAAACTATTCAGTTTAGATTATCATGTATTCCAAACATGACTAATACATATTTTTTCTATACTAGTAGTTATTCATTAGGTTCTAGTACCTAATTTTAGATACAACATTATTAGATAGTAGGACTTATTTATTGCATACTCATACCCTTTAAATAAATCCGTTTTTATTCATTACATACTAGAACTTATTAATTAGCCACTACATATTCAATATATAGTAGCACACATTTATTAGAAACTAGTACTTATTCAAGCAGATTACTTATTTTTAATTAAACTCTACTGTGTCCATTCGGACTAGTCCTAACATAAGTCAAGTAAAAAGGCAGTGACTGGTTACTGGTAGTAATTGCAAAACATATTTGCGTCTAAAAGTACTAGTAAATTACTATGAGTATCTGTTAAATGGGTAACTAGTATCCAATAAATAAGTACAATGGCAAGCTGTTTTAACATTTAATCTATGAAATGTCTTTTTTTAAATACTGATATCTTTTCCACACTGCAAAAAATGTTTTTCTTACATATTTTTGTTTATCTTGTTTCTAGTCCAAATATTTAAAAATTCTTAAATCAAGAAGCATTTTCAAGACAAGTAAAAAATAGTGATTTCAGAAAAACATAAGTCAAAACTAAGGTAGTTTCTCTTTAAAAGAAGCAAAATAAACTGCCAGTTGGGTTATTAGTTTTCAGGTACTAGTACCTTTAAATAATACTAGTATGTAAACATTAGCTAGTTAATATTTATTAGATACTAGCTCTCATTTGTTATACACTAGTCCAAATTGAGTAGTTGATATTTATTCTTTAGATACTTAAATATCAGATACAAGGACATTTAGATT
Organism: Danio jaintianensis; assembly: GCA_903798115.1. NCBI lineage: Eukaryota > Metazoa > Chordata > Actinopteri > Cypriniformes > Danionidae > Danio > Danio jaintianensis. Next base: position 12,534,508 of record CAIGQV010018170.1, read on the forward strand.
CTCATACTTTTTAAATAGGTGCTATTTTATATTCATTAGATACTAGTACTTATTAATTATCCACTATACTTATTCAATATAAACTAGTATACATTCATTAGAAACTAGCACTTTTTGAAATGTTACTAACAGTAAGCTTTTTAACATTTAATTTAGATCCGGATATCCTTTCTATTTGGTACTTATTAGCTACTGGTCATTCTTCAGGTACTACCGTTTTTAAAATATGTTTGTAGATAAACATTAGATACTAGTTAAAGTGTCCCTATTATGTATTATAAAAGGTTCATATTTTGAATTTGGGATTCCCCAATAGCAGGCTTATATGCAAGTAAGGTTAAAAATCACTTTCATTGTCTTATAATATGCCTTATCCCAATGACTCCTGTATGATTTGTTCAGTGATTAATTCTTCCAAACCCCTCCTTTGCATGAAGTTAATCTGTGGTGATTGGTCTGATGACCCAGACTGTTGTGATTGGTCTACTGCATGCAGGGCGTGTCAGAAATGAAACACCATCACCATTACTGGATTATGGCTCAAGCATTCCATGGTATATGTGTGAGCTCAATGTAGAAACATATTGATAAAGCACTCCAGTTTGTACACCAACATATCACTCTGTTCTTCATCATAACTCCAAGTAATAACAGCGACAAACATTCAATATTAATCGTCACATTTCTGCACAGCGGGAGAAGTTTAACTATTCTTAACTTTGTCCACATTGCTTGCATAAACTCGTAAGAGGTGTGTTTTGCTGCATGTGTGCTTTGGTCAGCGTGGCTCAAGCCATTGAAATGAATAGGTTTTATATTGCAATGCTTTCCATGTCCAGTGTGAAAGCCAACCCAGGCTCATTCTGATTATGTACCCCTATATACATTTCTGGAGAGAGCAAAATACATCCCAGGAGGTACTTTTTTTTTGCAGTTTTTGTTTTCGCAAATCCACCAGAGGCCGCTGTGTACACTTTTTCAGATCTCAAATTGCCATTCGCGCCTGCTGTTCTCACATAAATCCACCAGAGGCCGCTGTCAACTGACTGTCTACTGACTGACCGACCGATTGACTGACCCACCCTCCCCCTTCCCTAAACCCAACCAATAGTGTTTTGAAAAGCACCGATTGACACCGATTAAACCTGCTAAACAGAGACCTACAAGCTGCATGGAGCAAACATAACAAACTAACTACTAATTACAAAATATATTTGTGTCTAATAATAAGTACTAGTAGCCTACCCATATTCCAAAACAAATCTATACACACACAAGGTTGTTCTTTTAGGTGGTTAACTTGGGATAAGACATAAAACTAAATTAAAATACAGAGCCACTACTAGCTCAAAAAAAGCAATAAATGTATAAAGCAATTAAAAATAGCAATATTGTATAGTTAAAGTGGCTTCCCTAAATGAGCTAATAAACCCGTTTTAGAAGGTACTATTAAACAGGAATCCTGACTACTAGTCTAAGTGCATCTTTGATAAATCAAATCAAATAAAAATGCAGAAATAAATAAATAAATGAAAAGTCCATAATCTCTGAGGTAAATATATCTGTTGTGTTTGTTCCAGCTAGTTATAGACTAATTTTAATTTGTCAGCTTTCATTCTCATAACCCTGTCGGCCAGGAGACTCAGGGAAGTAACTTCACTGGATTTCTAGACATGTTTCACTAATCTTGATTTATCAAACAGTGCATATGTGTGCTTTTCCTGGGCGAGTGAGAGTCAAGTCTGCTGTGAACATTGGTTATACAGTTAGAGTGCACAGCTGCGTTTGGTTTGTGACGAATGTTTATGCAGATGAACACTTGTATGGCATGACCTACCTTTACAATACATTCATGAAGTATCCCTGTAACGTTAATAAGTTGTAAACTAACTTTATCTTCTAAAGACGATATTCACCATTCAGAGAGTGAGCATAACAGAAAACTAACACAAGAGGGCAGCACTCAGTCTCTGTCAAACCAGGCGACACATACTATTTCATGCTTAAACGGATAGCTCACCCCAAAATGAAAATGTACTCATTATTTACTCACCCTCAAGTGGTTCCAAACGAGTATGAGATTCTTCATTCTATTGAACACAAAAGATGATATTCTGAGGAAAGCTGAAAACCCCTATAACCATTATTTTTTATAGTAGGATAAACAAATAGAAATCAATGGTTACAAGTTTCCAGCTTTCTTAAAAAAATTGTTTGTGTTCACCAGAAGAAAGAACTCATAAAGGTTTGGAAAAAGTAAAAGGTGACTAAATAATAACGGAATTTTCAGCTTTGGGTGAACTATATCCCTTTAACCTACATGATTATAATGTCTGATTAAACTAACAAAGTTAGGAGTGTTATTCAAACTTAGTATATATAAAACAAAAACTGAAACAAAAAAGTAAGACATTCAAGTTCTCCAGCTGCATTGCAGATTTGAAGACAAAAACACAGCTGAGCATTTACAGCAAAAGTTAAAAACACCTGCATGGTTATTATTTAGGTCAAATCTGTCACGTTTTCCCCCCTTTGTCTATAACCATACCCTACTTTTAAGGTAAACACATTAACGACAATAAAATCAGAACAACTCATCATAATCCTTAATTTAAAACAACTACAAAATTACTGTGGAATCTAATTTACACCATTTCAGGTAACAGGTTTCACTTGAACATCTTGTGTAACAAATTAAAGTTTGTCCATCATTTATTTCATCCATTTCACACACCATAGGTTTTTGACTACCTTTAAAGGCATAGTTCATCCAAAAATGAAAGGTCTGTCATCATTCACTCATCCTCCACCTTTTCCAAACCTGTTTGAATTTCTTTCAAATGTAGATACACTAAAATGTTGGGAAAAACCAAGCTCCATTGTATTTTTAGTTCCTACTATGGATGTCAATGGCTGCTTTTCCCCAACATTCTTCAGAATATTTTGTTTTGTGTTCAGAAGAAAGAAATTCAAAAAAGTAGCCTACAGAACCACTTGAGTGTGAGTAAATGAACAATTGTTCATTTTTTGGTGAACTGTCCTTTCAATTGGGCAACATATTGATACATAGCGAACTGTTGCACTACTCTTAACACAGTTTTAACAGAAACTGTATAACAATATTCCATGTTTAAATGATAAAAATTTTCAACTGCACCAGCTGACACCAACACCTGATCCAGAAACGTTCTCACTGAATGGAATATTGCATCATCATTCATGACTCTGATCTTACAATAATTTCCCCACATAGGCATATGACATAGCTCTAGGCTAATCATTTCAGCTCCTAACTGTAGATTATATTCAATATATACATTTCTAAAATAATTTGCTAGTCATTTTCACACTTACTGACATGTAGTAGCACATGCTGTACCCAATATTTAATGACTGTATGGGCAAACAGTGAAACCATCAGTGTCTTGTTTGTGGATTATTTAAATTAACGTTCCCATGCAATTTCATGATTTAAATCAGTTAGTTTCTGCCAGTGCAATGTTGCTTTAAAGATATGAATGCACAATGGAATGTTTTAAACATTAGAAAGCCAAGTAAAGTAACAGTTTTGAAAAAACTAAAACTAAAGTTCTGACATTAATGCAAGGGAATAAAAATACAATAATAAAATAACTATATAAATGTATTTATAAAATGAATTGAAATATTATTATTAATGTTGTATTTATGTGGAACTTATACTGCATACTGAACCTGAGTAACCCATTACAAAAACACATACTCATACTAAAAAAAAGAAAACTACAAAAGAATTGCAAATAATATCAAGACAGTGGCACAAGTGAGCAAAAAGAAAAGAATAATAGGTCATATCTTTAGAAAGCCAGACTGAAGCTCACACACACACACACACACACACACACACACACACACACACACACACACACACACACACACACACACACACACACACACACACACGCACACACACACACCCATGTTGTATACATTACAAATCAAAGCCAAAGACTCTTCATAAGACAGCTGCAATTGAAATGTAAATTAGAATTAGTCAAGGCTATAGAGAGCAACTTAGTGGAGAATAAGAAATTTGCCATCTCCTGAATAAATTTGCAATAAGCAGACATCACAATAAGTGACACTTTGGCCTTTTGTTACAAAATAAAAATGTGAATTGTTGTGAAAAACAAGTATAATGAAATTGTGAACAGTCAAATATATTATTTCACAGCAGACAAATTGTTGTAAATTATTGCATGACAATACTTGAACAATGTAGTGGCAGAATAAAAAAACTGAAACAAAGTGAAGGCAACATGATAAAACAAAAAAATAAAAAAGCATACATTATAATGTCAACTAAGAGCTAATAATAACAATAATAATAATAATAATAAGCTAATAATAAAAATATTTGTAAGACACATTCATATTGTAAACATTTCATAGTAGGATTTAAAGGTTTAGCTAAACATGACCATTCATGTTTCAACATACTAAAAGTTATAAAGATAATACAGTCAAGTAAACATGTAAACAACAACTATAGAAATTCAGCAATGTAAAAACAAGAGCTACAAATAAGCACACAACTTTACATTTCCTTTACTTAGATGCCACTGTGACTGATGGCCAAAAGTGAAAATGTAAATGGCTTGATAGTCCTCCAAATACCAATTCTTTCACTCAGTGGATAAAAGTCACGAAAAGTTCCATGTTCAGACAATAGAACAATGGAGACAATGTTTAATTATTTCAATACAATGAAGTGCAAAAGAAAAACTCATCACAATGGTTCCTTATAACTTTTGTTCCCCTTCATACGGGAACTTCAACATGCGTCTGGAACAGACTATGGGAGTGCGTCAGACGACCAATCACTCTGAAGAGTAAGAAAACGGGCCAATGAAATGCCAAATTGCATTGGCAGAGCTCTGCTCCACAGCTGGCAGCAATGAGCTATCAGCGCTATATAAGCTGCACGCTGTGGAGTGAGCCTCAGAATTTCTGCTTCAGACCCTCTCACGAGACTGAAGACCTTAATCTGCCAACCTGACTAGCGAGAAAGTGTCAGCGCTTATCACCAGTGCGGGAGAAGACGCAACAGCGGCGTTTCATCTGGGTTTTACGTCCCCTGGCCGTTTCACTGGTGTACTAAAAGAGCAGTTTCACACTAAAAGAGCAGAATTCCCTAAGAGAGCACACGGTCGCATAACGCGTCTTTTTAAAGATGTCGTTCCGACCGTGCATTTCTGGATGCGGTGGTTTCATCTCCCCGGATGACAGGCACGAGCATTGCGTCACATGTCTGGGGGTCCGGCATGTTGATGCGGTCCTCGCGGACAGTTGCTGCCCTCACTGCGAGGGCTTAACTGTTGCACAGCTAAGGTCGCGGCGCACCCTTGCATTAGGGTGCGTCACCCCTGCTGCTCCCCGCCATGCGGTTAGCACACGGGCAGGCCTGAGGGTTACAGTGGGGGCTTATCCGTCGCCTTCGGGCCCGCGGACCCCTCACTCCTCAGCTGGTTCTGTCCAAGCTTCGAGTGAGAGCGCTGGTCCATCCCCCGGGATGGCCGCGCTTTCATTAGATGACACCGGGGACGTGATGTCCATCGCTGCATCGGAGGGCGGGCTAACATGCTCCGATGAAGATCCGGACCCTCTGCCACCCTCCGGGCTGCTTCGGCCGTGGGTCTGGAGATGGCTTGTCCCCCAGCACCACGGCCAGACCGCTTAGATGGGTGTTACGTGGGGGCTAGAAGGGCAAGACCCTCCAGACCCCCCGTCCCTTTCTTCCTGGAGGTACACAGTGAGCTCACGCAGGCATGGAGGGCACCTTTCTCTGCCCGGTCCTCGTGCGCTCCCGCTCTCAACACCCTTGATAGTGGAGCAGCCAGGGGTTATGAGGCGATTCCCCAGGTGGAGCGCGCTATCGCGGTCAATCTTTGCCCGCGGGGCGCCTCCACCTGGAGAGGTCCACCCAGACTCCCTTCCAAAGCGTGTAGGTTATCTGAGTCCCTCGTGGCCAGAGCCTACACTGCTGCGGGACAGGCTGCATCCGCTCTGCACGCTATGGCCACCTATCAACGCTACCAAGCGGAGAAGTTGGCTGAGCTGCAGGAGGGTGGTTCTTCCCCGGGCTTGATGCATGAGCTCCGCACGGCAACCGATTACGCTCTCATGACCACCAAATCGGCTGCTCGTGCCCTGGGGAAGACGATGGCCACATTAGTGGTCCAGGAACGCCACCTCTGGCTAAACCTGGCCGATATGAGAGATGTTGACAAAGCTGGCTTTCTTAACGCTCCCATATCCCAGGCTGGCCTGTTCGGCGACACCGTCGGGGACTTTACCCAGGAGTTCTCGGCGGTGAAAGAGCAGTCCCAGGCGATGGGTGAGGTCATCTACCAGCGGGCTCGGAAAACTGCTCTCCCCGCTGCCCCATCTACCTCGGCTGCTCCTCGCCGAGGGCGTCCACCCGCAGCCCCAAAACCTGCTCCGCTCCCGCTGCCCGCTCCGCCGGCTAAGCGGCAACGCCGAGCCTCCTGCGGGACCGCGACGCCACCGCCCCAGGGCGCCGTTAAGTCCGGTAAACGGACCGCGAACCATCCCTGAGACGGGCCATCCGGAGAAGAGGGAACCTGCTCTTTCCTCGGTGGAGGGCCGAGGACACCTACAGTCAGCAAAGACTTTAAAAGCACCACTGCTGGCCTCCGGGCCAGTGGTACCCAAATTTTCAATAAAAGAGCAAATTTCCCTCTCTCCGGATGTGCAATCCCGAGCCCTGCCAGTCTGGGACGCTCCGCCTTCCAGCTCGCAGCGCCGGGCCCCTTCGCCACAGGCTCACGGAGTGCAAGAGGACGGGCTCCTTTCTCTCACTCCAGCCTCATCGCGGGATCCAGGGAGGAAGGTAAGAGACACTCTCTTATTTTCAGCTCTTCCTCGGGCCGCTCTGCTTCTCGGGGTGAGGACTCCCCTCCCGAGCTGCCCCTCCGTTGGCATGTCATTGATCAGTCCGATGGTGCCATTAGCGTGGGCTCTGCCAGCCTGGTTAGCGCTGCCCAGCCCGTCGCGGTGGCTCATGCGGACGATCAGACTCGACTATGCGATTCAGTTCGCTATCCGCCCTCCCAGGTTCACGGGTGTTCATACTACGAGGGTTTCCCTCGAGAGCGCCCCTGTCTTGCGAGAGGAGATTGCTGTCCTCCTGGCGAAGGATGCAATCGAGCAGGTCCCTCCAGCCGAGATGAAACGTGGGTTTTACAGCCCGTATTTCATCGTGCCGAAAAAGAGCGGAGGGTTAAGCCCAATCCTAGATCTGCGCAGACTGAACCGTCATTTACACAAAATGCCGTTCAGGATGCTCACGCAGAAGCGCATTTTCCGGTGCGTCCGTCCTCAGGATTGGTTTGCAGCTATAGACCTGAAGGACGCGTATTTTCATGTCTCCATTCTTCCAAGCCACCGTCCATTTCTCCGGTTTGCGTTCGAAGGACGAGCATGGCAGTACAAAGTCCTCCCCTTCGGGCTCTCTCTGTCTCCGCGGGTTTTCACCAGGCTCGCGGAGGGTGCCATTGCGCCGCTTCGGCTTGCGGGCATCCGCATTCTCAATTATCTCGACGACTGGCTGATCCTAGCCTCGTCTCGCGATCAATTGATTATGCACAGGGACAGGGTGCTTCGGCACCTCGACCAGTTGGGGCTTCGGGTCAACCGAGAGAAGAGCAAACTTTGCCCAGTGCAGAGGATCTCTTTTCTCGGGCTGGAGCTGGACTCGATCGCTATGGTAGCGCGCCTCTCGGAGGAGCGCGCCAGGCTAGTGCTTTCCTGTCTGAGCACGCTCGACAGGAACATAGTGGTTCCACTGAAATATTTTCAGAGGCTCCTGGGGCATATGGCATCCGCAGCCGCTGTGACGCCGCTCGGTTTGCTTCATATGAGACCACTTCAGCGCTGGCTTCACGATCGGGTTCCCAGACGGGCATGGCGCGCACCGGGTGCTTATCACTCCGCTGTGTCGCCGCACCTTCAGTCCCTGGACGGATCTTGCTTTTCTACGGGCCAGGGTGCCCCTAGGGCAAGTATCCAGGCATGTTGTCGTATCGACAGATGCCTCCAGCATGGGCTGGGGGGCCGTGTGCAACAAACACGCAGCTGCGGGTTCGTGGTTCGGACCCCGTCTGCGTTGGCATATCAACTGCCTAGAGCTGTTGGCAGTGTTTCTTGCTCTCCGCCGCTTTTTACCGGTGTTAGAGCAGAAGCATGTGCTGGTCAGGACGGACAGCATGGCAATGGTAGCTTATATCAACCGTATGGGAGGTATACGTTCTCGTCGCATGTCTCAGCTCGCTCGCCGTCTGCTCCTCTGGAGTCATACGCGGCTGAGTTCGCTGCGTGCCATTCATATCCCGGGCGAGCTCAACCGTGCAGCCGATGTGCTCTCACGGCAGCAAACGCTCCGTGGAGAATGGAGACTCCACCCCGGTACGGTCCAGCTGATATGGGAGCGATTCGGGAAAGCCCAGGTCGACCTGTTTGCTTCTCTTGAAAGCACCCATTGCCAGTTGTTTTATTCCCTGACCGAGGCCCCCCTCGGCACGGATGCGCTGGCTCACAGCTGGCCACCGGGCATGCGCAAATATGCGTTTCCCCCAGTGAGCCTAATCGCACAGACTCTGTGCAAAGTCAGGGAGGACGAGGAGCAGGTCTTGTTTGTTGCGCCTCTCTGGCCCAACCGGACCTGGGTTCCCGAACTCACACTCCTCGCGACGGCCCCTCCCTGGCGCATTCCCCTGAGAGAGGACCTCCTCTCCCAGGGACGGGGCACCCATTGGCACCCGCGCCCAGATCTCTGGAACCTCCACGTGTGGTCCATAGACGGAGCGCGGAAGACTTAGGTGACTTACCGGCGGCGGTGGTTAACACCATCACTCAGGCTAGAGCACCCTCTACGAGGCATGCCTACGCCCTGAAGTGGAGTCTATTCACTGAGTGGTGTGCTCCCCCGGACTTGCCAGATTAGTGTTGTGTTATCCTTCCTTCAGGATAAGTTGGAGCGTAGGCTGTCACCCTCCACACTGAAGGTTTATGTGGCTGCCATTTCCGCTCATCATGATGCGGTGGATGGCAACACGCTCGGGAAGCATAACCTAGTCATCCGATTCCTCAGAGGCGCGCGGCGATTAAATCCATCCCGCCCCCCTCTTATGCCCTCTTGGAATCTCTCTGTAGTCCTGGCGGGTCTGCAGAGAGATCCATTCGAGCCACTCGATTCGGTAACATTAAAACTTCTGTCAATGAAGACAGCTCTGCTGATCGCGTTGGCATCGTTCAAGAGAGTCGGGGATTTGGAGGCATTTTCGGTCAGCGAATCGTGCCTAGAATTCGGACCGGCTTACTCTCACGTTATCCTGAGACCCCGGCCCGGCTATGTGCCCAAGGTTCCTACCACCCCATTTAGAGATCAGGTGGTGAACCTGCAAGCGCTGCCTTCGGAGGAGGCAGACCCAGCCCACTCATTGCTTTGTCCCGTTTGCGCTTTGCGCCTTTACGTGGAACGAACGCAAAGTGTAAGATCTGGTGAACAGCTCTTTATCTGTTATGGTGGTCGGCAGAAGGGAAGTGCCGTATCAAAACATAGTTTTGATGCCATCGCCCTTGCTTACCAATGCCAGGGCGAGCCGCGTCCCGCTAATGTGAGAGCACACTCTATTAGAAGTGTCGCCTCCTCCTGGGCGTTAGCACGCGGTGCCTCTATCACAGATATCTGTAGAGCTGCGGGCTGGGCGACACCTAATACATTCGCGAGATTCTATAATCTTCGAGTGGAGCCGGTTTCCACCCGATTACTGGGTAACCCCAGTCAATCGGAGGGAAACTAAGCTCGGTGTTAACAAACGCTTGCCGCGCCATGCTCCCTAACCCGGAGATACGTGCGCATTTCTTATTCTAGTAAGTTTCCCACTTGGCGAACCCTAGAGAATTCCTCCGAGGCCCCCAGCACCTGACTCAGCGGAAGAGTCGGGTGCCTGGCTCAGTGTGATGTCTGTATGCCCATTTGGTCTACCCACATGCTGAGGTTCGGTGCCAGCTTGTGCGGTCCCCCCCCCTGGGGTGACCCCATACGCTTATTTCAGCCACGGAGTGTTCCCCCTGACCAGGCGGACCCGTGTCTTCCCTACCCGCTAACCAGCTTATCATATGTAGTACTCCCCCTCATCAGGGCTAGTCCATATGCTCTATTACCATCAAGTCTCCCCTCTTGGGTAGCAGGTGGCTCCGCAGCGTCCTCCCCCTTCGGGGACTGGCACGCTTTCCCAACGTACTGTCGTAATTTAAAAAATCCCTAGTCTATATTTGCTAGGTAAAAGCTCGTTACGACTCCCGATCTAAATTTTAATAATTCCCATGTAATGGTAATTAAGGGCCTAGGGACGTTGGAAGGTTGCCCTCCTGGTGATGCTGTGCGCTCACGCTATGCTTGGCAAACTTCACATCAGGGCTGTGACGGGCTTAGCTGCAGTGGCGTTTTCCATACAGTCTCCCATAGTCTGTTCCAGACGCATGTTGAAGTTCCCGTATGAAGGGGAACGTCATGGTTACGTCCGTAACCCACGTTCCCCGAATAAGGGAACAGAGACATGCGTCTCCACTGCCACTGCAGCTGAGTCTCCAGCTGTTAGCTGAGTGATCGGCTCTTCAGCAGGCAAAATTCTGAGGCTCACTCCACAGCGTGCAGCTTATATAGCTCATTGCTGCCAGCTGTGGAGCAGAGCTCTGCCAATGCAATTTGGCATTTCATTGGCCCGTTTTCTTACTCTTCAGAGTGATTGGTCGTCTGACGCACTCCCATAGTCTGTTCCAGACGCATGTCTCCGTTCCCTTATTCGGGGAACGTGGGTTACGGACGTAACCATGACGTTTTGTTGTAAGTACCTCACAAAAACCCTGTTTGCACCTGGTGAATCAAGATATCCTGAGAAATCAAATTGGCTTGATTTATTGAAAAAATGTTGATATATTTACACAATTAAAAGTGTTATAGTTTAAAACATTCTCCTCATTATAAAAAATTAAATGTACATGGTTTACATTTAATGGTTTCTTGCATCACATTAATAACGAGACACGTTTGTTGAAAGAAACGTTTGTCAGCTGCACTGGATCTGACAGCAGCTGAAACCGTAAATAATTTGATAATGCTTTGTCTGTGAGTGGTGGATTATGTGGATAATGCTGTCAAGGCACTTACTCATATGCGACAGCAAGTGGGTGTTGATGCTGTTTACTACGCAACAACGTTAGTCAGTCAGAACAGCGGCCATTTAATGAAAAGCCTTAAAGTGTTAATTCACGCAAAAATAAAAAAATACTGTTATTAATTACTGACCCGTTGTGTCGAGACCTTCATTCATCTTCAGAAAACAAATTAGGATATTTTAGATTAAATCGGATAGCTCCCTCATCCTCCATAGACAGCAGTGGTCACAAAATTTTCAAGTTACTTAGCTGGTGACTATTTTCAGGCATTGCATAATATCATTGGGACTTCTGCAGCCATGGTACGGCAGCAAAGTTACTTGATTAATACACCAGAATGAGAGTATAGTTTCTAGCTATATTGACCTATAAAGAACTTTTCATTTTCCATCAGTCAAGATTTAAACAGGAAAATTGTCAAAATTTTGTATTGAAATTTTTGAGCAAGATGCTAATGGTCTAATCTGATTCAATGATTTATGCTAAGCTAAAAGTGCTCCCGCCAGACCCGGAGTTCAGCTGAACGGATTCAAAAATGGTTAAGCTCAATTGTTTAACTCTGGGGAAGTTGTAAAATTAGCCTATTTCCAAAAAAATAAAAACGTTCCTTTACAAACAGATATGTCAGAAAAAGGGTTCGATTGAGACTTGAAAATAATAGTTTTTCAGAGCATACATGTTTTTTTTTTTTAGCAAAACAAATGTTAAAATCATATGTAAGCCTCACTGATCATATAACAATAATACAAAAATAAATAAATCCATATAAGGAACTCAATAAGATGAGTTTACATCAAGCTGACTAAAGGATGGCACTAAATATAGGTGTAAACAGTGTCTAAAATGTTTTGAGCTTGTCCACTTCCAGAGGTAGGTGAAAACACATTTGGTTGAATATAAATGCGGTACTGACTGTAGTTACGTATGAGACGTGTTGTAAGAAACATCACCCAAAAAAGGAGTTCTGTCATTTACATCATGATTTACTCTCCCTCCACTTGTTCCAAACCTGTTTGAGTTTTTTTTTTTTGTCTAATGAACACAAAAGAAGATGGTTTGAAGAATATGGAAACCTGAAACCACTGACTTACATAGTATTTGTTTTTCCTACTATGGCTATTTCCAATATTCTTCCAAATATCTTCTTTTGTGTTCAACAAAAGAAAGGAACTTACAAAAGTTTGTAACCACTTGAGGGTGAGTAAATGGTGAGACCATATCTCTCGTGGGTCAACAGTTCCTTTAACACCAGGTAGAAACAGGGCCAAAAATACATTTGCCACAAAAACAGAAAACATTTTTCCTTCCTCTCAGGTGCATCTAAGTGTCCTCATCCCAAAGGCACAGCTGTTTCTGAGGGGTGTAGAAGTCGAAGCGGTAGCCTCTGCTGCAGCTTTTAATGCCACACTTGTATGGGTTTGATCCTTGACCACGGCAGTACTTCAGCTGGCAGGGGAACCACTCCAGGTTTAAGTTGTAGCTGCAGGCGCAGGGTCGCCACGGGTCTGATGTGGAGCTGCAGCTCTGTAGGCCAGTCACATTCACACTCGGAGGAAACACCTCAAATATTGAGCCTGCAACTCCTGTACAGAGAAAATTATTTGGTTAAAATCAGTTTTTTAAAAGAACACATTTTGTATCACTCATCTGCAACAGTCTTTAAAGTGTCAGCATGTCATGACGAAATACTATTGTTATGTCAATGTGTTTTTAAGAGTTTTTTTTTTTGACTGAGGGCATTTTTTAAAAATTGGTTTATATAAATTAAATGGTATATAAAAATGTGGCTATTGTTCTTATGACTGATTCGCTTATATATAGTTGTTTATTAAATGTAACCCTAGACCAAAAATAAAAAAGTCATAAGTGTCAATTTTTGGAAATATATAATATATATGGGATATGAGGGCTCAAATGAATGTAAATACTAAGAAAATGGCCTTTAAAGTTACATTACAAAAATGTAATTTTGATGTATTTACAGTAGAAAATTTACAACATATCTTCATGGATCATGATTTTCAACCCCTCCCCC
>CAIGQV010018170.1:12553351-12568202 GCA_903798115.1 Danio jaintianensis
AATTTAGTAAATCCAATGAATCATTTTTTTAAGTGTACTTCAAGTTTTCTTGAATTGATTGATTTCAAGATTCTACAATGTATGCATGTCCAAAAAAACAAACAGGGTATTAGCCTATTTCTGCACTACTGACTCTTGGCTTCATGTTTACAGTTGCAATGGGTTTTAAAAGAGCATGTTTTTGGTTCTTCGCAATTTGTTAGCAGCTTTGAATTATACATCAGGATTGATACTCACGCGCTTGAAATCAGCCAGGAATGTGATGAGAGTCCCGTCCGTCTGCTTGAACTCCAGCGTTATGATGTCCTTCACACTGTCCGCCTCTAAAAACTCCTCCGCTATTTGACCATTGCCGAGACGAACAAGCACCGTCAACCGTGAGCAAACACTTACCGATAAAAGCAGAGTAAACACGGTAAACGCGATCTGGACTGAAGCCGGCGAAGCCACTCTTGCGTTCATTACAAAGGACAGCAAAGATGTAAACTCATTTAACGCAACCATGGGACATATCGTCACAGTACATGACTTTAAACTAATTTCAAAACGACGAATGCAAACGTAGTTACTCTTTAGAGAGATAACTTCGACGTCTGTTTATAAAAGCTGCTAATTTAGTTTAGCTCGATGATGATGATGATGATGATGATGGCACCGCATTTGCTTCTCTTCCAAAAATTCAATTTTCACCTTGTTAGTAAAACACTGGCTTAATTTGATCACCGAAAGTTTTCATAAAAGTCTGAAATGTGTATCGGTTTTATAAATGTTCGTTTAAATACTAACTGTAAAAGCTCCCGTATTTTCCGTCACTTCCTCTGAACTTCAGTAATTTGGCTAAAGGCGCCTCGGGCTCATAGCACTGCGTGGGGCCACTTCTTAAAGACACAGGCTCAGATTTCGAGACAAAAATTGAATGATTTATTAATGGAAAGAGGATTATTTTTGTTACATTTGTTTGGTACTAGTTTTAATAGTAGGATAATTAGCTTGTTGGAAACAGTAATAAAACATTAATTATCACTTTTATTATCACTTATATTATTTAGGCTTTTTTTTATGCTTTTAACTCTAAACAGTAAATAAAATAAAATAAAATAAAATAAAATAAAATAAGGGTATCCAGCTTAAAGGGATAGTTCACCCAAAATATTTAGTTTATTTACTTATACTCAAGTGGTTCCAAACCTTTATGAGTTTCTTTATTCTGTTGAACAAGAAAGCTGAAAACCTGTAACCATTTTCACCCAACAAATACTACGAAAGTCAATGGTTACAGGTTTCCAACTTTCTTTAAATTATCTTATTTTGTGTTCAACAGAAAAAAAGAAACTCAAACTGGTTTGAGTAAATTGAATTAAATTCATATCCATATTTATAATAACTATCCCTTTAATTCCTAATAATTATGGACATCAACATGTCAAATTTCCATCAACACAGACCCAGTGTGTCTGATAAAGGGTTTACATAAACCTAACAATGCAATTTTAATGTGCCCTTACATACATATTAATTTACATAGGCCTATATTTATGTGTTTATAAAGTGTCCTTTTTTTTGTTTGTTTTTTATCTGCAAACAAGCGATGACATTTCATCCAAATGAAATAAAAAGTGCCATCATTTTAGACTTGTTTATATTCATCAGAAAACACATTTTAATTTCAAAAGAAAACCATATTTGGTGGAATAACCCAAAATTTATAGATTCATTAGATACTTTTTTTCAGAGCAACATCTTAAACAGGAATGATTAAGGAATTCATTAAAAAGCCAAATATTGTCAGGTTTATTACACAGGCAGAGGAATCAAGACAGAAATATTCAAAAAATTTAAGCTGTATTTAGCTCTATAATTAATAGAGAATTATGTGGTATTACATTTATTGATGTTTTATATATTTAATTAGATTACTGTGTGTTTGTTTAAAAGCAATATTATAGTTCAAGTGTTAAATCTGTAGTAAATGCAGTAAGTGCAAATAAATGCAGTAAATGCAAATTTTATACTCTACTTTTTAAATCAGAGTTCATAAACTGCTGTGACAACTTACCATTTAAGATATGAAAAAATCCCCACAATATGATAATGTGGAGAAAAATGCTTTTTAAAATAATATTATTTTACACATTGCATCAGAAAATGAAAAAAAAAAAAAATAAAAAAAATAAAATCAAACTGATCTTAAGTCAGATGCATGAAGAAATACATTTTGGTAATTTTTCATTGTCGTTGATTGATGTTTGCATTAAAAACTTCAGATATATTTCTGGTTTTTAAAATCTATGTCTCATGATCTTGATGATCAATAAGAGAAACATTCAAGCATTAAAGCCATACTCCTGTGAATGACTGTAGCCGTGTAGTAACTGTCACATCCAGATCCAGATATTTATATGATGCAAAAGGAAAAACTGTCATGTCTTTTGCACCTGCGGTCCTCACACACACACACGCACACACACCTGTGTCTTTAAACAGGTGTCTCAGACATAAATCTCCTTTATTCAAACATGCCTCGCCATCTGTTTTTCTGTTTTTATTCATTTAATATTCCATTTTAAGATCCAGACATTATTTTAAAAGCCGTGCATTTCTGACAATTCCATCAGAAGTAAAACACCACCAATTTTGAAATTTCAAGGTCAGTCTATATTTTATTGATTTTTTTTTTGTTCATTTGTGATATTTCTGTTTGAACAACGGTTAGCATGTTTTCCTGAGTTACAGTATCTCTAAGTACATTTTATTAATAACTTCTTTGGTGAAATCAGTTATTTCAAAACTCACTCTGTCAAATCAACACGTGCCAAAGTTTAAATCACTTTCTGTCATATATCATTATTTAATCAAGCATTTTCGAGTTCCAAGAGGTGTTTATTTTAGCCTATGAAAATAAAATGATGTTTGAGGGCCAAGCACTTCATTTCAGTAGTGCAAATATACAGTATTTGTGAAGAATAATTAGACCAGCAGCAAAAATCAACAGCCATTTTGAACCCCTTCTTACTATTGATGACATTTCTGGACATTCGGGATGTCTCGGGTACACAGAAGTGATCAAACACTCTCCTTCAGAAATAGGGTGCTTGGAGAGCCCAAACAGTTCAAAACCGCAGTTTCAGGAAACCTGGAGCTGGATCAGCCTGAGATCTCTAGAGGAGGAGAACAGGACAAAAAGTTTTTTTGTTTGCTTTACTGATTGAACAAAACAGTTGAAAAATTAATTCGGAATTTAAAAAGGGACTTTCACACTGTAGGAACATTTATGTCGTTTTTTGCAGAAGTACCTGCTTTTCCACCCAGCAGGAACTATGATTTTAGTTATAAGAAGTTCTTTTTGGGGGAACTAAATTAGCTCCTACTTTGGAGTAGGATATAATCAAGAATGTAAGTTGATAACATAATGATAAGTTAAACATAAAGAAGCTAATGCTAACTTTAGCATTTACCTGTTGCTGTTTGTCTCTTAGCCTCAATGATATGTAGCGCTACACGCTGTCATACATCATTTAGTCTCTTAGCCCTTCTTTTTGTTCTTTCAAAAGAAATGATACATCTATATTCCATCTCTATTATCGAACAAGAAACATTTTGATCACAGCGTTTCTCCATCCAGTTGAGTTAGTTTTTTTTAAAAGCTGTTGATGTCTGCATGTTTATCTCTCGTCAAATAAAAATGAAAGAAAAATGGCCAGAGTGGAACATAATCTCTGAGAACAGCCTGGTGGCTAGTTCCTATAACCAAGGTCCTATAACTACCCAGTGCAAAAATCCACCATAATGGTGGTTAAATTACTGTGTTTTTTTTTTTATGTAGTTGACCTACATCATTAGTTTGGACACTGGATTATGTTTTGCACTTTTATGTTGACTTTAAATGTACACCAATTTGTTGATTTTATCTGTTATAATCTAGTAATCTGTACTTTTTTTAGAAATCATCTAGTTAAGTTAAATTGATTAATATGAAGTGTGTTAGTGATGTATTTTTGCACAAGATTTATAGAGTGATATATGTTAGAGTTTATTGTTCTGTTATGATTGGTTTTAAAACTTGTTATGCAAGTAAAAATAAGTAACTACAGCCATCAATGTAGCAGTGGTTTGTTTTGCTAGCACGTGCTATTGCCAGACCATTGAAGCACTTAATTATTACAATAACAATCACTTTTGCAAGTGATTATGGTTCAAGTAGGGATAGAGGTGTCGCAGTGAAAAGTGAAGGGGGGAGTTTGGGGCCCCTAATAATATCTTTGGGGGCCCCAAAACTGTGTGTCCTAACTTTTCCCCTTGTTTTTATTTTTTAAAAGTTAACAAATTAGATTTTAGGGCACTTTTTCTTTGCAGGAATATGAGTGCTGTTGAGTTCTTTCCCAACTGAAAAAGCTTTTGAAAAACATTGAGCTCTGGTGCTTCCTATAACACACCTACAACTACAGAACATAAAAACGGTCAGCTTGTGTTTCTGCAGCACAAAAACGTTTTGGTGGACACACTCTCTTACAGTTTAGCTGTCTAGTGTGTGTTTGCTTGTTACCATGGTCACTTATTGTGTCCGCCTATTAATTTAGTTCTGTTTAGAAGTACTCCCTCACTGTTAACAATTTCCTGTAGCTCGCCAGTAACTTACTGTAAAGCAATTACAGCAAAAATACTGTATTTACATTTACAGCACCATTTATCTTGCTGTATATGTATTTACAGTATTGTATATCTTTACTGTAAAATATACAGTCATTTTCATTCATTCATTCATTTTCTTTTTGGCTTAGTCCCTTTATTAATCAGGGGTCGCCACAGAGGAATGAACCGCCAACTTTTCCAGCATATGTTTTACACTACGGACAATTTAGCCTACCCAATTCACCTGTACCGCATGACTTTGGACTTGTGGGGGAAACCGGAGCACCCGGAGGAAACCCATGCGAACACGGGGAGAACATGCAAACTCCACAGAAATGCCAACTGACCCAGCCAAGGCTCGAACCAGCGACTTTCTTGCTGTGAGGCGAACGTGCTACCCACTGCGCCACCGTGCAGCCCTACAGTCATTTTCACAATGCAATTTTAAAATACAGTAACATACTACATAACTGTCCTACAGTAAAAATTTGGTTCATATTACTGTTAAATACAATTTTAACAGTGTAATTTACAAAAATCTTGAGAAAATTTTTAGATTACTGGAGTATGTTTTACAAGAAAATGCTTTCACTTTACTTTCTTCAGAATTTGTTTGCAAAATTTACACAGTTTCTGGGTAAAAATGGTTTCTACATTTTAGGAATTTTTTAAATAATGTATGTTGAAATTAAAATGAACTAAGAAGATTTATTAACGCTTAAATATGTTTCATTGTTTGTTCTGCAACTCATTTTAACCAATGAATGATTATAAAATGTCATTACGATTTCATTTTTAAATGAAAACAATGTAAAAATCCATTTAGTTGTAACTGTTCGTGAAAAGTAGTGAGCAAAAACAGGCTCTACAAAAAATGTTTAGCTGTTTTGATAAACGATGAGATTGAATTCTCTTTCCATACCATAAAAAGAAGCAGATTGCTTATTTCTTCTTCCCACCCAAAGACATGCTCTCTGTTTTCTTCTTCTGTGCCTGAAGAGAGGGCAAACCATAAGGCTAAATAATAGCTCATCCGACTTGCATTCTGGACATAGAGCTAAAGCTTTAAAGTTTTAGGACTGGTGTTGTTACCTCTGACATGGCATCGTCAATCTGCTTGAGCTCTTCATAGTGATCACGAGAGTCCCTCAATGGCTGAACCATGATCTCCTCAATCTGTGGAAAGAGCTGAACGTAGACACATATGACAGATGTGTTATTTAACATTAAGTTCAAAGTTGCATGTCAGGCTGTACGTTGAGTGTACAAACCTTCATGACCGTCTCAAACATTGGGATGAGGACAAACTTAATGAAGCCGATTTGTGCAGTTGGTTTGGTGACTTTGTCTCGATCCATAAATGGAGCCACGGGAAGACCTTCTGATTTTTCTCTGTCGCTCTGCCAAAACAAACCACACATCAGGAAATAACACAAAAATATACAATATAATGATAGAGTTTTAAATAAATGTAAATGTTTTAATTAAATAAGTGCAAAATATACACTACTGTTTCTAAAAAGGTTTTTTGTTCAGAGAGATATTTGTAACATATATGAGTATAATTCTGCATTTATTTGAATAACATAAAACATTAATGTGGTGAGATATTACAACAGTTTATAATAAGTGTTCCATTACAATATATTTTAAAATGCTATTTATTTATATGATGCAAAGCTTAATTTTCAGCCTTTCAGTGTCACATCAACCATTAGAAATCATGGAATATGTTGATTTGCAGCTTAATAAACCATTCTTGTTATTATAAATGCTGAAAAACTTTGCTGTTTTATAATTTTGTGCAATATATATATTCCGAAATCTTTAATGAATAGAAGGTTTTAAAGTGCAGCGAAACTTTTTTCTTTTTTTTACAAAATGTAAAATATCTTGTTTGTCAATTTCACATCAATTTAAGGCATCCTGGCGGAATAAATGTCTGTATTATTTTAGTAACACTGATACACTGTACTATTTAACATTTTCTGTTAGTGTTTTTAAAAATATTTCTATATGTTTTGATTATGTTTTGTCATGTTAGAGTTAGCCTTTTCACATAATAATTATTTGATTTTAATTTTCAAATAAAATGTATTATTATAAAAGCTTTTATTTGAATTATTTTGTTTTTATGTTATTTTGGCTTTTATTAACAATAACAACCCTGATAAAAGTATTCATTTCTTTCAAATACTAAAAATATTACAGACCAATTTTTTGTGTAAAGGCCTGTTAAGTGATATCTTTACAAGTATCCACACACCATCAGAAAAAATCTTTCTGCAGTTTTGTAGCCTGCAGCTATAAATCTCTGATCTTTTTAAAGCAGAATGGATCCCGATTTGTTTTTCAGATGGATCAATGTAAAGAAAAAATTCCAGTTATGTGCAGTTATTGTTATAGTTCTGGTGTGGACTTTGTCATTTTATTTATATTTAGAACAATTACCTGGATGTTTATCTTTATAGTTATTGTCCATAGTGTGCACTGGCCTTAAAGGGATAGTTCACCAAAAAAATAAGAAAATTCTTATCATTTGAACTCAAAAAAGGATACTTTAAGGAAATAAGGAAACTGGTAGCCTTTGACTTCTATAGTATTTTTCCATACTGTATATGGTGATTAGTTGACTTAACTTAAAGTGTACAAACCTGTTGTCTTAAAATCATTAAGTAAATGAACTATGTGTGTAATTATAAAAATTAAGTCAACTTAATGGTTCCAATTTACAACAGGTGTATTCACTTTTTTAAGTAAAGTCAACTTGTCGCTTTTAAGGTAACAAGTTTACTCACTTTTTTTAAAGTAAAGAAACTAATCGCTTTTTACAGTGTATGGAAGTCAATAGCTACAGGTATTCAACTCATCAATATTTGGAACCACTTGAGAGTGTGTAAATGGTGAGTAAATTTTTGGTCGAACTGTCCCTTTAAGTATAAAGTAACAGAAGCATCTTGGTTTTTGAAGCCTTGCATGGAAGAGCTGCTAATAATGATGTACCTGCATGAAGTACTCCTCCAGCAGACAGTCCACCCACGGCTCTGCCACCTCAGTGGGACGCACCTCATTGGAGATGTCGCAACACTTGATCAACACCATCTTCAGCTGCAGACACACACAATTATGCATACAGCACAGAGCCAACAAGCATTTGCAAAGCAATGTGAGACATAATAGCAGGAAACACATACACATTTAACATGCTCCTCATTGGTAAAGTCAAAGTTGTCCACTTTCTGCTTAAAGGAGTCCAGTATTTCTCCATGCCTGGCCATATCCGTTGCTAGAACAAGAGTAATGATTGCCTAGAGGCGATACAAATAACACATCCAGGATTTTTAAAAATAATAAAAAATAATGGCAATGAACAACCATTACTGGTTCCTCAAAGAAACTTTAAGTGAAAAGTAAGCATTTTAATCTGAAGAAACTTTTTCACAATAAAGAAGATTTTGTGAAATTCAAAAGGTTAAAGAGTTAGCTCACCCAAAAATGAAAATACTGTTATTATTTACTCGTTCTCATGTTGTCCCAATCCCCTGAGACCTTTGTTCATCTTCGGAACACAAATTAAGATATTTTAGATAAAATCTGAGAGCTCCCTCATCCCCCATCAGAAACCTATGTTGTCCACATCAGATTAGGGTGTGCATTTACTACAGACAATACGATGCTTGGTTGTTGTGCTGCTGACTCTAATACCGAGTTCAGACTGCATAATTTTAGCCCTGATTTTGACTCGCCGACAGGTTTTGAGAAATCGCTGACAAATGTCTGAAATCACAGGCAAATCGGCGCTCGTTCATGTGAGTAATAATCACACAGTGTGAACTATCAAAGATGCGATCTCAGAGAATCGCTAATTCAAAATCATGCCGTGTGAAATGTGTTCTGATTGAAAATAACATCGGCGATTACCTACAGCCAATGAGAGAGCAGCATCCACTAGTATGGGTATCTGCAGGCCAGCGAGAGGTTGGGGGAGAAGTTAAAAGGGCTTCTTTTCGGTTTATTTGGACCCAAGAAATGGAGGAAAAACTAGTGGAAATTTGGCAGGAGCACCCGTGTCTGTTTACATGTCATCTGAATACACAACTGGGTCAAAAAAGAAAAAAGTTGAAGAGAAATTGCTAATTCCATTCAAAACCAAGGTGAGCAAAATGAGTAAATTTTCTACCCCACTAAAGGCTTCTTTCTCATTATGTAGTTAATAACAAAATATATACTATATGACCTCGCGTTGTTTTCACGTCACTTCTCGCGTGTGTTTGGTTGTGAGATGTAGTTTGCGGACTGAGACAAAGTTGTCGGCGATACTTCCTATTGTAAAGTCATGCAGTGTGAAACCCCCTGTCGCCAATCCATCTTGCAGTGTAAACACAGCAGCGATGGATTGCTACCCCAGATAGCCATGCAATATGAAAACATCTGTGACGCAACTGCTTTGAAAATTGTGCAGTCTGAACTCGCATTAATGCTAATACATTGTATTACTTGTAGTAAATGTGCACCCTGACCTGACATGGGAGAGAACATATAGGGGAACAAAGTAATTTTTACAGCTTTTTGGTGCACAAAACTGTTCTTGGAGCTTCATTTAATTACATCTGAACAACCAAAGACAACTGTAATGTTTGACAATGTTTTTGGTTTTCTGGACATCTCTGGACCGTTGCCATTTATGGAGGTTGAGAGAGCTCTCAGATTTCATCTAAAATATCTTAATTTGTGTTCTGAAGTTCAGACAAAGGTTTCAGATGATTGGAAGGGAATGAGGGTGAGAAATTAAAAACAGAATTTTCATTTTTGGGTGAACTAACCCTTTAAATGAACTTTGAAGATTCTTCATGGCAACACTGATGTGAGAATGAAAAAAATAATGTATTTGCAGATTTGTACATATTGATTTAAGACTGTTACACTGTCAACTTAAATGTTATGTCAGCAAATGCCTCATTTGTTTATTTTTAATAAGAACATTGGAAACATAGATACTAAGTTGAAACAGTGTTTGTCAGTTTTAATACTTAAAAAAAAAAAAAAAATGTCTTCATTAAGAAAGCTTTAAATTGATCAAAAGGAAAAGTAAAGCCTTTTTGCCACAAGAAAAATTCAATTTCAACTAAATGCTGTTATTCTGAACTTTTTAGTAGTTTTCAATTGTGATAATATTATTTTAAGCATCAAATCATAGAATGATTTCTGAAAGATCATGTGAACCTGAATACTGAAGTAATAATGCTGCAAATTCTGCTTAAAAATACCAGAATAAATGACAATATAAAATAGAAATAGTTATTTTACACTGTAATAATATTTCACAATATTAATATAATTTATGATATTTTTCATTCAAATAAATGCAAAGTTGAAAAACTTTAAACAATCTTGCCAACCGTAAAATGTTTAATAATACAGCCTTAAAAATAAAGGTTCTTTTTTTACCATTAATGGTTCAATTAACCTTACACAAATTCTTAAAATGGAAAGTTAAATGATAAAGTTTAGATTAATAAAACTAAAAACAAATGTTTATTTGTTCAAAAATATGACCCTGGATCAAAAAAACAGTCTTATATTGCATGGGCATATTTGTGGCAATACCAAAATCAAAAGTCAAAGTCAAAAATATAGATTTTTCTTTTATGCCAAAATTCCTTGCAATATTAAGTAAAGATCATGTTTCATGAAGAAACTTTGTACATTTGCTTCCATAAATAAATCAAAACTTGGTTTTATCAGTAATATGCATTGCTAAGTATTTAATTTGAACATTTCAAATAATATTTGCAGATTGTCTAAATATGTAGATAATTTTTCTGAACCCTCAAATTTAAGATTTTTTTCAAATTGTTGTATCTCACCCAAATATTGACATATCCTAAAAAAATCACTTCAATGGAAAGCCTAGTCAGCTTTTAGATTATGTATAAATGTTTTTAAGGCATAAACCTACATTCTTATGATATTGCTGTAAAAAAACATTCATTCAATGGAGTGTAAGTACATGTACAGTACAATGTTTCTCTGTGTAGAGACAGAATCTGTTTGGGTCAGAGGTACCTGTCGTATCTGTTTAAAGGATTCGGGCTCAATATTGGCAAATATGTTGCACTCGGGCATGGAGAGGATCTGGAAGGCCACAGCGCAGTGATGGTTCTCCAGTGGAGAGATGTCATTATAACGCACAGCCAGCTCAGTGCGAGCATTAATCTGATACCTGGCACACAAACACCTGATCAGTTACTCAGGCATAATAGAGAGAGATGCACACATGCATCAAAGTAGACTTTTAGCATATAATAATAATAACTTAATTTAAAATTAGTACTGGGCAAAAATGTATCATGATTAATCGCATCCAAAATAAAAGTTTGTTTTGACATAATTTAAATGTGTGTACTGTGTATGTGTATTATGTATATATAAATACACACATGCATGCATATATTTGAGAAAATGTTTATTTATATTTAGAATTAAAATATATATGTATATGATGCAAATTATATAAAAATTGAATTATCTATGTAACAAAATGGTTTTGTATAGTTTGGTTTCTATGTATGTGTGTGTACGACATATACTGTACATAATAATTATATATAATACACACACATATATTATGTCAAAACAAACTTTTATTTTGGATGCGATTAATCTTTACTCAGCACTATTTAAAATAAAAGTATACTTAAAGGTATAGTTCACCCCAAAATAAAAATGTACTCACTGTTTATTCATCCTCAGACGGTTCCAAAACCTTTGTAAGTTTCTTTTTCTGCTAAAAACAAAAGAAGAGATTTTGAAGAACGCTGAAAACCTGTAACCACTGACATCCTTAGTAGAAAAAAAGATCGAAGTCAATGGCTACTGGTTTCCACCATTCTTCAAAATAGCTTCTTTTGTATTCAATAGAAGAAGAAAAAACCTCAAATAGGTTTGGAAGAAGAAGGGTGAGTAAATGATAATGGAATATTCTGTTTTGTGTGAACTATGCCTTTAAATGCAAACTGAATGTAACAACTTTTATTATGAAATACTAAATCTGCATCTAACCAAATTACTTTAAATTGGCAATTTGAGCTCCCAATACCTTTCTGTTATTTTCCACAATAATTAATTTGAGATATTCCCAATACTTTTTAATAAGTTTTAATTCTTGTAGCACAAGGGCACATTTAATACAGTTAAGCACAATTTTTCGTCACAAGTTTAGTCAGTGGCAAACAACAACATACAATAAAATAGCCAGTGTTGAGTGCTATTGTTCTCTAAGAGGATGAATAATAATTCAGTAACATACGTGTTGTTGTACCCCGGATGGTCGAGGTCATGACACACTGCTGCAGTCATCAAAATACACATGTCTGTCATAGTCAGCCTGTCCTACAGCATAAAAAAAACAAACAAAAAAAACAAGTAGATTGTTGATCTGTTCATAATGATTTTTATACTGTACATACAAAGCCTACTCCTAAACCTAACCATCACAGGGAACACTGCATTTTTACATTCTCAAAATACTTAATTCTGTGTGATTTATGAGCCATTTTCCTCAAGGGGACCAAAAAATGTAACTACAAGGTCAAAATTTACTGGTATTGCTATACTTGTGGGGATATTTGGCCACTTCAACATGAGGAATACAAGGCACACACACACACACACACACACGCACGCACGCACGCACACACGCACGCACACGCGCACACGCACGCACACACGCACGCACACGCACACACGCACGCACACACACACAGATTCACTTACCTGAAGGCCGCACAGGTGGATCATTCCATACATCATCTGACTGACGCAGAAGCAGTGCCGGAAGTTGTGGAAAGGATTGTCACGATAATTTTCTTGAATCGCCAGCTTTTAAATTGCAGAGACACAGCAGAATTTTGAGGTCTAATAATAATTCAGTTGATTCAAAAAGTCAAATATGCATACAGGTTAGAAAAAAAGTTTGCTGTACCAGCCATCTTTTGAGGGTTATGGGGTTCATGTTAAACTCCTTCACCAGTCCAAGGTCATGATACATGTATTCCAGACAGCTGAGCATCTAATAACAACATCCAGTCAATCTACTTAAAGCCACTACGACTTGTATAAAAATAACCATTTACATGGCAGACATAGGGGTGACACAGTGGCGCAGTAGGTAGTGCTGTCGCCTCACAGCAAGAAGTTCGAGCCCCGGCTGGGTCAGTTGGCATTTCTGTGTGGAGTTTGCATGTTCTGCCTGTGTTTGCGTGGGTTTCATCTGGGTGCTCCGGTTTCCCCCACAAGTCCAAAGACATGTGCTATAGGTCAATTGGGTAAGCTAAATTGTTTGTTGTGTGTGTGTATGTCCTGGTTGGGGGTTGAGCGTTGGGCTAACGACCCACCTCGTAGAAATTAGATGTTACAAAACACCAACGTGGTGCAGCTAAATATCAGCTTCGATATAAACGGCCCTGGGAGTAAGTATGGCAGACCTACATAAAATAAAATTTTTATTTTTTTGTTTGTTTTTACTAGAAAACTTGTAGTGTACTTCAGATCTAAAATGTGTGTGTTTTTTTTTAAAATCTGCACAAAAGAAATCTTACTGGCCTAATTTGTTTAGTTGAGTCAAATGAAATGTTCTAGTCATCTCAACTTACATTAGTCAAGCTGACTTAAAATATTAGGTTAAACCTTATATAACTAAACAAAGTTGTTGAAACCTGATAAACTTATTAAAATAAGTTCAAGTAACATAAAAACTTTTCATATCATTTTTTACAGTGAGATAAGGTAAAACTTTATTCAAAATGTTAAAAAACTCTAATGGTGCGTTCACACCAGACGCGGATGAAGCGTCAAGCGCGAGTGATTTACATGTTAAGTCAATGTAAAGGCGCAAATAGACATCCTGCGGCGCGATTAGCGTGAATGAGGCGGCACGAATGACACGTTTCGCATGAATAAAGCGGTGTAAATTGAGCGTTTTGCCCGTTTTGCCCGTTTGACGCGTGAATCGCTCGAGTTGGAAAATCTTAACTTCAGCGGACATTTGCGCCAAGTTAACCAATCAGAAGCTTGTTCTTGTAGGGGCTTGATTATGACGTAGCGCCTGTTGTTGGTGTCCTGAGGGGAAATCCTGCCGACACCGGACAACAGTTCATCACACTGGGCTCGGCTCAGTTGGAAGCACCACTGAAAGCGGCCATCATTCAGGTATAGTTTCTGGAGAAGTTGATGAACTCACCGAGCTGGGTGCACCTCTGAAATCACGATCTAATGGATTCAGATACGGCGCCGAATGAATCTAAGCTGTTTTTCAGTCTGACAGTCTGCAGACAGAAGCACCGCCCATGATGTGAATCCGCGTCAATTGTGAAGTGAATTTGACACGCTAATGAAGCGAATTTGACGTGCGAATGAAGCGAGTAAACTCAAAATGGTCATGTGTCTATTTACGCGCAAATAGCCTGATTTATTCACGCAAGACGCGTCTGGTGTGAACACAGCATCATAGTGGATGGCTGCTTCTCAATCAGAGCTGTTTATGCTAATGAGAGAGAGATTGTGGGCGGGGCTTTCCCCCTCTGATGACACGTACAAAGGGAGAATGTCAAAGTGTTTCTGCAGACAGCTTTTATCAAGTGTAATTATAAAAAATAGAATTAATTAATTTTCACCATTAGAGGTTGGTTGTATTCACACACTGTTGCCACATAACTGTTTAAACCCCTTATAAAAGTTATTTTTACATAATAGGTGGCATTTAATACAGTTTTGTCATGTCTTTAACAAGTATGTTTGTTTTGATGTGTTGACTAAAATATTAAAAGGATAGTTCCTCACTATTTACTCACACTCAAGTGATTATAAACTATTATGAATTTCTTTCTTTTGTTGAACACAAAAGGAAATATTTTCAAGAATGTTGGAAACTGATAGCCATTTACATTTATAGGAAGAAACAAATATACTATGGAACTATTTATTTTTCAATATTTATTCAAATAGGTTTTGAACAAGTGAAGGTAAAAAAAAAAGACAAAATGTTCATTTTTAGGTGAACTGTCCCTTTAAGGCAGGTGTAAAGTGCTTGAATACATTTTGATATTTTGAACTTTCACTCAAAAATTATTAAAATGATTATTACAGTAAAAATATGATAATTCAAATATTAGTTTAGTTATTATTTAAAATTCATATATTTAAATATGTATATATATATATA
>CAIGQV010018170.1:12582931-12711541 GCA_903798115.1 Danio jaintianensis
AGATTAATAAAGGGACTAAGCCGAAAAGAAAATGAATGAATGAATGAGTTAATGACTAGAGCCAGTACACATCTAAAAGATTAGAAGAGTGCATTACAAGCTATTCTCTCGGTTGACAGGTACTTCTGCTTTCAGTTCTCAGACCTGTTTCTCAACCAGTTTACTGTAGTGTTCGTTTAATTTTCATTTATTTAAACAGGTTAAATGCACATTGAGAATGAAAAAAAAAAAAAAAAAACACGAACTGGAAGCAACTAAACTAAAAGATTTACTAAATCAATCAATCAATCAATCATAAAGATGCACAGAATGAAAGCAAATTTTCCTATTATATGAAATCACCAAAGGTTATGCAAATATTAATGTCAATTTTTTATATTGATTTTAATCAAAAGGCAGTCAAACAAGTGTTAGAAAGATTTTCATATGATTAGTTTGCAAATAAGGCTATAATAATTCAGCTGCAATTCAGTCAATAAATCAACTGCAACCTGCAGGTATTAGTCACATTTCAACAGCCTTCTCAAAAAAGAAAAGAAAGAAAATGAACAGTGTAAACACAGCTTAACATTAAGACTAAATTTTGCATGAGCAAACCAGTGTTAAAACCATTAGTGAACTCACATGGTGTTGTGGCGGAGTACAGTTCACATCTTCAGGTCCTGTAGATGAGAAATCAAGTCACGATTTATGCAGCACGAATTTGTTTTTGCAAAATTAGAAATTGTTAAATTCTACTTTCTTGTAACTGACGAGAGAGTTTTTAAAGTTCATTGCCATATCGGCTTCCCTGGCTATTTATTTATTCATTCATGTTTTAATGCTATATCAGCAGCACTGGCTATATTCATGGCAAAACCTATACTAAATATACAATATATAACATGCAATCATATCGGTTTCTTAATAAACATTCATTGTACAAAAATAACAACAACACTGAAAAGAGTCTTATACAATCTTTTAGTTTGATTAATGATAAATATTCAAAAATTCCTCCAGAAGACACCTTTAAACATTTCCCTTAAAATCTTTCCTGGATAAAAACGTTCTCTAATATCATTTAAAAATATAAATTTTATTAAAATATGTTTTATCGTCAAAATATTCTTACACAAGCCACAAATACGTTTTTCTCCCCGTTTCAATAAATATGAGTGTGTAAGTCTAGAGTGACCAATTCTAAATCTCATATGTACAACCTGATCATGTCTATTTTCAAAATGGTAATTTCTTTAGCTTCCCTGGCAATTTTATAGCAAAAACAGAACAAAATTACAGACATTAACAAATTAAAGACTTTTCTATAATAAATAGGTTTATAAAAAGACATCAACAAAGATAAATATTACATTTAATAAATAAGAAAAGTTAAGGCTTACTTTTGATTAAAAAAAATTCTACCATATTTAAAGAAATAATAATAAATAATCTGATAACATCAAAAATAGGGCATTGCAAAAGTACACATTTAACAGTTATTTAACAATAGTGTGTTATTAGTTATTAGTTATTGTGTAGTGTGTTATTGTAATAGTGACAGGGGGCAGTCGTGGCCTGGTGGTTAGAGTGTTGGACTCGTGATCCGAAGGTTGCTGGTTCGATACTCGGTACCAGCGGGAATTGGGGGTGGGGGGAGTGAATGACCAGCACTCTCCACCACCCTCAATACCACGACTGAGGTGAGTCCCTTGAGCAAGGCACCGTTCCCCCCAACTGCTCCCCGGGCGCCGCAGCATGGCTGCCCACTGCTCCGGGTGTGTGTTCACGGTATGTGTGTGTTCACTAACTGTGTGTGTGCACTTGGATGGGTTAAATGCAGAGCACAAATTCCAAGTATGGGACACCATACTTGGCCACACTACACTTCACTTCACTTCACTTCACTTCACTTCACATCTTATTTAGACAACATAACATTATTACTTAATTTAGTTGTTTAACAATATTGTGTTTCCATGGTTTTATTCAGTTTCTACACTGAAATAAGACATTTAACTAATTCAAATAATCAAATTTATGTGCAAGTGATTTAGTGTGCAGTCTTTGCTTCTGTTTCCCTGCATGCTTCCCGTTCTGTTTCTGTCTTTGTGAACAGCATGCATGCAGAAACAAGCAAAATCCCCTGTGACTGAACATGTGTGACTTACTTTCAACCAGGAACAAAAAGCAGATGACTCCTGTGGAAGCGATAATGATACCAGGCACGATGAAGGACAGACCCCAGGCAGACGACACATAGACTCCAGCAATAAGAGAGCCCAGAATGTTTCCCACTGAGGTGTGCGAATTCCAGACTCCCATGATTAACCCACGCCTGCATGAGCAACAGAGCATCAGGAGCACGCAATATACAGCATTATCAGGCTCTCTTTTCACCTTCTATTAACATGCATATTCAGTGATCTGATCACAGAGAGCTGGCTGAGATGCATTACTGCTTCCAGGTGGTATTAAAGGGATAGTTCACCCAAAAATGAAAATGTATTCACTATTTATTCACACTCAAGTAGTTCCAAACCCTTTGAGTTTCTTTCTTCTGTTGAACACAAAAGATGATATTTTGAAGAAAGCTGAAAACCTGCAACCACTGACTTCCATAGTAGGAAATATGAATACTATGAAGTTAATAATTACAAGTTTTCAGCATTTCAAAATATCTACTTTTGTGTTTAAGAGAAAAAAGAAACTCAATGGTTTGAAACATGTAAAGGGAGAGTAAACGATGACTGATTTTTTCATTTCTGTGTGAACTATCCCTTTAAGATATGTTCATATGTTGGATCTTATTGACAACATTCTATCTTATTCTGTAGCTCAGTACAATGCATGAGCACTACTGAATGAAAAGACCTATCTTAAAAGCAAGTTGAAAAAAAGGATGTGGATGCCAAATTTGAAAGTATTTGTTTTTGTACAATGTAGTGATAAACATTTCATAAGCATCACGTGTTAGGCTGCAGTTTTTTTGTGGAGCGGTTAAAATTTGATCAATGCTAAAGCAACTTGATTCAATCTATTTTTTAACAACATTCGGAAGTTGATGAAAGTGGACAAGCTCAAAATATTTTATAACTATTTAGCACGAAACTACTTGTGATCAGATTGACTAGAATTGCCTACAAGATGTACAATGGGACTTACGATTCAAGTACAACTAATATATATATATATACACATATACACAGATATAAGGAATCGTTTCTTCTTTCAAGGTCAATATACAATCAAAATTGACCCCATTTACCCGTTACCCGTGCACCACTGTTCAAAGTTTATGGTAATATTTTGTTTAAGATTTTGAAAGAAGTGTTTTCTGTCACCAAGATTGTCTTATGTGATCAAAATCCCAGTAAAACTGCATAAGTATTAAATACTTTAAGTATTAAAGGAGATACTTGCAAAATGCCACCAGTAATAAGTCAGTTTGGCAACTAAAAATGAACTACAAAAAAAGAGAAAGACATTTAAGTGAATTAAAGCAATGTTGTTTTTCTAAAATAATTCTGCACTTGATTCATATAAAGAAAAGTATTGGTGAAATATCATCTGTAGGCCACTACACACAATTGTAGAATGCAGAAAAAAAGGTTTATTACATTATTTTGTCTTCTACAATAATTGTGTAATGTGTGCACATTAATCAACCACATTAACTTCCTTCAAAATAATAATTCGACAAAGTTTAAATTTTTTTGCAATGTGGCTGTAACTTCCAGTCCATAAAATATAATCAACATTACTGAGTTGAACGCTAAGGGCTCTATTTTAACGATCTAGGTGCAAAGTCTAAAGCGCATGGCGCAAACGCATTAAGGGCGTGTCCGAATCCACTTTTGCTATTTTATGGATGGAAAAATACGCTCTGCACCACAGCGGATGGTCTAACAGGGTTGTGCTTGTTCTCTTAATAAGTTATGAGTGTCTTTTGAGCCTAATGTGCATTAAACCAATCAGAGACTCATGTCCCATTCCCTTTAAGAGTCAGTTGTGTCACGCCATGGCACATTTGCTATTTACATGGCGGACTTCGTAAGTGGAAAAACTGAACGCTTCACAAGCGAGAAAACAGTTAAACAGACTATCTGCAGCGAGGATAAAGAATGAGCCTCCTCCATTCGGCCTATTTACTTTCTTTTTACTTTACTCCTTTACTTTCATGGATAAGGAAAGTGTGTTGTACACTCCACTGAAGACATCCATTAGCCTACATATTTAATTTTGTTTGTTAAGCGCAAAGATTTGTTTCAAAACTATTTCTAAATTCAGTTCTAATTTCCAGTAAACAAATAAATGAACAATAGTAATGAAGTGTGGTCAAAAAGCTGAGTTATATCCAAACACACGTCCTATTCTTATGCCCCATATGGTGATGCATACGTCTCCAAAACCTGACAGGTGGACAAATCTAAACAAAACAAATATAAATATAAATATGCATATAATAAATACTACTACTACTACTACTACTACTAATAATAATAATAATAATAATAATAATAATAATAATTATTATTATTATTATTATTTTCGTAACATTTTAATCCTTTAATTTTTTTTCATATGTAAAGATATTTGTGTATTGCTGTACATCCTGTGTGTATTAAGCAACGTGTAAGCGTTTGGACGCATAGGCGCACAACTAATGCGCTCTGCGCTGGACTTTAGACTTGCTTTCAGTTGGTCAATGGCGTGGTCTATTTCAGTTCTTCAAAATAGCAACGCGCCAACAATGCGCCCTAACACACCTCCTTTCTAGACCGGCACACCCATGAGTCCACAAAGTGGCGCAAATGGATTTGCTATTTAAACAACGTGGCACAAAACGTGAAAATTAGGGTTGCGCTGGTCTGAAAATAGCAACACATTGCGCAAAACACGTCTTGCACCTTATTGTGCCAGGTGTATGATAGGGCCCTTAAAGTAAAGCAACATACTTTTGGTTTAAAAAGCACAATTCAAAACTTTTACTTTTTTTAAGTAAGGCATTGTGAGAAATGGAGAAATAGTTTTGCACTGAGCAAGCAGTACAAAATACAACAGTCACTTACTTTCCCTTCCCAAACCAGTTCCCAACACACGCCACCACTGCCGGCCAGCCTGTAGTCTGAACCAGCCCATTTAATGCCTGTAAAAGAGAGAAGAAAAACAAACACAGAATCAGCAAGTCTGATGAGCACATGCTTTTGACATGTTCAAGAAGCAAAGTAATCCGCCTGATTCAGTCATGTGCTGTCCATGTGACTCACACCAACATGACTCGAGGTTTACTATAAAATAACTCTGGGTCAGTAAGTCAGACTAGACTATGACTGGCGGGTGACAAAATCCTCAACGTGATGTCTGATCATCACACACTGATAATGTTTTTATTTACTAACATGCAAAATGTTTTCATTTCACTTAGAAATTTGCTCCTGAAAAAAAAACCATGACATTTGAAAAGAATCACTTCTGTTTTTTTGGTTTCGTATTTAGAAAAAAATAATAATAATAAAAAAAAAAGAAGTTCTCTCTCGGGAGAGGTTGGGTTTTTATTGATCATTTTCAGAGACCAACAGGCCTCCTGGGTTTACACAGTTTATTAGATTTATAAAGGAGAAGTATAGTATACCTGGACTAAGCAGTAATACCACAAAGAATGGATTTGCCAGTAAAAACCCAAGCCAAACAGAGCAGTGAAAAGGCCGCTGAGAAGCATCCCGGAGCTCAGGTAGTAGCGCAGGGGCAACCTCTCTCCAAATATACCACTGTAAAACAATTCAAACCAGGTGTCACACCTCGGGTAAAACACATTTAACACATTTGAACTAACAAAGAATATGCAGCACCATCATACCTAAAAAACATGCCTATAGCATATGCCACGAGAAAGCAGTTGTCCAGCACTCCAAACAGGTTCTGGTAATTTTTGCCATCTAAATTAAAAAAGAAAATAGATTATTAATATACCACTCAAAAGTATGTGGTCAGAAAGATGTTTTTTGTGTGTGTTTGTTTGTTTAAAGTGGTATTTTTACTCTTATTGAGCAAGGACATTTAATTGACCAAATATAAAAAAGGTCAAATGTTTATTATATAAAATCAATAAAATGTTGATCTTACACTCAAAAATGACATTTGTTGCTTGAACAAACTTAATTGTTTTATGTTCAATCAACTTAAATTTGTAAAAATAAATAAAAGTTTACTTAATTCCTTCATGTTGTCCCAACACAAATCAATTGTGTGGAACCCATAATTTTTTTTTTTTACAGTGTATGAACTTCGATTCATCAGTATATCCTAAAAACAACAACACAGTTCACTGTTTTAAGCAGCAAAAATATTTTCAGCATCAAATCAAAATTTTAAAATGGATTAAGATAAATGGATAATGTGACACTAAACACTGACTATATTAACCTCCTCACAAAGGCTCCTATGAGATTTTAAGCATTATAGCCACAATACATTTATTAACACAAATGCCAAATCTATCAAAGTTTAAATTCATTCATTTTCTTTTCGGCTTAGTCCCTTTATTAATCAGGGGTCGCCACAGCATAATGAACCACCAACTTATCCAGCATATGTTTTACGCAGCGGATGCCCTTCCAGCTGCAACCCATCACTGACTTTTATTTGAAAAAATATTTTGTTATAAAACTTGTGTAGCAAATTTTGTAATTAAGGGGCACACTGAAAAGTTTTTTAAAGTATAATTTTATAAGCATATGTGAATGCATTAAAGGGATAGTTCACCCAAATATGAAACAATTCTCACTGTTTACATTCAAGTGGTTCTAATTTTTTATAAGTTTCTTTTTTTTCCCTGATGAACACAAAAGGAAGGTATTCTGAAAAAAATTTCTACTATGGGTGTCAATGGCTGCTGCCTTGCAACATTTTTCAAAATATCTTCTTTTGTTTTTAACAGAAAAAACCCCTCAAACAGGTTTGAAACAAGTGGAAAGAGAGAATAAAATGACAGAATTTTTTTTTTTTTATTAACTACCCCCCCCCTTAAGGTTTTAGGAATGCTTTTTTATTTATTTAATTTTTTATCTTTTTGAAAAACCAAACTCACCGAAAGGAACCCAATCGCACCAGGTATCATTGTCAGTGATGTTAAGACCTGCTGGATGAACAACATTTGAGCAGTTTCTGTGCAGCTGGCTCTGTAAGAAGAAGAAAAAAAAACAACAACAACAATGCATTTAACACACCTTATAATAACTACACACAAAAAGCAATCCCATGACTTGTCTTCAGCTCAGGTCAGGCCTATCAAGGGGATTAATGTTTAAACTTTTTATTACCTTGACAATACTGATAGGCTTTCGAGAGAGGTGGTAGCTGGTGTAGAACACAAATGTGAGGAAGAGGATGGAGAATCTGTACCTAATTATAAAGAAATGGGTTAAACAAGGATTTAAAAGTCAATGAAAGCATGACCAGTAGTTAAGACGTGTGAAATCTGGAGTTGTTAGCATTAAGCAACAGTCGTGCAGTGATAAAAACTGAACCACATTACGTGGGCTTACAGGAAAACGCCCTCACCTAAAGCAAACTATGAGACACTGAATGCTCTGTTTTTTTTTCTATGCATTTCCTGTCAGTTCACACAGTATACCTCAGTTTGCAAAAACGAAGCCTGAGTTGATTTAGTTCAGTTTAATACATGATTGAACTTAATATACTTAAGATAAAGACAAATTGTCCATAATGAAATTTTGGCTCTAAACAGTAAGTAAATATGCTTTCTTGATCAAATAAACTAAAAGTAGTTAATTAAACATGCTTAAATATGATTGAAATACAGTTTATATTCACACATTCTGATTTTCTCTTTAATAATGTAATTTCAGAAAAGTATTCTTTGCAAATTATATATAAGGGCAATCATATTAGCAGCCAATGATTATCAAAGTACATTGTTCAGTCAATTAAATAGTGCTTATGTTGTTTGGAGTCATACTTGCATGCAATTTCAGACCCAATATTCAAAGTACAATATAGCCACCATGTCACAAGTTGTCACCTTTCAAAAATAAACTAATGTGCGAATATAAAACCAACTTTACCTCAATTTAAAATATGTAGTATAGCTGAAAACACCAGGCCTAACTTAGAGATGATTAATGAGAAACCTTTAAGTAGCAAGGCTTAAAAAATCAATAGTACCATCAAAAATCAATAATCACGTCTGTTACATTAAAATCCCACATGAAGGGATGATGTAACATCACAAAACAGGTTATCTGAAAATAAAAGTACGCTGTGTTTACATGAGCCTGTTTACTCACCAGCTGTCTCTTGAGAAAGAGGTAATGAGTTTGATGCCCGGAGCCAGAGACCTCATTGTTTTATATATGTTGTCCCGTAAAAAAAGCGTAACTAAAGAATTGCCGACCTTAAAAACTTAGACATAAAAAAATGCCATTTCTTATAAAAGCGTAAACGTCAGATTAAAATCTATAATACACAACGAAACTAGCTGACTAATCGCGTTTTACAACTCGGCTGGCGTTAATTTTGCACGACCTAAATCTACTACGAGTCCACATAACCATGTTCGTTAAAAACCGGCAGTCATAAACCAGACGAAAGAGTTGCATTTAAAGTCCCGGAGACGTGTTTTTATTGCCTAATTCCATGACTGGAAAAACATCAAAACGCTCTAAATTTCCAAAGAGTTCCATGGTTGCCTTGCCTGGAGGTCCGTCTACGTTTCAAGCCGGTTGCTATTAATACCCGTTCGTCTGGTCTACAACATCACATGAGAATTCATCGATCTCTAGTTCGGCCCGTGCTGTTGGTCGCCATTCCAGTGTTTTTTTCCACAGCCACTGGTGTGAGTGACTGCGAGCGGCATACATTGGATCTGGCGGCGTCAACATGTGATGCGGGGTGACGTAATTTAACCCTTCGTTATTGTTATTCGGCTTTCTGATTGTCAGGTGGTCCTTGTGTGACTGCGATTCTATAAAGCTTTTTTCCCTACAGAAATTAAATCATGAGATTTAAGACAACATTACGATTCATGGTAGTTAAATGGTCATGTGATATGGAGGTATACAAATAGAGTAAAAAACAATCATTTTTTAATTATTTATTCAACCAATTTCTGTGTTAGAGAAACCAAATTCTTCGTAATAAAGAGGTTCGAGCCATTTTAACATTTAATCTCTAATATGTTACTTGTTTCACACTAATTACTTTGATATAGTAGTATAATTCAAATAATTTTGCAAAATTTTTGCATGCTTATGGTTCTTGATGTCGGTAACATGAAATGCAGGTAAACAAAGTCAGTTCATAAAAGTATATATTTTATTTTTCCATCATATATTTTCATTTCAAGGATTTTAATAACTAGTATTCATAAACTCTCAAACAACCTGTACTTCCACCAGGAAGCAACAGAGACTGGAAACCAGCTGTTTAGAGAAACACTGGTTTAGTTCTATAAAGCAAAGGTTTAAGCGGTTTCAACATTTAATCTGTAATAGGTTACTAGTAGCTGTTTACAATACTTATTTTTATATACTATATCTTTCCCATTACTAGTAATTATTATTCATTAGCTACAAGTGCTTGTCTGTAAATGTTAGTACCTTTTAAAAATATATACAAAATAGTACTTATTCATTATATTCAAACTTTTATTTATTAGATATTATACCAATTAAATAGACATGAGTACTTATTAAGTAGATATATTAAGCAGATACTAGTAGGCTTACTTATTTCCTAGATGGTACCTAAATGAACCTACACATTTTTAGCTACTTATTCAAAATGGTACTAACAAGACTTTTAATTGAACTATACTAGTAACAATTTAATAAGTACTAGTACCTAATAAATAAATACTATCTGTTAAATAAGTGTCACATTTTTAAACATTCTGCCTGAAAACAAAGCTTTCATGATGCCAAAACACCCTTATAGACATCATCACGTTTACAAATGTAAAGCTGCGTGATCTGGGGAGAAGGGCCTGATCAGGGAGGTGATCAATAACCCGATGGTCACTCTGTCTGAGCTCCAGCGTTCTTCTGTGGAGAGAGGAGAACCTTACAGAAGGACAACCATCTGTGCAGCAACTCACCAATCAAGCCTGTACGGTAGAGTGGCCAGACGGAAGCCACTCCTTAGTAAAGGGCACATAGCAGCCCGCCTGGAATTTGCCAAAAGGCATCTGAACCAAAATTCTCTGGTCTGATAAGACTAAAATTGAACTCTTTGGAGTGAATGCCAGGCGTTACGTTCGGAGAAAACCAGGCACCGCTCATCACCAGGCTAATACATATCCCTACATGTATATCCCTACAGTGAAGCATGGTGGTGGCAGCATCATGCTGTGGGGATGTTTTTCAGCAGCAGGAACTAGAAGACTAGTCAGGATAGAGGGAAAGATGAATGCAGCAATGTACAGAGACATCCTGAATGAAAACCTGCTTCAGAGTGCTCTTGACCTCAGACTGGGGCGACGGTTTATCTTCCAGCAGGACAATGACCCAAAGCACACTGCCAAAATATCAATGGAGTGGCTTCACAACAACTCTGTGAATGTTCTTGAGTGGCCCAGCCAGAGCCCAGACCTAAATCCTATTGAACATCTCTGGAGAGATCTGAAAATGGCTGTACACCATCGCTTCCCATCCAACCTGATTCAGCTTGAGAGGTACTGCAAAGAGGAATGGGCAAAAATTCCCAAAGACAGGTGTGCCAAGCTTGTGGCATCATATTCAAAAAGACTTGAGGCTGTAATTGCTGCCAAAAGTGCATCAACAAAGTATTGAGCAAAGGCTGTGAAACTTATGTACATGTGATTTTTCAAGTTTTTTATTTTTAATAAATTTGCAACAATTTCAAAAAATCTTTTTCACATTGTCATTATGGGGTATTGTGTGTAGAATTGTGAGAATTTTTTTTTATTTAATCCATTTTGGAATTAGGCTGTAACTTAAAACAATGTGGAAAAAGTGAAGTGCTATGAATACTTTCTGGATGCACTGTAAATTGAACTTGAACTCTGAAAACTGGACTGACACAATTTCAATTTCAATTTACTAGAACGTCTATGTTAAGCTGCTTTGACACAATCTACATTGTAAAAGCGCTATAGAAATAAAAATGAATTGAAATGAAGAAAAGTCATTTTGAGGGAGGAGCGAAGGTTATGATTTTTGATGGGCAAGTAATGAAGTGCACAGATACGTTGTTTATAACAAGCACTACTATGTACATAAAAATATAAGAGTACATTTTAATTTCATGGCGACTTTAAAATAAGCCACTTTCCCCACAAAAGCAGTTTATTCAGCATAGTGAAGCATTTCCTCTAATGACATCAATTAAAAAATGACAAATTATGTTCTAATTATTATATATTGTTGTAATGATTAATTATTATCATACCACTTTGGGCTCCACACTTTTAAAACCACTTTATTATAGCAAGTATACACACCTCTCATGATTTTAGTGATTTTAGGGGGAAAAAACAGTATATGGTATCTGACATGTTCGATAAATTGATTTATTGACAAAAATAATAAAAATAAGCTATCTTTCACAAAGTAATATAGGTCCTTATCTACCTTTTTGCTCATCGATTCAGATTTTAATATATAAACAATAAAATGTATATATTTATTAATGAATAATAAATAGGCTGGGGCGTCACGGTGGCGCAGTGGGTAGCACGTTCGCCTCACAGCAAGAAGGTCGCTGGTTCGAGTCTCGGCTGGGTCAGTTGGCGTTTCTGTGTGGAGTTTGCATGTTCTCCCCGTGTTCGCGTGGGTTTCCTCCGGGTGCTCCGGTTTCCCCCACAAGTCCAAAAACATGTGGTATAGGTGAATTGGGTAAGCTAAATTTGTCCGTAGTGTATGTGTGTGAATGGGTGTTTATGGGTGTTTCCCAGTGATGGGTTGCAGCTGGAAGGGCATCCGCTGCGTAAAACATATGCTGGATAAGTTGGCGGTTCATTCCGCTGTGGCGACCCCGGATTAATAAAGGGACTAAGCCGAAAAGAAAATGAATGAATGAATGAAATAGGCTTTCAGTGTCTAGTCCGCATGAGCATATGATACACAAACACATGGGCTGGATAAAGCAAACCAGTTTTGAGCTGTACAAATATTTTCAACTCACAAGCATCTGCTTTTCAACACTATAACCTACTTTACACCCAAAATTAGGATGATGCTTTCTGGAAAGGAAATAAATACTTCTCATTTCCACAGACGCAGAGGGAAAAAAAAAAAACGGCATTCACTTGCGGACTTCTCAACCTGAAACATGTGGTCAGGAACATTGGCTAATAGCTGAATACATGTACAAAGGTCACATACACATTTAGGTGCTCAGAGGAATCTTGTGACACTATAAAGAATCAAGCAGCTGAGTTTCACATTTTAGTAACATTTATTAAAACAGTCAAAACGCTGTTCACAGTGAGGTATGTTGGTTTATGTAAAACGGTTCATTAGTGCAAATTAAAAAAAAAAAGATCACAACATAAATGTTAAATCAATACAGCAAAACGTGTTCAATAATGACTTTTAAGATGAATACAATCACTTCTGTGTGACTGGAAATCCAGAGCTGATGTCTTCCAGGTAGATGAATACTGTCCTCCTTCCTTCAGATCACAGCTTAATAAGACAGACTGCAGAGCCTGAGCATACGCTGCAGAAAACAATAAAAAATTAACTAATAAATTCAAGACTTAAATTAGGAAAAGGTACGGAATTTGGCAATGATTATGTTTGTGTGCTTAATTGTACTTTAAATATTACAAGTATCATAAGTATCTATAACTTAGAGATTACAGATAGAGACAAATAATACAGATAATATGATAATGAAAAAAAGGACGCACTCTAATAAATGCCTTGTTATTTCAACCCAATTCTGGGTGTAATAGGGACAAATCCAACTCCTGGGTAATTTTTTTAAATTAAATTAATAGGACCGAAGTTAACCCAATGTTTGGGTTAGTCCATATTTTTCCCAATTTGGGTAACCCAGCATTTCTTAGAGTGCAGGATTGTTTGCTGAGCTTGTGAATTAAAGTTAATTATGTCTTAAATAATTTTTATTTGTCTTGCGCCAGATTGATAATTTCACTTCATAAGATCTTAATATATCACCAGGAACCATGGGTATTAATTTTGCTTTGCCTTAATATGCTTTTTTGAGATCTGTTTATTAAACCTTTACAAAAATATCAGGATAGTTTTACAGGAAAAAAGTATCAAATATTATTCCCAACCCTTTCCCCATAAACAAAACAAAATTACTATTACACACAAAGAATACATAAATAAATAGAAAATAAACAGAAAATAGAGAAATACAAATTTAATAAGCATAGTTAGTGTAAATTATGTATTAAATCTGTTGGATTTTTCAAATTTTGAAATAACCCATGTACATCGATGAAATAACCCATGTACATCAATAAACAACAACGACAAACATATAATCCACAGATATTTACACAACATAATTAATAGATAAATTCACCCTGCTATATATGCTTTTTTGACTTCCAAAGTGCTGGTAGTCACTGACTTGTGTTTTTTAAAATCACCAAGTTTTCAAAAGTCAACTATATTGCTAATAAATGTCATCTAAATTGACAGTTTTTTGGTGAACAATCCCTTTCAAATGGATTTCTTCTATAATACATATAATACATTTTTATATCAAACTTTGAAATAGCATTCAAATAATTGTTCAAAACATTAAAGTACATTATTTCCATAGTAAGTACTGTTTTTTTCCAAAGTATGATTAAGTGTGTTTATTTTTCACAAGGGTATTTAAAACTTGTTTTCATCTTGTAAAAAAAAAAAAAAAAAGGAAGTTCCAATGATGAACTAAATCCATGATTAAACTTCCCGATGTCTGGTTATGTATGAAAAATATGTACCTTATTTATTATACATTTGCATGGAAAGTGGAAAAAACAAAAAGATGTCAGTTGTGACAAAGGCTTCACATGCATTGTCTGTCATGTCATGGTACTGTGAGTAAAATCATTTCCCATCTAGGAATGATGTGATAAGGTTTCCAGTAACTCAACCCAAACCAATCAGAACAATTTTGAAGTTCAATTCACAGTAATAAGGAGCAGAA
This sequence comes from Danio jaintianensis, assembly GCA_903798115.1. Lineage (NCBI taxonomy): Eukaryota > Metazoa > Chordata > Actinopteri > Cypriniformes > Danionidae > Danio > Danio jaintianensis. The sequence goes on from CAIGQV010018170.1 coordinate 12,597,068, forward strand.
TTTTAGGCCAGTCATATATCACAGTGGCTGGGTTGTCTGGCAAAACACCATAGAAATAGGAACCAAGCAAGCAAAAAATTTTTTATAATAAAACAAAATGATAATAATAAAAAAAAATCTCTTGCTGCTTGGAACCACAGGAATTACTGCTAGAACGAAAAGCTTTGTTTTGACCATATTTGGAACAGTTGTGAATATTAATGAGCTCTGCTCTGACACTTGTCAGTACCTGCTCTTTCTCTTACACACAGTGTGATGTATTCTTACATTTACACTTACAAAATTATTAAAGTTCTGTTGTAATTAATGAACAAAAGTTTGAACGGATTGAGAAGATTCCTTGTAAAATTACAATCTTTTCAACTGAAGAGGTAGAATAGTTTATTTTGGCTAGAAGGAGCTGAGTTGTGTTGTGGATGAAGTATAAACTAAATTATAATTCTACTTGACAAAAGGGGCCAAAAGAGATGCATTTGGAGTTTAACGTATATCACGATTTGTGATGGATTAAATGCTCCATGCCTGGTTGCATTGCCCAAGAGCTCTATAATGAATTGTTTTCAAAATAAAAGTTTTCAATCACATAGTAAGTATTAATACAAGTACAGTGCTCAGCATAATTGAGTAAACCCCATTTTGAAAATAAATATTTTTATCCATTTCTCAGTGAATATAGGCAATGCATTTTGGTACATTTAAACAAAACAGATTTATTAAACAGATATATTTATTAAAATAATATTTTAGTTACCAAACATATTTAGAAATTGAAAGATAATACAATTAAATTCATGCAAAATATTGCAAAAAAAATTACAACCTACAAAATTTCAACTAAATTTTTATGAAGTAAGCAATGTTTCTACTGTTTCTTTTACAAACATTAGTCTATTGAGAATTTTCCATATTGTATTCTGTTATAAACAAAACACCTAGGTTGTAGCCTAATGTTTCATTTTCACAGGTTGGGAAAAAAGCTATTCACTTGTAAGTATTGTCTGGTATTGTTTTCAAAATAAGAGTCCCACATACAAAAGTAAGTATTAATGCAAGTATTAATGCAGGAATTTACACTAACAAGATTTACATGGGAATAAGGAAACGATAGTGTTTGAAACTCACACTATGTCTTTCCATGTACTGAACTCTTATTATTTAGCTATGCCTAGGTATTTCCAGATTTTAATTCTGTGGCACCTTTAATTTAAGAAGCTGTAGAATATAATTATACTAAAACAAAAAATGAAATTGAGTTTACCTTTTGGATTGTTATAGAAGATGCAATTGTTGGCGCAGGTCTCAGGATTGCTGTCCCAGAAAGTGTCTCCACAGCAGCACAGAGCAGGCAGCTCCACTTTGTCTTTCTCTAACTTCTCTTTCATTAGAGCCTGCATTGCCTCAATGTACCTGTCACAAAATGATCCCATGCCAGACTGATTAAAGTACAGACAAAAGGTTATCTTTAAAGAAATGGATAAAAGATTTACATTTCAAATAAACACTAAATAATCAGTTCTTTTGAACTTACTAATCATCAAAGAATAAAAAAAACTGCTGAGATGTTTTCAACAATGATGATAACAAGAAACATCAAATTAGCATATTAGAAAATGTTCTCAAGGATCGTGTGACAGTGATTATTTTTACATGTCATTTTTATGTTTTACATGTTTGTCTGTTTTTTGTTTATATTACATGATCACATCTTTTGTTTCTGTCACAATTAAATCATTCTGGATTGAATTTCCCAAACAACGACACAACTCTGAACTGCCATAGTACAAAGCATTGTTTAGGAATATGTTTTTTTTTGTAATAGGCCTAGACAATTAGCTTGTATGCTATAGCTTTTGTCAATCTCTTTTTGTGCATACTTAAGTGAAACACTTAGGTAAACTAATGCTTTAAAAACAATTTTTTCTAATGTTTCTTTTACAAACATTAGTCCATTGAGAATATTCCACATTGTTTTCTACTATAAACAAAACAAGTAGCGTGAAGCCAAATGTTTCATTTTCATAGGTTGGGAAATATAAAAGATATTCACTTTTATATCGTCATAAAAGTCATCTTTCTTCCCAAGTGACGGCTGTGTTCGAAATAGCATAAATGTGCACTAAGAAAGATGGGTGCACAATTGTCGATATAAAGATCATTATAACAAAACTGTAATAAAAATGACATAAAATGTGAGGAGTCAACTTTAAGTTTTTTTTTTTAAATCTAACAAGTGGATGGCAAAGCGTGGGCAAGGAATAGGGCATAGGGGGATGACCCTAATAGAACAAATAAATAACAAAGCCAGAAACTATGCTTCTAACCACTGCTCTAGAGGTGTAGTTCCAACCACACAAGTTGCTGAATTACTGTATGTTGGTAACAACAGAACTTGCAACTATAGTTGGCTAATGATGGTTTTTGGAAATGCACCCCCGATTTATGAGTATGAACGTAGTCTTTACATGAATGCTTAAATTAGATGTAATCTTTTGACTTGTACACATTGCACAACTATACAGAGTTTCAAGTTGTGCACACAAACTATTGTCCAACTATTGGCAGTTTTCTTTGTTTTAATGAGCAGATTTAATAATTATTTACTTCAAATCCCAATTAGGAAACAATGAAAACATGAAGCTTTGTGCTGTGCTGTTTACTTTTGTCAAGCAGTAAAACTGCTTTTATCAGAGGCCAAAACAAACCGTCTTTGAGGATTGATGGCATGTTATTGAAAGACAATTTTACAATAACAAAAGGCATTTTTTGTGTCCATTCTGCAAAACAGCAGTCTGTTCCACTTACACAAAATTACACAATTTTGTAATTACACAAAATCTACATCACTGCATATACGCAGCACTTTCCAGTTCAGTTTTTTTTTTTTTTTATCAGATGAAGTGTTTATGTGATCTACACCACCATTTCCAATCTGATCGAAATCTAATTTGGATTGAGTTCAGTCCATTCACTATATGATTATTTGATAGAATTTGAACAAAGTGACTGAAAATGTGAATAATGGCTACTGGAAAAACAGCTTTGTCATCACAGCAGCATGGTGAGAACTGAAAAGCCACAAACAGCCACATGCAAAGAAGCAAGAAGATAGGATCTATTGTATGTCCTCCACTGATGTTTACGGCTTTCTTCTTAGTTATTTTTTACAAATCAAGTGTACTATTGGCAGTGGAAATGCAAACCTCATCAGCAAATCATACTGTACTATTGAACAGTACCGCTTGGTAGAAACAAGTTATTATAATAAACGAGGGCATATAGAGTCCCCTTTATGTAACGAAAATGGTTTACTTTTATGGTTTTAGTTAACTATAATAACCCTGCATCACAAAAATAAGTTACATAAAAAGTATTTCTATAGCCCCCTCCCTGACCTCAGTTTTTTCTGAATTAATACTCCAAATTGTAATATTATTTCCAATATGTGATGGATATAATAGATACAATATGTGATCATATGCTGGTGGATACGAACTAGTCATAAGTGTCAAATTTTGGAAATTGAGATTTATGAATTATCTGAAAGTGAAATAAATAAGCCTTCCATTGATGTGTGGAGGATTTGTTAGGTTAGCACAATATTTAGGATTTGAGATAAAACTATTTGAAAATCTGAAATCTGAGGGTTAAAAAAAATCTAAATACTCAGAAAATTTTATTTAAAGTTAAATTAAGTTCTTAGCAATGCACATCACTAATCAAAAAATAGTTTTGATTTATACAGCAGGAAATTTACAAAATATCTTCATGAAACATGATCTTTACTTAGTAGTATAAAGCTTTTAAATCAATTATTTTAACCAATTCAATCTATTTAGGCTATTGCCAAAACATATACCTGTACAATATTAAGCAGGTTTTGTGGTCCAGGGCCACATATTACTGTTTCTACTATACAGGTGATAAAATAAATGACGGCTTAATGAGCATTGTTTTTTTTTAAAGTGTGCATTTTTGGTTATTATGAACAAAGTTATGATAACTTGTGCCAAATATTGGCAGTATGTACCGTTTGCTTTCTTTGATCCTCTTTGTCTTTTGTCGTCTCTGTGCCTTCTCTGCTGCCTCCTCCTCCTCATCAAGCCTCAATCGTTCCAAAATCAAACACTCCCTCTCAGCCTCGTCTTTTATTTCTTCCTCCTGTTGTCGCTGCTGCTCCATCTTCTTCTCCTCCGCTTTCCTGGCTTGTTCTTTTTCATTCTTAATCCTACACAATGCAGAAAGTTTATATAAGAAAGTATAAGATAAAACAAGACATGAAATCTTTTGTGCTCTTGGACAACTTCATGAAAGACAAACGACGTGTGGTTATTTACTTTAAAAAAGTTGAAAAGACATGCAGTTAAGCTTAGGGACTGGTTACTGACAAGAATAAAAACAAAAGACCATTATTGTTTAATTTAATAAACAAAAATTACAAAAAAAAAAAAAAAATCTGACATGAACACTCTCGGGATTTTGTATGGTAATGAATATTTATATGGCAATGATGGTCTTGGCGGTATAGATCTGCTACGCTGCTGCTGTTGCTTTGATTATTATGGCAGAGCAAGTACCGAGACCTGCTACTGCCAGTATATACACAGACATGCCGTCTGAGAAAATAACACGCTGCTGCTGCAAACATAATATATGTAACCCCCATAGCAGATCTAACACAGGTGGAGCTGGGGTGAAGGAGGGTCTCTGAAAACGCGCTGCAGCTTGACAGCGTAAAACAACGCGGAGCATTTAAACTGATGAGGAGCAAGCTCATTGGCTGCCGAGGTGGCAGCAACCAATCTCCTGCACCATAGTTAATGACGCAGGAGCAGATTAGGTGAACTATCAACCTGCGCACGCATAGAGTTTCATGGCAGAATTTTCACTTACTGAAATATCCCATTTCTGTGTCTGCAATTTAAATTTACAAAAATGATACAAAGTGTCCACTTTAATGTTTTAAATAACTTTTTTATACTAAAAAAAGAAGAAAAACTTCCATTGTTATTCAGTGTATCAGATACATTTATGTAAAAATTAAACAACATAATTATTAATCATAATAAATTTGACTATATTTTAGATAATCAAAAGATTAGCAAATGGGTAAAACTTAAAAGTATAAAGATTTAAAATGACAATTGGCTGTACTGATTCTGATTGTGAGAACAGAGGTCACATATGGCTTGAATGTATTTAATTTAAAATATTAAAAATAAATATTTTATTTCATAAGTTGATTTGTTTATTTCTTATTTGATTTATTTTCTTCTCCTTTTGGAAATGTGTATCTTTTTTGGTATGTTTTCCTTTGTTTTGATTTGCTCTAAATTAGGAAGTTTATGTTTCTTTTATGCACACGAAAGGACGGCAAGGAGCTCCCATTTTTTATGTTTACTAGAGTGCATATTGGTGAATTGTAAAAACATGGTGAATATTAAAAAACATTATGAATATTATTTGGCACTTCAAAATACTGTGAACAATTATTTATTATATAAACTTTAAACAAATATTCACATTGTATTTACAGTGCCAAATGCTTGGAGACTTAATTGGTTAATTAGCCTAATAGTTCAAACCTGAACATTTTCACATGTTAATCTGGCCCACTACATGCTAAAATATTGATAAAAAAATTTTTGGGGACTTTTTATAGGACTATCGTGTGCAACAAGGCTTTAACAGAAAACATTATTTAACTACTCGCAATGAAAACTACAAAGGTTTTTATTAATCTATAGGTAATGTTAATTTATTAGTCAATTTCTAGTAACGTGTTAAAATCATTGTTGTAATCTGATTACAAGTCATAATCAGTTTATTAAATGGAGTAAAAAAAAAAGAAAAATGTTTTTTTTTTTTTTTATATATGTCGCATATATGACATATATTTTATATATGTGAAATCCAAATATGAACTTGTATGTAATCTATGTAACTTGCATATATTGCCATATATCAGATTTCTATGTGGGACTGAATGACATTTTAAGCTGTGTTACCTTTTTGTTTTGATATTTGCAAACCCTTTTTTGGTTATGTTCCTAATATAAAATTACATTTAAACAAAACAATGTACCTAAATTCTAACTAATCAATAGAAGAAATACATTTTGACATTACTTGCGTTTTTTTCTGGAAATCAAACCACTGACTTTAATGTTTAAAGTGTCATGCTCCATCAGTTGACTTCTGAACATGCAGAAATAGGAAGTTAGGAATATATAAATTTGTGTATTTGTTATGGCAGTGACATCTGTTTTACACTGGTATTTTAGTTTTGTCATGGAAACCTGCCAACCCTTCTCATAGTCACTTTTAAGTTCAGTATTACTGTCATTTTTGCAGTAACTAGTCAGTCATGTAAGCATTTTATACTAGCATGACTTTGGAGAAAAACCAAAAAGAGAAGTGAGCAACTGTCACATGTTAAAGAATAAAAATAGACAGCATTTTTAACAGCACTGAATGTAGGAACGTGCCGTTGTAGAAAACAGACTTGTCAACGTGTAGTGAGGTTGGACCTTGCAGTTCTCTTCATGTGTTTCCTGTGCCTTTGGTGCTCCTTCACTTGCTCTCGCTCGATGTCCATGAAGTGCCGTCGATTCATGAGGAACTGAGTCTGCCTCTGAAACAATGTTTGAAAAAAGCAATAGTTTTAGTTTTGGATAGCTAAATCAAGACTAAATATTCTCTTTATTACTTGAACATTATTATAATATTATTAAAAATAATATTAAAGACTACAATTATGTTCGCTGTAATTTGTTGTTGAAATTTGATCATGTAAACAGTGGCTTTTAGAGGTTAAGGATGAATAAGAAAGTAGGTTTTTCACAAAAAAAAGTGTAGAAGAATGCATTTGTTTTAAAGGGATATTTCACCCAAAAATGAAGATTTATATATCATTCACTAAACCTCAAGTGGTTCCAAACCTTTATGAGTTTCTTTTTTTTTTCTATTAAACACAAAAGAAGATATTTTGGAAAAAGTGGCATCATTTTTAGTTGCATTTACAATTAAGAGTAAGATATATTGGAGATATATTGGATTTTCTTTTATCTTTTTTCTTCTGTTTTTTAGGGTGTGTACACACAAGTGTTTTCCCAGTTCTGGGTTGCAGCTGGAAGGGCATCCGCTGTGTAAAAACATTTTCTGGATAAGTTGGCAGTTCATTCCGCTGTGGAGAGCCCTGATGAATAAAGGGACTAAGCCGAAGGAAAATGAATAAATGAATGAATGAATGACACAAGTGTGAGACAAGCGTGTTTTTCCATGCAAAAAAGTTGGCTTAGTTTTACTAATTCCAATCACTTATAAAGGGTTTTTTATATCTGGAATTGAAATTGAAATTGAAATTATGTGGATTTCCAAGGGTTAAAAACATGTTTTACAATTTGACTGCTGTTTGGAGTTGAAGTGCGTTTGGGGTGGAAATTGTTCAATCAATATGTTAACACTGCAAGAATGCCACTGAGAAGTCCATACAGCAATTTGTAAAAAGTGTCCAAACATTTTATTTAATATTTGAATTTCTGAATGAAATGGACAGAGTTTTTTAGACTGTTTCTTATTCAAAGTATCAAACCACAAAGCTTCTTGAAATTATTGTATATGAAACAGCATAGGCTAAAATATCAATCATGGGATTTAATAATCAATATTGATTCTTAAAGGGATAGTTCACTCTAATTTAAATTCTGTCATCGGTTACTCACCTTTTATCGATCTTAAAACCTATGAGTTTCTTTCTTCTGTTCTTCTAAAGATCATTTGAGGAAAGCTGAAATCCTGTAACCATTGACTTCCGTAGTATTTATTTTTGCCACTATCAAAGTCAGTGGTTACTAGTTTTGGCTTGGAACCAAGTGAGGGTAAATTTGACTTTTTTGTGAACTATCCCTTTAATATAAAGATGAAGAACAGCAAAAAAAGGTGAAAATTTGAAATATATTAAGATGTGTTAAATGGACAATGTGTTTTTCACCATTTTGATGGCATTCCTTTTCACTGCTGTAGAGCTGCATGCTTAACCGTTAAAAGAACGCAACCTTGATTCGACCCTCCACATGATCTTAATTTCAGTATTTCTATGATTCAGCCAATTATATTTTTAAAGGGAACCCTGGGAATCAAGACATGTATGCCTTAATATAATGTAAATGATGCCTCTTTGAGAAATATGTAGAAAATAAAAACATGACATATTTAAGTTATTCAAAAAAATCCACATTTATTCCAGTTTATTTTGGACCATGGGTGCTGCCAATGTTTTCGATTATGTAATTTAGGTGCTCCATCTCTTGCACTCTATTGATTCCCATTATAAACTCACCAAAACTAATGATACAAAAAGTTCCTACTATGCCACATACAGTATGCCACTTTTTGATTGAATTTTCAGTCAAAGGGATCCTGATCTTCATTACAGTTAATTTTTCCCCCCACAAGGAGAAACATTATAACATTAAATCCCTCCAGACATTGAGTGAAATGTATGTTGAGAAAAGGCTGACAAAAGAAAGTAGCCAATAAACATGTCAACATCTGTCTTCATATCTGCATCGATCATAAATGGAGAAATGGTCAGTTGTGCATTTGTTTCACTTACAGTTATTATGTTTCACTCCTCAGTCAGGAGCCGTGCAGGTAGTAATTATGATTTGAATGTATTTTTATTTTTATTTATTTCAAAGTGACAGCACCAAATGACATGAATGGCACTCTGGAAATACCCCTAATGTTCAGGGGTAAATCTTTAAAGGTCCCTTGAAGTGCTTTGAAATGTGCATTTTAATTCGATGTTTGACATAATCTCAAGCAAAACATGAAGAGTGACATCGTTTAGTTCCTCCCCTTTTAAAAAACAGCCAATAGCATTTTGTTTTATCACCGCTCTGCCAGTGAGAGTGGTTGAGCTCAAGCACATCAAATGTAAAGCCTCTTGAAGGGGGTGGGGCATGTCAGATACTAGAGAGCATTTGATTGGTCACGATTTGATGAGAAATAAAAGTATGAGGTGACGTGAATAAAACGTTGGATCCATTTAGGTGGAAATGACAAACTACAAGCTTTATATGTTTATATTACTTTTATATCTTCTAAACGCAAATTTTATCACTGTTTGGCACATATTAGATTATACATATCCTAAAAACGAACAATACTGATACTAACATCTAAAAAAACTTTAATTTCATAGGACCTTTAAAACAAAGTTCTCGTGAGAGAATCGTGATCTTTATTCTAAGCTAAAAAAATTGTGATTTTCATTTTAGACAGAATCATGCAGCTCTACTGCGTTTAAAAAAGCTCTTAATTTCCCTAATAAAAAATGCACAAAGAGGAGACACCACTCTAAATCAAGTGTGATTTCCCACCTGCCTCTTCAGCTCCTCCTGATTTTCATGTGGCCACAGCACTTGGGAAGCTCTATAGTCAGTTGTGAAGCCTGCGCAGGAAGCAGTGCGATCTGGCTCATAAACCTGCAGAGACACCACCATGTATTCATGAAATAATAAAAGGCGCTGTGTTATATAATAATATCACATTGTGTTGAAAATGTCATAAAGGTCTTGAGGTGTAAGACAGCTTGAACAGCACTGAACAGCCTTCACTTAAACAGGAAAATTCTTTCTAGTGTAAGCAGTTTTGATTTAAGGACATGGTTTATGATTTACAGATGAATTTATAACACAAATAATATTACAGGCATAATTAAATACACATTATGCACAATTATATGTCTAGATCAAAGTTGGATAGGGTCATACAGATTAGCTGTATTCTCATGAAATAAGCAATTATGAGAAAAATATTATTTGTGACTATCCCGCCTGCAGTACGTTTAAGTTTACTTCACTATATATACTTCACAAACATCACTACTTGCTATACACTTTTTATACACATAAACCTTATTTAACAACATATTTTACATGCTAATTTGCACATAACAGCTGCCATTTAACGTTGTATATAGTAATATACCTGTACATACACTTGTCAATTTGTATATTTGCATTTACTATTTACTTTTATTTTTAAAATATATTTATTATCCGTTTTTTGTCCTGTCTCTGTAATTCTGTTGCACTATAGAAGCTCTGTCACGAAAACAAATTCCTCGTATGTGTGAACATACCTGGCAATAAAGCTCTTTCTGATTCTGATTCTATATTGCAATTAAATCCTAAACTAAACTTTTATATATTACTGAAAAGGTCTAACATCATGTTCTACCTACACATGATGCGGTGGTGTGACGCGATAAAATGTATGTTTTTCATGATAAAATGTGTGTTTGTCCAAAATATCTGCAACAGTGATATGTGAAATTTCAATTTTATTTTTTTCTGTTTCTGCGACGTCGCGGCAAGACGTACTATGGCAATTATCTTCTCGGGTACAGATTATGTGCTTTATTCAGTGTTAAATGAAGTTTGTGTTTGGTGCAGACAACCAAATTGTTTGTTGCTGGAATCTTGATGTGTCGTGTGTAGTAGGACACAGTGTAAAAACTCCTAATAAAATGACTTTAAATCTATATTTACTTTTCCTACACAAATCTACTTTTTTCTAGTGCTATTATCACATTAAGCAGAATGAAATTCTTGAGAAAATGCATGTATTTTTTTTTTATAAACATATTTTGTTAATATCTAATCTTAACTTTAACATTTTGAAATCATTCATAATAATTAAAAAAATAATAAATAAAAATGCAATAAAATTTAATAAAAATGTATGTCTAATCTGAAATAACTGTCAGGAAAAAACTATGTAACATAACGGGAAATAAATGTTAAGTGTAATATTATTTACTAGACCAATTTACAAAATATGTATAATATTTTACATTTTTCATTTAATCCACATTTTTCTTATATATATATATATATATATATATACACATATACATACATAGCTCCATTAAATTCTAGCATGTGGTCCTCTCACAAGCATATTCAGGCACTATGGAATCTAAATTTCTAAAAGTCCCAGTATAGAAAACGTGTTTAAAAATACCATTTTAAAAATACAGTTTCCCCTTTATTGCATTGTAGCAACCCAGGTCACTTTCTTTCCAGCAAATTGAAAAAAAAAAAACTAGATTTTTTTTTTTTACACTGTCTTTTCCGTGGGTGTGCCATCTGGAACTAAATTTAGATGCCACACAAGACCTTCCTACCATATCGTTCTGAAATGTTACAGTCTTGCTTCGTTGGTGATGCAAATGGAGAGGTTGATCATGTTGCCCCAACAGCATCTCATCTCCCGCTTCTACATCCTCCTCTCCTCTTTCAGTATAATCCTTCTGATCTCTCCAAGTGTGTGATTCAGGTTTCTGTATTTAAAACAAAAAGCCAAGATATTAATATACCACAAAACTGACTGTTCAGGTCTACAAAATGACCCAAATGCATCAGGCATGACTCACATCTCTAGCTGGAGATATTTTCCATCTCCCACCAGGTAGTTGTGATAGTTCCTCTCCGTCTTGTACTGTCTGTCGAGCAGCTAGTCTGTGTCTCACCTGCTTCCTGACTTTACTGACCTGGAAACAGGGTAAAGAAACTCACCCTTAAAACAAGATTCTGTGAATCATGAACGCAAAAAATTATATGATGCTCTGGAAAAACACATACATTATGTGTAAGGTGACTGCAAGGAACAGACTCTGTCCCGTCAATACTGGCAGAGCGAGAGCTGGGACTGCAGACAACTCGCTCTGCATAGGTCCACGAAGAGAATATATTGGTTTGAGGTGAAGGACGATGGGATGCTTTGCTGGTTTGTTGCAATATTTTGCCCTCACATTCAACCTGAAAAAAAGTTATATACTGTAATTGACTGTTTGAAGACGTTGAACAAATTTGGACTTTTCACTGCCTTTGCTTTCATTTTTACAAGTCCAAAGACATGTGGTATAGGTGAATTCGGTAAGCTAAAATGTCCGTAGTGAATGAGTGTGTATGGATGTTTCCCAGTGATGGGTTGCAGCTGGAAGGGCATCCGCTGCATAAAACATATGCTGGATAAGTTGGCGGTTCATTCCGCTGTGGTGACCCCAGATTAATAAAGGGACTAAGCCGAAAAAAAAAATGAATGAATGAATTAATGAATATTTAAAAAATATTAAAATCTTTATTATTTTAATTTTATTTAAGCCCCTTAAGATTTACAAAATAAACCATTGTTGTCCAATGATTTACATAATTTACCTAACTTGCCTAATTAACCTAGTTAAGCCTTTAAATTGCTGAATACTAGTATCTTGCAAAATAACTAGTAAGATATTATGTACTGTCATCATGGCAAAGACTAAATTAGTTAATTATTAAAATGATTATGTTTAAAAAATCTTCTCTTCATTAAATAAAATATAATAAAAGAAAAACATATAAAAAGAAATAAGCACTAGGGAAATATTTGAAATAGTGCTAATAATATTGACTGCAAAAAATACTTAACAAAAAAATGTAAAAAAAAAAACAATTATTCTAGACAAACTAACAACCCCCCCAAGAAATAAGCACTTGGGAAATATTTGAAAAACATTTTTTTTTGTTTTTTAATAAGGCTAATGATTTTTAGTTTGAAAAAAATCAAGATAGCGTTCACATAAATGACTCTTTAAAGTCATTTATCATCTTGCAGCCAGTATTGTTTTTGCATTTATTTTTTGTAAAAATAAAAAGAACTACTTTTATTCCAGCCAAACAAAAAATATATATTTTTTTATATATATAAAATATATATATATATATATTTTTTTTTTATTATAAAAAAATCTTGTGAAAATGGCATTGCTCTTTTAAACATTACTATAGGAAATATAAAAAAAGAATTAAAATTTCACATGGAAGGCTTACAATTTTGCCTTCAACTGTCCATTAAAATGTTTCCTACATCCATTTTTTTAAATGGGATTGTAAAGTTAATTTAACTGTAGTTTAACATATTAACATAACTAATAGCTATCTTTCCAATGAACATGGCACTAAAGACAGGCATTTCTTACGTTCTGGAATGCTTTGACGAGCTGCTGTTGTTTGCGCAGTTGGGCCTGCTGTGACACACGCTCACGAACAGCATCCTGGAATCGGCGCAGGCTCTCCTCCTTTTCTCGACGGGTCTCTTCCAGAAACTCTGCTGTGAGCAAAGCCTGGACCTGCGCACACAAGCTTACTTTAAAGGATTGTGCCTCCTACAAATTCTTCAACTATCTGCATATGCAAACACAAACAGGGTGCAAAGAAGGGCATGAAATACCTTTTTGTATTATTTATCGTCACAAACCTTGAGAGGTGATTTTAAATATGTTCATAGTTAAAAGGATTAGTTCACCCAAAGATTAAAATTACCTCATCATTTACTCTCCCTCATGGGGTTTTAAACCTTTATGAGTTTCTTTCCTCTTCTGTCTAACACAAAAGAAGATATTTTGAAGAATGCTGGTTGTTGGCACCCATCGATTTCCATAGGAAAAATCAATTACTGAAGTCAATGGGTGTCAGCAGTCGGTATTCTTCAGAATATCTTCTTTTTTGTTCAACAATTTAAAAAAAGTGAAGGGTGGGTATTTGATGACAGTTTTCATTTTTGAATGAACTATCCCTTTAATAAATAATCTTTTTTTTTTTATGTAAAAACATTTTTTAATTAAATGAAAAACATTAAATTAAGTGTATAAAACTTTAAAAAATAAATAAATAATAATAGGTAACATTATGTTATTATCATTTATATAGATCCATAGACTTAATGACTTTTCCCAGTTTAAATGCTTCCACAACTATAACAATACCAGTACATTTTGACCTTGTGGGTACATTTTTTGTTCTTAATGAGAAAAATGGCTCAAAAATCACACAGAATGAACTTTTGAAAAATGTAAAAATGCAGATTGTTTCCTGTTGGCATTAGGTCTATCAAGTCCTCATCAAGATGTGTGTGTGTGTGTGTGCGTGTGTGCGTGTGTTTGTTCTTACCGCGGGATGTTCCTGACACTCTTCTCCGCTCTCGACCCAAACACCCACAGGCGCCACAGCGGGGTTCCTCTCGGCCAACACTTTCACATCTCTGGCCTTTCGCCTGCTTCCAGAACCTACCATTTTATTCTCTTTCAACAGTTTCTTTTGTGCTATCGAAAGGCAAACCCTTTCTCTGGCGGTTCTAGCTTGACTCATTTCGGTTTAAAACCTGAAAAATATGAATGGCTGGAACTATCACTTGGCTTTGGGGGAGTCACTGAAGTTCAAACATTTTAACCAAGTACGTTAATCATCGATCCAGGATCAAAGCAGGAACAAAGCTTTTTTTTACAGGAGTCTTTTTTAAAGCATAGCGACTCATAAGTTTCGCAAATTGTTTTATAATAAAACGGTATTTCTAACTTCTGCAACTGTCTGTCAGAATTAAATCGCCGTTGTCAATGACGCTAACCGAATCAACACAAGTTTCACCCCGCCTATCTATGATTCTATTGGCTACAGCTTTAGAAGGGTGGGATTTGATTCGTCGACAGTAACGTCAATCAAAAACTGTAGTGATTTGGTCACGCCTGATGTGCTCCTAAATGTATGTTCGATGGGAAAAAGAAAGCCAGCTAGTTTTAGTTCCCTCCAATACAAAGTTTTAAGCGACTAAAATTAAATATGTCGGGTTTACAGAAAATTTCACACATGAAATGTATTGTTATAAATACAATGTACATTTTGTATAGATGGTATCTTTATTGTATTTAACGGAGTTATTTATTTAACACCTGACTGAAAAGTGAACATTATCATTCATTCATTCATTTTCTTTTCGGCTAAGTCCCTTTATTAATCTGGGGTCGCCACAGCGGAATGAACCACCAACTTATCCAGCATATGTTTTACGCAGCGGATGCCCTTCCAGCTGCAACCCATCACTGGGAAACATCCATACACCCTCATTCACACACATACACTACGGACAATTTAGCCTACCCAATTCACCTGTACCGCATGTCTTTGGACTTGTGGGGGAAACCGGAGCACCCGGAGGAAACCCACGCAAACACGGGGAGAACATGCAAACACCACTAAGAAACGCCAACTGACCCAGCCGAGGCTCAAACCAGCGACCTTCTTGCTGTGAGGCGAACGTGCTACCCACTGCGCCACCATGCAGCCCGAACATTATCAAATTGCACAAAAAATTGAAAATGGTAAGAAGTTGACAATGAAATGGCCATTGTTATGTAATGCTACTCACTGTGGCTTTAAAAACTTTTCTTCATGCCTGAAACAGTTTTAGAACCATTGTTTTTCCACGGGGTAATCTATTAGCATTTCCTGCTCTTATTTGTGTTTTAGTCTTCAGCTTATACATTTATGCATGGGTATATGAATCAACAGAAGAACAGCCTGCTCCCTTTACAATGCTTGTTCTCAACAGCCATGCCCATGAATAACAAGGAGACTACTGTGTCTTTTGTGTGAATCAGCATGCCCATTGTCTCTCCGTTTCCAGGAACAGTATGAACTTCAGTGAGAGGGACACTGTTACATAATGCTCAGAGTTTTAGCAGGAGAAACACTGCAACAAAATAACATCAGAAATGTGAAAGATTGCAAGTAGGTCTTCTTAAATGTTTTATTTAACATCTTAACATTCTCTACTTGTCATTTACATTCACCAAAATAACAACAAGACTAAACAAATGTAAAAAAAAAAAAAAAAAAAAAGGACAAACATTCACTGTTGGCTTGACAAAGCCTGGTCTATACAACAGTTTTTGCAGCGTAGTTTGAATAGTCTACTTGAGCAGTTTGAACGCATGATGGCTGTTGTTCTAGGTCAGCTGATGTGGCCTGTACCATATGGTTTAGCTGGCTAGCCAGTTAAGTTTCAGTTTAGTTTGCAGCAATGGGTTTTAGGTAACAAGAATGCAGCTCAACTTTAATCACTCTTTGTTGAAATGGTATTATGGAGCAGCTGAGCTGAGCTGCGCTAACGTCATGGTACCCAAAACCCAGAATTGGTGCGAACTAATTAGAAACTTAACCGGCTAGCCAGCTAATCCAGCTTAATGGTACAGGGACACTGTCATGCGTAGTTTACTTCCAACTTGCCTAAACACAACCACTTGGAAGCTACTTGTATGAGCAGTAAAACTCTGATTATAGCTGGTTCAGTACAGGACACTGGCCCTCTAGGACTGAGTTTGGACACCTCTCTTTTATACTTCTGTAATAGTTGCATATGAGTTTATCAGTTGACATCAGTGTGAAAAGATCTCTGATGTCATTTTTGGAAAGGGTTCAAATACATAAAAATATAGAAAAACCAAAGAATCGGTGGGACATGAAGGATATTTTGGAAGAACAGCATGCAGTTTAACAGTTCAGGACAAACAAGGGACTCATGAAAAGCAAAAGACACAACTTTAAATCATCCAGGTAACAACACAGTGTTAAGAATCAAGAGTATTTTTTATTAAATAAACTATTTTGTTCTCTTGTGGGCTATACGTAAGTGTCTTTTTATGTGGAATATTTTATTCAGGTTAGTACTAAGTAAAAATATAGTATTTTGTATGACCCCTAATGGTAAAATAATTTTATAAAATAACATGTTGTAGACTTTTTAAGGTGTATGTAAATTTCTGACATCAACTGTATATAGTTTGTACAAGTAAGCAGTATTTAAGAGTTTATATTTTTACTCACACACATCTGATTTCAACTGAACAGAGCAAATGTACGGCAGAAGACTTCCAAGTAAAATAAGATTAACTAAGATAAGCTTCAGAGCCACAACCACCAATTACATAATCTGTAAAGTGGCAGTTCTAAAGTGTTTACCACCTTATAACAGAACATAACTATAAACAGACTTTCCAGAAAAGGGTCCATGCACCTGTTTAAAACTCCTGAAATTTTGGCCTGATTTAATTTGAAATAATGCCACACTATTTATTATTTGTTTGCCTTACGCTTAACTTCCACTTCTGTGTCAAGTGTATAACGTATTAATGGCATAGCCTATTTGTAGTTATGTGCCATTAGCGCCTCGCTAGAAATGCAACTATACACTTCACAATTACTTGGACCAGTTCACCTCTGCCTTAAGTGGTTTAGACAGTCATTCCTATCATCTCAACCAACTTCGTCTCTCATTTCTGCATTTTAGTTTTAGTAATTTCAGTATCAATCAGCTCCAAACCTAAAACATGATCTGATCTGCTCAGTTTTAGTCATGATTGTTTGAAACCTGAACTCAAAGCATCAACAAAGAAACTCATGAAAACCCATCACAAACTAGTGTTCATTGCAGAACAACACAAACAGAATTTAAGCTCACAACAGCGTAAACTGTGTCAATAGACTATGACATAGTCTACGTTGTTCAATCAGCACATAAGTATAAATTGGGCTTCAGATGAACTATGACAGAAAACAGATTGAAGGACTGTGCTGAGTTTGCTGGGTGTAGCTAAAAGGCTTTGTCAAGCCAACACAATCACATTTCAGCTCCCAGACATCTCTGAAAGTGAAGATTTCCTAGCGTGTTAAATCGACTGAACATTCACTATGTGCTTTCATCTACACAGTGCATAGTTTTGGAGCATAGACTCATGTGTATTTACAAATGTACATACATTAATGTAAAAGTATCTGTGCAGGTCAATACAGCGTCTGTCTTTTTGCAGCATATACAGTAGTCTATGTTTTTGGGGAGCCTCTGGGATCTTGTGAAGGGGTGGATGGATCCTGAGGCTTCCTGGCTGGAGAAAAGGACACGGGGGAATGAGGGGCTCGACCGGACTCCCGGCCATGGGGCGAGGAGGGTGCCGGGGGGCTCTCGCTGTGTCCCCTCCTGCGGCGGTGGTGCGGTGGGGATTTGGTGGAGGTGCGAGGGTATCGGCGAGAGGAGCGAGCTGGCGGCTCCAGTGAGTCAGATGGAGGAGGTATTGAGCTGCTGTAGCTTGGAGGACTGCTGCTGTTGGAGGTGCAGGTTTCACATGCGGACGCCGGTTCGCCAGGAGGAGAATCCTGGAGATGTCAAGTGAGGCATTTCACACGCCTACATCAGTGCTCTTTCATATTAGCAAGACGGTAACACTTTAGATTGCAGCCAGCAAACGACATAGGAAGTAAACTGAATTTACATCATACTTTTTTGTAATAATAGTGTACATATAAGTTTAAAAGAACAATATAAAATGTTTAGGGTAACCATCACCACTTTAATTTATAGCACGCAAATGTTATATTTACCTTGTAATAAACAAGTGGGTAACAAGCATTACCCTAATTTACATGCTATAATTTCATTTAGAATTTTATGGATAGAATTTCATTTTATGTATGCTATGAATGTAATTGTATTGCACTAACTCCTCAACACCTCCATCACATCATACATACTTAAGTACTTGTACCAGTGCTTATACTGTATACTGTATGTGCTAATAATTTCACAATACACACATTAAACTAACAAAAGATATATTTACAATCCGTATATCCTGCATTTTGCATTCAGAATGGGGAAACAATGGTGTTCGAGGCTCATGGTGTGTCATTTCCATATACTGAGTTCCTATTATTCATGTTTAGGTATATCCAGATTTTAAAATAGGCAACTAGAAAAAGCATAATAAAAAAAAAAAAGTATATATAATAATTTCTGCTGGAATAATGTTCCATATTTTTTCTGTGTACACACAGTTGTTATCCCCTTGTGTCTAGTTACATGGTAAGTATAACTTTTGCAGACTGCAAAATAAACTGGTGCTTGTAACCCCCTTATATCTTCTAGTTACAGGGTAAATATAAAATTTACAGGGTGTAAATTAAATCACTTTTATGTTTCCCCAAACCTTTCATATTGTCCCCCTAAACTTACACATTTGTACTGTATAGGTTCACAAAAATGTATGCTGTAAATTCAGTTTACTTATTATTAAAATTGCAGGCTGTAATAAAAAGCATTACCAACAAGACTATAGCACAGAAACAGGATCATCTCTTGCTCTCTTGTGTATTAGAATATGTGGTGAAACTTATGTGGTGAATATTAATATGTGAAGCAGTCATGTGTTTGCGGGTTTGGCCTTTGCTCTCTGACTCACAGACAGCTCTACTGAGGAAATGGAGCACTCATCCACTCAAAAGGCTATTTTTAAACAGAAAGCTGGTGTGATGGGAGAGATGCAATTAAATAATGATGTCATACCTTCTCTTTTAAAATGTAGAGCGATACAGGATTCCTGCGCTCGTGGTCGGTTATTATGGGGATGGCATCTTCTTGAAACGAAAAAAAAATTACAATTACATATATATAATAAAATATAATAAAATTAATTTGTAATATTAAGAAATTATATATATATATATAAAAAATGACATTATCATATTAAAAGAATGTATAATATAATATAATGCAAAGGTCATGAACACTACACCAAAATGTTTATTTTATTTTAGAAAATAATTTGTAACACTTTTACCCAGGGTGAATTTACATTGAATTTGAATATTCAATATGGACAGTATCGATATAATATGAAGTAACAGCACAATTATGTATTACTGTACATACCCTCTGGCTTGACATCATGATACCTGATGTGGTGGTTTTGTGGAACAGTTCTTGGTATTATAGATTTTGACTTCTGCCTTTTTGATCTGTTAATGAATGTATATGTTAGCCTAATAAATTCACACCAGTAAGATTAATTTAAGTATAGATGCGGGGTAAAAAAAAAAATCATACTTTTTTGTTGGTTTCCAGCAAGCACACACAGTTACAAGGGTGATGAGGAGGAAGATGCCCACTGTAGACAGTATGATATAAAGGGAGCTCCTTTCTGGGAACAAAATTACATTAAAAGCCATTGTAGTTATTAAAGTGAAGTTGCACAAGAACATATTTTACCAAGCCTACTGGAAAAATGTGCCTTTACCCACATTTTTGCATAACTCATACATATATTTTGTTGAAGTGTTTAGCTTCAATACGTTTTATGTATTTTAACACAAATTATGTTTGTGGGGCAGATTATTGTTTAAGGAATACTCAGATTTAGAGCTGAATAAAGTGTGGGTAAACTAAGAATTATAATTATCTCACAATTCTGAATAGACAAAATAAGTAATAACAAAATGAAGTTATTTGTACGGCACACATTTACCACATTTAAAGACCTTTATTAAGTGACATTAATCTGTTTCTCAGAAAAATGATCATACTGTTTTTAGGATATTTCATGCTTTTATAAACAAAATCTATGGTAAGCTGTTTTAACATTTAATCTATAGAGCATATAAATAACTATATACATGCTACTAGTAACTATTTTTACATCAGCTTTTTTACAGTTCTTCAACGATTCATTTTTAGGTGACTTTTCAAAAGATTGTAGTTACTTGTACTCTTTTATTTCATGCAACAGTCCTTATTTCAATACTGACTTGTAAATGTTCTATTGTTAAAGGTGATGTATGTAAGGTTTTGACTCTTCTAAAGCATAAAAATACCATAATATGTTTGCAGATATTTAAGAAACATGCCAAGTGAACATTCTTATTGATTTGAAAACCAATGCTGAAGTCAGTTATTCTGCTTTGAAAATGTCTGTTACGTGCTGGAACACTGTCTTTGTTTTGGTTCTTTTAACCCGCCCACTTAGTTTAGCCAATTATATTTCAGCACCCCAGGTTGCCTTGTTGGAAAACAGCATATTTCATTCATTCAGTCAGGAAGGCTCTCAAAGCATGCGTCAGTGACTGAAATGCGACCTCCGGTGGACAGTAGCAGACTCTGAAATGAGACACGGATTCAGAGTTCCACATGAGGTTATTAATTAGCAAATTATAAAAAATATATCGAACGTAAACATTAGGTGAGCAGGTATACATTGTAACCCCATGTCCTAACAACATGTTACATGATGAGATTTGCAGTGATAAGCAATTTGGCTGTTTGCACCAGATGGACAGAAATGTAAATAACAGCCATTCAGAAGTACAGAATATACGAGCACTCACTCACGAAATGGTAATGTTTATAATCTAATTAATACATATTAAACCTCTTTAACATTATTAAATGTAGATGCTGATTCACTGATATGTGTTGGTTTGCATTATTTCAAAGTTCTAAAGTTCAATTTCAAACGGTTTATTTCATTTTCAAGATCTGAGGTAAACTATCTGCTGCTGCTTTCAGTAGTATGGCAATAAATGTCATGTAAAATGGGATTTAAACTCACATTATTAGCATTTAACAGTAAATAAAGCACATGAGGTGTACCTGAGGTGATCATTGTCAGTTTACTGTTGTTCAGCTGAAAGAAATAGAAACCACTTCTAAAATATAAATTCCAGGTGTTGGTTGGGACAAAAACTCATTTTAATATGGAAAATATTCCTTCTATCGCGTGCCATTGCTTTCATTTAGAACACGATTTAAATCAGCCTTTAGGCTCGATAGTCAGGCTGCGCCTGCATGTGTTTTGATCCAGTAATGCAATACCTATTTCAACCACTGGGTGTCAAACTTACATACTGCACACTTCAAACAAATTTCAGATTTTGCCTCAGAAGTTTTGACTAGTTTGCAAATTAATTGTGACAAGTAAATAATTTTATATAGACCTAGTTATTAATTAGGTCCTAGTACCTAGTAACTATTATTTAGACATATCTTTTGTAATTATTTCTAGTAACAATTATTCACAACTGCTTTTTTTTTTTTTTTACTTAGGTCTAGTCCGAATGACCACAGCACAGTTAAAACTTTAAAACTTAAAGAGATACTTCTCCCAAAAAGGAAAATTTACTCACTCTGTGTGGTTCCAAACCTTTAATATTTTCTTTCTTCTGTTGAACACAAAAGAAGATATTTGAAAGAAAGCTAAGAAAAAAACGAATACATATGGAAGCCAATGGGTACAGGTTTCAAACATGTTTCAAAATATCTTCCTTAGTCAGGTTTGAAACAAGTAAAGGGTGAGTAAATGATGACAGAATTTTCATTTTGGGTGAACTATCCCTTTAAGATTTTATGTAATAATATGTAATGAATGCGTTCTATTATCGAATAATAAGAACTAGTGTCTTATAGAATCTTATAGTGTAATATAGAATCTTTAAAAAAGGTACTAGTACCTGATGAATAAGCACTAGTAGGAATATGTACTAATCAACGGAAATTATACTAGTAGCTAAAAAATAAGTAGATACAAGTAGGGTTATTAGATAATGGGCCAGATTTGACAGCAAATCTTTTTGGTGTTAAAACAGTATTGTTGCTATTTACTAAACATTTGGAGCAAAGAATAACTATGAAAATACATTTTTGCACCTAATCTTACTGAATATCCATTTGTAGAAGTTTCAAATTTTAAGGGATGAGAGACTTTAAAGAAATGACACAATATTGGTTATTAATTAACATTTGTGCTCCTGAAATAACCAGTATTTGCATCATTATTTAATGCCTAAAAAGCATGTTTTACATGTTGTGCTTAAAATGGCTGCAGTTATTGTTGCCAGGAGGAGGCACTGCAGAGAACTGAGTGTATGGAGTGTATGCCAGAGAAACATTCTTCGAACATATTGTTTGTCAAATATGTTATTTATAATTTGCTTCAGAAACTAAGACACAACTTAGAACAACTATGGCGAGTAATGTAATACTAGCACAATCTTATTTTCCTCAGACAGTGTGTGATCTGCTCTACTTGTGCCTGAACTGTCAAAACACAAACAGTTGTCAAAATCTAGTAGATCATAGTAGATTCCCTGTACCTTAGTTAGAGCATATGCTAGCTTATTTTCCACTACGCTTATTGCGTTGGTCAATATGTAAATTAGATGTTATGTCTTTGTTCTTAAATTTGTGCATTTATAATCTGCAGAAATTTCTACCCCCATCGGCACAGTTTTGGAATTACACTCTTGTGGAAATTTGCCCTCATGTTAGAAGTCATGTTAGAATGCCATGTCATAGCAAGTAGCAATTTAATATAATTTTTCCAAAAATGTCACCCCAGGCACATATTTTCCATAAGCTTGAGTTGCACTAAATAATAATAGTAATAAAAAAAATACTTTAAATGACCCATTCTTACTGTAAACAGTGAGTCTGATTGCTGGACTTCTCATGCTACTAATCGGGTTCTCCACCATACAGCTGTAGACGTCATCATCAGACATCTGTACACGTGCGATGGTTAGCACCTTCTGATCTGAGGACAGCAGCAGACGCGTCTCGTTTAGCATTGGATGTCCACCTTTTGCCCAGCTGTAGATGGCCTTTGTGCCTGTGTCATGAGTGCAGTTTAACGTGAAGTTCTCCGTCAGTTCCAGAACAGTGGAGGCCAACATGTAGACGTGTGGCTTAGAGATGGGCTCTGGCAAAGCGTCAGGAATAATTTTATTAGCATGATTTAATGACATGATAATGATTCTGAAATATGTACACTACCGGTCAAAATTTAGAAATAAATAGGATGTTTTAATGTTTTTTAAAGATCTTGAAAACCCCCTCTCCCCCAATGTTTGAAATTCTTGCACTGCTCTGTTGAACTCTATTAAGAATCTCTCTGCTATAAAGATGACAAAAAGGTTTAAAAGATAGCTTGTTCTGCATCAGCCATCTAACAGCGCTCTTCAATTTTAAAATGATTGTGATGACCAATCAATTTAAAGTTGGCATGGGTTTAGGGTTCACAGAACTGTAGCGTGAAAATTTCAACTTGAAGTGTCAGTGCAACAGTTGGGTTCTGGAAGTAAAAACTCTAGCCCCGAATTAATTGAACTTATTTTAAAGACTTAAAAAAATTCCATCAACCAGTGAGTGTTATCGAATAATGGGGCCCTGGGGGAAAAAGGTTGAGAACCACTTTATCTTCAGGAAATATAGTGTATTTTAATGTTGTTTTTAAAAATCATTTCCCAAATCAAGCTTAGATGCTGAAGCTGTATCTGAAATTACTGAATTAATTTAAGTGTAAGTGTTTAATAGCTATCACAGAGTCTAAACAAGAAGTTGTTAATATAATCCTTTTGAGAGATATATCAACCAGCAAAGCACAAATAAAACAGCATCCATTGAGTTCTCAAATTCACTTACTCATTTTCATTCACTCCTTTAAGTAGACTATTTTAGGAAAGGGGCTTATGTAGGAAATAATGAATGAAGGGATAGTGGTGATTTTGGATACAGCCTAGAAGAGGGTAGATAACATTTAAGGACCTTTACAGGACTAAACAGGGGGCTTCAGAATTAGGAGAACAACCACACTGGGCTTAAATGTGCAGTAGGTGATTGTCTTCAGAAACATTTTTTGTTGTGCTGGTTGACAGTCTCTTCACATTCCAATAGTAACGATTAAGTAAATGATCTAAATGTATTTATATGTATTTTTATATTTTAGGTAAGGCATAAGACTAAAAAATGTTCATCCAATTATTCCGCCTAAAAATGACAGCCTGTGACGCGCTCCCTATATTGTTTACCATGCTACTCTGAATATTCGGTCAGAAATAGCATGTCAGTATGGCTTAGTAATCAGTGTAATTCCTGCACGTCGCCGGCCAACCACTAAGCATGCAGTAGTTGCTTTATGAAATATTGCACATTATGACAAGTTTTGCTTGCTAACTACACAACTTAAAACGTGCTAGATATAATAATTTTTTTCGTTGGGAATTGTAGTATTATAAAGTACTATAAGGTTTTCTAACTGGCGAATGACATGATCACATGATCAAGGTCTAGTGGGTCTCTTTAAGGTGCGCGCGTTTATGATATCAGGAGGCATGGCTTTGGACGGCAGCAAGGGAGGGATTGTATTTGAAAGATATTATGCTAACCGGTTATGCAACCGGTTGCAGATCACCTACTGCACCTTTAACAGAATTTTTGTACAAGACATTAAAAACCACCAGAAAGAACCGCTCAAGGACCAATTATTTTGTGTGGTTATAAGTTTTAAATATTATATTGGATAGAAATTGATAAAAAAGTATTGTTTAAAATGCTTATACAAAATCCTTGCCCGATTAATCACAATTGGAAAACATATGGGCCTATGAATATTATTATTATTAATAACATAAATTTTGCTTTATTTTAAGAAAAAAAAAATCAGCCTTAGTGAGCATTAAAACATAAAAAAAAGTCAACTTTTGAATGATATTCTAAAATGTCTGTTGCCACAGCGGAATGAACCGCTAACTATTCCGGCATATGTTTTATGGAGCCAATGCCCTTCCAGCCGCAACCAAGTAGTGGGAAACACCCATACACTCTTGCATTCACACACACACACACACGCACACGCACACGCAGACACACACACACACGCACGCACGCACGCACGCACGCACGCACGCACGCACGCACACACACACACACACACACACACACTACGGCCAATTTTGTTTACCCAATTCACTCATACTGCATATCTTTGGACTGTTGGGGAAACTGGAGCACCTGAAGGAAACCGCCGTGAACATGGAGAGAACATGCAAACTCCACACAGAAATGCCAACTGGCCCAGCCGGGACTCGAACCAGCGACCTTGTTGCTGTGAGGCGACAGTGCTAACCACTGAGCCACCGTGCCGCCCTATTTTCTTTGTCAGTACAAAAAAAAAAACCCATCTACAGTCTTACCATCCACGGTCAGGTTGATGTTGCGCTCTCCAGTGAAGGTGTCATCTGTGATGGAGATCTCGACTTCATAAGTGCCCTCATCAGACAGCCTGAGGTTGTGAAGCAGCAGTGTCCCGTTCTCAAACACCAGGATCCGGTCTCTGTATTCTGGACGCAGGTTACCGATGATCTCTGTGCCGATGGACTGGACCACTGTGACAGGTTTGTCCCTCTTCAGCTGCCATTTGATCACAGGAGAATCCTGGCTGGTGCTTGAGTAGCGGACGGAGAGCAGAGCTTCTCCACCCACTGTCCCTCTGATCAGAGTCTCCAGACTGGTGATGTTTACCCCCTGAACACATGCTGAGACACAAGCATATCATCACATGAACATCTCATTGAAAATCTCGGGTCAGATTTGTAATTTGCACAAGAATACACTGGTAATCTACTCACAGTTGTGTAAATTAAAGAACTTATATTGGTATTAAAAGGTATAGTTCAACCAAAAATGAAAATTTACTCACTATTTACTTACACTCTAGTGGTTCCAAACCTTTATGAGGTTCTTTATTCTGTTGAACACTAAAAAAGATATTTTGAAGAAAGCTGAAAACCTGTAATCACTGACTTACATAGTAGGAAATACAAATACTGTGGAAGTCAGTGGTTACAGGTTTTCAGCTTTCTTCAAAATATCTTCTTTCGTGTTCAACAGTTGAAAGAAACTCAAACAGGTTTGGAACAAGTGGAGAGAGTGAGTAAATGATGACGGACTATTCATTTTTGGGTGAACTGTCCCTTTAACATCAGAGATGAATTTTTTTGCCTTTAAATAATGGCACAAATACTAGTTAACCGACTTAAACATAAATCAAGTTGTGTGATTTATATAAATACTCTCTTTCCATAAATTTTGCCTCAGAAAGAGAAACATCTACAAGTGCGTATGTGACTAAATCACTATACCTATGGGTAATGTTTCATTGTAGTAAAAACTGACAGTAGTTTTAATGGCAAAACAAGGTTTACGTATATGAAATCTGTTAATAAATTTGGTCCTTAATGCTAGTTTATCAAAACGGGAAGTGATCAAGTCAGCGCCGGTGACATACGGCAAATCATATACCCTGTAGAAAAATCTATACCTTTACTCACATTACACCCTGACTTTAAAAGACCGTCAGGATAAAGTTGGAGAAAGGTACAGGTTAGGAGAAGGCTAAAATAGCATTTCAAAGGCTAATTTATTTGGAATGGGAATTGATTTCAGGCTGGATGACAAATCAAAAATGATTATTTCAAAGGGGTATGATGATTTTGTATAGGCACTGTTATCAAATAAGCTTGTAAATTGTCATTACATTGACATTATATTGACACTCATTTAATTTATTCAATAATAAATGTAGGATTTGTGTTTTAATTGCATTTAGAATTTTCATTATTGTATGTCACTGTAATAAGGAAAAATATTTTTGCACTAGTAATTAAAGTGAATGTGGTTTAAATGATCAGTTATCAGATTTATACATTTAATTTATACATTTCAATAAATTGAACTAACTGAATATTGCTTATTCCACAGCCAGCCTTTGCATGTCAATCTTTAACTAAACAATTTGTTTTATAATTACTGACCTTTAACTTAAAGGAAAGTTCTCACAAAAATGGAAATTCTGTCACAATTTATTCACCCTCAAATTGTTCCAAACCTATATGAGTTTCTGTCCTCTGTTGAAGATATTTTGAAGAATGTTGGAAACCAATTGGTTGAATCAATTGACGTTAAACTATGGTTTCCACAATAATAAGAAAAAAATACTATTGAAACCAATGGTTAAGTTAGCTTTGGTTATTATCATTCTTTAACAATTTCTCATCCTTTTCAACAATTTGAATAAATGTCTTTTCAAATCAAATAGTTGCAAAATGTTATGATAAACATGACATTATTTGAGTGTCTAAGTCATTTCGTTACCCTTTTAATTTGTGTATAATTGACAAAAATGCACTATATTAAGTTTATGTGTAAAAACAGTGTAAATTGAATGCATTAATGTATGAAATATACATAGATTCCTTAAATATTTGAGTTACGTTTAGTGTAGTTAGTTGTATAGGGCACATTTGCATAACATTAAATAATAATAACATTGATCATAATAATAATAATAATAAAAGCCCAAGTATTATAAAAAAACATTTCAACATATACAAACTTTCCTGCACTCAGACAATAGTCATGTGGTGTAGAAGCTGTGAAATAGGTAATAATCCTCAGGGCTCATAATCAAATGGCTGATGGTTCGATTTATACAAGGAGTGACCCATGTAATTATGCTTTTGAGAAAAACACTTCACCTCAGGCTCCTCCAGGAGGAATGAAACTGTAGTAAGTGCACTGTAGGACACTAGGAATTAAAGTGTCTTATACATTACATAGTTACATAAAGTATGACTGATGCTAATTAGATGAGTAATCTTATGACATTTCTAAATAGGAATTCAGGAATATTTTTTGGAGTAGCTATACAGACCTTTTCTTTATTTGTGATGTACATATAGGAGTGAATCGTTACTGAAAATTATATATATGTTATATAATTATATATAAATAAAATACTATAATCCCATGAAGCTTTCTTTGCAAACTGTAAAATCAAATATAAAACAATGGAGAAATTCTAAACTTAGACTATTTAAAGTTTATTCCAAAATACACATATGTATGTGGCCAGAGCTGAAGATCTTGTTTGCTGCATTTAGATTGCTGCAAATTAATGAAATTTACAGTACAACACAAAGGGTAATGTAGTTTTTCTGCACAAACTTGGGAAATAAAAACAATGGCTATTTAAAAAATCATTTGATTTAATGCAAACCGATTTAAAAAAAAATCACAATCAATTAACACCAGAGCTCACATAGGTCCATCTTCAATTGTTAAAAAACCAACATCCGCATACTGAATAGAGGAAATTTATGTAATTTTGACTTCTGGATCATTTTACTGGAAGGTCTAGTCATGGCATTTAAATTAAAGCGCATGCTTTTTAAATAATGACAATCATTAGAAATTCTGTTCATAAGTGCTGTTTTCAGGTCCAATCCTCAACTTGTTTCAACTCAGATTCTATTATATTCTATGGTTGACACACAGTATTAAGGCCCTTTTACATCGAGTGTGACAAAATAACTAGAGATTATCTTCTTCGGTTAAAAGTTCATGTGCGTGGTAGGTCAAACTAACCAAGAATTCACTTTTCCTTGTTTTTTTTGTTGTTTTTCTTGTTTTTTATAGATTTGGCTTTTAATATCACTCAACAGTTTAATCAAATTAAGAAGAATCAAGTTTGGCACTGCACTAGAAAGAAACTATGTACTTACAAAATGGACCATAAAATCACAATTTATTAGATTATTACTGTTATTGCTTAACCTACATAATAAACCATCATCAAGTGCTTATCTATCATCATAATTTACTCACCCTTCACTTGCCACAAACCTGTTGAAGTTTTTTTTCTTCTGTTGAACACAAAATAATATATTTTGAAGAAAGCTGAAAGCTTGTAACCATTGATTTACATAGTTGCCTATAGTTAACTATTTGTTTTTCCTATTATGGAATTCAGTGGTCCCAAGTTTTCAGCTTTCTTTAAAATATCTTCTTTAGTGTTCAACAGAAGAAAGAAAATCCTAAAGGTTTGGAATCACTTGAGGATGAGTGAATGTTGAGTAAAATTTTATTTTTGGCTGAACTATCCCTTTAACTAAGACATTTGACTTTGTATAACGTATAATTTGGTTCTATAATATTACATATACAAATGTTTCAGCTGTATGGATGAGCAGCAGGCAGAGTTGGCTTTAATCAAGTTTTGGCTTTCCAAGACAAACAGTTGTTCAGACGCTAAAGAAAATGCCAATAAAAGTATTGCGAAGAATCTTGGCAAAATAAATTTGAGTAAAAGTAATAAACTACAGCTTTAAATTGTATTAAGAGTATTAAGATTTAATCATATTTTGTAACTCTTTCCCCACTGAAATACTGATGAAATATCTTGTCAACTGAACGACAATTCTTCCCCGCCTAATGTTACTCTAGCAACAATAAAAATGAAAGAGCAGATTCTGGTTTCATAATTTTAAACATCTTATAATGCAATATTCATTCATTCATTTTCTTTCGGCTTAGTCCCTTTATTCATCAGGGGTCGCCACAGCAGAATGAACCGTCAACTCATCCAGCATATGTTTTACACAAAGGATGCCCTTCCAGCTGCAACCCAGTACTGGGATACATCCATACACACTCATTCACACACATACACTACGGCCAATTTAGTTTATTCAATTCACCTATAGTGCATGTCTTTGGACTGTGGGGGAAACCGGAGCACCCGGAAGAAACCCACGCCAACACGGGGAGAACATGCAAACTCCACACAGAAACGCCTCTTGGACCAGCTGGGACTCTACTTGCTGTGAGGCGACAGTGCTAACCACTGAGCCACCGTGTCACCCTATAATGGAATAAATGGCTCAAAATATTTTGTCAGGCAAACATACAACAAAATTTCCAAAGGGTTAAAAACAAAATAATACAATGGCACAAGTAAAAAGACATCTATAAAGTGCAGTCAAAATGCAGAAAAAATTACAGCGCTTAAAGGAACTTTACCCTCATTTTACGGCTATATGCAAGGTTTTTTTTTTTTTCTATTTTCAGTTTCTCTGGATTTACAATGTTAAAATTATTCTTGTACAAGTACAAAACTCAGGTATTTTTACCTCTGCTAATATCAACAAATGCCAAAACGTCATTTTCATACAAGAGATTTTTTCCTTCTTTTGCTCTGTAAATAATCTTAAGGTCAGAAAATGAAAGATTGTCTCTGCGTTTGTCTGATAAGCAGCAGAATAAAGCCCATTTCCCTGGTAACTGCTTACAGTGCGAAAGGCCTGCCAGAGACGAGCACAAAGGCCTGAATTGTTTGGCCCAATTTCCTGGCATGAAAAGATGCCACAGAGCAACAAACAATCAGTTTGATTAGATGAAAAGTGACACACGGGGCTCCTGTGGCTCTGTTGATGACAACATTGGCTGATTGTACAACACAACACAGCTTCTAAACTATGTGAGGATGGGAATGGCTTTCATGATGTGGTGAATATGAATATGAAGTAGAGTGTATGAAGTCTATGCCTCTTTTGTCTTTCTTGTAAAATTTTGTGTTGATAATATCTGCTTGGACACTGCTGGGTAGATATTATACCCATTATTATACCCAATATATACACTATTATACTAGGTTATGAAAACAAAAGGGGTTTCATGCATCACCACATGTCCTATTTATTTCTGTTATTAATGGCTATCTATTTTACAATGATTTAAAGAATACACACACTAAAATGTAATTCATTTTGTCAGGCACATTTAGGACATTTGATGACTCAATTTAAGACTCAATACTCAATTCAGACTCTATTTAAGAATCAAAATGCAGCACCAAAGTAACATTTCAAACTTTTTGCTTTACTTAAAAAATTGAATGACAAAAAGTCAAGACAACAAATATTTTTCCTTATGTAACAAATATGTTTCCTTAACTTATTTTAATAAGTTAATCAGGTTTCAACTAAATTTTTAAGTTATACAAAGTTTAACTTAATATTTTAGTCAGTTTGATTGATGTAGGTTGAGATGACTAGAAAAGTTGCACCCCTGAGCACTTTTTGTTTGATTTTGGATTTTTAAACAAGGACGCTGAGGGATCGCTCCATCTCAAAGTTGCTCCGTTGTGAGACGTAATCGGGGAATTACTTAGTAATTTAAGAACATGGCAAAGGCTTTTTAATTTTTTTTCCACATTTTCGAGTGCCTTGGACTGATTTTTGCTGTTTATTTTGATGTATCCCTTACCCAAAGAGCACCGACACATTATTTAGGCTACCCCTGAGCACTTTTTGTTTGATTTTGGACTAGAAAAGTTTATTTGATTCAACTAAAAAAATGAAGGCAGCAACAATTTTTTACAGTGTTTTGCCCATTTGACAGCAAAACGTTTTTAATCATTTCAAATATAATACAATTTATTATGATTACTCATTCTTGAAGGAGTTTTAAGTGGAGGATCACGTGCTTATGATTGTTCTCAGCCGGTCCCACATTCCCCCCTACTCCCCCTCCTTTCCTAGATGGGTGACACGGCAGCCCAGTGATTAGCACTGTTGGCTCACAGCAAGAATGTCTCCGGTTAAAGTCTCATCTAAACCAGTTGACATTTCTGTGCGGAGTTTGCTCATTCTCCCAGTGCTCCCCGTTCTCCGGTTTCCTCCCACAGTCCAAAAAACACGCAACCTAAGTAAATTGAACATACCAAATTGATACCATAGCCAAGCTCTTAGCGAGTACACCTCTCCTCGGCCATCCTATATCTGTCATTAGCCAAAAATAAGCCGGGGGGAGTTCATCAAGATCTACCTGAGCTCAAACTCCCCTCTCGCCCTGCAAACGGGAGGGAGCCCAGGGCTCCAGGATCTCATAAGCTGAGGGCTCTCTCCCGGGACAGCATG
This sequence comes from Danio jaintianensis, assembly GCA_903798115.1. Classification (NCBI taxonomy): domain Eukaryota; kingdom Metazoa; phylum Chordata; class Actinopteri; order Cypriniformes; family Danionidae; genus Danio; species Danio jaintianensis. The sequence continues at coordinate 12,629,305 of CAIGQV010018170.1, forward strand.
CCAAACAAGCTTTATTATCAATCATCAGCTAAGTGTGAACTCTTGAATATTTAAAGGTGAGAAGTTCATTGAAAACAATTATTTGACAAAAAGTCATAACAACAAATGTTTTTTTATGTTACTTTAATTTAATAAGTAAATCAGGTTTTAAAATTTTTTTAATTATACAAAGTTTAACGTTTTAGTAAGCATGCTGTTTCATTTTTACATTTTTACAACAACAAAAACACATTTGACCCATTCATTCATTCATTGAGAGTCATATTGAAATATTCCAAGCATTTTAATACATTTTGTCATCTAAAATGTATTATTGCATTATATAACCCAAATATCAAACCATCTGCCATTTATTATGAAATCTGTTGGGTTTTAAATGATGAAACAACAGATCATTGGTTATTAATTTGATAAAGTATTGTGTAAAAATATTGTCACTGACACCAGTACTGAATTCTGTTCTAAGCACAATTGCTACGCTCCCGTTAATATCTTTATTCCTGTATATTCTAAAACATTCTAAAACAAGTAACATTTAAAATATTGAAACATTTTTGAAAACATAAAAAAGGTCAAACATTTCAGGGGAAAAAATTATGTACAAAAAAAAAAATTCAAACACTGAATACTCTAATAACGTTATTGGACATTTGCTCATAACGCTGAATCAGTCTTCCTAGAATGCTAGTCAAAGATGTGAAAATGTTAGCTAGGTAAACGTTATTAATATCAGAAAAGCTCTAAAAAGTGATGCCTGTTCAGGAGAAATCTTAATTCTTGATTTTATATTTTATTATCTTGTGCTATGGAATTCATAACTTTAAAAGCGACATGTAAAAAAGTGTCTAAATTCCATATTTGATATTCTACATTACATGTAATATGGCATAGTTATTTTCTAGTTTCTACTCATAACAACCTCACTAGAACTTGACATACACTATAACAATGAAGTCCTTGAAATATCTTATGCAGAACAGACAATATAAAAGTAAGAAGTAGTTTTTCTACAACCACCAGCCAGTGTACGACAAAAGCTCTTGGTCAGGGCCAACAGCATGGAACTTTTAATTAGGAAAAACTTAGATTTGTTTCTCTTACCTGAGTGAATGAGAACAGCAAGACTAAAGAGGAGAGGGGCTGTAGAAGTGGCTGATGCCCAAGAGAAAGGTCTCTTCTCTGCCTTCATCTTGGGTCTAACTTTCACAGTCTTCCCAAAACAATTACCATGATTTGTTCAGTCTGAGCACGTCCCCCAACTCAGAGTCCAGCCATTCCTTCTGAGGCGGACAATACCGTACTGGACACACACACACACACACACATGCACGCACGTGCACGCACACACACACATAAACACACTCATGTGCATGTGTACAGTACATGCATTCATACAAACTTTGCACTATGATGGCATGTTTGTGAGTTGTTGAATGGCTATGTTTGTGTAAGGGGGGGGGATGCTAATATGCTAATGTATGTGTGAGGAGCTTGTTTTTATTGACTGTTTATTGTATTTCACAAATAAATTACACAATAATTTCACAAATAAAATAAATTAGTAATATAATAAAATTACAGGATTCTTAAAAATATACATTATGCAACAAGATATCTGGACACACTTTACAGCCCTCTAGGATATTGCAGGGACATGTTTAATATATTCAATATTTAAAATTACAGCTTTTTTTTTTTTTCCCAAATCTTATTCCATCATTTGATTCTTATTGCATCATTTGGTTCTTGTGTTTTTCTGTGATATTTTGGTAAATAACTCTTTTAATCTTAAGAATCATCCCAGTGGGCACCTTGATACCTTGATCAAAAAAACACATTACAAATGTGAATCCATTTGATGTCAAAACCTTGATGTCCATTTGACATTCACGCATTGATGCCCTTTTGGCGACCAAAATAATGACACAAAAAGTATTATAAGAAAAGTTTTATTCATCTGAAAGCTTCCATTCCAAATGACAAATTTACAATGGGTTTTATATCCCTACAATGCATTTAAACTACCTTGATGTCAGAATGACATCAAATTGACATCTACAGTCCTGCAATCAATTTTTGTTTTTTGTTACCAATCTTAGATGTTAATTTGATGTCATTTTGACATCAAGGTAGTCAATTGAGTATTTTCACATGATTTTTGTTGTCGTTTTGACATGGCCGTTGGGATTGGACTCCTAAACTCAGGAGGAACTGATTTTACATTAACTAATCTGTAAGAACATTTCATTAAAAACGGCATATTTTAAGAAATCTAAAAGAATAATATTCCAAATACATGATATTACATTGTCAAACCAAATAAGTATCCTTATTACCACATTTTAGTTGACTTAAACAATGCTGAATAGGTACTATTGGGCCCAAAGTGTGCCAAGAAAATATATTCAGTTATATCTATAGTTCCAGACCATTCCACAGCTAGCACCCTGAACCACTTAAGCAAAGTAGGATGAATCCATGCTTTCATGTTGTTCGCATCAAGTTCTGACCCTGCCATCTGACCATTGCAGCAGAAATCGAGACTTCTCTGACCATTTTCCAATTATCTGTTGATCAGTTTTGTTGAGCCTGTGTGAACTGTAGCCTCAGTTTGCTGTTTTTAGCTGTCTTCTGCTGCTGTAGCTCATCTGCTTCAAGGTTTGATGGGTTGTATGTTCACAGATGCTCTTCTGCAGACCTCGGTTCGCTTGTATCGAGTGGTTATTTGAGTTACCTTTTTTAGACAATCCTCTAAACCCTATAGATCAGGGGTGTAAAACTCAGTTCCTGGAGGGCTGCAGCCCTGCAGAGTTTAGTTGCTTAAACACACTTACAGTACCTGTAGGTTTCAAACAAGCCTGAAGGACTAAATTACTTTGATCAGGTGTGTTTTATTAGTAGATCAGTATAGTTTCTGTACAGTCCAATTAGCCAGTCTGGCACTAACAACCATGGCACATTTAAAGTAACCTAAATCACATTTATTCCTCATTTTGGGGAATTTCAGCAGATCGTCTTGACCATGACTACATGTGTAATTGCAGAGGGCTTCTGCCATGTTATTGGCTGTTTAGATATTTGGATTAAAGGGTTAGTGCTCCCAAAAACGAAACCTCTGTTGTTAATTACTCACCTTCATGTCATTCCAAACCTTCCATTCCCTGAGATCTTCATTCATCTTCAGAACACAAATTAAGATATTTTAGATGAAATCAGAGAGCTCTCAAACTTTCATAGACAGCAATGGCCCCGAAGCTTCAAGAACATTTTGTGAGCAAAAACAATAAAGACAAATTTGTTTTTCTATATCTTCTCTCCCACATAATTGAGTTTATGCTAATATTTTGTGCATAATTAGCATAAAATAGATCATATATTTATGGTATTAAAAGCTTATAATAATAATAATTCAAAGTGCAGTTCAATTTGTTTTGGACTGAAAAAAAGAAATGACTTTTGACAGGTTTTACATTTTAAAACAACAACAACAATAAAAATCAGATTTCAAATTAGAAGTATAGAAAAAAACAAGACAAAACAAAAGGTTACCTTGGCTGAAGATGAATTGGTCATTTAATCAAAGCAGCAACATATTTACTTGACTTTTTTTTAAAATTGAATTTATCTATTTGATACAAAGTTGTTCCTAAAGAATCTGACAATCAAACACAACAGACGACCTTTTTTCTTCTCTTTATTTATTTGATGTTCATACATCTGCTCATCTGTCGTTTTTTTCTTCTCACTTCTCAAGCTTTGTTTGATTCAGCCAGGATCAGTCAAAACATGCCAAAAACATGGTAAAGATATCAACCTTAACACAGACAGCTGGGGTTTCATAGGGCACATTTATACAATGCTGCCCTCCATTGGATTGAATGCGCCAGCTTGACCCTTTCTTCTCTATTCCACTACAAAATGGACAGTGTCTCTTCAGCATCTCCAGGCTGACTTTTATCTAAACAGGGGACAAAATTGTCTGTCTTTCCCGTCTAGACACTGCAGTCTTACAGGCTAAGCCCAAAGTGAACCTCATCAAAAGTTACATTTCCATTTTATGCTCAGGTTTCACTTTAATGATCACACATCCAGCATGGGGAGCAATTAAAGCCGGTGACTAATTCATTTCCATCACATAAGTCGGTGTAGGTGTAATGACCTCTTGTCATTAACAAGCTTGCACATCCCAGCATGAGCATGCTTTCTGTACTAAACAAAAGGCATATTTACCAACAGAAAAGAGAGATGAAAGGCGAACATATGAGCGCAAGGAAGCAGGAGGCAACACTTTGGCAGATTTTTGTCTGTGTTGCCATTGGAAACCTAAGTGAAATTCATATTTCATAACTCTCCCACCCCCGGCTGAGTCCCTGGACGTGTCAGAGCGAGTGGGAGCAAAACGTGGGCGTAAAGTGGGCTCAGAGGCTCCAGAGCAACTTAAGGCTCTCATCCCACAGCGCAACAGAGCAGGATATTCACTTACTACTCGTGGATTCAGACATGCCGGGGTTGTTGCTATGCTGAATTCCTTGAGTTGTGGTTGGCTTTGATATGAACTATTTACCCTGAAGCACCTAATTTTGAGAATGGCTCTTAAAAAGTATTTTTAGATCAGAAAATAGTACTTTTTTTTAGGTTTGTCATTATGTGAAAGAAAAGGAACATTTCCTAATGAAAAACAGACAACATGCTTCTGTGGTTTATACAAGGAAATTGTTCATTTCATACAGAGAATAAATACCAACGCATACAAAGACTGTTTACATTTTTTATAAAAAAGCAGGTAAATTAAATGTGTGCCTATTGTGGTAATATGTGACCCTGGATCACAAAAACAGTCGGTCTATTTTTGGCAGTAACCAATAATACATTTATTTTTCTTTTGCCAAATATCATTAGGAAATTAAATAAAGATCATGTTCTATTAAGATATTTTGTAAGTTTCTTACTGTTAATACATTAAAACGTAATTTTTGTTTAGTAATATGCATTGTTAAGAATTTAATTAGGAAAGGCAATTTTTTCAGTATAGATTTTTTTGAACCCTCAGATTTCACGCTGTAAAAATATCTGTTCATTAACAAGTTCCGTATTTCATGATTAATGTTTTATTTTTCTGTTTATTTATGGTTAAGAATTGCATTATGGCACCTTGATCTCTGCTCTGTCGACTTTTGATTTGAAAATTCAACTGTGCAGTTTAACAAAGTGACTTTTATTGGCGTTTTAGTATAGTTTGAAACAATATATTGTTTGAGAAATAATGTAGCAAGAATTAAGCGATGAATGTAATTTTAACAAATTTGAATTAGTGAATCAACAATTTCTTTGTTATACAAAGTTTAACAATATTTTGAGTCGGTTTGACTCATGTAGGTTGAGATGGCTACAAGTTGTTGAATCAACAAAAAATTTTTTTTTTTTGGGAGATTTACTTAGTAGTCAACTTGATTTTGCAAGTACCAGAAGGCACATGAATAGATCATTTTTTTCATAATTCTTGCCTCTAACCCTTGAACCTTTTAACCCTAAAAACTTAACATTAGTTGTACACCTATCTCTAAAACTGAGACTGGCTCTAAGACTGGTTATTCCTTGTTATGCCAATGTTACTTCATGAGAAGTAAAAACTTTTGCTTTTAAACACATTTTCAAATGTTTTAGTTGATTTATTGGTTAAGAAAAGATACCTCTTACTGATTAAATACTGACTGCTGTAATAGATCCTGCCTTAACTCTCGCTCGCGCCAACACTGACAAATACAAACTTGTTCAAATAAATACAAAAGTAAAATTTACAGCATTCTTACCAAAAGCAGCTTCTTTCATGATTTATTTTCAGCTCACAATAAGTGCATTGAATCCAACTAGATGTGCTCAATGCAATCTCACGGCAATTTGCAACTTTTTGATTTAGTGGCTAATTCGTATTTATTTGTACGATCTCATTTGTACATTTAAGTATGATTTGTTCTTCCAAATCATACTAAAAGGACGCTTACTTTTAAAAATAGTACATTTTCATGTGGATGAAATTGTATAAATTTATACAAATTAGTCACTTTTCTGACAATATGTAATTATTCAGACAATTGGTAGCTGTATTAAACCCGGTGATTAAAAACAAAGTATTTAATCACAAATGTCAAAATTAGAAATATGTATTTTAAATACATTTAATCAAAATGCTGCTCATCTGTCAATCATTTTGCAGGTTTGCATTCAAATCTACTGCAGTCCAATCAGCAGACAATGAAATTAAAGGGACAGTTCACCCCAAAAAGAAAGTTTTGCATGCATTTTTTCACCCTTTACTTCTTTCAAACTACTTTGAGTTTTTTGCCCTGTTGTATATATTGAAGAATGTTGGAAATCTGTAACCATTGACATCCATAGTATTTGTTTTTCCTAATATGGAAGTCAATGGTTACAGGTTATCAGCTTTCTTCAAAATATCATGAACTATCCCTTTAAGCCTTTAAAATGAATGAATGGATTTGAATAACTCTCCACTTTTCAGTTTTTCTTTTTAACCACATTGTAATATGTCTTTTACACATGCATGGCTTGCAGTAGTCTTGTGCCACTGCTCCATTTTAACTGGTTGTTATCACTGAGGAGGCCGTGTAGATGTAATAAAAAAACTCTGTCAAGGGAAAGGGCAGGAAGAGATAATTACAACACGCTCTACTTTCCCCTGTCCATTGTGAGTTGTGTACTGTAATTAAAACATGAGTTCTAGAGGAACTCTTTCACTGCCAGACAAAGAGCAGTCTGTGGGAAGACTGGGATGTCAGCTAAATAACCCGCTGGTAAAATTCCTCTTTGACCAGGGCATATTAAAACTAAACAAAACAGGAAAAGTGTCAGGGTTTGGCTTATGGCTGATGGTTTAGTTAGCCCCTGCTGGTAGATGTCGGAACTACAAATGACTGGCAAGAAAAACGAAAAAAAAACGAAACGTGTTTTCTGACTCAATATTTACTGTTGTTTAAACATGTAATTGGCGACGCGGTGGCGCAGTGGGTAGCACGTTCGCCTCACAGCAAGAAGGTCGCTGGTTCGAGCCTCGGCTGGGTCAGTTGGCATTTCTGTGTGGAGTTTGCATGTTCTCCCCGTGTTGGCGTGGGTTTCCTCCGGGTGCTCCGGTTTCCCCCACAAGTCCAAAGACATGCGGTATAGGTGAATTGGGTAAGGTAAAAATTGTCCGTAGTGTATGCGTGTGAATGAGTGTGTATGAATGTTTCCCAAAGATGGGTTGCAGCTGGAAGGGCATCCGCTGCGTAAAACATATGCTGGATAAGTTGGCGGTTCATTCCGCTGTGGCGACCCCAGATTAATAAAGGGACTAAGCCGAAAAGAAAATGAATGAATGAATGAAAATTGTCCGTAGTGTATGTGTGTGAATGAGTGTGTATGAATGTTTCCCAGTGATGGGTTGCAGCTGGAAGGGCATCTGCTGCGTAAAACATATGCTGGATAAGTTGGCGGTTCATCCCGCTGTGGCGACCCCAGATTAATAAAGGGACTAAGCCGAAAAGAAAATGAATGAATGATAAACATGTAATTATAGTATTTATATATAATATGTTGTAGTGTAGGTTATAATTATAAGAGATAACAGAGCGTTGCTAAAAAAAACATATCCACTTCTACAAAATCTAAACCGGAAAAGCTATACTACATAATCTAAAACGAGATGACATGTTCCATGACCCTGCAGAGGATACGCGGACTTTTGGAAAACTGGATAGATGGGTAATGTGATAAGTTTTTTAAATGGGCACAAGCAGCTATTTAGACTGGAATTTAATCTGTTGGGGAGAGTGGGGGTGGTTGCAACTCTTTTAGCATTTCCTTTAGTTTCTCAGACAGACGTTTCTTTTTGTGGAAACCCATTATTTTAATAAATTAAACCCACATTTATCAGATACCCACCCATGTTGCTATAACGTGTACCAATGATAATATAGGTAACATTTTATTTTAAGTCCCAATTCACACTATTAATAAACCATTAACTAAGACTATTAGCTCAATGAATTACTAATTAGCTGCTTATTAATAGTTTAGTTGGGTTTATGTATTGGGTAGGATTGGGGATGTAGAATATGATCATACTTTATAACTACTAATAAACATTTAATTACTTAATAATGGGCAAATAATAAGCTAATTAATAGCATGAATTGTGACTTAAACTAAAGTGTTGCCATAATATATGTAGAATGTAAACTCAAATGCTAGCAGGGGGACGGGTGCAACAGCCCACAGGGACAGTTGCAAGATTTATTAAAATGTAATATCAATAATAATGGGGTGGCGCAGTGGGTAGCGCTGTCGCCTCACAGCAAGAAGGTCGTTGGTTCGAGCCTCGGCTGGGTCAGTTGGCGTTTCTGTGTGAAGTTTGCATGTTCTCCCCGTGTTGGCGTGGGTTTCCTCCGGGTGCTTTCCCCCACAGTCCAAAGACATGCGCTATAGGTGAATTGGGTAATCTAAATTGTCCGTAGTGTATGTGTGTGAATGGGAGTGTATGGGTGTTTCCCAGTGATGGGTTGCAGCTGGAAGGGCATCCGCTGCGTAGAACATGTGCTGATAAGTTGGCAGTTCATTCCACTGTGGCAACATCAGATTAATAAAGGGACTAAGCCGAAAAGAAAACGAATGAATGAATTAATAATAATAAAACATTCTAAATAATCATATTGTAAGTAGTTCTTTAATTTTTATATCTAAATTTATATGTAACTTTATTAAATTGGCCGAATAAATACAAACTAGTAAAAGAACAAGTAAAAAACACATTTTGGTCAATTATTAGGCCTACAAAATTTGAACAAAAAATGATTGTGAATTATTCATATAGCTGATTTCTTTTCATATTGGTAGAGGCGGGGCTAACTGAGAATGTGTAGTATGAATATCATCACTCTAGCCCATTCATAAGCCACCTTGCAGCTGCCCCATGTTGCAACCATCCCATTCTCTCCTATATACTATTTTAAATATTGTTTTACGTTTTTAAATAATGGTTATTTTGAACATTTTCAGATGTAACTGTTCATTTTTTTGCCATTCATTTCAAATGTAACTGCAGTATTTTTATTTTAAATATAATACAAAGTTATGTATTCTGTTACTCCCCAATGTTGGTCACATCTCCATTGTTTGCAAGCAGGACCTTTTTTATTTCTTCTTTTGTAATCCAAAACATATGACTGAATAAAGATTTTTGGATGCACTTTTCTTTTAGGCACTTTCTTTTAAAAAATGGCACATTTCTCTGGTTTCCTCAGCTGGCAAAGTAATTGCCGTTGAAATGAACTGCAATGCCAAGAGAGCTGTTATAAACCTCCTTATTTGAAACATCAAGCAATAGGGCACGGATGCAGTCCACTGACATTTACATTACATTTCTCTGCATGCATTTGCCAGATGCTTTTATCCAAAGTGACTTATAGCACATCTACGCTATATGTTCTATCGGTATGTGACCTTAGCACCACTAATGCCATGCTCTACGAGTTGAACTATTCAAGAACACAAGGGAAAATGTTGTATTGTACAACAGATGATCTGATACAATTGAGCAGGTACAGAAACACAAATGCACCACAAAGATTCACAGAGGAAGCGCAACACGCAAGGAGTGCATTTGAGTAAATCCATTTTTAATGAGCATTTGTGCTATTTGAAGGCTACAGTCTCACTGTTTGAAAGATTGATTAAGCTGTGGGAATACTTGACTGAATCACATGTCTCTGACACAGGCTGTCTGGAAACACGAACTGAATTCTCAGTGTATTGCACAACTTGCTTATTTGCAATTAATTAAAAACAGTCGCAATTAAAATGATAGTTCACCCGAAAATGAAAATTTATTCACTTTTTACTCACCCTCAAGAGGTTCCAAACCTTTACAAATTTCTTTCATCTGTTGACCACAAAAGATTATATTTTGAAGAAAGCTGAAAACTTGTAACCATTTACTGCCATTGTAGAATAAACAAATACTATGGAAGTCAGTGGATACAGGTTTCTGACGTTGTTTAAAATATCTGCTTTGTGTTCAACAGAAGAAACAAATCAAAGGTGAGTAAATGGTGACAGAAATGTCATTTTTGGGGGATCTCTTTGGGAACACTTTACTGTAAGGGCGTGTTCATAAGACTGTCATGAAACCTTTATGATTATGACATGATACGTCATGAATATGAATGAGATTTTATGCCTGTTTATGACAACTGTCATTAAGTGTCATCCAGTCAGTTATATCATTTTTAATGCAATGGTGACATTGTTTGAGATGCCTTTGCTATGACAACTTGACAAAAACAAATACACCACCTGTCTTTGTCTTTATGACATTATTAAGACAACATATCTTCTGTCATAAATCTGTCATAAACATGACTGTCGTGATGCCATTAGAATTGTATCATATTTTTATAATTTTATAACAGCGCCATTAATATTTTTCTTGACCTCAACTACAGTGGCCCAAATTGAATTTGTCATTAAAATGCCATTAAATATGAATTATGCTGTTATAAAATTATTTGACAGAGTATTTTTTCATAACACAATTATAATGGTTTCGTGACAATCATGTTTATGACAGATTTATGACTTGTGTAATTTATGAAGTCTTGGTTATTCTTATTTTAGGGAATTTACGTCTCATGAACACCCCTTCAAGCAGTGTGTAACCACAACATCATTACCTTCAACGCGGAAATGCCAACAATAAGTAGTCAAGTGAACACAAAGCAATATGTGGAACTTAATTGGCTTTATTAAACAGGCATAAACAAAATTTATGCTAGAAAAAACATCAACGTCCAGTAAATGCATACTTGTGTATTTGTAAGATTCAGTACAGCCAAAGAAGTAAAGCACAACTTCAAACAAATCAACAAATCTCCAGACAGAGTATTTGGCTTGCCTTGCTTGAAGCAACAAGAAGAAGAAGAAGAAGGAAAAAAAAAAAAACTCTTCAGGATTCGAAAGCAGACAGATCACAAACAGGTTTCTATCATAAAATGAATCAATAATGCCATGCTGTGAAACCGTTTCAAGTCAGAAACAGTCAATCGGATGCTAAAGGAAGAAGAGGAACGTGTTAGCGAGTCTGCCTGTCAGGTGGCAAACTCTGCATGTAGATGTACGTTGATGCTTTCATATCATACACTGAAGGGTTCTTTTTAAACAAAAGAGCTCTGGTTATTGCAGTGATGTGCTATCGAGCGGTGGTGACGGTGCTCCTCTTAGCTACTTCGGCTCTCGTTGTTTCTGAAACAGATGACACATGTGTTTTTTTGTTTTGAACACATCCCTGAAAGATGATTATGAAAGGCTGGCATTTACAGATGACTGTGTTTTGTCCCTGACTTGCTGAGAAATGATTAAATCTCGACTTAAATGCATTTCTTAACAGCCTAATCAAAATTCAGTTAAATAGCTTTGGTTTGTGTCAAACGTTAGGAGCATTACCATACATAGGCAATCCAACGGAGAAGGGTGCTTACATGACATTAACGGGGTACCATCTGTATTATTGCTTAGCAACAAGCAATTAAGGCGGTATTGCTAGGATACCATTTTAACCATACTGAAGTCTGCTGGGGAAATGCAGATTCTAGGATTGTTGAGAGTTTGTGAAAGCTATAGTGCCAATATCTGGCTATTGTTGTTTCTAAATGTGCTGGATTAAAAGATCATTAAAGATTGATTAGGATTTCGATTTGCTAGGAGTGACAAATTCAGATGTATATTAAACCTGCAATGGGATAGTGACTGGGTAATGGGCAGTATTTCTTTTTTTATTGACTACACAGTGAGAAGTGGTGACTCTTTTGTGATATAATGTAGGTATAAATTGGTACAATGTATTAACTCTAGGTTTATTTAATTATATTATATCATATTTCTGACTTGAATAAAGTCAGCTGATTTAAATAAAAAAAATTTAGGTTGGCATTTCTTTGCGTGTACTTACTGGGAATGTACAATTTTTGGGGGATATTATAATTGGAAAATAAACTTATGACAGGCCATTGAGTTATTGAAATGAATGCATAACCAATTTGGTAATGCGCTTATAGCATAAAGCAGATTTAAGGAAAAATTAATCATTAATATGTGTATTATTTGCATTCTAACCTGTAAATCAAAATTTACCTTCATTTTCATTCCTTTTAAAAGTTAAATTCACTTATAAAGGTTATTGTAATATAAGAATAATGTGTGAAAGCTTGAGTAAACAATAAAAAATAAAAAGGGTAATTAGACAATTCAGATTTTTTTCTCATATTTTCGTCTCATAATCATAAAGTTTATATTTCACAGTTTTGAGTTGTGAGTTTATATACAGTTGAAGACAAAGTTATTAACCCTCATGTGAAATTTTTATTATTTTTTAAATATTTAAATTATTTTTTTTTTTAAAAATGGTGACACGGTGGCTCAGTGGTTAGCACTGTCACCTCACAGCAAGAAGGTCGCTGGTTTGAGTCCCGGCTGGGTCAGTTGGCATTTCTGTGTGGCGATTACATGTTCTTCCCGTGTTGGTGTGGGTTTTCTCCGGGAGCTCCGGTTTCCCCCACAGTCCAAAGACATGTGGTATAGGTGAATTGAATAAATTGAACTAAATTGGCCGTAGTGTATGTGTGTGAATGAGTGTGTATGGATGTTTCCCGGTACTGGGTTGCAGCTGGAAGAGCATCCGCTGTGTAAAACATATGCTGGATAAGTTGGTGGTTCATTCCGATGTGGCCTGATGAATAAAGGGACTAAGCCAAAAGAAAATAAATGAATGAATGAATTTCAAAATAATATATGTATATGTAATAACTCTCTCTCCATCAAACAGCACTAGGGAAATATTTTTTAAATTATAAAGATTTCATAGGAGGACTAATAATTTTGTCTTCAACTGTATAAAGATTCAAAATTACTGTAAAAAATATAAAATCACAATTAAGAGAAATAAATTTAGCATTGAGGATTAACATGTAAATCTCAGAATTCTGACATATAAATTGTGAGATATAAACTCAGAATTGTGAAAAATAATAATTGCTAGTTTTTTTATCATGTTTATCCCAGACTTTATTTCTTTTTTCAGTTTTACCTTTGAACAAGTAACTGAACTGTTTTTTTTTTTTTAAACTTCAGTTATAGATTCATTTATTTCAAATGAAAACATGTATACTGTTGTTTTGTATTTTGCTTTTAGGATCAATTAATTAAAAATAACAATCCTGTTCTACAGTCTTGTTTGTAGTATACCTAAAGTCACCCATGGCTAATGTATTTTGATGTACTGTCCATGCTGCTAACCTCTTCTCTAGGCTTGTCATCCTTCATTTTCTTCCTGGTCATGTGACCTCGGAAACCAGCTTGAATCTTAGCAGCAGCCTTGTTTGCAGCTGGGTCATCAAGGGGAATGTCCATGATGTCCTCGTCCTGTGGCTGACTGCATCCTTCCTGCGGTTCAGATCAAAACAATAAAAAACAGTCAGCCATTTTAGCTTGGACTACATGGCAGAAGAACTGTAACAGATCTGTGTCAAGATGTACAGTACACTAAAGTGTCAACAAACTTTCGCACTCTATAAAATCCCACAAGGGCAATCTGTATCAAGAACATCAAGTGTTAAATGCGGCAGATTGCAGAGCAGAATTCACAAAATGGAACCCAGTGATTTCCTGCAAGAACGGTTAGTGGTTCCTCTGGTAATTGTATAATAACAGAAAGAATTTGAAGCAGTTTGTAAATATTCAATGATGTTATATACAGTTGAAGTCAGAATTATTAGCCCTCTTGAATTATTAGCCCCCTGTATATTTTTCATAATTTCTGTTTAATGAAAAGAAGATTTTTTTCAAAACATTTCTAAACATAACAGTTTTAATAACTAATTTATGATAACTGATTTATTTGATCTTTGTCATGATGACAGTACATAATATTTTACTAGATATTTTTCAAGATACTGGTATTCAGCTTAAAAGGCAATTTAAAGGCTTAACTAATTGGGTTAATTAGGTTATTTAGGCAAGTTAGGGTATAGTTAGGGCAAGTTCATTGTATAATGATGGTTTGTTCTGTTGACATTCGAAAACTGCTTTTATTCTAGCTGAAATAAAACAAATAAGACTTTCTCCAGAAGAAAAAATATTATAGGAAATACTGTGAAAAATTCCTTGCTCTGTTAAACATCATTTGGGAAATATTTGAAAAGAAAAAACAAATCACAGGAGGGCTAATAATTTTGACTTCAACTGTATGTATTAATCACAACAACAGGCGGGCATGCATACATATGGGGGATAAACTTCCTTAAATTCCCAAGCTCTCCCCACATGCATCTTCCCACTCTCTCAACCCACCTTTTTTGCTATATTATTTCATGCATGCCCAGAATTCAGTTTTGACCAGTTTTGTTCATTTCAGTTTTTTTCTTGAACGACAACTGACACTCGTTAACCGATCATCAATCAAATAAATAGATTGTTCAATTTGATTTAATGACCATTATAAATACTATAATCCATGACATCCCACACATGAAATATGTTTCACTTATATAATTCAAAAATGAACAAAACCAAATTTAAAATAAGAACTGCGAAAGCGCATCCTATTTGCTCTCTCTTTCTCTTTAACTGTTTTGTTAAATAAAATGTCTTGTTATTATTTGTATGACCAAAAATAAAGGAGTAGCCTATTTTTAAACTGTTTTAGTGGTTAATGACAAAATCATTTATGAGAAATAAACTATAGCGCTGTGAGGGGCCCTTGCGGGGGGGCTAATGCACTTTGAGCTACACCGCTGATCACAGGTGAACACCTGTTTGAGATGCGCTTTTTACAATCCAATCACAAGTGGACGACACTAAATACAGATGTTAAAGGGATCTAAAATGTTTTGACCACTTTTTTCAAATGAATTTTTTGTATTGTTTGTAAAACCCACTCTTTAACTATATCGCGTCTAAAACTGTGTGGAAAATGTGAGGTTCATCGGTTCCTTCAATTTCAAAGCACTTATTGGTTCGTGTTCCCAAGGGTGTTGCACCACTTCATATTTGGGCATGCATGCCACACGTCTCCATTTGAAGTAACAAACTTGCTCATGCTAAAGACGCAATATGTGAACAGCACCTTACACTTCACTATTGTATTAAATAACATGGTTTCCAATTTAAATTGTAGTTGCCATTCTCATCCTTTTCATTTGCATTTTTTCTCACTTATAAGCTAGGTAATATGGATTCATTTATTCCATAATACTTGTGCATTGCTATACCTGTGTACCTTCTATGTAATTGATGTAGAACGTGACAAAATAAGAATATTATGTTTGATGGAATCAGAAGAACACCAGTCACAGAAGACACATTCAAATGCACGTTGATACCAAGTAGAAATGGTAATGCGTGAGCGGATCACTGAAAATGCAGATGAAAACAGGGCCTAGAGGTGAACATACAGTAACTGTTTTACAAGCTTGTACTACAGTATATGAATTATAAAATGAGATTTAACAAAAACATTGAATTGAATCAAACTAGTTGAGTGTGTTGGTTCATTCAATCATTGTGGTGGTTTGTGTGGAATCTTTTCACTTTTACAGTGTTGTTTGCTGGGGTGACTAATGGTAAAGTATTGTTACAGTCATGTCAAAATCTAAGGTCGGCACTCTGGTGATCCCAAAGGATCTGTTTAAAGGTACTGTCATCATTCAGTTTTTGGTAGAAGTTCCATTAAAATATTCCTTTGGGAGTAACAGTTTGCCGGTTTGAGGTTTTGACATTTTTTTAAATGTGTTTTTCATGCACGCTGTATGAGTCATTTTTGAACAAGGTGTAATTTACACTTTCCTTAAAATGCCTTATATATTCATCATACAAATTATAAAATATAATCTTTGATATTACTGCTTCAAGCTGTAATGAAGCAACTGTAAGTTGCAAGACAAAAAAAACAACAAAAAACCCTACATATTATAGGCATAATTCGCCCCAAAAATGAAAATTCTGTCATTATTTACTCACCCTGATGTCATTCCAAACATTAAATTAGATATTTTTGGTTCTAAAATATTTTTGGTTATCATTGTCTTCTATATAGACAATAAGTAAATATGTATTTTCTCAAAACAAGAAAGGTTTATAAAGAAATTCTGAGAATTTCAACAGTAGCCAAAATGTTACCAACAATCTTCAAAATATCATCTTCTTATATATTTGGAACAACATGATATTGATTTTTCTCTGAATTATTCATTGAACACTATTAAATTTTCTTTCTCAACAAATTTCTCTCTCTTTAAATTGAAATCATTAAAATCCACTATATCTCAAAGGTAAACCATTATTTTTAAGGGAATTTTTTGTTTGATTTATTTGATTCTTTTATTCTCTTCATCCAGTGGGACTCAAGCTGTTGGTGGTCCCTAGCGAGCCTCAAGTTTCCGACAGCTCGACTAATATTCCATGCCTGCTGGGGGTGCATCACAGTCAAGGGACTGAAGCTGAAAGCAGTCAAAGCTTTGCTCCAGCTGAGCAGGGTGGAAGCCTGACGTACCTCTGGAGGTTTCAGCACTATAATATGGGGATAAACAAAGATATGTTGCACAACAAACAAGAACCCGAGGGTTCACTGTGATCATTCCACACAAAGCCCTTTGTGTGCCAACCTTTACACAGTACCTTCAGTGTCTGAAATTTGTGTTCAACACCAAAGGTAAGTAATCAGGATGCATTCCTAGCAACAGAGCTTTCATGGGTGCTTATCCCGAGACCAATCATCAATCAAGGAACATCTTGTGTGAACTTTACTTGTGAGTGTGTCTCATCAGAAACTACGGCCCATCAGTTTGCAACATGCAAATGACCATCTGTCTCATCAGTCACAGCCACATCTTCAAATTATATGCGGATAATTGCTGTTTCGAGAAAGTTCGAAACCCTCCCACAAACACACAACTCAAGCCCACGCACTTGTGTAACAAAGCGACTGCTTGTACTCTGCTGTACAGAGAGATAAATCAAATCAGGGAGGGAACAATTTTTGCCAACTTTGTTGCTTTCAGTGTCTGTTTAATCATTTTGATCAATATGCAATGTGAAAATAGAGGCACAGTACTTGTGTTTGAGCTTGTAAAAGTGAACTGATCAAGCATTCTATCTTTAGACACAGAAATGTCACTTCTGAAAATCAGCTCATGACCGGACGTCAAGTCAGTGACCCTTCTCATCAAACACAACTGCATACACAGCACATCACCGTCACACACATATCAGTCCTTGCTGTGAATATATAAACAGTTTTAAAACAAAATCTGTTTAATTATCATTCAGAAATCTGTGATTCCTTTTGCATTAACGTTAATACAATTTAAACATGATTAAAATCCACCTCCCCACGTACATCAGCTTCTCTTTTAAATCCTCTTGTCAACAGTCACTTAGATAATGGTTGGTTTTAGCTGATTAATCTGACTAGATAATTATAATGTAATTTTTTTAGCCTCACCTTTTAAATTAATTATTTCTTAATGCAATTGATGGCCAGCAGTTCCGTAATCCTAAAACAATAACTCAATTTAAGTTGGTTTATAGCTTTCGCTGAATTATGCGAGCTCGAGACATTTATAGTTTAGTTCACTGTATGGAAATTAGAAACGTAGCAATAAGAAATAAGAAACATATAGCAAACATTGTAGCATATCACTTGCATTTATTATGTTGTCATTAGTACCCAAAGAGTTCAATGCATAATTCATAAGTTTTTGTTTTTAAGCTGTACAAATATAAACACGGATTTCACTTACGTTTCGACAATCCATAGCGATTGGAGACGACAGTTGGTGTAGTTTGAGGTTTGTTGTCCAGTAAAACTATGAGTGAAGAATATCTCGGTAAAGATGTTGCGTCTCTCTCTCTCTTTCAGTGTGTGTTGAGCTCTGTGAGTGTGTTCTCCGACTGTCTGTAGATGATGAGCGCTTCAGCTGAATGGACCAATCAGAGCGAGCGACACACTCCACATCACGCTTTTCTTCATTTTCTCCTACAATTTTAAATGTTATGGATTTGTCTAAACATCGTTTAAAGTTTTTAAGAATGAGCAAAAATTACATAAACTTTATTTAGATGTTTTTTTTTCTCCAGCTCTTAATACTTATTCAAGATTTTCAAAAGGAAATCATGAAAAAATCCTACTCTTATAATTTGTAGTATAGCCTAAATACTATATATATATATATATATATATATTTTTTTTTTTTTTAAATCATACAATAGTAAAGTATACTTAAGTTAATATGTTGTGGTAATTCTAGTGTTTACCATTGCTTTTCATCAGTGCAGTAGCACTATTTAAATAAAAAATTGTTTAAATGTATTAACAATTAAAAGATTAGATTTAGATGTTTCATATAATACATACTGTGCCAACGCAGCTTCACAGAGACTATTATGAAAATGATGAAAATACACAAGTAAATAAAATATGTATAAAGTATGCATACATATATAAATATGTCGTTAAATAACATGTAATTAAGTATTCAAAGACATTGCATTCAGTTTACGCTTACTGTAAGTATATCCTATGTAATGGTTATATTTATTGATACTTCTTTTCACGAAAAAGGTCATGTAAAATCCTATTTAAATCATAAAAGATGTGCTTTTTTGTGCATGAATTTTCTGTGCTAATAAACACTTTTTTTATATAATGAATTACCACCGTTCATCCTCTTTTCATTTTAAATAATGCAAACAAATATGAAACATTTCAATGAAATAAAGCTAATTCAATTTGGAAACAAATGTACATAAAACATAGGCTAACAACTCTAAAACCCACAACAGACAGCATGGGTGTGTGTTAGTCACTCTCACAGTGTGTTTGTGTGTGAAATCAAGTTTACTGTATACACTTTAAAAAAAAATCTGTCAACCCTTTATGGATCCAGATACACAGAAAAGTGTTACAACCCTGCTTGTCTGGTGGAAGAAGATATTTCGAGTTGCGCTTTCATGCAAATGAACAGCTTGTGTGGACGTTATATAATAAATTGATGATTCAGACGTCACCGGTTCTGTCATTCAACATCCAGTATCATGAGTGCAAATCAAATGATAACATCTATAATATGTGAGAGTACATTATATTTTCTTACCTCAGATGTTCTTATTTCTGCAAAAGACAGCTCCAGAAATTCAAAAACACTCAGAATAAAAGTCATAAAAGTGTCAGCCCTCAACACTATTTTAGTATAAGGTAGATAAATGTAATGATTAATTGATGTTGAATAAATTATGCTTTTTCTTTATTTTTTTTAATGTATATACATTAGTGTTTATATTACATAAAGCTCTTAAATGAATGTTTATTGCATTTTTTTTAAAATAGTTTTCTGTTTAGTTGTTGTGTGAATAGCACTGTACTTTCTGTATATTATCATTTACCGCCTCGGGTTGTGGAAAAGTAAAAAAAAATCAGTTAATTATTGTTCCATACTTCCTTATTTACAGTTTTTATTTTTATTTATGGTTATGAATTGCATTGTGAGATTCTGCTGTCAACTTTTGATACTGAAAATTCCAAGGGTTGCAAAATTCAACTGCAGTTTAACAAAATGACTTTTACTGCCATTTTACAAGTTTGAAACTATACATTGTATAAGAAATAGCACTGGTAGTACTGGTAGTTTATTACCAGGTTTTTGGTACTTTAATTTACAACCCAGACGATATATCCCTTCAAAATATTAAAAATGAATAAGTTAAGTAAAAATAAAAAAGTTACGTTTTTCAGTCAACTTTTTAACATCAAAAGTTGCAGGATATAAGATGTTTTTTTTACAGATGTACAAACAGTACTTCAGTATGTTGGAATATTGTCATTGTAACAGTTAATGAAATAATTTTATTCCTGTTTACTCTAAATCTAAGCTTATAAATGGTAAAATGTTGCTTCTGTGTTTTTACTGTAAAGTTCTGCAGGCAACCACAGCTGCCAGTGTTTTATCATAAATTTCACAAGATTTATTATTATTATAATTTTTTCAGTTTTATTTAGTTAAACTAATGGTCTTACATTATCATTATAATGTTGTTTTTTGTTGTTGTTGTTATAATGTTGTCTTTTTGTTGCGTTGTTATTTTGTTTCCATTATTGTTGTCTTTTTCAGTTGCGAGTATGTACGGGTATGTTGAAAATGTAATAAATGTCTTTGCTGAATAGATTTTAAATGTCTTTAAAAAGGAAAAATTAGACTTACTATATTAGTATTTTTAAACAATATATTATAAACGTATGATTATCATCCAGTACCTTTTTAAGTACAGTATCATCAATGTCCTATGGCACTGCTACATTGAATAATTTATACCATTCTTAAATTGTAGGTCAGATTCTAATATCTTATTCTATGCAGACATGGTACAATAGACTGCTGTATCTGAAATGACAGGCTTAATTCTAGATGCCATTTGAGCTTCTTTCAAATTCATTTTTGTTATACAAGTGCAAATCCTCCTTAATTTATAGTTTAGATATTATTTAAATATATAACACCACAGAAACTAAATTTTAATTTAGATTAAATTTTAATTAAATATATTATTCGCCATGGGTTGCAGCTGGAAGGGCATCCGCTGCGTAAAACATATGCTGGATAAGTTGGCGGTTCATTCCGCTGTGGCGACCCCTGATTAATAAAGGGACTAAGCCGAAAAGAAAATGAATGAATGAATATTATTCGCCCATGGTGGCTAAGTGGCTAGCAGTGTCGCCTCACAACAAGAAGGTCGCTGGTTCGAGTCCTGGCTGGGTCAGTTGGCATATTTGTGTGGAGTTTGCATGTTCTCCGTGTTCGTGTGGTTTTCCCCACAGTCCAAAGACATGCGCTATAGGTGAATTGAATAAACTAAATTGGCCGTATGTGTGTGAATGAGTGTGTATGGATGTTTCCCAGTACTGGGTTGCAGCTGGAAGGGCATCTGCTTTGTAAAACATATACTTGATAAATTGGCGGTTCATTCCACTGTGGCGACCAGATGAATAAAGGGACTAAGCAAATACTTATTCCAGATGAATTAAGGGACTAAGTGAAAGGGAAAAGAATGAATGAATATTATTCGCCACAACAAATTCCTAACAATGAAAACATTACACTGTAAAAAATGTGTTGCTCACTTAAATTTTTACATTGAACATATTTAGCTTTACAAGTCATTTTAACTTGCATCAATTAACCTGACAAAAACCTGAAAAAAAAATCAAGTTAAAAATTGTTTTTAACTTAAATAAGTTGAAACCCGATTAACTCTAAATTAAGTTAAAGTAACGTAAAAAACATAAGTAGACATGACTTTTTATTATGTCCTTTTTTACGGTGTACTTGTTATCATAGCATGTGTATGTTTTAACATATACATAACTGTCATTGTTTCCAGCTATCAGTGTCCTTACGATATGTTGTATGACCAAAATAGCAAAGCGAGAATTTAATGCTGTAAGGCCGAAATGACTTTGAGAAAGAGGCAGGAATGTCAGAATACTTCAGGCAAAAATACAGTTGTTTTCATGTGCTAAAGCTGCTTCATGCAAGCACCCCTACAGTAATAGATACAAGCCTGTAAAGACGAGTGCGGTTGAATGTTCATCCTGGAAATGTCATTTCATCACATCCAATATTCATCCTGATTAAAGAGGCATCAATCAAGCGTCAAAAAGGCAACAACATGTCACTTTATTTTAAAACCTTTGAGTTGGAAGCAATTTATTTTGTCATTCAGTCGACATGCTGATTTAGTTTTATACACCCACACTATTAAAACATTTCAACATGCTAATATATAAACACAAGTGCACTTTTAATTAGTGACAGAAATAATTTTTTCCTCCATAGTTTGGATAATGGATCTGACAGGACTGATCTCAAAATAAATAATTTATACTGTAAGAGAAGTCTGTAAAAAATAGACCCCAGAGTACAAAGGAATATTTTACAGAATTTTCTGTATTGATTTTTTGTTAAGATGTTGTATCCACGTATGAAAAAAAATAATAAAACTATTTATTTTTGTCTTTATATTTTTACGTACATTAACATAGTGGATTAATATTTTATGATGCCTTTTCATTTTTAATTCTAGAACTATTTTGTACTTTTTAACATCAGCAAAGGAAGTCAATTAAAGTAATGTTATTTAAAAGTCAACCATAAAGTATCTTAATCATATCTTTAAAAAAAAATGTTTTTTTTTATGACTAT
The DNA here is from genome assembly GCA_903798115.1 of Danio jaintianensis. Lineage (NCBI taxonomy): Eukaryota > Metazoa > Chordata > Actinopteri > Cypriniformes > Danionidae > Danio > Danio jaintianensis. The sequence goes on from CAIGQV010018170.1 coordinate 12,651,603, forward strand.
ACTGCCATCCAGTGGTACAATTATGAAAATAATTATTATAAGTCAGACTTATTTTATAGCTCTAGAGAAATTAAAAGAGCACTTCAAAGTTATTATCGTTTCTCTGGATTTTACATCAGTAATTATGTGATTTGAATAAAATGTTAATTGGTGTTCAATTTTAGAAATAATTGATATTAACATGCCTTCAAAAATTCAAATTACACTCAAAAATTGACTTTTACTGCTTGTTCAAACTACTTACAATTCTCAAAAATTAGGTAGGGGGGGGGGGGGGGCAATTTGATTGTTTTATGTTCAATCTACTTAAAATTGTAAAGTTAATTTAAGTGACGTGTGTTGGAACAACATGAAGGAATTGGGTGGAACCCAGCTTTTTTTTTTCAGTCTATACACACACACACGCACACACACACACATAAAGATGGAAGTTTATAAAATAGATGTAAACACAAATTAACATTTTATTCAAACACACACAGAAGAACTGATAATCAATTTACTAAATTTGTTCTCATGAGGTGTAAATTCCAAGTATCTCATATATCAGAATATATGATTCTGATATATGTAAACAAAAAAAAAAATCATTATTCTTGTGTTATCACCCAAAAATGGATACAAAAAGGCTGCAGCCAAGAAGGAAGAAATGATCCTTTCCAGAACCTGTAAACATTAAAGTTAGGGACGGAATCAATTTCATTAGTGCTTTCTGAATAATAAAAAAGTCTCTCAACCAGCAGAGTACGATTGCACACAGTACCTGTATGATCTACCTTCCCTTTTGGTAATTCAGCAGAGAAATCTAAACATAATACAACATTTCAAACCGCGAGTTAAAACAAAAACTTCATATGCAAGTTATATTAAATCAGAAATAAAAAGTATGCCTACTGTATATGCATCACTTTCCAATCAATGTGAAACCATCCTCACCTTCCTTCTGGCTCAGTTCAATGCTGAAGTCTGAGAACTCATGAAGTTTGCTCACAGAACACACGTGCCTCCCAAAATCGTCCTGCCGGACTTCAGTGATAGTGAGAGTAATATTCCCGGGTTTGTAGTGCACTGAGTATCCAGCTGTGCAGTTGCTGTAGGCTTTGTGCTTGATCAGGTGGCAGAGGAGCTGGTTCCTGGGGCTTCTCCACTGTACGGACAACTGCTGGATACTTCCCCCAGTCTCATATTCATACTGACACGGCATTTTAATCATCCACCCCAGAGGAGACCACAGCTTTATGGCAGTGACTGGGGGTTATTGGGAATACAAAAGCCCAGATATTCAGTATAGATTCATAATCCAGAAGAAAGGTTGGGGTAAAAGAGGAAATTCTACAGAAATGACTTATAATAACCCCATAGACTTAGAAATATTACACTTGAAAAACTTTGCAGATGTTTATATTTTAAAATGACACAATTTGTTGTTTGAATAATTACACCTTTCTGAGTCTTCTATGTGGCAATAATATTTAAAAAATGAATTATGTAGAATTCCTTGCATCACAAACAGCTTGTCTTCACAGCCACGATTTTGAGTCAATCAAATATGTGATCCTGGACCACAAAACCACGTTTATTTTTGTTTTGGCAATAGTCCAACATATATTGTATGGGTCAGAATTATTGATATTTATTTTATGTCAAAAATCATTAGAATATTAATTAAAGATCATGTTCCATGAAAATATTTGGGAAATTTGCTACTGTAAATATATATCAAAACTAATTTATAAATTTTTTATTAGAAATATGCATTGCAAAACAAAATTTAGTCAGCTATAAAGGTAATTTTCTATGAATTTATTCATTCATTCATTCATTTTCTTTTCGGCTTAGTCCCTTTGTTAATCTGAGGTTGACACAGCAGAATGGAATGCCAACTTATCCAGCATATGTTTTACGCAGCGGATGCCCTTCCAGCTGCAACCCATCACTGGGAAACATCCATACACACTCAATTCAATTCAATTCAATTCAATTCATGTTTCTTTATATAGCGCTTTTTAACAATATGGATTGTGTCAAAGCAGCTTAACATAGTTCTAGTAAAGTCCTCATTTCAGAGTTAAAGTTCAGAGTAGTTTAGTTCAGTGTGGTTTAAATTTCACTGCTGAAACTTCAAACACTGTAGAGAAAATCCACCGAAGCACAGCTCCACAAGTCCCGATCCGAGCAAGCCAGCGGCGACAGTGGCGAGAAAAAAAAATAAAATAAAAAATTTCACCAATTGACGAAGTGAAGGAAAAAAAAACCTCGAGAGAAACTAGGCTCTGTTGGGCACGATCATTTTTCATCTGGCCAAACTTCCTGTTCAGAGCTGCAGTCTAGGTGCTGGAGGCTGAACAAGCTGGACGTCCATCGTGGAGAAGCTACAGGTGTGAGTAGGGCACCGGCGGGCAGTCAGGTTGGCCCGCAGGATCAATGTGGGGACTCGTTTGTCACGGTGGTCATTCAAGAATCAGTCTCATGCACTCCGTGACGACCACAGCATCAGCTCGGGATACGACCTGGTCCAGGATTATGGATACCTTGGGATCATCTCTTCACAGGTCTTGGATCGCATCAATCACTCATTTACACACATATACTACGGTCAATTTAGCTTACCCAATTCACCTATAGCGCATGTCTTTGGACTTGTGGGGGAAACCGGAGCACCTGGAGGAAACCCATGCACGGGGAGAACATGCAAACTCCACACAGAAATGCCAACTGACCCAGCCAAGGCTCAAACCAGCGACCTTCTTGCTGTAAGGCGATCATGCTACCCACTGCGCCACCGTGATGCCCTTTTCTATGTACTTAAATTTTTTTTAATTCCTTGTTTTTTAGTTGTTTCTCAGACAAATATTGTCCAATCTAATAAACCACATATCAATAGAAATCTTATTTTTTCAGATGAAGCATAAAAAACAATTTATAGGTTTTGTGCTCCAGGGTCACATATATGATGTAAATGACAGAAAAACGAAATGGAAAATAAATATTATAAAATTAATGATGAAAGTAGTTGTCGTCTGAGCTTAGACACCGGTGTTACAGTTGAACAAAAATCTATTATTTCAAAATAGAAATCCCTCTGGTGACATAACTTTATTTTTTCTGTTTCCATAATTGATGAGGAAATGCCCATTGTAACTCCACTGTCTCTTGTCAGTTATCAGAAATGTCATATTGATTTCATATGAAGGTTTTAGTTGACCTAACTGGTGTGACCTCCTTTATTATAAATGAATTGTAAAAAACAAACAAATAAACAAACAAAAAAACCTAAAATGTAAATGAATTAAACTACTTAATTTAGTGAGTATACCGTGATTGTCAACATGTGGTTGCATACTTTGCAACTGACATTTTGTTAAATGCATAAAATTCTCACTGCTGTTACCTTTCTTATAAGTAACACCAGTGAAGATCATTATGTTTTTCACTACTGTGTGTTTTTCCCATCACATTAATTAAAATGTGTCATGTGAGAAGATACAAGTTTTACATCCATTGACTTCTGCTACAGTCAAGATTTAAGATTTAAAGGATTGCATGATTACTTGTTTATGATGTTTTTCAAATATATTGTATTAATTCATACTTGATCAAAATAAATTAAATATAATCTCCTTATCTGTTGCATTGTCATTATTTTTTTTGTAGAAAAATTATTTCATAAAAGCCTTTAATATTGCCAAATATGTTTGTAACACCAGTGACAATGTGATCTTTAAATAAATGTACAAAAAACAACAACCTTTAAGCAGTTCTTTATGCATTTTCATAAAGTCAAAAGGTTGAATAATGTGATCTAAGGCTCAATGTTAGAAAAGAAACAGATTTTTTAGACATATTGCCATACCAAAGCAATTATACCTTATAAAATGTAAGAAACAAAACAAAGATAAAAATAATTTAACAAACAACAACAACAAAAAAGATCTAAACCTACCTTTTAGAATGAAGTAGAGCAACAGTAATCTTGAAATTTGGTAATTCATATTCTATAGCTTATTTAAAGATTCAAATTGGATTAAAGTACATTTAAAAAAATTGTAAAAATAAAATAGTTTTCAGTACAAATTTCTTTTAAATTCCTTTCAATCTTTAACTCTCCAGCACTGACTGTCTTAAAACTGGAGTCACTTTTGTTTTCTAAAGCCTGCCTTTACATGGACATTTCTACAGTATGTTGTATAATTTGATATAGGGTTCTTCCAAACAGATATCAATCAGGTGCCCAAAATGATACAAGATATTAAATGACCTCATTCATTTTAGGGGGTTTTGTCATCAATACACTTCAGAGACAGGGTAGACTAAATATATTTATTCTGTCATTTGAAAACACCACATAAACTTTTCAACATTCTCTATTTGAAGCACAAAATATCTATGCTGCTGATTCTCATAGTTTTCAGTTTGTGCTCCAGCATGTGCATCCAGTTGTTCTAGGGACTCTGATTTCACTTTACACATAAAGCAGGAAAAACTATTGAATTCAGTTCAATTCATTGTTTTGAATTGGTTATGATGTATCAATAACATATAAAGAAATCAGCAGAAGGACAAAGAAAAAACGCATATTTGAATACACTAACAAATTCTGGAGTCTGTGTTCTTTTGGCAACCATTTTGCACAATAATAACAGGACTGTTACACAAGCCCCTTCATTTTCATCTCAAACAGTAGGAGTGTATGTGGACAGACCGGCTGGCATACTATCCTTCAACAGTGGAAAGCACACACTCATAAACTAACATATATTTAACACCACATTCACAAAACCCCTGTATGCTAGATTTGGGCTTTATTTGGATTCTGCTGTGTCATTATTCATCAAGTTCTCCTAAACTACATAAAGGTAATTGGCTGTTTAACTGGGAGAAGAATAGAGTAAACATAATGATTATTATTACTGTCTTTCCATAGACATCAGCATGCATTTTACAAAGCACAAATGTTTTGTTTTGCTGGTAGATCTGTGTATTAAAATGTCTGCAACTTAAGCAAACGTTATTTAACTGAAAACACTGATAAATTGTGATTTTAATGCTCTCCTCTTTCTATGGCTTGGTGCCAGGCATTGTGGAAGGGCAGATTTAAATTTAGCAGCTGATCAATGATGCATTGAACACTATAATCACACCAGTGTGATCGTATACTCCAGGAACCAGCCTAGACTGATCACACCATTGTGATTGAATGCGTCAAAGGGTAACGATTACAAAGTCATTCCCATATTTCACACACTGTTGTCTCAGTAAATCGGCCTACGGGACGTGTCCAGATACACATTTTCTTTTTCCAGAGAATTGGAAAGCTGCATCTTTGTCTTAAATGTATTGAACAATTCAGGAGTTTTTGGAAAAACGATTGATGCAGTACTACTCTGTAGGTACTCAAGATTAATACGTGATTGGGCAGAATAAGCATGATAGATTCTCTTTAATATTTTCATGAATAACATATTTTTTTTTCTTCACCGAAACATATAGATTAGGTTGATTCAGTGAAATCATTACATGTGCTTTCATACTGCTTCTAATATCACATATGGCTAAATATTTATATGAGTAATAGAATAAATGTACTTTTCAAATCAATATCTTGTACTGGGATTCTGCGTTGTCTTTCTACAGTTAGTCAGTTATTCAAGTAAAAATAGAAATAGAATTATATTATATCAAATTATATTAAATTATATTCAATTCAATGAACGTTTACCCAGGGAAGGTTTCATTAATGCATGTGTAGACGGTACCCTCTAGCTGTCCATAGACTGTTGTCTTTGCAGTGTGTTTAACCACAGTTTAGCTGCAGTCCTTATTGGGTGACCCGACAGTCAGCTTTCATCTGCGGTAGCTCTTTGGCATCAACTTTATTCTGTCAGGCTCCTAAAATGACTAGTAATGATACAGTCACTAAAGTGTCTTTTGCTGTCTGTCTGGTTTTAGCTAGCAGGCCCATTATAATCTCCTTTACTATCCTAGTTTGACTGACAAAGATGCAAGCAGTGGGCTGTGAAGAGTCTCTCTGCATCTGGCATAGTTTTCTGGCACATTGTAGTCTTTGAATCACATCCGAAAACAAGGTAGAGCTGCAGGCAGTGGTCAGTGAAGTGTTCTTTGCAGTCTCTGTCTGGCATTGACTGTAGTTGGCAGTAGGTGGTGCTCAGCAACACATGTAGACCAGGTGGAATGGGTGTCAAATGATATATTGTTATTGCTAGGGGGTTATATTTTACACATAAATTGTACGCATGATAAGTTATTTAGTTATATTTATACACAAGTTAGATATATGCCTGGCTAATGAGATGGATCATTACATAGAGTTAAATGAGAGTGCATTGCTGGGTAGGCCATTCCAGAAAGGAGTCAAATGGGAAATTGCTAACCAACTAGTTTTTTTTTTTAATGTCCAAAGTAAAAACGACAGGCTATTTTGTGACCTTACTGAGGAGAAAGAATATTAAGACTTATAGCAATATTTAAAAATGCAATTCTGTAACTGTAACAGCCTATTTTTTTGTAACCAACTAATTTCTCATCAACATTTCAGGCCATCTTGCCAGAAGTTCATTACAATAATCTAAAAGTGAGCAGGTAATTAATATTCATGCCAAATTTAATTGAACAATTTTTTTTTTTACAAAGGCCAAGGGTACTGTTTAATATGAATATGTTTCTAAATCTCTCCTTTAGTGGCCCTAGAGATTTCTGCTTATGTGCATGATGTATTATTAAATACATTAATTCATAAAGTTTAGTGCTTTAGGTGTAACACAATCTCATAGTTATTTTCTTTTAGAGTTGCTGTTCTATCAGAGCAGTCTTTTCCTACATCAATTTAAACCAGTCACATTAACAGCTGAAATTGGTTTTAATATGACCTATCTGCCATCTGTAAGGGGTTCGGCATTTGCATACAGTGTTTTAAAGATGCTTTTCCATCTTTAAGCCTTGTTTAAACATACAGTCAGTACCATTGTTAAACAGCAACATCCTCTTGATCAGCACAATGAACAATTACAAGACCATTTATGAACTTTTAGCAATCTTTTATTTGAAACATCTTGGAATGAGTTGTTTACATTTACATTTCGTCTTACCTGCTTTAAATCCAGAAATTAATGCAGTAGATCACAATATCAGTTAAAAAAAATACTGGGATTCAGATGTGTAACTAACAAGCAGTAAATCGTGAGTTTATGCAGGCAAAAATTATAATCAGTAGTAAATGTGTTCTCCATATGCATACATATTTGGTGTTCCACAAGGTACTATTTTGGGGCCTCTTTGTTTTGTTTCTATACTGTATGCTTCCGCTTGGACATATTATTCAGAAACTCAACACATCATTGCTATACTGACAGAGCAAATCTGTTGGAATCTGTTGTTATATTAAATGCCGAATTGACATTAAAGTTTTACAACTAAATAGAGAAAAAACTGAAATATTAATCTTTGACCCATCAGTTTGGGCTTTAGACATTCTTAATCAGCTTGGCCCTTTCCCTTCCAGTGTACATGAATGTGTCAAAAACTTGATCTTTTGCTAGAATTAACAAGATGCTTTCTTAGAAAAGATTTCATGCAATTATCGTTTATAGCAAGTTTATAACTATAAGTTTAAGTTATAACAATGTTAGATTGGTTTAAATCCTTCTGTCTATGTTTGCCTAAACTTGTTCTAGATTGCTTGCTAAATTCATCACCCTTTTAATTGACTGGCACCAGAAAGCATGAACACATTACTTGCCTCTTTGCAGTAGCTACTGGTTATTTTCAGTGTTGAGTTTAAAATTTGCTTTTCATTTTTATTCCTTTAAAATGAGCTTTCTGAGTGGCTGCTCCCAGGCTCCGAAAATGTTCCATATTGAAGCTTTCCATTCTATTTCTATGATTAAATCCTCTTTAAAGGGCCACTTTTATTTTGTTTATTATACACTTTTATACTTTTTGTTTTAATTGTTTCTGGGGCTGTGAGGTTGTCATTTGTCCAGTACATTTTTTAATTATTAAATTAAATGTGTAGTCCTTAAATCTGTTTTAAATCTGTTATTTCAACATGTTGTCAACTCTGTTTTTAATTACGCTTTATGATTAACCAAATTACACTTTTTTGTATAAAAACACGTAACATTTTTTCATTACTTAGAAGTGTATTTCTTTTATAAAAGGATGTTGTAGTAGCATCAAAATGTTTTTTTTTTTTTCTCAAGTCACATTGCTGTCAAGGTTGACACCCAGTTCTGATAACATAGTCCTGCCATATAGATTGTCATCTACAGTAGCAGCTTGTTTTAAGCTGTTTGGGTCCAATGAATAATACATTTGTTTATTCAAATTAGTAGGAAATTATTAGTCTTCCACTACTTCCAGTGCAATTAATACACTCCACTAGCTTGGAAAATTGAGAAATGCCATTTAACCTGCAGGAAACATAAATCTGAGTTCCATCAGCATAACAATGAAAGTTAATTTCATGCTTCCTGATTGGTCATTCTTCAGTTTGGGGTGGCAAGTGTTGTCCCGCTACTTTACATCAGTTGAAATAAACTTTAAATATAAATAAATCATAAAAGGGCTGCATGGTGGCGCAGTGGGTAGCACTTTCACCTCACAGCAAGAAGGTCGCTGGTTCAAGCCTCGGCTGGGTCAGTTGGCGTTTCTGTGTGGAGTTTGCATGTTCTCCCCGTGTTGGCGTGGGTTTCCTCTGGGTGCTCCGGTTTCCCCCACAAGTCCAAAGACATGTGGTATAGGTGAATTGGGTAGGCTAAATTGTTTGTAGTGTGTATGTGTCATCCAAATTCATGTCTGTGGTGTTACCACAATGGATGTTGGCCCCTTTAAGAAAAGAGGGACATCTATTTGGACAGGTCATTGCAGGTGCTGGTTGATGTGAGGGATGCAAGATCAGTACATTCTTTCTTTTTTTAAAGCTAACTAAAATTCTGACAATTTCACATGTCACACCGCAACTTGCAGATCTGACATATATCAAATCAAACGTTTCATAAGCACAAACTTTCCCAGATACTGAAATCATTATGATGGCAGCCTCCATTTTAGAAAAGTCTGGATTTAGGCTAAATTCTTTCTGTAGGATTACTGTCTTTCTGGGTAAAACCACAGACTCTATAACAGTGCTTCTCAATTCCAGTCTGTCAGAACTCTGTTTTCCTCTGTGTGTTAGTTGTTGTGTTATATGTGTTTTTCCTAGTGTTTAGTATGTTCATTTAGGTCTTGTTTGTGCTCCCAGAGTTTCCTTTGTCTCCCTTCCTGCCATTATTAGTGTTCATTGGTTTCACCTGTGTTCACTCTCCTATTTGTAATCAGTTATTTACAGTATAGTCCTTCAGTTCAGCTGTTCTTTGCTCGGTTTTGTACATTGTCACTCTGTGTTATCCCAGACCTTTCTTTGCCCCATTGAGCCCCTCGTGTCTTCTGTGATTCTCCCTGCCTCCTGTGTTCTCCCTGGATGCTTTTTGTTTTGACTGTTGCCTGTTTGCCATGTACTTCCTCATCTAAGGCAAAGATTCCCTGATCATCTCCATGATCATCATTGTTCAATAAACTACACTGGTTTGCATGACTTCCTCCTGGTTGTCTTCTGTGTGATGTGACAGATCCTAGCCCTGTCTGCACTACCCAAGCTCCTTACTCTGCCCGTCCTAGTCTGGCTTCTAACCATATCAGCGCAATCTAAGTTCCTTGCCCTGCTGGTCCCAGTCCAGCTATTAGCCTTGTTGGTGCCTCCCAAACTCCTAGCCCCACCGGTCCCAGCCCAGCTTCCAGGCCAGCCAACCCCAGTCAGGCCTTCAAGTCAGTAACCATCCACTCCTCCTTGGTGTTCTCTTTTGCCCCACTTACTCCAGTCCCCCCGGCTCTTCCCAACATTAGCTTCTCCCTGGTCCTACTCTCCCTCTGTCCAGCTTCCATTCCTTTCCTGGTACCTCCCATTGACTGTACCTCTTCCTTTCTCCTAGTAAGCCGTGGTCACACTACACTTTTCTCCGCATAGACTTCCATTCATACACAGGCGAATGCGGCAGACCAGAAACGCAAGGTCATGCGACAAGTTTTATTTAAAATTTCCATAGAAAGTTCAAGCTTGGTGAACTTTGACCTGCAGAATCATGTCACGTGATTGAGTGAGATGAAACAAAGATCAAAACATGACCTCTCTGTACAAAAATTTAAATTATGGAGCAAGTGCACAATTTTTTTAACATCTAATCGACTTGTTTAATCCTGCCCCTTTTCGCACCGTACGACAGAATTTTGCATGCTCAAACTCTAGTGTGACAGCGGCTTTATTCTGGATGCTGCCTGTTTCGAATGTGTTACCCATTTGCCATATACTTCTTTATCTGACTTAGTTAGGGTAAAGACTTTGCATTGTTATTTCATCTGCACTCCAAGATCATCATTGTTCAATTAACTACACTAGTTTGCATTACTTCCCGCCTGTTGTCTCCTGTGTGACGTGACTGAACATTTTTATTCTCTCCCTTATTTTAGTAGATGCTTGTAATCCTACTCATGATGAATTTAATTATTTTTGCTTATAACCTTTAGTGTTTTAACTTTTTTACTGCTTGTTTAACCTTTATCCATTTAAAGAGCCATTTAATCATATAACTTAATGTTTTGGGACTGTAAAGTGATTTTAATGTTTTACAATAATGGTAACACCATAGGCATGTAATCCTTTTTAATATAATTATTAAAAATCTTTGTAACTGTCTTATTAAAAATGTTTGCAACGTTCTTGAGTTTTGAAAATGCATAACAATACGTTTAATTTTTTTGAAATAAATAAATTAAATAAATTTAATTAATTAATTAATAAAAAATAAGCATTTTTATTAATTCTGCCTCACATTTGACACACCAATTGAAGAATGACCCTAATAATATTTTACAAGGTAAATATGCACAAATAGAAAAACAGAAGACCTAAGAACGGAACCTTGTGGTACACCATACATTCCCATGTGTATGATTTTACAGTTATAATAGTCAGGCAAATTGCAATGCCTTGCAATGAGATGTAATGATTTGCCTTCCTTGATATACCTTGAAAAAATGACTTCATATTGATTTCATTCCACTATGACAGCTAAATTAAATTTTTATACAGTGCCTTCAAACCCCCAGTGAGCAAGTCAAAGGCAACAGTGGCAAGGAAAAACTTCCTGTGGAAGAAACCTTGAGAGAAACCAGACTCAGCAGGGGGAGCCCATCCTCTTCTGGCCGGCACATTCAACAAATCTATGACTATATTATTTTAGAATAAATAATATTTTTGCTCTTTATTTGCTCATTAGACCAGAGATGCCCAAACTAGGGCAAAGTTGGACCATGGTAACCTTTGATTTGGCCCGCAATCCCATCTGAGAAGAGAGGGAGAATGATGGGGATGGTTTAGAGATTGTCATTTCAAATTTAATGTAACCTTTTATTTGTTTGTTTTATTAAGCTACAAAAAAGCTAACTGAAATGAAACTTTTCAATTTAAATGCTGTCAATTAATCAGATTTAGCTTAAAATGTACATACTCTCACCCGATGGATAGGGGACTTTGGTGAGCAAATCAAGGCAAAGGCAGTGTATTCAGCGTTGAACTTCACTGTGTTATAAATGTGAGTGTTTATGTTTTTAATGCAATAGTTATAATTAAAAAAGTTATATTGCATTAGGTAATACGATTCATGTTTTCTATTTATTTGTAAATATTAGGTAATAAATTAGGAAATTACCCATGGCAACTTTAAAGTAAAATAGTTTGGAATATTTATCTTCGGCCCATGGCTATCAAATTGATATTTGGTTTTTGGCCCTTCAAACAAAAAAGTTTGGGCACCCGTTTTAGACTATACCAGAAGTGTATTACAGGCATTTACCACCACTGGTTAGCAAGAAGACAGTGATAAAGTAAATATAACGCTAAAGACCTACAATGCTACAGTGACAGTGAAACATGACACGTTAATAGCAGCTTGTTCTGTCAAAGAGACTCACCCAGGCTATAATTGTGATATTCCAAACGATTGAACATATTAGTTATTTTCGCCTATGTTTTTGTGTCTCTAAATAAAGCAGTCAAACTTGCAATATGCAAACTAAGAGTAATACACATATAAAAACGATAGATAAACTGCCTTTCCTTACCTCAACAGCACAGATAAATCGTACTGCATAAATAACCGCTCGGCTTGTAACAAACACTGGCACGTTCGAACTGTTGGAATTTAGAACACATTCCTGGAATGATATCATCTCGTATTCTATCTCGTATGTGCATAAGAGGTTAAAAAGTAAAAATGTAAATGTATGTAAAAATGCTTACTGGTTAATACCATAGGCTAGATAATAGGAAAGACATTGCAGGTGAATATATATATATTTCAGTGGGGCAATAAATATAATTAAATATGCACCGAATAGGCTAGTGTCTCACGCCTTCAGCAAAATCAGTATTCTGTTGCAATAACCAGCAGAGGGCATCAATACATAATTAATGAGACCGAATGTCTACTCTTCTTCTTTTAAATAATTTTCCAAATTAAATTATTCAGATTTGATTGTAGAATCGAGTAATGTGACATCACAGAACATTCTGTCAATATTGAATATTATCTTAAAAAAAAAAAATTAACACTGAATTGCCGTATGGAAGTCTAATTCCCTAAATATGAATTAAATATGGCGGTTCATCCCGCTGTGGCGACCCCAGATTAATAAAGGGACTAAGCCGAAAAGAAAATGAATGAATGAATGAATGAATGAATTAAATATGAATAAAATTTAAGAAATACTGTTTTGGTTTTATTATTTCAATGATAAATAGTTCTTGAAAAAATTTAGTTATGTAAAACATAATTAAAACTATAACTGACCAAACAAAAACTTCTTATGCACAGATATGCTCCATTCATTCATTCATTCATTTTCTTTTCGGCTTAGTCCCTTTATTAATCTAGGGTCGCCGCAGCGGAATGAACCACCAACTTATCCAGCATATGTTTTACGCAGTGGATGCCCTTCCAGCTGCAACCCATCACTGGGAAACACTTATTCACACACACACACACACACACACACACACTCATACACTACGGCTAATTTAGCTTACCCAATTCACCTATAGCGCATGTCTTTGGACTTGTGGGGGAAACCGAAGCACCCGGAGAAAACCGACGCGAACACGGGGAGAAAATGCAAACTCCACACAGAAATGCCAACTAACCCAGCCGAGGCTCAAACCAGTGACCTTCTTGCTGTGAAGCGGCAGTGTTGCCCACTGCGCCGCCCAGATATGCTCCATAGATGGCATAATCAACAGTCTCAATGTCCAACAAAAACCACATTTTAACACCTTACAAATTTATTTAATTTTAAAAAGTACTTTTTTTACATTATTCTGTCTTCTATCTTTTATTCACATTATGTGTAATATACACACAAACACATATCTATGCTTTACATGCAATAACCAATAGTGTTTGGTTTTTATGCATCAAGTGCACGTTTCTGCTTGTTAACCTTTTATCTGAAAACAATTCTGATTTCAACTCTTCAAAATCTGAGGAGCATATTATAGAGATCCCTCAAAAATGATTTTTCCCCCCACCATTTATTCAAACCTATTTGAGTTTATTTTTTCTGTTGAACACAAAAGAAAATGTAGAAAAATGTTGGAAACCGGTAATCATTGACTTCTATGGTACTTTGTTTGTACTATTTTGGATATCAATGGTTACCAGTTTCCAATATTAAACTTACTATGTATGTGGGACTCATTCATTCATTCAATTTTCTTTTCGGCTTAGTCCCTTTATTAATCTGGGGTCGCCACAGCGGAATGAACCGCCAACTTATCCAGCATATGTTTTACGCAGCGGATGCCCTTCCAGCTGCAACCCATCACTGGGAAACATATACACTTGTTCACTTGTAGCGCATGTCTTTGGACTTGTGGGGGAAACCGGAGCACCTGGAGGAAACTAACGCGAACACAGGGAGAACATGCAAACTCCACACAGAAACGCCAACTGACCCAGCCGAGGCTCAAACCAGCGACCTTCTTACTGTGAGGCGATCGTGCTATCCACTGTGCCACCGTGATGCCCCTTATGTGGGACTCTTACTTTGAAAATGAGAGAGGCAACACTCATAGAAACAATATTTAGAATTTTTGAAGACATAGGACTGCATGGCGCTGTTGTGTATTGGAGTGATGGGCTGTTTAAATGTATCTTTTTTTAGTTTAACGTGTATATTGTAAAATTTACCACACATGTTTGTACAATGCAGCAACAAACTGACGCAAACTGCTGAAAATATGTGTTTAATGCAAGATTATACTTTGTGTCATATCACTCAGTTCTTATTGTTATTTTTCTTGAGTGAAAGGATAACAACAATATTCAAACATTCATCTGTTTATGCAGGTTGAAATTAATTTCAGTTCTACATACATACATTCATTCATTCATTTATTCATTCATTCATACATTTTCCTTCGGCTTAGTCTCTATTTCAGAGGGATGAACCACCAACTATTCCGGCATATGTTTTACACAGCGGATGTCCTTCCAGCCCTCAAGCCAGTATTGGGAAACACCCATACACTCTTGCCTTCAAACACACACACTCATACACTACGGACAATTTAGTAAATCCAATTCACTTATAGCACTTATAGTCTTTGGACTGTGGGGGAAACCGGAGCACCTGGAGGAAACCCACACGGGGAGAACATGCAAACTCCACACAGAAATGCCAACTTGCCCAACCGGGACTCGAACCAGCAACTTTCTTGCTGTGAGGTGACAGTGCTAACCACTGAGCCACCGTGCCGCCCAGTTTTACATACATTAAAGCTATATATGTCAGAATACATTACATTTACATATGTCAAAAAACAGCTGTAAATACATTTTTGCTGGTCCCTTTTGTTGAGTATAATTTAGCAAAATAGTTTACTCTGTGACATAAAGATAGCTCACTCACTCCTCAGTTGAAAAGATTTAACAAGACATCTTCTCAATTCGTTACAATATTTTTTGACAACTAAAGTATGTTTTCTTGCACCTGTATGTGTCTGTGTGTGTGTGTGTGTGTGTGTGTGTGTGTGTGTGTGTGTGTGTGTGCGCGCATCAGACAATGACATGAGCTGCAGAGCATCAGAGTGGGGCTCAGTTTTCTCAGTCGCTTTGGTACATTTTTCAGATCAGATTTGAAATCCTCAAAACTACCTGTTCAATCTTCACATCATTGTTTCTCATTTATTTGAACAAGTTACAAATGTTTTGGTACATCCATGCAAATTATTATGTAATTATCTGCTGTTTCCTACATTATCAATTGCTTGTGTCATGTCGATCAAAATGTATTATAATGGTCTCGGTTGAATAGTCTCACCATCCACAACACCCAGTAAAATGGTTGAACAAGTTGTCATAACATTTTGTCATTTTCTATACATTTCCATTAAATCTGTCCTGAATTGGTACATTGCTTCCAGGTTTGCCATCATGACTTTCTCTAACGAAGATGTATATCAAAGGAGATGTCCTATGTTCACATTTGTACTTTTCTACTTTTTCATCCTAAGCAGTTAGTCTTTTCCTTTCTGTATCGCAATGACATGGTCCGTCAACAAATTACAGAACAAACAGTATCAAAACTGTAGCTATAGTTTACATCAGAACATCCCTCCAGAGTACTGTTATATTGACAACATGACTAAACAATTTGACTGTCTTATCCGTACACAAGGACTGACTGACATGTTTATTGACACATAAATTTATTTTTGAGAGATGAACTTAGGATTTTGAGCAAGTGACTGGCTTTTGCAGGTAATCCATAGTGTTTTATTATGTTTTGCTGTTTGGTTTGTACAAGTAATTTTAAGAAATGCACTTACTGTTTTGCAAATTTCAATGATGATTTGAGAAGGTAAGGTAAGGTAAGGTAAATATGGTTATAATGAGCGTATAGAACCATTTCTCATAAATTTTTCAACTTACCAAAGCAACATACCTATGTAGATATCAGACAGTTTAACATATTAAATCAATGCATATAAAATAAATATTTGTCAGAATATAGTATACATTACATAATAGAGTATGCATTAAGCATGTTAGCATTCCATCCTACAAGTGGATATGAATCCAATAAGCACAATCATATCCTGTCAAATCAGTCACAGAATGCTATTACCAGACCAGACTCAAATGATTAGCCCTGCCTATTTATACCATATCTTTATCCACCAAGCAAATGGTACCTTTTTAATCTTTATAGCAGAGGATTCTGAAATGAGATTAGATCTCTATAAGCAGCATGTGGGGCCACAGACCCCAACTAATTTCTTCACAGCTGTTATTAGATTTCACTGCTGTGCGCCATTAGTCCTAACCACCTAGAGAGTAGCTAAGAGGGCCCTAGAGCTTCTACACATCCACAAACACACACATACGCTCACACTCATTAGCTGTGCTAGGCTGAGAAACCGATTGCAAATATCTGTCATTTCAGCAACATTAGCAAACCTTTCTACCATTTCATAACTCAAGCCTAATCACTGGCTCGCAAGGTGTGACAAAACAGCACTAAAATTACAATATGTAGCTAGCAGGACTAATAGCCAGTGCTGTACATACCATTCTCCACTGGAGGGCAAAATATACCCATACATGCATTCTGTTGCTGCCAATATCACAGGCAGTCGATGGGTGCTCTTTAGTGTACAACAGTATTTTGGTCTGTTCACACTTAACATGCATCAAGTTGTCTTGGCAAGACAAGAATACATCCTCAAGTGTATAGGCACTATTTATCTCACTTAATATTAATGTGATCCTGCATATGCATACCCATAATGCATTGCTAATGAGTACAAAAGCTTTCATCTGGAGTTAGCATAGTTAGCGTATTAGATTTTATGATGAAGCACACACAACGTAGAAGCTATAGGAGGTGACCTGTGTCAGAAGTAATCGTGGAGCTTTACAACAGATCAGATGTAGTTTGAACAAAGGTTTTCTTTCGAGATGTGACCAGCAAAGTCTATTAGTGTCACAAGCTTGGATATGGACAGATCAAAGCTGTGGCGAAACAAGCATAGCACTGAATCGCTAACCAAGGGAATGAAATTCATTTTTTTCTATCTGTATTTGTTTTTATCAAGGGTTTGCAAAAAGGTTGTTGAAGATAATAAATGAGGCCATGGGAAAAGGATAAGTGAATGTATGATTTGCATGTAGAAGACAAAGAAGCATAGAAGTGTTCCCAAGAGCTTGTCTAAATATAGTGATTTTTTTGAAATCCGAAAGGGGGTGATTTTCTCAAGGGATCGAGTCTGTACTGAAGAGGAACACTTCCATAGCATGCAATAAGAAATTGTTTACCTGCACTTTATCACCGTCACTTGGCAACAGTGTGTGTGTGTGTACAGTAGCTACATTATTGATCTATTGTTGTGTTGCATTGTAAGTATTTCTTATGCTGTATCCAATACTCTGAGGGAAAAAATGGCTATAAACAGTACTACACTGGGTGTTAAATAGTAAATATCTTCATGGAACCAGATCTTTAAATAATTTTCGAATGATCTTTGACCTAATAGTAAAATCAATAACTTTTGACCCACACAATGTAGGTTATTTTTTGTTATTGACAAAACTATACCAGTGCAACATACTAGTGTTTTTGTGTTCCAGGGTCACATATTATTTTAATACATTATTTATTAATATTTTTTATTTACTCATTTATCTCTGTGGACCTGCAGCTTATAGGGTCTGTTAGTGTTTTGTTTTTACACATTAATAATACATAATACACACATTAATAATAGCCAACAGCATAAGCCAGTTTATTAAAAATTTTTTTACTGATTTAAACTTTTAGCAAAAACGACAGTGCTCTAACAACAGCAAAATACATTACAGATGAAGTAAATAATGATATAAAAATAAAGATATGGATTATTAATTGAAAATCTATGTCTATATCTACTTACCCAGTGGAGCAGAGGAATCACAACTGAACAGATCAGATAACACATGATATGTTAAAATAAAAACAGAAAAAATCATAACAGGTAGGAAACACATCTTTTATGTCTTGCTTGTTGTATTGTGTGTTTATTTTATGCGTATAAGCCATGAATGAGAGGTTGAACGACCCCTTCTCAGGTCCAGTGAGTTTATTTGACAGGTAGAAATGGATTTTGTGAGTTGTCCCTCATTAGGCAGAGGATTATACCTATAAGACTGCTTATTGAGCTGAACAGTCACATATTTATCGTTTACTCTCATTACAGCTTAGTCCAATTGATGTGGTAAGGAAGGCTGTGGTAGATTGTTTTAGGTCACTTTCACAGTCAAGTGATGGCAGAAAGAAAATAGTATTATTTTATATAGTATATAAAGAAATCCATTACGAACTTTATTCTTAAAATGAAATGCAAGAAAAACTGCAGGATAAAATGGTGGGCTGTTACCAATTTAATAAAAAAAAACTAAACAAAAAAAAAAAACAGTGATTGAGAGAACTCAAGCATCGTTCCTCGGTAGTACTGCTTCCTAATTAGTCTTTTAAACAGCCTACTGGAAACATGAGACCATGGCTGTAAAGAGTATGCTGAGAAAAAGAAGTACAAATACTTATAAAATTATTTTGGAGATAACATACTTAAGTGCCATAAATTTTTAAAATAAGTTATATTATTTTAAAAAATTATTAAAAGAAATTTTTATAATCAAAAAGTATACCCTTTCCCAGTGATGGGTTGCAGCTGGAAGGGCATCCGCTGCGTAAAACATATGCTGGATAAGTTGGCGGTTCATTCCGCTGTGGCGACCCCAGATTAATAAAAGGACTAAGCTGAAAAGAAAATGAATGAATGAATGAATGAAGTATACCCAATTAATTATTAAATATATTCAAATGATCAACTTTGTTAATTGTTTAAAAATATATTTGTATTATTTAAAAAAAATATAAACAAGTGTAGAAAAATTGTGTAATAATTTACTAAAAAGCAAGCTATTATTATAATTATTATTATGACTTATGTTATGTGTTTTTTATAGTCCACATTATGATTTAATTAGGTGTATAGTACTTATGATTTATTCATTCAACATTTGCCAAAGGCTGACATTCTGCATTATGTAACTAATATTTATCATTTTTATATTTATAATATTTATTTAATTGTTTTAATGTATTGATTGATTGGTTGGTTGATTGATTGATTGTCATTAAAGTGTGCTCATTTAAAGGACTACAATTTTGGCCTTTTTACAAGATGTAAATTAAGTCTTTTGTGTCTCCAAAATGTCTCTGTGGAGTTTCAGGTCAAATTACCCATCAGATCATTTATTATACCCTGCTGAAAATGTGAATTTTTGAGTCAGAGGGAATTGTAGATGTTTTGCACCTGTGCCTTTAAATGAAAATGAGCTGGTTCTCCCCGCCCACTCAAAGTAGGTTCTTCCCACCCACTCTTGTGACATTTTGCTTCAGAAAAGGAGAGCAAAATGACAGACAGCAACTCAAAAATGATGAAACAGAGACCCACAGTCATAAATACCACAGTAAGATGAATGAGCCCCACACAATTGTCATTACAACATTTGCTGTGCGCGCACACACACACACACACACACACGCACGCACGCACGCACGCACACAAGCACGCACGAACGCATGCATGCACATGCACACACACACATGCACGCACGCACACACACACACACACGCTCAACTACTCACAGGAAATGTGACAGGATGCCCACCAAACAAGTAAATATGTTGCTGTAGAGATCCATTATAGCTAAGTTACTGTACAAAAACCTGATTTAACGTCCACAAGCTGGAGCTCCTGTTGTTTATTTGAAGTGTCCTCGTTTATAGTTGTGTACACTATAAAGCATGTGTTGATTCCAGCAGTTATGAATTACGTAGCTCAAAAAGTAGTTTCAAGCGCTATAAATTCAAAGTGTACCACTTACTGATTCTTTAAGTGCAGTTGGATCACAGAGAGTTGGAAAAGATCTTTTAATACCAGTTTATTTGCAAATCCTGTCATGTGGACATAATTATACACGTTAATACTGAGGCATGGTAATACATGCCTGTCAATCAATATCAGCGGGAAGGAAAAACTGCACTGCTACGTCCCAATGTGGATGGCCTCAAAATCCTTGGATTCTTTTTTAAAGACAGGGAATTTTTAATAAGTGACTTGTGTTTTTTTTTTTTTATCACTCTAACATGACTGTGGACACACTATACCTACACACAGTTCTGTGCAAACAGCTTACAAAAGTTGATTTTGCATGATAGGTGCCCTTTAAAGTATACCTAATTGGCCATACAAGTTTCTTAATATAATACGAGCGAGTACATTTTTTTAATATATACTTTTTTTTAAAGTACAATGTCCATTCAGTGGACCCATTCAGTGGATTCCATTAAGCACACTTACTTTTTGCATAAAGTATGTTTATATTTCTTACAGAATGCATGCTCTGAAGTTTTACATGTTTTCTATTCCAAACCCTCAACATTTCACATTATCAATAGCTGAAAAGTCTAGGATACCCTTTGATATGCATAATTTAAATACAATTTTAAAAGGTGAAAAGATGAATCAGACAGAATTTGCATAGAGACAAATGTCTGGAGCTGTAGAAAGCTCCGCTCCCTCGGTTTGAGCCTGAATTCAGAATTGTGGTCTGTAATAAGCTCAATGTTAATCCTACACATTGCCCACACATTTTCTTTGAAGGAGGGCCTTTCCTGTCCAGTACAAGAGATTTGCATTGTTTACAATTAATTAGCAGGAACAGAGACCAGGACCAATCCGTTTATTTTAAAATGGCTGCTGCCTATTACACCAGCCTTTTACATTGCTTCATATTTCAAAACTGCTTCAGAATTAGAAATGTCCTTAATTGAACATTGATTATGCGTCTGGAAAGTTATTTTTTTCCTGTCACCAAAGAAATGCCCCAGTCAGCAACTCTAATAGGCAATGCTCATGTGGAAAATTTATTATAACTGCATGTTTTTTTTTGTACGACATACTGTAGGAAAACTGCTTAAGAAAAATGAAAAATAATTAACAATCATTGATTAATAGTTCACAATACTTCTCCAGTTGATTGATTATGTTGAGAGGAATTGTAAACCCTTTTTTTGTATTAATAATTTTCTATAATGTTATATTTAAATATGCAAATATCAGAGTTAAAGGGCCATGAAACCCCCCTTTTTCAGTTCAAGTCTACCTCAGAATGTTTTCAAAAAATGCTACATGATGGGCATGGAGCGCTGTGAGCAGAGGGAGAAGTGGGCGTGGCCGGCAGAGCAGGGGAAAAAGAGGGGGGCGAACAACCATCAGTTGGCTCACAAAATCAGACTAAAAAAATCAAACACAAAACGTGAGGAAACCTTTGATTTTATAGTTTAAAAAATTAAAATGCAAAGAAATAAACAGTAAGTAGGGCAGCAGGGTGGGTAGCACAATCACCTCACAGCAAGAAGGTCGCTGGTTCGAGCCCCGGCTGGGTCAGTTGGCATTTCTGTGTGGAGTTTGCATGTTCTCCCTGTGTTCGCGTGGGTTTCCTCCAGGTGCTCCGGTTTCCCCACAAGTCCAAAGACATGCGGTATAGGTGAATTGGATAAGCTAAATTGTCCGTAGTGTATGTGTGTGAATGAGTGTGTATGGGAGTTTCCCAGTGATGGGTTGCAGCTGGAAGGGCATCCGCTCTGTAAAACATATGCTGGATAAGTTGACGGTTCATTCCGCTGTGGCGACCCCAGATTAATAAAGGGACTAAGCCGAAAAGAAAATGAATGAATGAATGAATGTATAAACAGTAAGTAATTTAATGCCCTCCTACATATACGATAGGTTATTCGTAATTTCATATAATATATACACATATAATATAACCACAATTTGTTATATCATTATAAAGATAATCATGTTTATATAAACCATATAAATGAGGAGGACTTCCCTCCTCCTGAATCCCCGGGTCTGAATGCAGACACAGTGGATAGCAGTGCAGCAGGTCTCTTGCCCTATCTATTCCAACCATTAACCCTGCCGGTAATCTGGAGATAAACATGGACGAACACAGCAGCACGGATATAGGAGATGTGTCTGAATGGTATAAAGAACTCAACTGATAAAAAGACAAAGTCCGCCATTCTCCAATTCTCGTGTAGCTTTCCTGACAAAAATGCTTGCTACACACAAACAGCTTTGCTGTATCGGTGGTCCTGACAGCATCAGGGGAAAACCATGCAACAAACCCTGTGGATCATGGAAACAAACACATACGACTCTTCATGAACAGCTAAATACTGCCACGGTCTCACAGCTTGGCAGATCTGTCATCGGAAAGCACATGCTGTCATGAATAATTAAGAAGCAGGCTCTTCTCATAGGATAAGAAAACTCAGTCTATGAATAATAATGAAAACCGAGTGTCATCACTCGACTAGCAGATGAGCATTACGTCACCAATTTTGATCCCGCCCCAATAATGATTTTAAACCTGGAAGATGAAATTAGCTGACAAAACCTCAAAATTGTCCAGTTTTATCCACAATTAAAGCTAACAGGTGCTAACGTTGTCTTTATTGATGTCCAACACACACAAATCTGTTAAAATCTCAAAAGAATACTCAAGGGTTTCTTGAACCTTTAAAAGTACAGTTGGGGTTTTAGGCCTCTTTTTTTATCACTCCACAATTCAGAAAATACTACAATTTTGTATAATAAAAGATTGTATATAATTAGGCAAATTATCTATGAACAAATTTCTCTGCAAAAACAAAACAAAAACAATACAGATTTGAATGAAACTGATGTATGTAAGTGCTACCAACATGAAGATTTATGCCTAAAAAGTATTGAGAATAAAAAAAATAGGCAAAATCAACAGACACAAATTAATAAAGTGTGACAAAAAACACTTGAAAGTGTACATTAGACTGAAAAACAAGAAAGAAACACTTCCAAAAGTCCAAAATCTCAAAATTGGCAAGTGCATAAACAAAAAACATAACTTTTTTTTTGCCTGCAGTGCACAGCCTTCAATACACCAGCAAAATAAAAGATCCAACTAAAGACTCAATTCTGATGACTTTTATTCTGAAAGTGATTTCAGAAAGTGATTTCCATAAGTTGTGCCTATTTTTGGTTGACCCTGATACAGTTGGCATTGAGGTGGGCTTTTCCTTCAGGCAAGGGAGTAGGACACTACCCAGGAGTAACCATGGTGATGTGCCAGTAGAACAACGGTCATGTTCTCGTGCGGCATACAGCTTTCTTCTTTTAGCACAGCAAAACCACCTACTTCTACCTCTGTGCATCAGCTTATGCCTGACATGCTTTTTACTGTATGGATGAACAGATCCAGCATGTAAGATAACAGGGTGAATCTCACAGAAACTGTCAATAACACACCTGGGTCAAATTTCATCCTAAATAAAAAGCCATATTCTCTCAATAAATTAAGAACATAATTGAGATTTCTCAGCATTGTGACATGATATTATCATACAGTAAAATTTCAATACTGTATTATATATATATATATATATATATATATATATATATATATATATATATATATATATATACTGTGTTTTTTATGTGTGCATAAATAAATATATATGCACACAGATAAAAAATATATTAATTGTCCAGCATTTGTATGTATGCATCTATTTTTTTGTAAAACAAAACAAATAAACAAACACATACAATTTCCAAACTGTACAATTCTTGACAATGAAAATCGCATTTCTTACATTTACTATATTAAAATGTTCCAGTATCTTGTTTCCCATATGCAAAGTATGTGTTTAATACATCTGATGTGTGATTGTAATGTTATCTTTTACATGTGTTGATATATTTTTTCTGAAAGGTGTTTTTAGATTCCAACATTGTACGAATCTTTCCTTTTCTCTTCTGGCTATTACAGCCATCTACAGAGTAATCAATGAGAGCTGCTCAATCAGCTATATAATAATCTTGCAGAGAAGATATGTAGTTATTGTTATCTCATTAATAGATAAACTTCAATAATACTGTAGAACAAATAATTAACTTTGAAGGAAAAGCTTGCTGTGGCAATATGACAGATACACCGAATCTGACCATTAGAGCACATGAAAACAAAAACAGTGTAGTGTAAGCTGTGAAATCCACATTATTATGCAGTTCTGGGTCACTGATCTCTGGTTAATCATGTCTTAAAGCTGTTCAGAAACAGCATGTTGGCATCTGGCTGAACAAAGAATCTCTCTGCTAAGGTTTTGATTTCTTGAAATATCAATGTGTCACTAGCCTTGGTGAAAAGATATAGAGAAACACAAGTATGCATGCTAGATCAGAATCCACAACATATTCTAATTTCATTTATTTATTTCATGTTTGTTTAGCACTTTTCATGATACACATCATTTCAACGCAGCTTTATAGAAAGAAAACTTTTGGGCGATAGAAATAACTAAAGAAATAACTCTCTTTACCAGCAGTTGGCAGTGGAACATACTTGCCATTCAAAAAAGGAAACCAAAACTAGCAGTGCATTCCAAATGGAATATTTCAGCCTTCAAACAGCACTTCGGAGTGAAACAGTCATGGTTGGCATTTTCACTTCGAAGGGCTCTTTGGTATGAAGGAATTCAAAGGGTGCAATTGTTCCACTGGCACAAGGGTACAATTTATATAAAAATGCTATATAAATGCATATTACAATACATTACATTACATCCCAAACATGCTCAATCGGTGACATCCACGGTGAGTATGCTGGCCATGCAAGAACTGGGATGTTTTCAGCATCCAGGAATTGTGTACAGATCCTTGGGGCCATGCATTGTCGTGCTGCAAAAAGAGGTGATGTTTGTGGATGAATGGCACAACAAGAGGCCTCAGGATCTTGTCGCTATATCTCTGTGCCTTAAAATTGCCATCAATATCATATAGCTGTGTTAATATTCTATAACATATGCCTGCCCATACCATAACCCAACTGCTACCATGGGCCCTTTGATTCACAAAGTTGACATCAGCAAACCACTCACCACATGACCCCATACACGCTGTCTGCCATCTGCCATGTACAGTGAAAACCGGGATTGATCCATGAAGAGAACACCTCTCCTAGTGCCAGGTGCCATTGAATGTAAGCATTTGCCCACTCAAGTTGAGTACAGTGACAAACTGCAGTAATGTCGAGACCCTGATGAGGATGACTGGCATGCAGATTAACTTCTCTGAGATCGTTACTGTGAGTTTGTGCAGAACTTGTTTGGTTATGCAAACAGATTGTTGCAGAACTGTCAGGGATGGCTGGTCTGAGATTATTTTTGGAGGTGAAGATGCTGGATGTGGTTTTGAGGCAGGTTCGATGTACTGGCAAATTCTCTGAAATGCCTTTGGGGACAGCTAATGGTAGAGAACTGAAAATTTAATTTATGAACAACAGCTCTGGTGGACATTCTTTCTCTCAGCATGCCAATTGCACGCTCCCCCTAAACTTGCAATATCCAGCAACTTTGCACAGCTGTCTAACATTACAGAGGCCACAATCAACAACCTGGTCAACGTTATGTGTTGCACTGCTTGATTGTGACCTCCAATCCAATAAAAAAACTGCACATTTTAGCATTTTAGAGTTGCCTTTTATTGGTGGCCAGCCTAAGGCACACCTGTGCAATAATCATGCTGTCTAATTAGAATATTGATATGGTACACCTGTGAGGTGAATAGATTATCTTTAAAGGAGAATTTGTCACTAACACTAATTTAGACAAATGTGTGAACAATATTTAAATTAAATGGGGCACAAGAGCATTTAGTTTATATTTTTGTTGAGTGGAAAACTAACAATAATAAAAAAAAAAAAATTACTTTCAGTCATCTCTCCAAATTTGGACATGAGTGAGATCCACCATCCTCTCCACCAATAAGCTGGTGTGTGGTCTGGCACAAAATGGCTGCTGTTGCTTCATCCAGGGAATGCTGCACACTGGTGGTGGTTGTGGAGATTGCCCCCCAACATCTTTGAGTAACCAGAAAAGGACTGGGTTAGAAACCTTGGATTTTTTTTTTTTGATGAAGGCCTAAAGTTTGACCATCAAATAAACTTGTTTTTACAACCTGCTTTTTTCAACTATGGTTACCATCCATAGTAAAGCCCTTTCTTTCTTTTAAAGACTTTAAAAATGTTATTTAATTTGTCAAATCTAAGCTATTGCAACTCACTTTAGTTTGATATTAGCCAGTCAGCTATTTCCCGTTTACAACAAGGACAAAAAAGACTTGTATCAGACTTTGTATCAGATTGAACCTTCGGTTGTCCAATAAGGATCGGTTGTGTATCCCAAAATCAAGATTTAAATGTAGGGGAGACCATGCTCTCTGTATTCCTGGCCTGATAAGTAAGACAAGTGCCTTCCACCAAAATCTTAATGTCTAGATTAAAAATTTTTTGTTTCCAAAAGCATTTGGCTGGAGGTGTGACTCCTTTTTAACTTGTTTGTTGTTGTCTGTTTAACTTTCTGTTAACTTGTTGGAAAGCACATTGGTCAACGAAAGTAGAAATTGTGCTATACAAAAATAAATTCATTGTGAAGTTGCTTATAGTCCAGTGTAAAGTTTCCACAGTTTGTGATGATTTGGGGTTCATGTCATCTGCTGATGTTCGTCCACTGTCAAGCACAATGTCAATGCAGTGTTTACCACAGGATTCTAGACCCCTTATATTTCCTTATGCTGACAACTTGGAGATGCCAGAGATACCAATTTCCTTACGCAATAGGACTTAGCACCAAAACTTCTCCTATCTGGTTTGTTGACCATGATTAATGGCCAGCCAACTCGCCTAACCAAACACTAGAGAATCTATGGGGTATTGTTAAGAGGAAGGCCAGACACATCCAACCAAACAATACAGATGAGCTGAAGGCTCTCACTATTGTCTACAAATTTTATGCCCCTGACTGGAGTAAAACGCTTTTTACTATGTCCACTATTGGAATAAGTGACAGTATGTTTACAGATGAAATTATCATTCACACATGCTATCAGATGAATTCTACTTTGAAAAGCTAAGTGCGTTTGACTGTGCAAAATATAAAACCCAATATATAAATTAAGTATACACAGATTCACGAAACATCAAACTTTACTGTGAAGTCAATAAAACAGTTTCATGAGATTCAGTTGCATGCAACAAACATTTTTCCACATTTGGGAATCATTTACTGCCCACTCATGGTTTGAAAATTTTGTAAGGCTTTGAAGAGGGGAAAAGTGCATACATTATTACAAATGTACTGGAAAATCTCTGATCTGTATACAGGAACAGCATGATGCTAAACCCTTTCTGTGTCAGCCTGAATGTGCTAACCTATTTGATGTTGATGGTGAAATGCATCTTTGTTTTTGTCTTGCCAAAACGCAGGTAGATGTGCAGTACAGCCCCAGATATTAAAAAGAAAATGGATACTAAAATTGGATGTGACTGAAATGGTAATGCCCTAAAGACCTACAGCAGTCTCAGCTTTATTTATACTTAGGATTATATCTCCACAGGTTTGCATGAGATGATTTTTCCCTTTCACCAGGCTGATAAATATATCAAGCACATGGAAGCAAATGTAATCAGCAGCAGACCCTTTTGAGTGACCCGTGCAAAACCTGCGCTTTATTCTTCCCAATCTCATTAGCCACTGATGCAGGCGCTGTTGTTCCCTCTACTGTGCTAGAGACATAATAAATGCTTATGGGACCTTATAATGATTCTCTCCTAGCCAGGAGTGTTTGTGCATCTGTTTATGTGGGTCTGGCCAAAACAAAGAAATCAAGTCACCAGTGATGAGAAATCCAAATAATGGAAGAGAATCTCATTGATGCCTGATCAATATTACATGATAGAAGAGACAATCAGTGAGCCCTAAAGCATGCATTTACAAATACAGTTCTGAAATTAGTATATATTGTAGATGCTACATAAGCAGAACATCTTTAGCACTGCCAGTTGAAAATCAGATTTGTTATATCATGTACTATCTCAATATAATTCTTAATATTTTCTGAGAAATACCTCATATTTAAATGATTCATTACAATAATAGAAAAATAAAATTGACTAAACATTATACAACATTGGGATGGGAATCTATAGGCACCTCAGCATCGGATCAGATTCAGATTTCTTCAGAAATATTCTGTATATAATATTTTATGTTTTTTTTTAAAGTTTATCAATTTCCATTATTAAATTTATTTGTTCACTTTAATTTACTTACTAATGGACCACACAACGCATAACGGTTTGGCACAGTACAGTATGGTACACATTTATTTCCATTTCCTCATTCAAAGGTACCAAAATACTGTGCCGTACCTTACCATTTTTTTTGGCTCCTAAGGGTACCTAGCACAACAGTACAGTACCAAAAGAGTGGAGCTAGCCAATGCCAATGTAAGCATTACTTCTGCTTTCTGTTTGTGGTGCTCTGGCAATAACTCTTTCAAAATTATGGTAGGCTAAACATAATTGGCTAAATATAGCTTCAAAACATATCAACCATACTACACAAAGTTTTGTCATGAAACTCTATTGGCTGATAATGTCAGGATTATGCCACTTCGGTCTTGTTAATTCTTGTTAGTCCTGTCTTGTCTAGTATGTTGTGCTCGGCTCGAGTTTTCTCGGGTCGAGCATTCATATTTCTCATCATTGTCTGTCTTTGTCATTGTATGAGCGCCGTCTTGGCTGTGCTTGGGCCGTGGACGCTCCTGCTTGATGCGGGCGCACAAGGTCTGGGCGTGCTCGGGATGCGCACTCTCGTCCTGGTGTGTTTGTTGTTTTGTTCGTGGCATGGTGTTTTCGTTCTCAGCGCTCCAGTCTAGTTGGTTTTGGTTTTGGTTGGTACTGGGATCGGAAACATGCATGCTGCATGTGAGTGCATGGTAAGTTTTTTCATTTATCATGTGCTAGTGTCTTGCGTTCTGTTGGTGTTGTTAAAGCACATGGCCTGGTGTTTACATTGTGGCCGCGTGCTTTAGTGTCGTGTTTCATGTGAACAGGCGGTTAATGAGTTCTCTCATTGGCTGCATGTTCTAGTCCTGTATGACTAGAACATGGCTCGTGTTGTTTCTTTGTGTCAGGGCTTGTGTTGTTTTTTTGTGTCATGTGCTCTGCTGTCTACTATTGTCTAGTCCCACCCTCCTTGTTAACACATTATTAGTTTATTCAGTTCACCTGTTCAGCCCTGCTCTTCCCTGTCAGCCCAGTTTGTTTGTTTAGTTGCTTTTGTTAATGGTTTCCCCCTTGGGGTTGTTTTTGTTCTCCTTTTGTTTTATTTTACAATTAATAAATACTTATTTTAGTTCTGCATTTGAGTCCTCATCCTTTCCCCAACCTCAACCATGACAGATAAATCCGTGTATATCTGCAGTGCATATTCGGATACCCTCCTCCACCCCAGCTCCACCTTTGTATAAATCTGCTTCAAGGGTTACATATATGTTGCAGCAACAGTGTGTTATATACTTAAATTGCATTTCTGTGAATAAACCGGCGCCAAGTCTCAGTACTTGCTCTGGACTAATAATCAAAGCAGCAGCAGCATAGCAGATCAATGCTACCAAGACCAAAAACATAAACATTACCTTATACATTTTCATAACCATACTAAATATCTCAGAGAGTTGTCATCTGGCATCTGACCAGCTGCATGAGCTGGCACCACTGCATTGCTTTGTCAGCCATGTGCAAGTATCCTTTATTGCCCAGCTTTGAATTTCCTAAATTGTCTTCATCAGTCCGTTCTTAATCTCTGGAGTCTTCTTGTTTCCCAAGTCCCCTTCGTTTCCTTCTCCAAGTCTCCTTTAGCAGCCATCACCAAGGTTTCTCAATCTACTTCATCAGCCATCTTTAAATATTCTGAGTCTCCTTCATCAGTCAAGACCCCTTTGTCCCCTTTTTTGGCTAGCTCTGAGTCTCCGGTATCTCCTCCATCATCCAGCTCTGAATCATCTAAAACAAATCCATGTCCTCCTCTCTCGCCTACTCTCCAGATATAAACCAATTCTTCATCCTAGTCTCCATTGGTTTTTGTTATTAAGGTCACCCTCAGTCAGCTTCACCTGGTACTGTCGATTCACGTCACGATTTCCAGCCACCAGCTGCATTTGGGCAGGTGCATCGCCTGTTTCTGCATCCAGCTTCCAAGATCCAGACTTAGCCTCAGCCCTTTGATCCATTGGCTCTAGCTTGGCCAGTAGTTCACCTACCTCCACTTCATGACTCCAATCCTCTGGCTGCATCTTGTCCCTCGTTCCTCTGGATCCGTTGGGCTCCTCATTTCCCTCTGCTCCACTTATGTCCTCAGTCACTCTGGCTCCACATTGTAAGATCATTTTGATTTCCTGATCTCCTTATGAAGCTAAAATTTAGGAAGCATGGACAATCTGATCTCCCCTCTTTCCTAAGGAACTCTCAAAAACAGATTTCATGCAATAAAACCATAAAAGTTTTAAATCTGGAAAGAAGACATAGGAGAAAGCCATTTTTTAGCTTTCCCCATGACCCATCCTGAGCCTCAATTCTCCTCTCTAATTCATTTCCTCTACCTGAGCTCAGGTTACTAAAAAAAGTTATATATGTTATGTATGGACCAAGTGGCAATGTATACTGTTGAACTTTTTCATGTACAGTTAGATTCCCAACATCTACAATGGCACCAGATACTTCATATTCCAGCACTTTGGAGAGAAACCATTTTACAACTACTACCATTTTAGCTACTATGGCTGTAGCGATGCAGTACATTCCTAAATTGTGGGAATTGCAATCATGGTCTTTTGGCTGCTGTGGCCTCAGACAGATCACACTGCTGTACTGTAAGTTTGAAGGAGGCCCTTAAAGAAAACTGGAGGAATGGAAGTTAGACACTGTAGGAATGTCATGCATCACAACAGATAATGCATCAAATAACAAGAAAGCATTTGTGAATTACACCTGGATTCCTTATTTTGGATACAATCTCCACCTTGCTGTGAACAAGGCATTATAAAATAGATATAAACAGGGTGTCTGCAGTGCTGACAATGCTTTGAAAAACTACTTCTGCCTCCACAAAATTACCAAGACTTTTACAACAGCTGACCAAAACCTACCCCCCCCCCCACACCCCCCCAAAAAAACCCAGAAAGATCTGTCCTATCCAGACCACAAACTTATTCATGATGAACCCACTCACTGCAATCCTTTATATGAAATGGTTGAATGTTTCTTGGAGCAGCAGCAAACTGTTTGTGCTGTGCTGGCTAAAGATGAGGAAAAAATGGTATATGATGTCAAAAGACTCCGACATTACAGTTTTAGGAACTGTTAAAGCAGTTTTTAAGCCTCTCAGTCCTTTCACAGATGCCCTTAGTGGGGAAAACATACCACCCTGTACTCAGTCTTGCCATTACTCTGGAAGATATGTGAGTACTTCAGTTATGAACAAAGTGACTTTGCATTAGCCCAGGAGATGAAGAACAATATAAATGAGTACCTCCGGCATTGCTATGATCACCAGAGATTAGAAGGGATAATGTGTTTACATTATATTCTGCTGGTGTTTTAAATATGGTACTCAAAACAGTTTCTGTTTTACTTGTTGGTTATGGTAACCTTGACCAGAATGTTCTTATTTCTATCCCAGCAATGTTTTAGTGCTACTTTAGAACCACTTTGCCAGTACTTTGGGTATTGAAAGACAAATAACTGATCTAAAAGTAGGCCCTGGCTCCAAACCAACACTTGAACTGCCTTTGGTGGAAAAGGGGTATTATAGTTTTAATAAGTTTATTTATTTATATTTTTTCATAAAATTTTTATTAAATTTGGGATTTGTTAAAAAAGCACTTCTTTGTTGTGCCCTTTTATAGTAGCAGTTACTGTACATGACAGTACACTCAATTTAAGTTTGTTATTATGGTAGATTTCAGGAAACTCTCCCTGGAGCTGTCATTGCATTCACTGCAGTTTATTAATTATTAATCATTAATCATACCATGTGCCAGATTAACGCAAAGACTAATCTGTTCCATTTTGAACTGCATTAAAATGTTTTTAAACCGGTGTCTGGATATACTGTTTGTTCTCCATTAGTACTGGGTCAAAATGATATTTTTAGGTGTTACATTTAAGCTTGAATTGCTTTAATGCAAGAATATTTGTATTTTAATAAATGCCTGGTTTTGTTCTCTGTTGATGTTGTTATTGTTTTTACTGTATTAGCATGTTTACTTGGGTCCTAGAAATCATAGTGTTGTTGTTGTGAATCGGCTTTTGATGTCAGTGATGCCAATTACCAGCGTAATAGGATCATTTATTGCAAATTTAATCAGTTCTCAGCTGATGCCTCACCCCACAATTCAGTTTATTGTGTAAATGGTTCTTGCATGTGCAGAATGCGACTAATCAGATTTAGCCGTTTCCCTGTGGAAAGATCATGCTATCTTATATGCATTTCATTACACCGAGCTTATTGACTGAGTAGGGTCAGCTGTAGCTGCTGCGACATGAAGTCACAGCATAACATGTTGCTTATTATTATATGAATTAACATCAGAAAAGACTCTTCGTAGGAAGAATGACATCAATATTGTTTGTTTCCTAATGTTGAAATGTCTAAGTGAGAGCAGAATGATATGAGAGTCCACTCAAAAGATACTTTGAGATTCATTAGGCATGAAAATATTAATGAAAATAATTGAACCTTTACTTAGTCATTCGAATCACTAAAATAATAAGATAATACTATTGATTGATTGATTCATTGATTCATTCATTTCTTTCTGGGGGAGCAGTGCCAATCTATCAGTGTACCATTATCTGGTCATTTTCATGACAATTATTCTATATTTGTATGCATCTTGTGATGACTACTTCCAGCAGCTCAAACTGGTTTCTTGAACATGTCAGTGGCTATGTTACCATCAAAAGATGTGAATTAAATTTAAGCGCAAAACTGGAATATCCCATAAAAGATTTGGGAATAATGCTGCATTTCAATCCACCGAGTCAAAGAGAACAAAATCGTCACTCCCTGATAAACTGGCGCCAAATATCAAAAAGAAAAATGGAATTCGCTGAGGTAGGAGAAGCTGCGTGAGTCTTTTTCTTATATAATAAATTACTTGGACCACAGAAGACAAAATGCAATGAACACGTGGTGAATTTTACAGGCGTGAGATGCTCTTTGGGAGCACAGATGCTCAAGATAGTTCTGGAGATGATAATAATATTGAACCACTGGGGTGATGGTTGACCCGCTGGTTTGCCCATTAATGCTATTTTTATCATCAGATGATATCTTATAACAAAATCACATGACATTTTTTAATGCGCATACTGGAATTTATTCGGTAAAAGTGTTTCCATTGTAGTTTATGCATATTTTTTTTTATTGGATAAAAAGTTTATCTTACTCAGTTGTGCTCATATTTGTTTTTATCTACATTTTCACAATTTATGCGGATCTTGGCATTTCCATCCAGAGTTTTTTTTATGCAATATTCCAACATGAGCATAAAAATAGGTGGATGGAAACATAGCTAATGAGTTGGCTTCCAGTCACCAGATCTCAATCTAGTAGAGAAGAGCACCATTGGGATGTGATAAATGGGAGATTAACATCATGGATGTGCATCTGAAAAATTTACAGCAAGATGGTGATGCTGTTATTTCAACATGGACCAAAATATCTAAGGACTATTTCTGGTTGAATTGATGCCATTATGAATTAAGCCAATTCTTAGGAGAAAAGGATGTACCCAATAAAGTGGCAAGTGAGTATATTCCCCACACTGCAGTACACTAGACTTAACATTATCAGTGATCTAGAGAGTAAATCAATTAATTTTTTGATTGGACTGCTAAAAAACATTTTATTCCTATATAAATATGGATTAAAAATGCTAAACACTTAACTAGATGATAACCCAGCAGGAACCTTGATGTTAAAACTAAAAAATATATTAAAAATGCTAATCAATAATCGAAAATGCTAATGCTACATCTAACATTGGAAATAAAAAAATGGCAAAAATTTATTACAGAACTGTCCTGTAATCGATTTTTGATGTGTTTTATGACAGTTTGATGTCGTTTTGAAGTCAAGGTACATAAAATGCATTGTAGGTAAACAAAATCCAGTGTAAATTTGTAACTGAAGCTTTCCGATGAATACAACTTTTCTTATATTACAATACCTTTTGTGTTGTTACATGCATGGTCAAAAGGGCATCAATGTGTGAATATCAAATGGACGACATGTTTTTTTTTTTTTGGTCAATCTCAATTTGATGTCATTTTGACATAAAGTTGCCTGCAGGGAACTGGATGCTATTCATACAAACAAATAAGATCATGTGATTACCACTTGTTGCATAATGTGTATAGTTTTACATGCAGTATACAGTATATACTGTGTAGAGTTCATTCAATTGTAAGCTAGTATTCCATTTTGAACAGTAAACATGATGTACTTTGATGTGATTTTATTGACCTGGTCTGTTTCCTTAAAAATCCACCATGAGATTTGTTTGGCTATATTGATTGCAAGGAGCTCATCGTATTAGGATTCAGTGCTCATCCAAGACCCTTCTGTAGTGAGAACCCTGAGTTGAGGTGTTTACAACTGAAAGCATGGATTGTAACTTCAGATCACACAAGTCTTTTGATACTCTGCCTGTTTCTTTGTGTTCTTTTCAAGGATTTTTTTTGTAATTACATTTTGGACTGAAGAAGAAAAATCCATTTCAAGACAAAGTTATGTGGACAGGATTTTTGTCTCCATCCAAATCTTAAAATGTGACTTACCATACATTGCAAGATTACATAAATGGTTTCTGAAAGGATTCCTGTTTCCATCCCAGACCTGCTAAAACAACATTTGGGATGATGTGCATTGAGACCTTACAGCTGGTTTGTCCAATTATACAATCACATGACATGTCAAACCAAATCACATACAGTAAGTTTATTTGGTTACACTTTATTTTAAGGTACAATTAAGACCTTAGTGCAGAAAAACTAATTTGGTCCTTGTTAATATTTAGTAGTTAGGTTTATGGTATTGGGTGGGATTAGAGATGTAGAATAAGATCATACTTTATAAGTACTAATAAACAGCCAATATCTTAATAATAAGCAGGTAATAAGCCATTAGTTAATAGTGGGAATTGGTACAAAAAAAATGTGGCAAAAAAGTGTTTTTCATTTATTTATGGTTGTGAATTGCATTATGGGAGGTTGATCTCTGCACTGTCAACTTTTGATGTTGAAAATTCAACTCTACAGTTTAACAAAGTGACTTTTATTGACATTTTAGTAGTTTGAAATAATATAATGTATAAGAAATAATATATAGAAAAATAAGTCTGTAAAATAACAGAAGGTTTTTGTACCGTAATATACAACACCAACCCAGGCAATATATCACTATAGACTATTAAAATTGTTTATAAAAGTCCCTTTTTCAAACTTTTCATGTCTAAAAGTTATTGGAAGAAAGACCAAGGTTCCATAATGCAATTCAAAAGCATAAATAAATGGGAAAAAATAAAAACATGAATCACAAAATACGAAAAACAGCTAATTTATGTATGTATATATATATATATATATATTACTTTTTACAGTTTACTTAAATTAAAGTGTTACATTTATTTTGTATTTTTATGTTACTTTATTTCAAAGAAATTGATGAGGTTTCAACTAAACCTCATGTTTTTTGTCAGTTAGACTAAAGTTAATTTGATAAAACTAAATTTTAGGCAATATGCATTTTTACAGTATTGCTGCACATATTCAATATACACTCACCGGCCACTTTATTAGGTACACCTGTCCAACTGCTCGTTAACGCAAATTTCTAATCAGCCAATCACATGGCAGCAACTCTGAGTATTTCAGAAACTGCTGATCTACTGGGATTTTCATGCACAACCATCCCTAAAGTTTACAGAGAATGGTCTGAAAAAGAGAAAATATCCAGTGAGCGGCAGTTCTGTGGGCGCAAATACCTTGTTGATGCCAGAGGTCAGAGGAGAATGGCCAGACTGGTTCGAGCTGATAGAAAGGCAACAAATAACCACTTGTTACAACCGAGGTATGCAGAAGAGCATCTCTGAACGCACAACACGTTAAACCTTGAGGCGGATGGGCTACAGCAGCAGAATACCACACCGGGTGTCACTCCTGTCAGCTAAGAACAGGAAACT
Source organism: Danio jaintianensis (assembly GCA_903798115.1). Classification (NCBI taxonomy): domain Eukaryota; kingdom Metazoa; phylum Chordata; class Actinopteri; order Cypriniformes; family Danionidae; genus Danio; species Danio jaintianensis. The sequence continues at coordinate 12,687,955 of CAIGQV010018170.1, forward strand.
GAGGCTACAATTCACACAGGCTCACCAAAATTGGACAATAGAAGATTGGAAAAATGTTGCCTGGTCTGATGAGTCTGGATTTCTGCTGTGACATTCGGATGGTATGGTCAGAATTTGGCGTCAACAACATGAAAGCATGGATCCATCCTGCCTTGTATCAACGTTTCAGGCTGGTGGTGGTGGTGTAATGGTGTGAGGGATATTGTCTTGGCACACATTGTGCCCATTAGTACCAATTGAGCATCGTGTCAACGCCACAGCCTACCTGAGTATTGTTGCTGACCATGTCCATCCCTTTATGACCACAGTGTACCCATCTTCTGATGGCAGGATAACGCGCCATGTCATAAAGCGCGAATCATCTCAGTTCCTTGAACATTACAATGAGTTCACTGTACTCAAATGGCCTCCACAGTCACCAGATCTCTGATCAACTGCATGATGCTATCATGTCAATGTGGACCAAAATCTCTGAGGAATATTTCCAGTACCTTGTTGAATCTATGCCACGAAGGATTAAGGCAGTTCAGAAGGCAAAAGGGGGTCCAACCCGGTACTAGTAAAGTGTACCTAAAAAGTGGCCGTTGAATATGTGTGCTTTTATTGTAGTTTGTCACATGTAGTCATCAAAATGATTAGCGTTAATTGAGTTTATGCATATCTTGGCATCCCTTTTTTTTTTTTTTTTTGCAAAAACCCTAAAATGTGCTTAAAATAAAGTGAATGAAAACATAGCTAACTTAAGCTAAACTGCATAATTAAAGTTGACAATTAAAATGAGTTTCTTGACTATAATATATTCGCCGCTTTTTCATAACACATTTAAACAACACAACAAAAACATTGTAATTGGCTCATTTAACCCATGATTTGCTTGGCTGTTGTTTTCTCTGCTTTCAACTCCGCTGCTTCCTTTAAATGGCAGCAGCATCGATCTGCTTGAGTGTGTCTATTGTACTGGAAAATGAAGACTCTTAAGGTTGCGCAGGTGCTCTCGCTTTAAAAGAGAGGAAAAAGAGGGAAAAGGGCTTCTTGACTGACTGGCTAATTATCATTTTCTTGAGATATTTTAGGCCTATAAAATGGAACAAAATGAACCACAATATTAGAAACAATTAGTTTAACCGTGTCATATGTTCATGTACTTTAGGTTTGAAGAATAAGTGTACAATGAGCAAGGTTTAAACGCAAAAAAACATGACTGCCTATATATCAAATAGTATCATCTGATATCATCACTGCCAAACAGTACCAATAAAGCATTCTGACCGACTGATCTGCACTTCTTATATTCGAGTATTATATCTTCATTAAGATGTATTGCTTAACATGTTTTGACATTTTCAATCTGTGTTGAATAATCCTTCTAAAGGTCACAGTCATCCATGAGCTCTTTTTACTGTGTGCTTAGTGTACAGTATGTACCACATGCACAATGATTCACCACCTCACAGCACATCCAAACAGAAAATGAAGTAAAATGGTGATAGTACTTCAGGCAGATTGTGGTGTGTGGTGCTTTGATGTTGGTGCAACAGTAAATAGACGGCCTCCACACCAAGCTGTTTTGTTGAATGTCATGCAGCACTTTAAAAAAGAGCCCACTTACAGAAGTCCTTTTCCACATCTAAGGCATCAGGGGAAAATAATGAAAATTGTCTGAGGCTTTTCTTCTGCAGATGTAAGAACATTCCTAGAGATGAGTCAAGATGAGAAGTAAAAATGAATAAATGGCTTGGTAATTTGGTCATATAGACATGGGTGATATTTTTTTTTCCAAGAAAAGACATGAATGAAAACATAATTGAATGACTACTCCTTTTTCAAAATTGAATGCATAATAGAATAAAAACAACACTCATTGGAAATACTCTGTGCTTCAGTCTACATTTTTGTGAAATCGCAGTTTCTACAGTTGCTTTTGAGAACACAATTTATTTGGGTTGAGGGAAAGATTTAGATTGGTGGAGAAAAGGGTGATTCTGAAACGTTAAGCAAAACGTACCCTAAGTAACATATTTCAGATTCACAAAAGGGTAGACAGCGTCCTCTAGTGAATTTCTCATCTGAACGAAATGTACCAGGAAAAACATATTTTAGGCTTCACAAATATGTAGGCTGAAGCACAATGAGCACAATTTCCAATGAGCCTGGGCTGAATAAAATATTTTAAAATAAAAATCAATAAAATATGTAATGATGAAAATAATGTGTTTTAATATACTTTTTTTTGTAACAATTTGTGATTAAATTCTAAAAGAATTTTAAAAAATTAATTAATTAATCAGGCACTAAGCCGAAGGAAAGTAGGTGAGTAGGTGAGTATTAGAACTGTGTATACTACTTATGAGGTCCGATTTCTAGTTCATTGATAGTTCATTGAAATGTATTAAACTAAACTAAACTAAACTAAAATAAAATAAATAAGCATAACTTTATTTTGGGTTTCAGACTTACCTCATATCACAGTCATTTTCTGACCACACTGGATGCTTGCATATGCCACGCTTAGAACAAGCCAAATAAGACATGTTCTTATGAAATTACATATGCTATATGTGGCTTTGTAGATTTCTGGGGCTTCACACCATCAAACCTTCACTGCCCTCATCTGGTTTGATCTGACAGACTTCAAACGCATCCATTTTTAATTGTGCATACAGATTTGAGCATTAAACAAAAAGAACATCAATAATTCCTAACCTGCCCCACACCGCGTGAGAGGCAGGAATTACTAATAGTGTGTTCTGAGGGCTAGTCAGAGTCGAGGGTATCATGCTGTGCTGGCTTTTGTGAAATAAATTAACACCTGGTCATCAGCACTGTGAAATCCTGTCCCTATGAGATGTGTTAGAGGTTTACACCTGTGTAAATGAATAGCACTGGGAGACAACTGAGTGTAATTGATTCCTTCACATCAGAGATTTGGGAAAAGTTATAAAGATGAGATGTGATAACATTGACAGTGTCAGACATTATTATGTACCATGAAACATGAATGGCCTGAGATTTCAAATTATTACACTCAAAGCAAGAAACATTCAAAAGTATAAAAAATTCATGTCATTATTACAATTTTTACCACTACAAACTTCTCTTCCAGTGGGTGTGATGTAACCTTGATTTCAGCCATAACATTGACAAAATTATCATGATTATTGTGACGGTCCTGATTTTATATGTAGCCAACATAATGAAATGACGTATTCACCTAAACATTCACCTATAAACATTCCAACAAAAGAGTCATGGGGCTTTTAAGTCACTTCAATACATCTGGATCTTCTAAAGCTTCAGGGAAATGTTTTTTGATTAATGTTTCTGCATATACATTGCACATTCTGGTTAATTGTAATTTAGAGTGTGGATATATGAGGACACACGGGAGAGTAAAAGCTGGAGAATTCCAGAGGGAAACACTCTCTAGACTATGAAAAGAAATACTGTCATCCAGAGTTTTCTCTAAACCAAATCTACAGAAAAATCAGATACTGTGGGAGTGGAAGGTGCAAATAAGGCAGAACAGGGTACAGAAGAAGTAGTGGAAGACAGAGGAGGAGATGCAGTGGTGTAAGAAAGGAATATAGAAATTAATGACAAAGAGCTAAAAAGAAGGGATAAAGCAGAGGAAATCCAGCATGAAGTGAGCAGAGGTGGAAGAGAGTTCAGTCATTTGAAGAAATTGAGATTGAAACCCTGTTTTGTTGCTGCACCCTGTATGTTGTTCATTGTTACTGTAAAGCAAAACATATTTCAATTATATAATGTAAAATCATTTAAAGAACCATATTTAACTTTGCTTATTATGGGCACAGTCCGTGTAAAAAAACACTTAAGCCAAACTTCCTGCAGTAGTAGCTGTATATGAATGGTTAGATCAGTGGTTCTCATTTCCGGTCATCAGACCCCGGCCCCTTGCCTGCACATTTTGTATGTCTTCCTTACTTAAAACACGTCAGATCATCAGCTCGTTAACAGAGAGATTCATGAACTGATCTTTGTGTGTCAAATAAGAGAGACATACAAAATGTACAGGGTGGGGGGGGCCCGAGGAACAGAATTGAGAACCACTGGGTTAGATACACTGTATTGCCAAAAGTGTTGGGATATGCATGAACTTTAATAAAATCAGAATCTTAATCTGTGGGGTTTAATATAGAGTTGGCTCTTTTGGGAAGGCTTTTAACAAGGTTTATCGGAGTTTTGTGACCATTCTTCTAGAAGCACATTTGTGAAGTCAGGCACTGATGTTGGACGAGAAGTCTTTGCTCTAATTCATCCCAAAGATGTTCAATAGGGTTGAGGTCAGACTGGTCAAGTTCCTCCATACCAAACTCACTCATCCAAGTTGGGAGCATAAAATTATCCAAAATGACTTAATATGCTGAGGCATTAAGAGTTGATTTGTCTACAAATAAGGGTTCAAGGCTAAACCTTGATAAACCACCCCACATGATAATCATCCATCCCCCATCTCAAACGTATCCATTGGATTGCTAGACAGAAGCATAATTCAAGAACATGTCTCCGCTGTTTTAGAGTCCAGTGGTGGCATACGTTACTCCACTGCATCTATTTTGCTTTGCACTTGGTGATGTAAGGCTTGAATGCAGCTGTTCGTCCATGGAAACCCATTCCATGAAGCTCTCTATGCATGATTCTTGAGCTAATCTGAGGGCCTCATGAAGTTTGGATTACTGTAGCTATTGATTCGGCAGAAAGTTGGTGACTTCTGTGCACTGTGCACCTCAGCACATGCTGAGCCCTCTCTTTAATTTTATGTGGTCAACCACTTTGTGGCTGAGTTGCTGTTGTTCCCAATTGCTACTACTAACTGTTGACTGTGGGATATTTAGTAGTGATGAAAATTCATGATTGGACATATTGCACTGTTGGAAACACAGTACAACATGGGGGAAACTCTGATTATAAAAATACCAATGTATGTGGTAAGGAGATGGAGACAGAAGAGGAGGAGCTGAAAGACAACAAGAAAGGGGAATGGGAATGAATAGTAGAAAGGGAAATAGAAATGAGAATGAGAAAGATAAAGGAGAATGGGAAGGAAAAGAGGAGTGCAGCACATAAAGGAATTCCACCACTCCAGTTGTGGACGTTAGGCACTCCACAATTATAGGCAAAGTCCATAAACAGTATCCCCAGCAAGCAACTAATCAAAGTCTTCAGACTAACTAGTAACGTCTAGGTAAGTAAAATGGATCTGGTTATATCTAAACTCAGTATGTTGGCCCTCAAGAAACAGGGATGAACACCCCTTGGTTAAAGCATTCCAGGGACATCTATCACTCTTTTGCATCAGTGAGAGAAAATGTTGTCATGTAAATCTTCCTTGGCTGTTTTACAACATGAAGGGTTACTGTAACACCACAGTGTCTTTGACATGACTGATATGTGCTGTTTAGTTTCTTCGCATATCTGTTGCTAAACATCCAGCCCTGACATTCTAACACTGTATTGTTTCCATTGTGCTATAGTCAACAGGGAAATTGCTGCCAGTATCTCATAATGTGTTTTCCCCTGTCTGGTTGCTTGTTATGAACCAACAGTTGTGTGTTCAGACCTTGGAACGTGTGATCAATATACAATAAAATCATATGTGCCCCTGAAGCAAAGTACTTAATCCTAGAAGGCTTCAAGGTGGCTGTCAATGTCATAAATGTGTTTAATATGTTTTGGATTAAAAGTGTCTGTCCAGTGACAAATAACTGAATCTGACCAAAATTTCACACTGTTAGGTAATACAGAGCTAAAAATATATACAGTATAGAGTATACAGCAGATTTTCCAAGCTACTATCAGTTGCAAGAATTTAATTGGAACGCAGAGATGCATGTTTTCTGAATCATCCAGGACACCTGTCTCATCATCATCATCATCATCATCATCCAGCAGTCTCAAGGACAAGTTGAGAAGAAGCAATTATTTAGTGATGGGTGGCAAAAAAGAACATTATCAATGTTTGTGTCATGTGGATACCTCAGAATGATTTGTGCTGACAGTGAGATTCTGATGTATAGTGATGATCAATGAAGGAAAGGTCAAAATTAGGAAAGACACAGTTTTTTTTTTTCAGTTGAAATGTAATGGGTATAATTTAGACTTAGATACTTAAAGAATATTAAAAAAAATGTCCATATTGAAATCTGACTTATGATTGTTGTAATATTATGACATCCAATCTGCAATTTCATCGGATACTGTCATGACTGTTATTTGTTTTGCTCTCTCTAGTTATTGGGTCCTCCACGCACCTGCTGGTCATTTTGATATTCAGTACTGATGGAGTCACACCTGGATCCACTTGGCTTAATTGTAATGCTATTTATGTCCCTGTATTGTTGAGCCTAGTGCTTGATTACTTCTCTACATTCTGCAATTGTCTTGTCTTGTCTGTCCACCTTCTGTGATTTGTCCAGTCTCTGTCATTGTCCTGTTTGTCAGTGGTTTATGTGCAGTCTAGTGCAGCTGCCCCAGTGAAGCCCAGTCTACTCTGTCTGATGGTTTGGGTGATGGTCGCTCGTTGCTACAGCCTGTCCTCGCTCCGCTGGAGGAGTTCTTTGAGTTTTGACCATTACCAGTCCTGAGACGGCACTAAGGGCTATTGGCAGGCTGCCTGAGTTTTCCTTTTCTACTCTTTTTGTGTTAAAATAAATTCAAGGGACTGAGCTTTTTGCATACGGGTCCTATTTGATGCTTCAGATACACATGTTCAGTGTTGTTGTTTGTGTCCAAGTCCAGACTGTTGTGTTTGAGTCAGAGTAAAACATGCTGTAGCACAGAATGATTCTGAGCCAGACATAGTATGAAGACCAATATTATGAAAACCGGATTTCTGGCTTGGTCTGGATATGTTCTTTGTTGTAGCATTTGGGTGGGTTTGAGTCCCTGCAAAACAACAACAAACATTTCTAGAGAATAGACACAGAAGCAAAACTAAAGTTTAGCTAACTTGCCAGCTCAAATAGTGAAATGATTTACTGAATAATTCATATAATTGTTTTCACAGTGTAAATGGGATTTTACATTTTCTTTATATTCAAATCAGTTGCCACCACAAGAGTTGCCATGAAAACATTGCTAAAACAAACAAAAAAATGACAACAAAACAATAGAAACCATCACAGAATTAATGCACCCCATTCACTGAATTTGCTACCTGATATCCACACCTCCTAATCCTGACCTTACCCCATACATAATACTAACCCTACCCATATACTGGCAAATAAGAGAAGGTATAATCTGTCAGGATATATTTTCTGGCATTACACCAACACTAACAAACAGCCTGAAACTGTTATATAATGCCTAACCTAATAATAAAAAAAAACTTTGTATTCTGCCTTTCAGCTTGTACAAATACTTTCTTTAGTCCCTTCCAGAAAGCACCACTATGCAATATAAAATGTCTTTATTTCATGTTACATGTTAAATACAGGTGAATATATGTTGTAGAAACATAAATAAAAGGCTTACATAAATATCTGAATATATGTGATGTGCAGGACAAGTGTGTCATTGCTGTGTGGTACAACGAAAAGTGGGACGTGAAGACAGGGACAATCTTCCAATATATTTTAATTGATATTGTTTTGGCTAAACCTGGGACCAGCATGGTTTTATACATCCCAAAGGAACATCCTGACGAAAACCACACAGACATGACTAAGCATGAAGTCATGGACAAGCAGAGCCCTTTGAAGCTGCACTGAAACTGCAGGTTAGTCCTGGATGACATGGGGGTGAGTATATTATCAGGAAACTGTTGTTCTTGGTTAAACAGATCATATAATTAGGTCCATGCTAAATCAATCATTGATAAGGTGTATTAACTGTATTATCAACAATTAATGGATCATCTATTTATTGGACAAAGGTACTCTAATATTTTTGATATGGACATACTGGATGTCTTTGCTGCTACAGACTGATATTTCACTTTTACGGATGTCAGTAAAGCACACTATAGCCATAGAAATTCAAAATATTTGTTGGTGTGACAAATGACTAAATTGTCTGGCACAAGGGTCTTCTACTTAATGTAATCCAAAAATTTGGCTTTCCAGTGTCCATCGGCCAGCCCAATACTTCTACTATATCTGTTCATATCTCAATTCAATTTAATTCATCTTTATTTCTATAGCGCTTTTACAATGTAGATTGTGTCAAAGCAGCTTCACATAGAAGATTATAATGAATTGGAATGGTGTCCGTTCAGTTTTTAGAGTTTAAGTTCAGTTCAGTTCAGTGTGGTTTAAATTTTCACTGCTGAGAGTCCAAACACTGAAGAGCAAATCTATCGATGCGCAGCTCTACAGGTCCCGAACCATGCAAGCCAGTGGTGACAGCGGCGAGGAACGAACTTCACCAATTTGCGAAAGTGAAGGAAAAAAAAACCCTTGAGAGAAACCAGGCTCAGTTGGGCACGACCATTTCTCCTATGGCCAAACGTCTTGTGCAGAGCTGCAGTCTAGGCGCCGGAGGCTGGTGAACGCTGGACGTCAGCGAAGACTTGTCTGTCACTGGGGTCTCACAGGAATCAGTCTCATGCTCTCCACTCCTCCATGACCACCACAGCAGCTGCTCAGGATACGGCCTGGTCCGGGATTATGGAAACCTTGGGATCATCTCTTCACAGGTCTTGGATTGCATTAGTGGCACTGCATAGTCTCTGGGGGCCTCGGGATGAGTATCCCCAGGTGGAAATAGAGAATAAAGAGAATAATTAGTGTAGCTGCTGTTCATAGTGTATATAAACGAGATGCAAAAACCTTCGTGGAGCACATTCATGCATCATACCATTATGCAATGCATTGAGTGTATGCTTTACTAAAAAGATAGGTCTTTAATCTAGTTTTGAACAGAGAGAGTATGTCTGAGCCTCGGACATGATCAGGAAGGCTATTCCAGAGTTTAGGAGCCATAAATGAGAAGGCTCGACCACCTTTACTCGACTTTGCTATTCTAGGTACTACTAGCAGCCCTGATCTATTCATCAATTCAACTTTTCTTCAAACTGGTTTCATAAATTATGTTTATAGAAATCAGTTTACAAAATAATATAAACTTGACTTACTGCTTCACTTTAAAATGTATTGTTATAGTATATTCAGATTTATATTTGCCTGATTTCCATGCTTCAGTGAACTAAATGTGCTTGATTATAATATTGCATAAAGTTAATCTCAAATGTTTTCTTCTTAAAAACTTCTTGGGATGCTTTTCTTCTGCACTTGATACCAAGGTCTTAAATTATGCCATGTTGTTGAATTATTAACACAGCATACACTCTGTTAATAATTTTTACTGTCCGTAGTTGTTAGATTTTAGGTTGCAGAGATGGTGTGGCCTTCATGAACTCATTACAAAAAATGTAATAGTATCAATGAAATCAATCAAATGCCCATGGAGAATTTCAATGGATTTTTATATTACTTTAACAGCAATCATGGATTTGAGTGAACAGCATGACATGTTCTGACCATTCATTCATTCATTCATTTTCTTTTCGGCTTAGTCCCTTTATTAATCTGGGGTCGCCACAGCGGGATGAACCGCCAACTTATCCAGCATATGTTTTACGCAGCGGATGCCCTTCCAGCTGCAACCCATCACTGGGAAACATTCATACACTCTCATTCACACACATACACTACGGGCAATTTTTAGCTTACCCAATTCACCTATACTGCATGTCTTTGGACTTGTGGGGGAAACCGGAGCACCCGGAGGAAACCCACGCGAACACGGGGAGAACATGCAAACTCCACACAGAAATGCCAACTGACCCAGCCGAGGCTCGAACCAGCGACCTTCTTGCTTTGAGGTGAACGTGCTACCCACTGCGCCACCGCGTCGCCCCTGTTCTGACCATTTAAAGTGTTATTTTCTTTTTACTGACTTTCTGCGTAGGTTCTTTGCACAAAGCACAAATTACTGCATTGACCATGACTGACACCTCAAAAAATGTGACAGTTCACAAAATAATCACTTTGGCTGTTTTAATGACCAATTTAATCCTTAGGGATTTTAATAAAATGAAATTCAAATGCATTTAATGGTCTTTTTTCAAAATAGATCTTTGGTAACATTTCAGTTTTTTACATTAGCACGTTTCAAAATTAGTACTGTATATTATAGTTCATTTTTTTCACTTTTAAAGATTGACCTTGAAGAAAGATGTGTAATTGTGTATTGTGTGACTTTCAGTGGATGAAAAGCATCTTAGGATGACTGTGTTCTCAGTAAAAATGACTTCGAGCGCTGCTATTTTGCCATTTAAACTAGAAAAGTGAGTGACTTGGCAGTTCTGTCAGAGCAGTCTAATTTTGATTGGATTTATTTTATAATTTTCTCGTATCTCTAGTTACACGGCAGATAGGAAACCGTTGACCTCTTGTTGAAATAGTTATAGAAAAAAATACTTATGTGTGTTATATTGCTGTATCAATGCTGCCATATAACCAGGAGGTATTTTCAAAAAGAGTATGGAAATATGCTTTGAATATGAGTGTTCAGTCCAACATCACACTTGTAGAAGATACTGAAATAGGCTATGTAAAAAACATTGTTCAAAAAAGGGAAAAAACTGACCCCTCAGTGCAATTAGAATAGAAATTGTGTGTAGAAATAGCGATGCTTACCCTTTTCAGTTTTAGCAGAATTAGAGCATCTGCAGAAGGCTGGAGTGATCAAGCATGGGGATGGCTCTGCAAGTGAAGAATACTGGCGGCGTACGGATGTGTGGCAGCCTACGTGATGTTAACAAAGCTGCAATTACTGACTGTTATGTCTTACCAAACATTGATGAAAAGCTTACCAGCCTTAGGGGTGCGACAATCTTTTCTACTATTGATTTAACTAATGTATACTATCAGCTTCCTCTGCACGAAGATATCACAGCTTTCATCGCCAATGATGGCCTGTTCAGATTTCATCGAGTTCTGTATGGCCTGGCGTTGGCATCTTCTGATTTCCAAAAAATCATGGCCACCATCCTGAAGACTGTACCAGGTGTCAAAAACTACCTTTATGATCTTATACTGTATGGAGAAACAGCATGAACGCATGACTTGACCCTTAGCACTGTGTTGCAGAAACCGAAGGAAGGAGGGCTAGTGTTAAATGAGGAAAAAATTTAACTTCAGACTTCACTGCGGTTCCTGCAACACACAATCAATGCAAATTGCGTTTTACCTGAACAAGAGCATCTGGATGCTCTCCTTAAAGCTCCACCTCCACTGGATGCTGCATCTCCGCAATCTGTATTAGGATTAGTGTAGTGGTACTCAAAGTTCCTTCCTGGATTTGCAACATTTGCTTCTCAATTGCGTGAGTGCGTTAAGGAAAAAGAACTGCTTGCTTGGACAACACCATTTCAAGGACATTAAACGGATGGTGTCTAGTCCTGCCCTAGCCATTTTTGACCACAAATTTAATGTTGTATTTTAAACAGATGCAAGTGACTATGGATTAGATGCAATGTTTGCCCAAATACAACATGATGGAACAGAAAAACCAGTGGTCTTTGCTTCCCGCACACTAACTGAGGTAGAGGGTCTTTGCTTTACACTCCACACAGACCACTAAGCAGCTCATCACCTGACTGACAACAAAAGGAAAGGGATGAGCATGAACGCGGATTGCTCATTGAGCAGGATGTCTGCTTTGTTTTGATTACAATGTTGTATTTTGGCTAGTTCCCTGAATCACACAGCAGATTGCTTGTCTGGTCTTCCCATACCCACACCTGCTGATTCCTCTAGAGCATTAATTTCTTCAACTTTGTGCTGTTGTAGGGTTCTTTTCTATCAGCCCAATGATGAAATCCGATGAATGGTTGAAGGTTAAATGTGTGTAAGCCTTTTCTAGTGCTTTCAAAGAATTCTGTTATTTATTACAATTTATTAAAATTTGTTTTCAGCTCAGAATTTGACTCCAATTTTAAGTGACCGTCTAATTTAGGCCCTATTTCTAATTAGGACTGGCTCACATTTGTCGTTTATGAATCAATTTAGAGCTTTGATTTATATCTGATCCCATACTCTTCAATTATACGTTTATTAGGGACCAAACGTCACTTAGAGTTTCACGTCCCAGGTTTGCATTATTTCTCATGGACACAATCTCGACATTCTGAAGTTAGTCAGAGGATGCAGGGTTAACTAATACCTAATTAGGCCGGTTGCCTCTTACTTACTTGTACTAAAAATTTAGTTAATTTTGTAATTTCCATATAACTTGCTATCAGTTGATATCATTGATCAAACAAATTAAAAGGTCTTTATGCTGCCGTGCCTCCAGCTTCATACAGTCAAATGAGCCTTAAAACCTATAAAATCATGTCACAGCAGAGGTAGCGCAGGCTCCACATAATCTTACTTACTCCCAGGGCCATTTATATCAAAGTCGATATTTAGCTGCACCATGTTGGTGTTTCGTAGCATCTAGATTTTATGTGGTGGGTTGTTAGCCCAGTGCTCAACCCCCAACCTTTGGAGGACCAGGATATACACACATACACTACGGACCCAATTCACCTACAGCACGTCTTTGGACTGTGGGCACCCGCAGGAAACCCACGCGAACACGGGGAGAACATGCAAACTCCATACAGGAATGAAAACTGACCAAGCCTGGAATCGAACCAGCGACCTTATTGCTGTGAGGTGACAGTGCTACCGACTGAGCCACCGTGTCGCCCCATCACATAATCTACTGCATATAAAGATTTCCGAAAAATTCTGAATGAATCAAAACTTAACACTTGATTTACTTTATTGCAGGACACATTTAAGTCTGAGTAAAATCAACCCTTACAGTGTCCTTCAGTGACTGACTTTGAAACTGCCTTGTCCAGAACTGGAGAATCTGCAAAAGCAAAACTCACGTGGCTGACCACCCTCTGTCAAAGCAGCGAGGCAGGACTTGATACCATATTTCAGAGTGAAAGGTGAACTCTTAGTGAAAGATGCTTTCATCTTCAGAGGAACAAGTCTGTTAGTCCCTGTAGCCCCACGACACATTTTAATCTCTTTGGCACATGAGGCTCACCAGGGAGTTGTACATACTAAACAGAGATTGTGAGAACTTTATTGGTGGCCACAGATGGACTCAAAGATCTAGTCATTAGTCTCTACAAGTATCCCTTGCCAGTCTAATGTCAAAGCTCAGGTGTCACATCCAGCACCCTTGCAGCTAGTTCAGTTTCTAGGGCCCCATGGAAAAAATTGGGTCTTGATATTGTTGGACCTTACGAAATGGCCATCGCTGCTTGCAGATATGAACTTGCATATGCCAACAGTGTAAACATATATAGCCTCAAGTAGCCAGGAATAAATCTGGGCTGAGGTGAGTAAATGAATATATACTGTATATATTTTACTATCCCTTTAGAAGTTTAATGATGTACAGTCGTGGCCAAAAGTTTTGAGAATTACATAAATATTGGAAATTGGAAAAGTTGCTGCTTAAGTTTTTATAATAGCAATTTGCATATACTCCAGAATGTTATGAAGAGTGATCAGATGAATTGCATAGTTCTTCTTTGCCATGAAAATTAACTTAATCCTGAAAAAAACTTTACACTGCATTTCATTGCTGTCATTAAAGGACCTGCTGAGATCATTTCAGTAATCGTCTTGTTAACTCAGGTGAGAATGTTGACGAGCACAAGGATGGAGATCATTATGTCAGGCTGATTGGGTTAGAATGGCAGACCTGACATGTTAAAAGGAGGGTGATGCTTGAAATCATTGTTCTTCCATTGTTAACCATGGTGACCTGCAAAGAAATTCATGCAGCCATCATTGCGTTGCATGAAAATGGCTTCACAGGCAAGGATATTGTGGCTACTAAGATTGCACCGAAATCAACAATTTATAGGATCATCAAGAACTTCAAGGAAAGAGGTTCAATTCTTGTTAAGAAGGCTTCAGGGCGTCCAAGAAAGTCCAGCAAGCATCAGGATCGTCTCCTAAAGAGGATTAAGCTGCAGGATCAGAGTGCCACCAGTGCAGAGCTTGCTCAGGAATGGCAGCAGGCAGGTGTGAGCACATCTGCACGCACAGTGAGGCGAAGACTTTTGGAAGATGGCCTGGTGTCAAGAAGGGCAGCAAAGAAGCCACTTTTCTCCAAAAAAAAAACATCAGGGACAGATTGATCTTCTGCAAAAAGTATGGCGAATGGACTGCTGAGGACTGGGGCAAAGTCATATTCTCCGATGAAGCCCCTTTCCGATTGTTTGGGGCATCTGGAAAAAGAAGAAAAGGTGAGCGCTACCATCAGTCCTGTGTCATGCCAACAGTAAAGCATCCTGAGACCATTCATGTGTGGGGTTGCTTCTCATCCAAGGGAGTGGGCTCACTCACAATTTTGCCCAAAAACACAGCCATGAATAAAAAATGGTACCAAAACACCCTCCAACAGCAACTTCTTCCAACAATCCAACAACAGTTTGGTGAAGAACAATGCATTTTCCAGCATGATTGAGCACCGTGCCATAAGGCAAAAGTGATATCTAAGTGGCTCGGGGACCAAAACGTTGAAATTTTGGGTCCATGGCCTGGAAACTGCCCAGATCTTAATCCCATTGAGAACCTGTGGTCAATCTTCAAGAGGCGGGTGGACAAACAAAAACCCACTAATTCTGACAAACTCCAAGAAGTGATTATGAAAGAATGGGTTGCTATCAGTCAGGATTTGGCCCGGAAGTTAGTTAAGAGCATGCCCAGTCGAATTGCAGAGGTCCTGAAAAAAAAGGGCCAACACTCCAAATACAGACTCTTTGCATAAATGTCATGTAATTGTCAATAAAAGCCTTTGAAACGTATGAAGTGCTTGTAATTATATTTCAGTACATCACAGAAACAACTGAAACAAAGATCTAAAAGCAGTTTAGCAGCAAACTTTGTGAAAACTAATATTTGTGTCATTCTCAAAACTTTTGGCCACGACTGTACACACATTTTTTGACAAGTTATCCTTAATGGTCCTGTGAAATTGAAATAAAAAAAATTAGATGTTAGTTTCATTCATTCATTCATTTTCTTTTCGGCTTAGTCCCTTTATTAATCTGGGGTCGCCACAGCGGGATGAACCGCCAACCTATCCAGCACATGTTCCACGCAGCGGATGCCCTTCCAGCCGCAACCCATCACTGGGAAACATCCATACACACCCATTCACACACATACACTACGGACAATTTTAGCTTACCCAATTTACCTATACCGCATGTCTTTGGACTTGTGGGGGAAACCGGAGCACCCGGAGGAAACCCACGCGAACACGGGGAGAACATGCAAACTCCACACAGAAATGCCAACTGACCCAGCCGAGGCTCGACCCAGTGACCTTCTTGCTGTGAGGCGAACGTGCTACCCACTGCGCCACCGCGTCGCCCCATGTTAGTTTCAGTCTTTAGCTTTAATGATATCTATTAGCTAGTGTGTTCCAAAACAGTGATCTCCAAAACAAACTTGCAGTTTGTCACTTCCGCTTAAATTGATTAATCATACTTAAGTTTCTCTTCAAATCTTGCCCCCTTCAAGGCGCTTTTTATTTACTTTTCACTAATGCGCTTGATCTCAACCACTCTCACTGGCATAGCTATGACATACTATTGGCTGTTTTCTTTGTAAAGGGGAGAAGCTACTCTATGTCCCACCCTCTCTTAATTTTTCAGTCGAGATTGCATCAAACATTGAATGAAAAATGCACATTTCAAAGCACTTCACTGGACCTTTAAGAGTTCGTTTTTTTTTTTTTTTTTTCCCCCACTCAAATCTCAATTGTTTTTCTATTTTCTGCTCTTATTTCAAGGGTTTGGATGTGTTAGTGCAGGTGTATGTCAGCTGTAAATGAATTGATAATTTGCCAGTATTAGCCACCTGCCTCCTCTGAATGTCATTATCGCCCTGGAGGGCTAATCTTATACCTTCAGCAAACTTAAACTCCAGACACCTTCTGTAAGCTCTGAAGATGAAGCTTAGAAGCTACCAGAATTAAAGTGAGGTAAACAACAGCTTTATGAAAACCCAAGCAGATGGCATGAAGTATCAGCTAGACCTCAGAGATTTCTAAAGACTGCTCTGTCTAAAGTGCTGAACATTTAGAAAGAGAGCTAACATTATCATAAAACACAATATCTTTTTTTGTGTGTCCCTTGGCACATTTAGCTACTGATCCTTGTTCCAGTGTTAAAAATAGATGTAACAGGTAGATTTCAGATTCACTGTTATATCATTATTGGCTGGCTGCTTCATACTGCTCCAACAAAAAACAAGAGATTTAACATTTATTCAGCAAAACTCAATAGCTGTTTGATGTTAAGGCAGTTTAGCAGACTTTAGGCTTACAAGCTGCAAATGTGACTACAATTTATATAGTAATTGCAATTTATCAAGGACCTTTAAAACAAGGGCTTGCTAATGATTTACATTTAGACATTTGACATTTTTTCAACCATAAAGTACACTATAAAAAATCATTTATATACAAAGTATACACTGTAAAACTTAAGCCAGTACAACAAAACAAAAACAAAATAATCCTTATTTCCTTTAGCTTTTTCTTGTTCACTCTTTTAGAAATTGGTACTAAGAAATAATACATTATCAGAACAAACAAACAGTTCAACTGAAAAAAAAAAAAAAAACAGACAAATGTTAACAAAATTTATTAAACACAGAATTAGAAACAAGACAGGAGGCAAAACAACAACAACGATAAACAAGTCAAGGATCAAAACATGGCAGGACAAACAGGGAAAAATGCTTTGTAATGCTTCACAGGGAAAAACAAGACTCAGCAAAGAGTCTGTGTGAATGAGGTGTCTTTATAGTCCTAGTAATTAGTCCATCAGGAGCTTCCAGCTGTGTGTGTGTGTAATCAGGAGAAACCAGAAACTGGTTCCTTCATTTGAATTATAGTTTGAGCATTTGATTTGTTATTTAATTATTACAGGATTTTACTGAGTTGTTCATGAAAATTAAATATCAAATACATTTGATTTCTCATTTGAAATGCTTGTTTCCTGGGAAAGAGAGTCCTTACCCTGATACGTAAACAAGGTTTTGAGCCATATATTTTCTCTACCCATTGAGTTTTGTTCAAAACCTAATAGCACCAGTCAGAAAAGAATGGCCTTAAAAAAAATAAAAATGAGAAAATGTAAATAGCTTGTTAAAGTTTATCATATACCATAGGATTCCAACTTTTTGCTCAAAAACACATGAGATAACTTCTAAAACAAAGTACAACATTCAATTATTCATTCATTTTCTTCGGGCTTAGTCCCTTTATTCATCTGGGGTCGCCTAAGCGGAATGAACCGCCAACTTATCCAGCATACGTTTTACACAGCGGATGCCCTTCCAGCTGCAACCCAGTACTGGGAAACATCCATACACACATACACTATGGCAAATTGAGTTTATTCAATTCACCTATAGCGCATGTCTTTGGACTGTATGGGAAACCGGAGCACCCGAAGGAAACCCATGCCAACACGGGGAGAACATGCAAACTCCACACAGAAATGCCAACTGACCCAGCCAGGACTTGAACCTGCAACCTTCTTGCTGTGAGGTGACAGTGCTAACCACTGAGCCACCGTATCGCCCGCTGTGAACAACAGTGCTAGAAAAAAGAAAAATTTTGATTATTTTTTTTTCCTTTACTGAGACACTTCCAAATATGGTTTTAAATCAGATACATATCTAACATCTATACATCTGACCTGCATTTAAACCCATACACTATATCCAATTCACATTTGAATTCCAAGCCCCATAATGCAAGGATGACATGTTTGCCCACAAAGATATATTTTTAATGTTGTAATATTAAGCAAACTTGCCTGTAAGCGCTCACATTACTGAGGTGGAAACTGTATATATTGGTAAGAGATGTGCATTAAGACTTTCAGTGTAAATGCTGCCTAAGTTGATCCATCACTAAACTTAACACTCAGTGGAGCATGAGCAGGTTTTACATCATACGTCACACATTGCATACCTCAGTTACGCATTCAGCCACTGTCATGAGTGCCAGCGATCTATGTTGGGAAAGTTCGCTGGTGAAATACAGACCAAACTACAATTCCCTACATTCTGCTTTGCACACACACACACACACACACACACACACACACACACCTGAAACCCCTTATCATGGATTATTTGGACTATAAATACATCTTGCTTCACTGAGTTTGTCACGGAGTCTTTGTATGTCATGTGGGTGTTTTGTTAATGTTCCAGAGCCTGAGTATTGTATGAGTTTCATTCGTTTATTTGATACCTTGTACGACTTCACGAAGACTGTATCATTTAAATTGCACTTGAATCCTACCTTTTGTCCTCATCTCATCACCGCAACGTGACAGCCACTGCCAGAAAAATATGAAATATTTGTTACAAAAACACATGGCAAAACCAATAAAAACATAATCTGAAAAATCTGTACAAGTAATGTTAACTGGGCAACACATTTTGTAAGCTCAACTTATAGTACCACTACTTTGTTAACATACTGTGAATCTGCACTCACCTCTATAATAAGAAATATATCACTTTGGGTGCAGTAGGGGGAAAAAAAGAAAAAATGTCAGTCTGAAATGTTGGAAAGGCTGTACAGGCTGGTTTTGAAATGAGGCGAGTAATCACTCTCATTAGTTTTTTCTATTATAGAGTAATGCAGCATGCCCACTCGCACACACATGATTGGCCACAGTCAAGCATCCAGACTTCCGTGTACATAAATAAGTGTTTGACAGCTCCAATTTCTTGACCTGTGAATTAGAGAGTATCCAAAAAAAAAAAAAAAAAAAAAAAAAAACACTTTAGGTTTTTTTTTTTTTTTTTTTTTTTTGTCAGATAGGGGTTAAATTTGGGGGTTGTTTTAGAATTTCGGAGATGGAAAAAATCTTTTTTAGTCTAACAGTGTGATTGTACCTTTTGATGCAAGCAGTCTGAGGTTCAGAAGTGCTCTTATTGCTCTTCGCATGTTGTCTCAACATTTGCTGCTGACCTTTTTGAATGATTAATGGTCTCAAGTCACCTTTTGCTTTACAAAGTGAATCCATTTACATATACTTTTTGAACTTTTAATAAATCACCTTTTTGGTCGCCTGTGAAGCAGTATCCCAGGTTGCCAGATGTTGAATTACACAACGCTGCACCATTACATTAAAAATGAATGACCAATGTAGCCACTTTTGGTGCACTTATAGTTATGCAACCTTAACTGGGGTGTTGAAACCACAGGCCACATTTGACAGATATAATTGGCCACAAACACAAACATATATCACAGTTTTCTCCATAATTTAGTATTCTGTAAATATCCTTAAATGTTCTCTCCTAGAACAGATGCCATTGAAAGTGATTTGCAGACTTGACAGCTGGCTTTGTACACTGTGAATGTCAAAGGAGGATGGAGCCCTTTCACACCAGTAATAGGACGCTGTTGTTTGGTGACAGTGATAACCACCTTTAATTCACATTCTAACAAACAACTCCACTAATACAAATGTATTTTTCTAAAACAGTGAAATGTCCATAAGAATGTTACTTTGTCATGAAATCCTCTGTTTAGAAACAGTTTGTCTTATATATTTTTGAAAAATGCTGTGAAGGTATTGGTATTAAGAATAATGTGTGAAGGTAGACAACACAGTAATGTTTTAAAATCCTGATGGTTTTATTTTGCTTTAATTAATTTTAAAAACATCAAATTTCCAAAAAATTCATCACATGGTTTTGTAAGCTCAGATTTACAAAAATGCATCTTGTGGCTGAATTTAATGCATAGCGATGTGCATTTGTATTCTGCATAATAGAAATAAAATGCCCCTTTTTAGAAGAAGATTTTAGACTGCACTTAGAGGCTCTTGCAGCTGAACTCTTCAAACATATAGCTGTCTTCTCTGTCTTGCTTTCTCATCTCCTGATTTTGGCTGTGCCCTCTCTTGAACCATCTACCTGATCGATGTGTGAATTTCATAACCGATTTGTGGAGTGCCATGTTTCTGAATTACCCAAGGTTGTCTTAAGGGGACACACATGCTCTTGACACAGAGGGGTGCTTTCATTATAGCGTGCGTCCTAATAAATTATCATGCAAAGAGGCAATTTAAATACAAAAATCAAACACCACAGTATTGAGTTCTGTTAGTTCCCCTCAATGACCAGACCCCTTAGAATTTTTCTAATCCTTTAGAGACAAGTCCTCTACACCTTTTAGGACACACACCACTCCAAGTTCGTCCAGTTTTACACAAGCCCCCCTCCCTTCCCACAAGCCCAAAATAATGCATGTGCAAACATCATTCACATATTGATTGCTGCGTATCACATGGAAACATAAATATATACTTTATATCCAGATTACCTGATTCAGTGGGATGACTGAGCCTGTTTCTGAGAGCACAAGCCAATCCATGGTTGGATTCCCAGCACAGCTAACCATAAATTATCAATCACTGTCAATAAGCATGAGCAATACTTGCTTTTGATGTACATATAATAAAAAAAAAAAGCTGCTTCGCAGGGTCAGGTTGACGCAAAAGCTAAGAGTACATCATTACAAATTTTGAAAATTCTGTGTATTCCATCCCATCAATTTTCATTCTTTAAAAAAAAAAAAAAATAATAATAATAATAATAAATAAATAAATATATATATATATATATATATAAATATATATATAAATATATATATATATATATATATTCATTCATTCCTCTTTTCGGCTTAGTCCCTTTATTAATCTGGGGTCGCCACAGCGGTATGAACCGCCAACTTATCCAGCATATGTTTCACGCAGCGGATGCAACCCATAACTGGGAAACATTCATACACACTCATTCACACACATACACTACGGACAATTTTAGCTTACCCAATTCACCTATAGCGCATGTCTTTGGACTTGCGGGGGAAACCGGAGCACCCGGAGGAAACCCACGCGAACACGGGGAGAACATGCAAACTCCACACAGAAATGCCAACTGACCCAGCCGAGGCTCGAACCAGCGACCTTCTTGCTGTGAGGCGAACGTGCTACCCACTGCGCCACCCATATATATATATATATATATATATTTTTTTTAAATAAATAAATAAATATATATATTTTTTTTATAATATATATAAAATATAATAATATATATATATATATAAAAAGCTTATTCGATCTCAAACGCACCAACTCCGCTCTAACAGCTACTATTAATCAGATTGCCCCCTAGTGGATGAAAAAAATAATAATAATTGAATGTCCTCATAATTACTCGTGTACGCTCCAGGTCCTTGTGTCCCCCTTAACAGGTGCTGCTCGCCCCCCTGGTGGGGCGCACCCTACAGGTTGAAAACCCCTGCACTACACAGATCCTTATGGCTAGATAGAACTCATCATCAGGACTGGTTCAGTCAGACATTCACCTATAAAACAGAAGGATGTTGACTGTGCTCAAGGCCATGAAAAAAAAAAAATATATATATATATATATATATATATATATATGTCATTTACTACTGATTAAACCTAGCCTGTTTTCTTATAGGTCTTATAATCCGTCAACTGGTGGAGTTTGGTTTCTTGCCATTGTTGCCTTTGGCTTTGTTGGTCGAGTTGCCATACAGTTAAATGAAATTCCTTAATATTTGACATTTGTATTAAAATAAACCGTATCATCAGTGAATCGCACTGAAAACAAGCACTTCCTTGAAACTGCTTGATGTTCACATTAATGAAATGTTGTACCGGACTTACTTTTTTTTTCTGTTCATCTCTGAAAATTAGCTTTGACACAATCTACATTCTATAAAGTGCTACAGAAATCAAGGTGACTTTTATTTATTATATATATATATATATATATGTTAAAGTGAATATTTTCACTCAGCATTGAGATCAGAATGCTAATAGCAGATATTGACGAATTTAAAAAATATATATAATGTAAATTCAATTCAATTCATCTTTATTTCTATAGCGCTTTTACAATGTAGATTGTGTCAAAACCGCTTCACATAGAAGATTATAGTGAAAATTGTTTCTGAGAAAAATGTTTATGTATTAATTACTTTAAAGAACATTAAAGTTGTGGGAATGTTCGGTGTTAGCTGGGATAATTATCCCTGCATATTTGGGACAAATCCTTTCATTTTGTTCCTTTGAATTAGAGTTTGCTCAAATCACATCACAATATAAAACTCATTTTAACTGAGATTTGAATTAGATCAAAGATGCCATTTGATTTAATTGTAGCTGCGCAAACACATGCATCTTCTGGAAACAGATGAGAGGGGCGTCTCTGGCAGGACACGTGTCATCGTCAATCTTCTATTTTGGCACCAGTTTGCATGTGGCCCAGATGGGCAGGAGTGCTGAAAACAGAGGCTCTGTTGACTAGAGTACTGAATAGAGTGTTTCAGAGATGGAAAAGATCTGTCTGCTGGGTGACACCACATGAATTTGGATTTAGATCAAGAAGCAGGTGAAGCCGGCTGCCTGCTCAACAGAAATATGGAGTCCAAACAGATGCCAGACAATGGCAAAGACACATTTTGAAAATCTTCAGTCCAAATGTGAAGACAATAGAGTTTTTCAAACCTGTCCTATAGGCCAGCTGCTTTTTTGGGATTTAAAGCATCAGCTCAAAAGTAAAGAGCTTCTTGACATAAATTTGGAACTCCAAAATGTGTATTCATTGGGGGCCTCCAGGATAGGTTTATCATGTCCTAACCAGACACAATGCAATACGACAATGAGCAATTTGTCTGTACAGACCAGGTGGGAAACGGTTATGAGATGCAACAAAATCAATCAAACATCTCAGGCAGTTAGAAGAGAGTATGGGCGGGATTTCTCTCTGCAAGCACACTGCGCTCACAAAAAACAAACAAACAAAAAAAAACATTATTATAGAAGAAAAAAAAAAAAATTATACTGTTTCATCATTTTTAAAATCAGCATGAACCTGAAGTTGCTGAATCTTTTATTTATATAAATATAATTAATATTAAGTAAGGGGCGGGGCTTTCTTTTGTGCGTCATTCCCTCATAACAAACTAATGGTAGGAGGAGTGTGGTTAAGAATACTGATATACAATTTCTATGGAAGTCCTCGACCACCACTCCAAACATGAAAGCAAATGTTCAGACTTTGATTGAAGATTACAAATACAAACTTTTTTTCAGTGGATTAACTTGCGCAGAGTAATTATTTACTTTAAGAATAACCATGTGAGCTATCAAAAATTAACACTGTAAATTTTGATTTCACGCAGACTTTAAAAAGTACATTCTAAGTGACTGATACCTTCTTTTTTGCATAATAGACTTGCTTGATCAGAGGTTTAAGCATGTTTTGTTAAACTTACTAAAGATCTGCAGTAAATTATTCACTTTAAAAGTTTTCATTTTCAAACAGCATTATTACATTTCCGAAAAAATTATTTTTGTACAGATTAAAGCAGATGATTGAGATTGGTCTCATATATATATATATATATATATATATATATATATATTCTCACTCACTGGGCATGTACACTT
>CAIGQV010018170.1:12726445-12802202 GCA_903798115.1 Danio jaintianensis
CACACACACACACACACACACACACACACACACACACACACACACACGTTTGTTTTTGTGAAAAGTGGGTACATTACATAGGTTTCCATTGATTTTATACAGCACAAACCGTATTTAGTATTGCCCTAACCCCACCCTACCCCTAAACCCAACCATCACAGGAAACAGTGTACAGCTTTATAAGCTTTTTGAGAAATGAGGACATCAGCTGTGTCCTCATATTTCACCTCCTTTTTGTAATGCCTGTGTCATACCTATGTCATTATACAGATTTGTGTCCTGACATGTCACAAAAACACGTACACACACGCACACACGCACACACACACAGTGTGGTGAAAAGGTATTTGCCCCCTTAGAGATTTCTTATTTTTTTGCATGCAAAACCGCAAACATGCAAAACTGCATAGCCATGTGTGAAAAATTGTTTGCCCCCTAAATTTAATAACCAGTTGGGCCATCTTTAGCAGCAACAACTGCAATCAAGCATTTGATAACTTTGTGTTAATTTTGTGGGAATGAGTGGGAATTTTGGCCCACTCATTTTTGCAGAATTGTTCTAATTCAGCCTGTCATGCTAAAAGTAAAAAACAAAAACAAAGATGAATCCAGGTGCAAATGATTTTATTATGACCAGAGGTCATAGATCAAAAGGTGCAAAAACAGTCCAAAAAGAGATAACAAGCGACCCAAGCGCCGTAGCTGGACGTGAGCCAAAATAAGTCCCAAAGGCAGCCTAGACCGGGTAGGAACGGCTCAGGAATAATCCAGTGAAACGTCAACGAGAGTCCTGACGAGACAGAGAGACACAATTTACCAACAATAATGAACTGACAACAAAGCAAAGACATTCCACTCAGATAATTAACTACAGCTGATGCGGCTGATCAGAACAGCTGACCGGCGTTAAGCAATGAAACCAAGTGAGCACAACACCGACACGTGATAACAAACGCACGTGGAGTAAAGCAAAACATAACCACATGACAACAACACAGACAACCACAGAAAGAGCCCACACACCCACAACCGTGACACAGCCACATTGGAGGGTTGGAGAGTTCAACTTTTGTCTTGTCAGTCCACAGAGAATTTTCCTCAAAAGTCTAGGAGATCATCAAGATGTTTTCTGGCAAAACTCAGACAAGCCTTTAGATACTTTTTGCTCAGCAGTGTTTTTAATCTTGGAACTCTGCCAAAATAAAAAAAAAACACTCTTGCCCAGTCTCTTACTTATGGTGGAAGTGAGGCCTGCAGTTCTTTGCATGTTGTTGTGGGGTCTTTTGTGCCCACGTCTATGAGTTGTTGTTCCACTCTTGGGGTAATTTTGGTTGATCGGCCAGCCGCTACATGGAAGGTTCTCCACTGTTCCATGTTTTTGCCATTTGTAGATAATGGCTCTCACTGTTTTTCCCAAAGCATTAGAAATAGCTATATAACCTTTTCCAGACTGGTAGATCTCAATTATTTTGTTTCTAATTTGTTTTTGAATTTCTTTGGATCTCTGCATGCTGTCTTGCTTTGAGGATCTTTTGGTCTACTTCACTTTGTCAGACAGGTCCAATTTAAGTGATTTATTGATTGTGAACAGGTGTGGCAGTGTGGCCTGGGTGTGGCTAGAGAAATTGAGGTGTGATTAAACCAGAGGTAAGTTATGTTTTAGCAAGGGGGCAAAAACCTTTTGACACAAGGTTATGTGTTTTGGGATTTTGTTTTCCCTTAATAATAAAACCTTCATTTAAATATCCTCATGATGGGTTTACCTGGTTATCTGTGACAAATATTTAAATTTGTTTGATGATCTGTGTGACAAATATGCAAAAAAAGAAGGGGCATTAAGGGGCACTTTTTCACACCACTGTGATGGTGAATCATATCAAACCTTTATTTATTTATTTTTATTGTATTACGGAAGAAACCGGTGCCTCCCTATTTAATTCAGCGCAGATATATTTCAAAATAGAGCAATCACTGGATTTTATGTTACTTTAAGGTTACTCATTGCTTAATTCTGATCTAGGCATTGATTATTAGGTCTGTAACAAAATGCCTACAGACTCTTAACACAACCTCTTCACTGTGTGATTTTTCCAGAGGGGAAGGCAATAACTGAATCACCTTGAAGCTCTTATCTTGAATACAGATGTGCTCACCCTGAATCTCTACTAACTGGGTCTTATCACTACCTTTGCTGAACTCAAACACTGAATAAAACATTAAAATACAGTAGTCCGGAGTGTGTTTATTGCTACTGCAAGCATAAATTACAGAGAACAAACATTAGTGTTTCCCCTGATGCTGGACTTGCAGGCCTTGTGATATACAAACAGTTCACATCAAAACCTGCTGCAGGTGGAACACATCACGTGAAACTGTTCAGGTCACATTCCCATGTCGGCTGTTCCTTTGAGTTGGATTTTGTGTTACGATGCTTGCTTCTTCTTCTTTTTTTAACCCAGACTGGTAAAGATTTTTCCCTCCAGCAATTTTTAAACAGGAACATAAGTAACTATATATACCCATATAGACAATGCAAGGCAAGTTTATTTATATAGCCCATTTCATATGCAATGGTAATTCAAAGTGCTTTACATAAATAAAATAGTATAAGAAATAAAAACAAAGAATAAAAATGATAAAAACATAAAAAATGTGGTCAAACAGGATTTAAAGGAATGGAAAAAGAAATGAAAGAAAGACACAAATAGTGCAATGTGTCAGACATAGCACAATGTTCATTCAGTAAAGGCACAGCTAAACAGATGTGTTTTAAGTGTCGATATGAATGTGCCTAATGTTGGAGCACATCTGATCATTTCTGGAAGCTGGTTCCAGAAATGGTCCCACCTGAGCAATGTATGTGAATTCATTCTCCATATGAGGCGTCTTTAAGCTGCCATCAGCAAAAAAAACTTTTATATAAACTATTAAACACACTTCAGCAGTACTTTCTCCTTGTGTCATTCCATTGTTATTATACATAAATCATTTTTCAGATTTTTGTTTTGTTTTGTTTTATTTTTATATTTGTATAAAATTCCATGGTTCAATTCCATGTCAACAGCTTCTTTATAAATATTATTCCCAGGAAAAAACATTATGTGTTCAATACTTATATACTTATTATATACTGCCATATATCAGATTTATTTGTGGGTAGTAACTGTTTCCTTATACATTGTGAACTAGTAATATTTCTAATGTGATTTACTGCTCAATTATTATCAGTCATTATAGGTGCTCAATTATTTAATGGTTCTTATTATCCATGTACAAAATGCATATGCTATCAAAAGAAATGTTTCTTAAACTCTAAATCAACTTACTACTGTAGAATGATTTCCACCACATAAATTATAGTTTATAATCTATACTTATAAACGTTCTCAAATAAATGCAAATATTGTAAACATTTTTTGTGAGGGATTTTATTTTAGAAATACTAATTATCCCAAACTTTTCACCAGAGCATTTACTTCAAACAAAATATAAACACATGAGAATCTTTCACTGTAACCCACTCTGAATGCTTTGTCTCTTGACAGCCCTTCGTTGTCTGAAGTCTTTTCATCACAAAAGAACTGTTTTGTCTGTGAAAGATGCTTTAATAAAACAATTTATGCTAATTCCCTAAACAAGCTTTCAGAGGCAAATCCTCTTGGGGAGTGGGCTATTTCATGTAATTTCATTCAATGGATCCTTTTAACATGGAATTCATTTGAGCACAAATATGTCTGTAATCTATTTAGTTTGTTGCACTGTTCAACCTGGCGGTCACTGCTAGTTTACATGATCTTTCAGCAATGGGTGAACAAAACAGGATGCGTATCTCGAACTTATATTCCTTAAGCAGTTGTAAAGATAAAGATTAAGCATACATCAACTATCACTGCCATAAACTATACACCAGAACAGAAATTCATATCGCTCTCGTAAATGATTTGGACAGTTGTTTAAACCAACTTTTACGACAGCCTTAAATTGGAGAATTCCCATTTTATGAGGTGTCAGAGTGGAATAGATTCTGGTAAAACATTTTAATGGATTTCTCGATGTAATGTTTTCTAAATAGATTGTCAAAATCTATAGTCTAAAGTCACATTTCAGAATATGCTGTTTCAGAATGCGTTTATGATGATAACTGAAGGGCGAGTTTAAAAGGCAACGATGCTTTTTTTCCTTTGCATTTTTGAAAACTTTCAAATACAAATGTGAGCATTGTCAAATCAATTCCAACACAGATCTGTGAAATTTTCTTAATACAATTATTGATAACAGTGATTAAGGTGTTTTAAATCAAAGGTGCAGTACATTGACAGAAAGTAGTAGAACTGGGTACTGCAGTCCAAAACCAAATTATTGCTACATATGGGTTGCCAGGTTGAGAACACCAACAGGAATGAGCATAATGTGCAATGGCCTTAAAACACATTTCTAATATTTATTCTTTTTTTTTATTATACTTTTTGTCTATTGGGTTATCTGGGTCAATCACTGACTGTTTAAACAATACATGCCTCTCCTCCCTCCAACGAAACAACCGATTGGTTGTTACTTCAAACCAGTTGTTAAGTTACAGTCAGAGCTGTGTGTTTTCATCATTTTCAGTTCTCATCACCAATAAATTGCTCCATTTCTTCAGTAAAATCATGGTTTGCACACACTTTATTTCATCTACAGTACACAGTCTCTAGTGCTGCATATATATATTTTCCATGGCACATACAGAGACGAGATAAAAAAAAACAAAGCTAAATCCATCAGGGAAATGCTTTTTGACTTGCATAACATAAACTGATTTTAGCAACACAGGCTCATTGGAAATACTTGCTTTAGCCTACATTTTTGTGAAACCACAAAAACGTACTTCAACAAATGTTTAAGGGTGCACGGTGGGTCAGTGGTTAGGACTGTCGCTTCACAGCAGGAAGGTCACTGGTTCGAGTCCCAGGTGACCGGTAGTATTTCTTTGTGGAATTTACATGTTCTTCCTGTGTTCATGTGGGCTTTCTCTGGGTGCTCCGGTTTCCCCCACAGTTCAAAGACATGCGGTATAGGTGAACTGGAGAAACTAATTTGGCCATAATGTATGAGTGTGTGTGTCTGTGTGAATGAGAGAGTGTTTGGGTGTTTCCCAGCACTGGGGGTTAATTAGTTATTGTAATCCCAGTGTTGGTTTGCGGATGGAAGGGCTTCTGCCGCATAAAACATATGCTAAATTAATTGGCGGTTTATTTCACCGTGGTGACCCCTAATAAATCAGGGACAAAAGCCAAAGGAAAATGATTGAGTGAACAAATGTTTGACTGCAGTTTGTAGGTTATTTTTTCCCTCTTTTCGCACAAATGATATTTACAGCTACATATTATCGATGAGTAAAGGATTATTTTTGTACCGGTCTTTGCACAACACTAAAAAAACACATTGTCTGTGATTTGTAACTGAATATATTTGCCTCATCTGTCTATGTCCATATGGACAATTAGTCTGGCGTGGTCATTGTGCTCAGTAGCTCACTTTGTACGGTATTGTAATTTTGATGCAGAGAACTCAGGTTTGAGTCCGTTGAAGCAATATATGTTTCTGAAACATATATTATTGTAATGTGATGGGACGCTGACAAAGGAAGTGCGGATCCAAATGCAGGGTTTAAAGGAGAATGGTCAGGCAAGCAACGGTCAACACAGGGGCAAACAGATGTATACAGGAAATCCAGAGTCGTGGTCATAAACAGGCTGACGGTCAAAAGGCAGGTAGGTAGCAGAGAGGAATAAAAAAATTTAAGCAAAGCAAACCAAACGCATCATAATGTTCACAGTACAGTTTAACAAGACTCCACCCTGATGTATATGTGTGTGTGTGTGTGTGTGTGTGCTGTATAAATAGTCCTTGTAATCAGTCCTGTACAATCCTCCAGCCGTGTGTGAGTGCAATCAGCGAAATCCGGAACAGGTGGGTGTGAGCGGTGCATGACTGGATCTGTAGTCCATATAATGGTGGATTTGTAGTTCTATATCGATTTGCGTGTTTACCAACGATCTACAAGGATTAGATCTGATGATTGTGACAATTATACATACATGATAATATATTTTCTTAAAATCCTGTAATGTTTATGGCCTTGTTGTCAGTAGTTTCTCACAACATCTTTTGGCTTTCAGAAACGCAACATGGTGGTTTCAGGTTCATGGTTCACGTGCTCAATATTTAGTGACACACTAGTAGCCTATCTATTCCACACCATTTCAGTGAAAAAGGATAAGAGAGAACAGTTGAATACACTTGAGTAAACTGTTACTTTCAATATCAAAAGCTTGTTAAAGTAGTTTAAATGTGGGTTATATTGTATGAATAAAAAAACTTTTAAAAAGATAGGATACCTGTAAAAATACATTAGCTTAACATTCAAGCATGTTGTGTTAAATAAACAATACAACATATTTACATGTAGAAAATACCCACAGTTAGGTTTGTCTATTTTTGATCCATGCATAGATTAATTTCAACATTGCATTTCTTCTGCAATGTCTGTATTTGGCAAATATACATTCTGAAACAGAGCACACTTTTAAAAGAATCATTGTTTTTTAGAGAAACATGTTAACTTAAAATCTGTGTGAAGTCATAATTTACTATGTTTATTTTGCTTTTTTTTAGGTGAATAATAATTCATCTGTGCAAGTTAATCCAGTGAAATTAATGTTTCTTTTGGTAATCTTCTATTAAAGTTTGACCATTTGCTTCCATGTTTGAAAGCAAATGGCTTCTGCCACAATATTCTTAATGACACCGCTCTTACTGCTTGTATGCTACAAGGGAATGATGAGCAAAAAGAAAGCCCAGTTATAATTGAGATAATTCAAGATAATTCAGTTTTAATTAGAAGTACATCAACATATTAAAATAAAAGTCTCAGCAAGTTCTGGTTCAAGCTGACTTTAGGGGAAATGTCCCAAATATTTTGTCAACATATTTAATTGTTATCTAATTTATTAATTTTTAAAGCACATTAAAACAACATAGAATTGACCAGAGTGCTGTACAGAACTAAAAAATAAAAAGAAGAAAACTCCAACCATAAAAATACACTATATAAAAACATACAATAAAATATATTTTATGGTGTAGTAAAGTAAAATAATTATATGCAGTAAGTACTGGTACAGTACGTGCTGGCAGACTCCTGGTCCACTCTCAAAGGCATTATTTCTTTCTGGGAATAAAATACATGGGCAAATTACTCACAATAACATTTATAAATCAAATAGAGTCAGCAGCCGTGATGCTGCGTTGGGTTGCCAATAGATCTAATTTCAAACTGTTGTCATGAAGCAAAACTAGTTGAGCACCACTGATCTAAGTGAGAGTCCGGTGAATTCTCCATCCCGGCAAAGCAATGCCATTAAAGGAATATTGCGTGATAGGAATTACCTTGAAAATTTCATTCCATGAATCAAAGCCAAACAAAAAGATTTAATCTCAATCTCCGTGGAATTCATGCATTAGAGAACCAACGCAGAAAGGAGCTTGGCTTTCTCCTTGAGTCAATAAAAACCTAATAGTTATTCAAACAGACATGCTACAGCCTTTCCCCAATAAATGGACCAGTCTTGGCCAATTATTTTTTGATTTCTCAGTCTCCATCACATGAAATGGTGTTGTCTGGAACTGTGAAAGGCAGGAGAATTGATGTTTGTTGTCATTTGTAGAAGGTTTTCTTTAAAACGAGTGCAATACAATTGATCTATACTGAAAGAACTGAAGACAGTGAAAGAGCAATCGTGTGACGCATCCTACTTTTAAATGATTTGTCATTAGTGTCATTCATTGTAAACAGCTATGCA
Organism: Danio jaintianensis; assembly: GCA_903798115.1. Classification (NCBI taxonomy): domain Eukaryota; kingdom Metazoa; phylum Chordata; class Actinopteri; order Cypriniformes; family Danionidae; genus Danio; species Danio jaintianensis. Next base: position 12,734,290 of record CAIGQV010018170.1, read on the forward strand.
CATGAATGATTAATGAGTACTGCAAACGTAGACTGGGCACCATTAAAATAGCATTTCTAAATGACTGATAGGCCTGTGAGTCTTTGAAGTGGGACACAGGAGCTCATTAGAGGTCAATAAAAATGAAGTTATCATCCGGCAGGGCAGCAGAAGGAGCAGTTTTGCTCTCAGGGGTCAGGTTCTCTCAACATAAGCCAAATGAATTCACATTTATTCCTGCAAACAAGTACCACCTCAAATGTGAAGCACATGCTTAGTTTTTAATGTGCCTACATGCCATTCTTCCATTTAAATTTTGAGAAGCATTAGTGATGTAACCAGACAGATATATGGAAAACTCTTATCAGTGTAAAGAGAATTTTCCCGTTTGTCATTTTAAAACCCTTCAATGCTTTTTAATGTATTAAAAGCTCAATGGCTTTCAGTCTGTCACCTTTTGTTCACCCATGAGGTCAAGCATTTCTCTGGAGGCTTCAATACCGCAATTCTGCAGGAATGTAATGTGTTTGTTTTATTACTATATGGTGGTTAAACATGTTGAGTTTTGCCAATGTGCGAATTTCACAACACAGACTCATTGGGGAAATGTGCCCTGGTGTACATTTTTGTACACAAATATGTGCTTGCGGGTACATATGGCTGCATTTTATGTATAAAACCAATGCTATGGGGCAGTACTGGTGACTGCTTACCTCTGTATGGACAACTTTTCCAGCATGACTGGTTTGCTCGGTAGCTCATCGCGAATGACGGCAGGTGGAACGAAGCGTATTTACAAGAAATGGCACGTATGAGAAACGTGACCCAGTAACATATTTGAAATTGTAAAAAATTTACACAGCGCCCTCTAGTGAACTTGTGAAAACAAAAACTGCAAGACAAGGTAGTCCAGGGTATGTACAGTATTTGTCAATATTTACATATTGATATATTTATGATGATTTATTATTTACAATGAGACTGGGTTAGAATTTTACATTGATTATGGAGGTCGGCTTCATTTCAGTAGTTGTGTGACACATGTACATCCTCATCGAGCCAAATTCATATATTTAGTTCAGTTGTCTAATTTATTAATTCAACTTTTTAAAGTTTTCTGTGTTTTTGGGACAATCATTGGATTCTGACTTATACAGTAAATTGCGATTACAAAAGACAACCTGTTTTTGACATAAAATGGTACATTTTGCCAAAAAGTGACATGTTTGCATCCATGCACCAATGAATGGATGATTATAAAAGATTGCGCTACTTTTTTAACTTCCATGTGACTTTATTTCAGGTTATGTAGATACAATCACCTATTTAATAATAAAAAATACAAAGAAAACACTTACATTGGTTGGTTAGGCCTGCCAGTTTTAGACTGCTGACTCAATATCTCTCGGCATCCCTGCAGGGAGCGATCATTTATTGACAATGGTACGAACCATTATGAGGTCGGGACCATCCACACATCTTGTTTTGACAACCTTCAGGGGGGATCACGCGTTAATAAGGGGGGTCCAACTCCCTCAAACCCCCCTGTAATTCGCACCCTGAGTATTGCCTTAGAAGATGCTGACATCTGAAATCTAAGCCAAAGAATGCAATATATGCACAAAGAGCTGCCCTTGCAACATCCTTCTTCTGGTCACTTTCAAAAGAACAATGAATTAACCTTGTCCTGGCTACATGATTGTATTTATATCTGAGTCAAAGAGTATGATGTAAGACAGTAAAAATTGGAACATAGTCGTGTTTTTTTTCTCTCTCTCTGTTCTGGGTTTCTGGAAATGGAGCAAACACTTCCCAAGCACAGGCCTGCAGCTATGTGGAGCTCTCCGGCTGATACAAGAACAAAAGGGTTGAATCAGGGGCATTTTTTGATGCCTTCAAATGGATTTACAGTAGAAAACTCCTGTTTCTGTGTCTGGCGCTCATTAATGTGAAAACATGAATTCAAGGCAGAAAGATATTACAAAGATAGCCTAAACAAACAAAAAAGGAACTATATTATAAACAGTAAACCTAAATTCAAAATACAGACACATTGAGATGTATATTTTATTTTTCCACCCACATGTAGTCTCAGAGTACTTTTATACAACATCAATTTCTCCCTACAATGCATGTAAATTACCTTGATGTCAAAACGGCATCAAATTGGCATCAACAACTTACACAAATTTTTCTTATGCCAATGTTAGATCTCAATTTTATGTTGTTTCGGTGTCAAGGTAATAGCTATCAAATTGATTTGATGTCGTTTTGACATCAAGGTGCCCTCTGGGATAGTTAACTAGTTTCTAGTATTACACTGCAAGTGCTTTGCTTAGTGTACTAGTAATTATTTTAGTGTTACACTGCAAGTGTACTTAGCATTTTGTTTTCTCTAGGATAGTTTGTTATTGAAGACAAAGTGTGCAAGTAGCCTATATGGAAGCAAGAAATTAATGATTATATTTTTACTAATAGAAAAAATAAATAAACAGTTCATTTACTGTATGGTATATTGTGTGCATTTCAAAGAAAATAATTAATTAATGTATTGAAATACAAATAAAGTACACTTTAATATCACTAATTAAGCATAGAAAGGACTACACAGGCATGATCTTAAAGTATACTAGGTATACTTAAAGTTCTTCCAATTTAATACATGAAAGTACTCTAAATATACATTAAGTTATACTTTATAATTTTAAAACTATAAAGTACAATTAAAATATACTTAGAACAAATTAGTTGTTACAAAATAGCACAGTCCAAGTTAAATTATCATTAACACATTTGGAGTATATTGACAATTAGTCTGACTGCAAGTATTCTCAGTTTGTTTCATCAGGGTTGGACATTAATTAGGGTATTTATACAGCTTTTTTATTTTTTAAAAATAGAGTAACACATTACTGGTGTGCATCTTGAGCAAATCAATGGAACTGAAGTATTTTAAGGTATTTTAAGTTTTTTTTGTTTTGTTTTTGTTAAGACAGCTCAAACATGCAATTTATTCTAGGCCATTGTGTGATTATATGTCTCACATGATGAAGTTAACCATTACACTTTTTTTAAGGTGTGGGTATTAGGTACTGTCACGCTGACCCTTTTAATGATGGATTTTCATCAATGGATTTGCTCTTCAGTGTTTTGGACTTTCAGCAATAAAAATAAAAACACAATGAACTGAACTAAACTTAAATTCAACTCTGAAAACTGGACTGACATAACATTTCAATTTAGTAGAACTTCTATGTTAAGCTGCTTTGACACAATGTAAAAGCGCTATAGACATAAAGATGAATTGAATCTACCAACAGTAAAATATTAATACATATTAATAGAGAATGGCTGCTTTATTCATGCTCATAAAACATTGTGTTTTGATTGAGTTGGGGACAGTGACATGCAGTTTACACTGACAGCAGCTGAAGATGCAGAACATGAAGGATCACAGAGACAGAAAGGCAATGTTCACATACATTACGTGCTGTCCTGATCAGAGAGAGATTCAGAACTAAAGAAGCTTGGACCCAGAAACATGTCATTCCAATCCCCTGAGGCCTTTATTTATCTTCAGATAAACACAAATTAAGATATTTTAAATTAAATTTGAAAGCTCTCTCAACCTCCATTGACAGCAATGGTCTAGAAAGACCAGAAAGTTAACCAAAACATTGCCAAAGCATTCCATGTGGCATCAGTGGTTCAACTGATTTTTTGGGTGAACTTACTTCTGCTTCTGAGGACTGGGCCTTGTGATTGTTTGTATTTGTGTTTTGTTTGTAATGTTAAAACTCTCATTTACCCTATTTAGTGTAAAAAAAGCATCCTAGGAGTCCTTGACCAGCTTGATCCACCCATGCCTGTAATGCACTGTGAGGGTCATGGAGAGAATGAATTCATGCATCTTGCCACAAGATGACACCTGTAGAGATTTATCCATACATTTTCAAGCTGTTCACAGTACAGCATAAAAATTATTTTAAAATGGCAAGCACAAACTGGCAAAAACAGCAAAATGTTCCCATTCAGCAACACTCAGTGTCCAAAATCGCATACTACTCAGTAAATAGTCAATTTGAATTTACTACATGACCATTTGAAAAGTATTTTCTATATATTAAGCATGTAAGTAGTATGAATGGAATTGTCATGATTATATAACCTACCTATATCAATTGCATTGCTTCACTCCCATTCATAAATTCTCTCGCGTGGCATTATGGGATAGCGTAGCATCCATTGGATGCATACTTCAGAATCTCGCCAGAAGTAGTCATCCGGATACTTATTGCATACTGTGTTTCAAATACTATGAATTTGGACATACTACTCGACTCGCATACTGTTTTTACTATATAGTACTATAAATGGAAGTATGTGATTTCTGACACAGCCATAGTGTACAAGTAGACTATGGCAGAAATTTCAAACATAGAATTTGTCTTTTATTGTTTGCAAATTAAACTTTGTCTTCAATATGGTTTTACAATAGTCTGTCCCTCAAATCACATAAGTCTACTAATATAGCCCACTTAAAGAAATGATTAAAAACAAGAGCAGCGAACAAAAAATATCTATAAAGAAAACTGTATCAGAAGGGAAGCCATTTTGTTTTGTTTTGTTTTGTTTTGTTTTGTTTTGCTGGTTGATATATTCTTCAGAAGGATTTTGATTTTAAACTTCTAGGTAAGAACCTGTGATAGTTATTTAACACTTAGTGAGCCTAATAAGTAATGAAACGTAACGGTTACTAAAGTAACCCTCGTTCCCCGAGGGGGGGAACGGAAATGCTATGTGGAAACTTCCACTATGGGGATTTCGTCAGAAAGCCAATCATTCTGAAGAGTAATTAAACGGGCCAATGAAATGCCAATGAGTTGGCGGTGTCAGCGTGCACAGCTGGCAGCAATCATAATCAGCTTGTGAATAAGAATGCCCGCTGTGCCACACAACCACACCTTTTCGCTGAAGAAGCCGAACTACAGCTGTCAGCTAAGGCGCAATCCCTGTGGCGAAGGAACATAGCATTTCCGTTCCCCCCCTCGGGGAACGAGGGTTACTTTAGTAACCGTTACGTTCCCCAGCGGGAGGGGAACTACAATGCTATGTGGAAACTTCCACTATGGGGAAATCTATGGAAAACGCCACAGTGATTGAACCTTACCACGTCGCTGGTGAGAGGTTTGCCAGGCTCCGGCGTGAGCGCACCATCATCACCAGAGACGCAGCCCACCAACGTGTCCCCTGGCCCTAACTTACCTTACTTACCTGTGAAGCACTTAAAGGCTTATTTATATTTTTTGGGGAGTCGTAAAAAATACACCTAGTTAAGATTCTAGGAATTTTAAATTACGACAGTACGTTGGGAAGCGTGCAGTCCCGATAGGGAGGACGCTGCGGAGGCCACCTGCTGCCCAATGGGGAGACCTGGTGGCAGGAAGACATATGGACTAACCCTGAAAAGGGGGAGAACACATATGAAGGATGGTTAGCGGGGAGGGAAGACACGGGCCCGCCTAAGAGGAGGAACTACACCGTGGCTGAATGAAGCATATGGGATCGCCAGCGGGCATCGCGCATAGCAGGCACCTATACCCAGAACGCGGGCTGACCAAGTGGGCATGCCAACTACGTAATGGGCCAGGCACCTGACTCCTCCGCTGAGTCAGATGCTGGGGGCCTCGGAGGAACTCTGCAGGGTTTGCCAAATGGGGAACTCAACTGAACAGAGTGAATAAGCGCACGAATCTCTGTGTTAGAGAGAAAGGCGCAGCAAGCGTGTTTCAACACCGTACTGAATTTCCTCATTTACTGGCGTATCCAGCACACGTGAGGAAAACCAGCCCACTTAAAGATTATAGAATCTTTACGAATGTATTAGGTGTCGCCCAGCCCGCAGCTCTACAGATGTCTGTTAGAGAGGCGCCGCGTGCTTACGCTCAAGAGAAGGCGTTACTCTTAATCGAGTGCGCTCTCACTCCCGGTGTACGCGGCTCACCCTGGCATAGAAAAGCGAGGGAGATGGCATCCACTATCCAGTGGGCCAACCTCAGAATGGATACGGGACTTCCCGTCTGCCGATCATAACAGAAAAGGAGCTGCTTAGAGTCGTAAGCTCTAATGCGGTCACAAGCACCGAGCGCGAACAGGACACAGCAAAGAAAGCTGGGTCTGCCTCCTCCGTGGGCAGCGCTTGCAGGTTCACTACATAGTCTAAAGAAGCGCTGTAGGAACCTCGGGCACCTAGGTGGGCCGGGGTCTCAGGAAAACGTGAGAGTGGGCCGGCCCGAATTGCTGGCACACTTCGCTGACCGAAAATGCCTCCAGATACCCGACCCTCTTGACCGATGCCAACGCGACCAGCAGAGCTGTCTACCTGGACAGAAAACTTAAAGATACTGAGTCGAGTGGATCGAGCAGACCTCTCCTAAGAGAGATCTCCAAGTGGGTATGAGAGGGGGACAGGATTGATTTAATTAACCAGCGTCTCGCGCCTCTGGGAACTGGATGATGAGGCGATGCTTTCCCAGCGCGCCGCCATCCCAGCGTCCTCAGAGCGGGGATGATCGTAACGCCAACCCTTCAGTGCGAAGGGGACAGCCTTAGCTCAGCCAGCTGAAGGAGGAAAGCATCACACTGATCTGGCATGTCCGGGGTCCTTCTCGGAGAGAAGTACACCACACAGCGAATAGACTCCACTTCAGGGCGTAGGCATGCCTCGTAGAGGGTGCTCTAGCCTGAGTGACGGTGTTAACCACCGAACCGGTAAGTCACCTAAGTCCTCCACGCTCCATCTATGGACCTTACACGTGATTCCAGAGATCTGGGCGCGGGTGCCAGATGGTGCCTGTTCCAAAGAAGAAGGAGCTTCTTCAAAGGGATATGCCAGGGAGGGGCCGTCACGAGGAGAGAGCTGAAATACAGATCAGATTGAGCCAGAGGCGCAATAACAGACCTGGTCCTCGTCCTCCCTGACGTAACACAGTATCTGCGAGTAGGCTCACTGGAGAGAAATGCGTATTTACGCACGCCCAGGGGCCAGCTGTGTTAGCCAGCGCGCAGAGCGCACCTATAACAGCTGGACAGCCGGGGGTGGAGTCTCAGTTTTCCCGGGCGTAAACTGCCGTGAGAGCGCATCGGCTGCACGGTTGAGTTCGCCGGGGGGAAAAAATGGCACGCAGCGATTCCGCCGCGAAAGACTCCGGAGGAGCAGACGGCGAGCGAGCTGAGACATGCGGCGAGAGCGGATACCCCCTGTGTGGTTGATATACGCCATCGTCGCCGTGCTGTCCGTCCTGACCAGCACGTGTTTCCCCTCTAGCACCGGTAAAAACAGTGCAGCGCGAGATACACTGCCAACAGCTCCAGGCAATTAATATGCCAATGCAACCGGGTTCCTTCCACGGACCCGCAGCTGCATGCCCGCAACACACGGCCCCCCAGCGCGTACTGGAAGCATCCGTCGAAACAACGACATGCCTGGACACTTGTTCTAGAGGCACACAGGCCTGTAGAAACGCAGGGTCCGTCCAGAGGCTGAGTGCACGGCGACACAGCGGAGTGACAGTCACCCGGTGCGTGCCCGCGTGCCATGCGCGTCTAGGGACCTGATCGGGAAGCCAATGCTGAAGCGGTCTCATATGGAACAGCCCGAGCGGCGTGAAGCGGCCACGGATGCCATATGCCCCAGGAGCCTCTGAAATGATATCAGTGGGACCACAGTTTTCCTGTCGAACTCTCTCAGACAGGTCAGCATCAGCCCAGCGCGCTCTCGAGGGAGGCGCGCCGTCATGGTGATCAAGTCCAGCTCCAACCCGAGAAAAAAGATGCTCTGCACGGGGGCGAGCCTACTCCTTTCTCGGTTGACCCGAAACCCCAACGGGTCGAGGTGCCGGAGCACCCAGTCCCTGTACATAATCAATTGATCCCGCGAGTGAGCTAAAAAGCCAGTTATCGAGATAATGGAGTATGCAGATGCCCGCGAGCCGAAGGGGCATTAGGGCATCCTCCGCGAGCTTCGTGAAAACCCGCGGAGACAGGGAGAGCCAGAAAGGGAGGACTTTGTACTATCATGCTCGACCCTCGCACGCAAACCGCAGCCGGTGGCGTGGGAAAATGGAGAAATGAATGTACGTGTCCTTCAGGTCTATCGCTGCAGACCAATCCTGAGGACGGACGCACCGGGGGATGTGCTTCTGCATGAGCATTCTGAGCGACTGCTTGTAAGGCAGCGGGTCAAAATGCGCAGAACTAGGATTGGTCATAACCCACTGCTCTTTTAGGGTACGATGAAGTACAGACTAAAAGCCCATACCTCATCTCGGCTGGAGGGACCGGCTTGATTGCATCCTTCGCCAGGAGGACAGCAATCTCCTCGCACAAGAGAGGGGCGGACACAGGGCTGACACCTGGTGTAATACACGCCCGTGAACTTGGGGGACCGTTTAGCGAACTGAATCGCATAGCCGAGTCTGATTGTCCGAATGAGCCATCGCGACGGGCTGGGCAGCGCTAACCAGGCTGGCAGAGCCCACGCGAGTGACATCATCGGTGCAATCACTGACGCACCAGCGGTGGGGCAGCACAGGATGGGAGAGCTCACCCCGGGAGGCATGCGTCCCAAGGAAGAGCGGAAGTTAAGAGGTTTAATCTTAACTTCGTCCCAAGAGCCCGCAGGGCGGCTAGGAGTGCGAGAGAAAGGAGCCCGTCCTCTGGCACTCACAGAGCCTGTGGCGAAGAGCACCGATCCTGCGAGCTGGAAGGCATAGCGTCCCATACTGGCAGTGTTCGGGCTATCACACCCGGAGAGAGGAAAAAATTGCTCTTAAATTTAGTAGCCATACGGCCTTTTTGTTAATGATATGGGTGTCCCTGGCCCTCCGCCAGGGAAAGAGCAAACATCCTTTTCTCCGAGTGGCCCGTCTCAGGGACGCTTCGCGGTCCGTACTGGACTTAGCGGCGCCCTGAGGCGGGGGGCGGTCATCGTCTGCGAGGTGCTCAACGCTGCCGCTTAACCAGTTGAACAGACAGGGCGGCGGAGCAGATTTTGGAGCCACAGACGAGCGCCCTCGGCGAGAAGCAGCCAAAGTGGACGAATCGACGGGGAGAGCGGTTTTTGAGCCCGCCGATCGCACTTGACTACTCTTTCACCGAAGTGAATTCCTGGGTGAACTCACCCCGGTGTCGCCGAACAGGCCAGCCTGGGATATGGGTGTGTTAAGAAAGCGAACTTTGTCAACGACACGCATATCTGCCAGGTTTAGCCAGAGGTGGTGTTCCTGGACCACTAGTGTGGTCATCGTCCTTCCCAGGGCACTCGCAGCCGACCTGGTGTTTTTAGAGCAAAGTCGGTTGCAGTGCGTAGTGCATTAAGCCTGGGTCGGAACCTTCCTCGTGCCGCTGGGCCAGCGCTTGCACTAGCCATAGCAAGCAAAACGGAAGCAGCCTGGCCCGCAGCAGTGTAGGCTCTGGCCCTGAGGGACACAGACAACCTACACGCTTTGGACGGGAGCCGAGGCTAACCACGACAGGAAGGGGCACCACGCGGGCAAGATAGACCGCGCTAGCACACTCGACCTGGGGTTTTGCCTCATACCCCCTGGCTGCTCCGTCATCGAGGAAGGTGAGGGCGGAGCGCACGCAGACCGGGCAGAAAAAGGTGCCCTCAGCGCTGCGTGAACTTACTGTGCACCTCCGGGAAGAAGGGGACGGGAGGCTTAGAGGGTTTCCCCTTCTTATCCTCCACGTAACACCCGTCTAATCGGTCCGGCGGCGAAGCTGGGGGACAAGCCATCTCCAGCCTCGTCGCCGAAGCAGCCCGGGTTAGCACGGCCATCATATCAGATGCCATATCCGGAGCCTCGCTTACCACCCCTGAGGGAGGAAGCGGGTCCGAATTGTCATCGGAAAATGACAGCCCACCCTCCGATGCAGCGATGGACATCTGGTCCTCGGTGTCATCGAGTGAGAGGGCGACCCTCCCGAAGGATGGTGCGCTTCTCTCACTCGAAGCTTGGATGGAGCGCGCTGAGGAATGGGAGGTCCGCAAGCCCGAGGGCGGCGGATTGACCCCCACTGTGACCCTCAGATCTGCCCGAGTGCCAACCGCTACTTGCGGGGGACAACAGGGGTGGTTCGCCCTTTTGCAAGAGCGAACCGCGATCTTAGCTGCGCAACAGACATGCCATCGCAGTGATGGCATGCGCTGCCCGCGAGCACCGCATTAACATGCTGGTCCCCCAGACATGCAATACAGTGCTCGTGCCCATCATCCGTGGACAGGAAACCACCGCATCCAGAAACACACGGTCGGAGCGACGTCTTTAAAAAGACGCGCTGCCCGACCGTGTTGCTCTTTTAGGAAATTTGCTTAAATTTATACGCACCGCTCTTGAAGTACCGGTCCAGCGAAACGCCCAGGGACAGGAGAAACCCAGCTCGACCACCGCTGCTCGCGTTGTTGCTCGCGCTGGAACCGGGAGAAATCAGCCTCTCAGAAGACGGCAGCTTTCTCTCACTCTCTCTCCAACAAAGTCGGAGGATGACAGCAAAACGTCTCTTTCAGACTGCACATGAGGCTTCTGAAAGCGAAAAGGTGTGGTTGTGTGGCACAGCGGGCATTCTTATTCACAAGCTCATTGGCATTTCATTGGCCCGTTTAATTACTCTTCAGAATGATTGGCTTTCTGACGAAATCCCCATAGTGGAAGTTTCCACATAGCATTGTAGTTCCCCTCCCGCTGGGGAACAAAGTATTTTGATTTATCTCATGTTCACAAACCTTTAAAAAAATGGCTGCTCTTACAAATAGTGTTCTTTTTAAGGCAAAAGGGGGGAAATTTTGGATACAGCCATAGAAATTGAAAAAAAAAGAAAAGAAAATTTAATTAGACTAAAAAACCTATATGCAAAGATTTGCAAAGAGGGGATTTTGTCTGATCATTTCTGAAGTCCATCACAAGTCACCCTACTGGGTGTATTGAATACATTTTCTTGGCACATTGAAGCTGAGAACAGAACAATAGACCGAGCTGGGATAGAAGAGATATTCATTGACCTTCACTGTAATGCAGTGTAAAGTCTCTGTCACCTCAGCTTTAGTCATCAGGAGTGAGAGAACTTTGAAGAGAATGAAAGACAGCAAATAATAAAAGATAGCCTTCATATTAAGTTCTCATATTCTTGAAAGTGCTGTGCAGTGGCCAAAAGAAATTATTTCACATCAGACAGATGGGTTGGACAATTTGGGATTTTTTAATTTAAGGGTAATCAGTCTCAGGTGAAATATTAAAGGTCCTTTGAAATGTGCATTTTTTATTCAACGTTTGGTGTAATCTCAAATGAAGCACGAAGACAAGACAGGACAGATATACTAGCTCCTCCTCTTAAAAAAAAAAAAAAATTCAATAGAATTTCATTTTTAACACAGCTCTGCTCTCTCTGAGTGGTTAAGATTAAACGCATTACATGAAAAGCAAATGAATGAACCGTCTTTAAGGGGGCGGGACATGTCAGATACTATAGACCAGGGGTGTCCAAACTCGGTGCTGGAGGGCCAGTGTCCTGTTGAGTTTAGCTCCAACTTGCTTCAATACACCTGCCAGGAAGTTTCTAGTTTATCTAGTAGAGCTTGATTAGCTGGTTCAGGTGTGTTTGATTAGGGTTGGAGCTAAAGTCTCCAGGACACCGCTCCTCTAGGACTGAGTTTAGACGCCCCTGCTATAGAGCATTTGATTGGTCAGAAGATTTGATGAGAAACTAAAGTATGAGGTGATGTAAAAAAATCATTGATCCATTGAGGTAGAAGATTTGGATGATTCTATTTTCTAAATGCGAATTTTGTCACTGGTTAGGAACATACAATAAATATCCTTAAGACTAACAAACTGATACTAAAAACAAAAAATCTTTATTTTAACTCCAAGGGTCTCTCTAATAAGCAGCATCCAGCAGCTCTTGTTCTATAACCATTGACATAAGGAGTCTTCTTACATTCAAATCATTGTCACTTTTGGCTTCTTTCTCTTGGCTTCGGGTCCAGACAGAAGACAGGGCAGGTGGCCAAGAGGAGCTCTGCTGTCAGTGGTGTTGAGACGTGACTGAAGCTAATTGCGACTTGTCACTGCTTCTACACATCCAGCATGTCATCTCACTTACAGAGACTGCTTCTTTTCACGAAGATGTCTGAATTCTTCTCTCAGTGATGATGGAATTTAAGTTGTGGAACCTGAGGGGTCAGACTGTATAGACTTCCATTCTCTTTACTTATTCAAAGTAAGTTCAAAGTGCCTTGTTGTACTGTCATGTTCCACATTTGAAAAGTGGAAGCTTCAAATAAAATATTTATTATGTGTAAAGTCAAACAGTTGTTTTGTTGCTTTTCTGCATTGCTTTCATGCATTACTTTGTTTACAGATGTTCATTCATTCATTCATTCATTTTCTTTTCGGCTTAGTCCCTTTATTAATCTGGGGTCGCCACAGCGGGATGAACCGCCAACTTATCCAGCATACATTTTACGCAGCGGATGCCCTTCCAGCTGCAACCCATCACTGGGAAACATTCATACACACTCATTCACACACATACAGTACAGACAATTTTAGCTTACCCAATTCACCTATACCGCATGTCTTTGGACTTGTGGGGGAAACCGGAGCACCCGGAGGAAACCCACGCGAACACGGGGAGAACATGCAAACTCCACACAGAAATGCCAACTGACCAAGCCGAGGCTCGAACCAGCGACCTTCTTGCTGTGAGGCGAACGTGCTACCCACTGCGCCACCGCGTCGCCTGTTTACAGATATAATTTCTTTTAATAAAGGAATGTTTAAAGCAATTACAGAAAATTAAAGTAATGGTTTGGTTATCTTAAAGCAGGGGTGTGCAAACTCGGTCCTGGAGGGCCAGTGTCCTGTTGAGTTTAGCTCCAACTTGCTTTTTATCAATACACCTGCCAGGAAGTTTCTAGTTTATCTAGTAGAGCTTGATTAGCTGGTTCAGGTGTGTTTGATTAGGGTTGGAGCTAAACTCTCCAGCACACCGGGCCTCCAGGACCGAGTTTTGACACCCTTATATCTTAAAGGGACTCCCAAAAATGTAATTCTGTCATCGTTTACTCTTTCTTTTCTTGTTCCAGACTTTTTTGACTTTCTTTCTTCTGTTGAACATAAACTAATATATTTTAAAGAAATCTGTAAAACAGTATGACATTACAGTAAAAAATGTTTTTTCAAAATATCTTCTTTTGTTTTCAACAGAAGAAAGAAACTCATAAAGGTTTAAAACCACTTAGGGATGATTAAATTTCCATTTTTGGATTAACTATGCCTTTAAATGAGTCATTAATTGGATGCCATTTTATTTTAGACATAATTAATAATAATAATAAACAATGCAAGTAACATTAAAATAAGTATTAAACATTAAAATAAAGTATTAAAAATGATCATGCAGCCATGCAGCCATCCTGTGATTAAAGCCTTATGTACACTCCTAAAAATAAAGGATCTTTTTTTTTTGGGCATCTGTGGCATCTATGCAACCTTTCAATTGCAGAAAACAATGTCTCTCTTTTTATTTAAATCTTATATCTTCTTACTGGCTCTGACAAAACTGGAGAGAATTAACACTGACCAGGCATAAAATGGCAGTAGAAACTCAGTAGAAAGGTTTTTAAGGCATTATGTTTGCACTTCTAACCTGAAGGCCATTGCAAAAGGTAGGCAACTAAATGATGCTATTAAAATATCTAGTTTTAAGGTGATTTTAAGGTGGCATTTCATTAATCTTGCTTAGAGACCTTAAATGCACCAAGAAGAGTTCAGTGGAAAAAAATTCCAAATATCAGTTGAAGCAAGGACAATGAGTCTCATTCAACAATACATTTTAATTTGTTAATTTGATCTTAGGAAACTTTGTTAGACAGAGAGAAGGCCTGGTTTTGTTGAGAAGGGGCTCAATTGATTGATAGATAGATAAATTGTACATATGTACAGTATTTAATATATGCTGATGTACCTAAATGCATAATGAAGGTCATTTGAGATTATTCTGGAAGGAATTGTATTAGGATGCATGTCCTCACCCTGGATGTACTATAAATAGTTGTCAAAATATTTTTTTTTTCCTTTTTAAAATGTTCTTAAGGACATTTTAAATGAATTTCCTTTTCTTCTTTAGCAAAACTTTAGTAAAATGTATAGTCAATACGCCTGACAATTGTACATGTCTGTATATTGTAAGGTAATTTAAGATTTCATACTGAGTAACAAGTATAACTTAAAATGCTAAACGATTGTACACAAATGAACTTACAATATTTACAATAAATAATAAATATAAATAAATGAACGTCCTAAGAATAATCTAAGCCATGTTTACAATCTAAGCGTTCTTAATTGAAAGCATGAAAAGGAAAAGTAGAGAAAAAGAAAAAGTTTTTCTCATTCTACAAAGGGAAACTGGAAGGTAAAATGTGCCCAGACAAAGCATAAATAAAGCATTTCCTACCATTATTACAGTAACTGTCACTTACCACTGGGGAATAGCTTGTGAAAATATGTCTTATAATCTATTAATCTATATCGTTTGCAAATAATTGAGAAATGTAACAAAACAACAGCCGACTTCTTTCTGTTTCTTCTTGTACTGTATGTAACTTCAGCTTTTGTTCTCGCGGTCTGATTTGTTCCTGAATAACCAATCAGAGCGCTCTCTTCAGCTGACAACTGACACCAATTCTACATGCTGAATCAGGCCAACTTGCTCTGACAAGAAGCAACATGTGAAAACATAAGCTTTATTTCTTATTCTGCATACAAATAATTTTAAATAGGGTACAGGTGTGTACTTAAATCAAAATAAATAGAAAATAAAAACAACTTAATATTTTTCTATTATTTTTACTCTTCAATCACAGGAGCATGTTGCATATCTTTTATATCGAAGTTGATATTTAGCCGCATCATATTGGTGTTTCGTAACATCTAGTTTTTATGAAGAGGGTTGTTAGCCCAACGCTTAACCCCCAACCTGGAGAACCAGGACATACACTATGGACAATTTAGCTTACCCAATTCACCTACAGCACATGTGTTTGGACTGTGGGAGAAACCAGAGCACACGGAGGAAACCCACACGAACACGGGGAGAACATGCAAACTTCACACAGAAATGCCAACTGACCCAGCCGGGGCTCGAACCAGCGACCTTCTTGCTGTGAGGTGACAGCGCTACCCACTGAGCCACAGTGTCGCCCTATCTTTTGTTAATGCTGATATTAATTTAACATCCTCATTTTATGAACAAAATAATAATAATAATAATAATTATAATAATCATAATAATAAAATGAAACAAACATCCCAAACTGTCATTGGTGGCATTGCTGTTGCATTGCTCTCATGGTTATTTTTTATATTTTGGCGGGAGAAAAATTTACATATGTGGTTTTTAACCAAATGCATTTAGACCTGTCCAGCTGCATGGAGTGCATCCCAGACCACCTCCTGAATTGGTTTGAGTGATCAGATTTTATCTGCCATCTCGAATGTGCTTCAAAGGGCATTTACATCTGTCTTTTTCACTAGCAGACAGATTTCCGATTACAAAAAAAAGATGCATGAAGTGACCAGCAGTAAATCCTAGAAGGGCATGACTGGCAAGTTTTTCAAGAAGCAACAGATATGTCATTTTGATACTCACTGACCAATACCATGATTGCTGATTGTACAATGATTTTAAAAAATACATTAATTATTTATACATTTAAATTAATTTAGTAAACTCCACCAGTATACATTACATTCAAATAATGTACATTTTATCGACTTATAATGAACAAATTGCTATAACTGATCCTTTTGAACAAACTATCATTACTCAAATATGCCCACAACCTGTCTGGACTGTTGGTAGGCACAGTGTTTTAATGAGTTAAAAAAACATAAACCTACAATAAGCTAATTTTAGCGACATATGTCTCGGTCTGCACTTTTCACCCCATTGACTTCCATTCATTCGAATGCTGCAGACCGGAAACACGAGCTTGTGCGAGTTTCACAATTTTCACCTGTCGCTGTGTTCCAAGTTCCAACTTGACCCTGACCTGCGATTTCGCATCATGTGAATGCATGAGACCAAAAAAAGATCAAAACATTCCGTCTCTGTACAGAAATATTAAATATAGAGTAATCTGTCATTTTATCAGTGTCACGTCATCTTTTATCTCACCTCTTTTCACAGCACTATATGACAAAAGTTTGCATGCTCAAACTCTTTAATCTGCATCATTGATTTTTTCTCAGCCTTGTTGATGTGTAGCTCTTCAAGTTGTGGTGACGTTGTCTCTTAAGCCTTTGTTTTTTTGTTCTTTTAAGCACAGAACTTACATGTTTGCATTCAAATCATTATCATAAAACACAGGTACACATACTGTACAGCACACAAAAACATCTTTTATTACAGCGTTCAATCCATCCACTTCATGTCTCTGTTGGCTGGCTTACATCACAGGTCCTAGAGAAGGTACAACTAAAACCAAAAAAAGTCCCCAAAAGAAAATGATGTTGTCTGGGGAAAGCCCTTGTTGCTATAATTCCAGCACGATGTCATGAGAAAATGTCATTTTTTATCCTGCCTCTTTTCACAGCACTGTATGACAAAATTTCGCATGCTCAAGAAAGTCTGCAGCATTGATTTTTTCTCAGCCTCGTTGATGTGTATTATCAGAAAAGTGGCTAATTCGTACAAATTCATGGCTAATTTGTACAATTTTTAAAAGGAGGTGTACCCCCAAACCCCACCCCCTAACCCTACCCCTCATTGGGGGACAAGCAAATCATACAAAAATGTATGGATGAGATTGTATAAATGAATTCAAATCAATTAGCTACTAAATCAAAAACTTACGAATTGCAGTGAGATTGCAATGATAGTTCCTATAACTACCCAGTGCAAAAGACATATGAGTGGAACACGTAGTTAATGCAATCAAAATCAGTCACCTGTCTAGGCTACAGAAAGTAAGGAAGCTCACTAGGTTTTTGTACTGTACTTGTGAAAAGAAAAAAAAAAACTAAAGTATTAACTGTTCATACTGATATGCCATTCATTTTCCGAAATATCTCTGTCCTCTTGCACATAAATCTTCAGTTTAAACTGAATTTCTTTCATCATCATAGCGCTTTTTAAAGAACTTCCATCTTTTGGGCAACTGGGAGTTGTGTCATTGTACTGTATAATTATAATGCTGCAGCCGTGTATCCATTATTATTATTTAATGAAAAAGCTTATCTGTACCTTCCTAATTTAGTGCAGCAATGCATGCATTGTTACAGCGATCACGCTTTATAGATTCGAGTAAATTTCTCATTAAATAGAAAGAAGCAAACAAACCCGCTTAAGACTTCCAGCATTTCAGTACTGTAATCAGTTTAGCGTGCTATAATTGGAAAAGATTTGTTGAAGTCTTCAAAGTTATAGTCATTTTACAGGAAAAAATGCTTGGCAACTTCATGTTTTCTTTTGTTCCAGAATGCGAATCTATCTTATACCGATCAAGCGCTCAGATGCCTCTTTGTGTTTCTTCACGTTTGATTGAATTGTCACATGCATTGTATATCCATGAATGTATTATTAAAGCTTCTCACCCTTGTTTGAACAGAACCCCTGTTGAGTTTCCCAGTGTGCTTGAAGCAATCCTGCTTTGGTCTGGTTTACAGTCAGCTTTCATGCAGGCTTAAACTCTTTGAGCTCCAGAATATATCATGTATCATATAAAAATCTTCAGTGTATTCTTTTGTATTTTGGCTTTGAGAGAATAACATGAATAATCTGCAACTGCAGAGAAAAGCAAATCAGCTCTCCTAAGGCAATAAAGAAAAGAAAGCTCTTAGTCAATTATAGTATTTCCTGGAGGGCTTTCTTGATGACTGCAAATTGAAGAAAAAAAACAGCAGCTGTTTGGCATTCCTTTTAATTCAGTGGAAATCAAAATGAGATAAGAGTGTTAACCAATCCTGATAAAAAAAAAAAAAAAAAAAAATAGAACAATATGTTCCGACAAGCTGTCCCAATGCAGCTCCTGCTGATTCATTCTACCTCAGCATGGTCGTATTGTGGAATCAATGTGTCCCAGGATTTTCAAAAGGTGAGCTCCCCTTTCACTGTTTGGTGCCTGTCCTTGTGTATTGACTCATCACTTTGATGACAATGATTAAAGTAGTTTAATAAAGTTATGTTCACACTGTGCCAGGTGAGCTGGGAGTCAACCATCTGCTTATAGCATGACCTGTAGCCTGAACACTGAAGCTGTCTCCAAATTTCTCCCCTCTATATCTGCTCCTGGTGTGTCCATGTGAATTTGGACGTGGCAACACATGCTGGGTGAACAGTTAATGCTGAGTCATCACCTCTCATTCCGGCCGACTTCATTACCATAATTTGCCCGAGTGGACGGTTACTGATAATAAAAGTTTCAATTTTTAATGTCACAGAAAGCTACGCTCAGCATTGTTAGTGAAATGTGAAACATCACATTTTGCATTATTTAGATGCTAAGCACTGTCCAGTAATTTACATTTAAATGGTTTTAAAAGAAAAAGAAAAGAAAAGTTGGTATGCTGTGCCTTAGAAAACCATGTCCATATATTACCCCAAAATAAAAATAAAATGTGAATAAATATTTAGAAGAAAGTCTACTTTTAGGATATTAGGTGTAATATTTCATTAATTACTGAATAAATAAGTACATAAAAATAAATACAATCAGCATACATTTAAAGGTGCTGTATATAAGTTTTTGACTCTTCTAAAGCAAAAAAGTATCATAATATGTTTGCAGATATTTAAGAAACATGCTGAACATTCTTGTTTATCTGAAAAACAATGCTAAAGTCAGATATTCTCCGACCAAAGCCAGTTTAGCCAATTATATTTCAGCACCCTGGGTTGCCTTGCTGGAAAACCATGTAATCATTCAGTCATCAAGGCTCTCAAAGCATGCGTCCGTGACCGAAGTGCGACCTCCGGTGGACAGTAGCAGCCTCCGAAATGAGATGCAGATTCAGAGTTCCACATGAGGTTATTAATTAGCAAATAATATAAATATTACGAACGTAAACATTAGGTGAGCAGGTTACATTGTATCCCTGTGTCCTAACAACAGGCTATGTGATGAGATTTGCAGTGATAAGCAATTTGGCTGTTTGCACCAGACGAAACATGACAGAAATTTAAATACAGCCATTCAGAAGCACAGAATATGCACTCACTCACGAAATGGTAAGGTTTATAATCTAATTAATACATAGCAACATTATTAACATTATTAAATGTAGATGCTGAATCACTGATATGTGTTGGTTTGCATTATTTCACAGTTCTAAAGTTCAATTTCACACGGTTTATTTTATTTTCAAGATCTGAGGTGAAACTATCTCCTGTAGTATGGCAATAAATGTCATGAAAAAATGCCATTCAAACTCACAATATTAGCATTTAACACTGAATAAAGCACATGAGGTGTACCTGAGGTGATCATTGTTTATCCTGTTGTTAACCTGTGAGAAATAGAAGCCATTTCTAAAATAGAAATTTCAGGTGTTGGTTGGGACAAAAACTTTTTTGGGACAATTTTTTTTTTTCTTCTATCGTGTGCCGTTGCTTTTAGTTAGAAAACGGTTCAAATCAGACTTTAGGCTCGATATTCAGGTACACACATGTCAATCTGGTAACCTGCGCTTGCGTGTGTTTTGATCCAGGAGTGCAATACCTAGTTCAACCACTGGGTGTCAAACTTACATACTGCACCTTTAAGGCAGATTTCTGTTTTAATAGATGCTTTACAAACTTATTTTCATAATAAATAAATGTTTAGATTGAATTTATGTTTAGAATAAATTTGTTAGAACACATTTATGTCAAATTATGTAAATTAATTCTGTAAATATAAAAAAAAAATCATCATGTATTTTACCTTTAAAATATACCAGTATACATATATATTTGTTCCTAAACATTAAACATTATATATATATATATATATATAAAACTGTGTAATCGCATTTGCTTTCTTTCCATTTCCTTTCCATTGTTTTTTTTTTTTGTGTGTGTAATTAAAATGCATAAATCTTAAAAAATACAGGCCTGAATGTTATTTTTATTATTGCACGAGTGTAGCACAGTGAGGGCGAACTGGCAGATGTTTGCTAATTGCATTTGTTCTTCTTCATTTATTAAACACTTGGAGTCACAGTGGGAAGAAAATGTAGAAAATAACCTGATTTAAATACAAAAGCATCATAGTGTCGAACACTGATAAATCCGCCATAAGCACAGTGTGTGAATAAAAACAAGTAAACGTTGCTGTTTTATTGCAAATGCTGACATTAAGAAGCTTAAGAAAATTAAGAAAAACTATAATCCTAAAAGTGGCTTTCGGAAGATCCTCGTTTTCAAGCTGTGCAGCTGAGTTGGCCTGGACGAGTGACATTACCCCACTGTCTCTTTTTAAAAACTGTGTCATGTGACTTCGATGCAGTCCTAGTTGCTAAGACACCCTGAGAGATGGGCTATGTGTAGGCGCTGTCCCTCCATCCAGAACATGTTGTGATCAACAGATAATGCCTTTCATTATGGAGGGCTCGTTGAGTATCTGATAATGTTCCTCAGGCCAGATGTTGCAACCGCGACCTGTGCGGAGAATCTAAAAGAGCTTTTTCACCACATATTACAACAGCATCAATCTATTTTATGCAAGCAGTAAGTCAAGAGCTGTTGTTTTATGAGATTTAGCAAATGTATTTCCGAGCCAATTTAAAAACAGTAAATGATTGCTGGCTTTAGATGCACATTTTACCCACTCTATTAACATTTCACAGTAAGAATGTGCTTAAATTAGCATTAAACAGTACTTAAAATTATCCTTTTTTCCATATTGTGACATGCAGTACATCCAATTAAAATATTCCTAAAATGAGAAAAAAATGTGGGGCGGTGCATGATTCCATCCTTAAGCGATTGGATCACTGGAAGCGATTGAATCACTGGAAAGTGAGGGTTGCTAAAAAAATAAAGGAAAATTGACGAATGTCTTGGCAGAAATAAGACACGCCCCATTAGCCCCGCCCTAAAGGCATTCCATGTGACCAGAAGTGAAGAAAAGTTGTTTTGATGGGGGCGGATTATGATATTTAATTAAAGATATTAAGGGCAAATTAATTTTTACAAAATAATGAAGTGCACAGATACATCGTTTATAACAAGAACTACTATATACACATAAAAAATAAGAAGAGTGAATTTTGATTTCATGTCGATTTAAAAAAAAAAAAAAAACATCAAGCTGCCTGACTTTTATTTTGTAGTATTTTATATTTTTATTTTGTAGTTTTTATTTTGTATTCTTTTGTTAGTGCTTTAGGCTGTTTCATACTGGATTATATTTGTTCCATTTCACTATGAGACAGCACAGAATATATTACCAAGCAGCCCTTATTCTTGGCTGTTTGGTACTATTATTAGCTGTTGGAGTTCTTGTCACACTTGTGTTTGTGCCCATTTATAAAGATTGACACCAACATGGTTCTCACATACATTAATAACCACATGCAATGTACCATTTTTTAATCATTTGAGGCAAATATGTGTTGGTTGAATTTTTGTTCAAGAAATTGATCAGTACACTGTAAAGTTTTGACCTTAAGGGCTGTGTCTTCCTTATTTTTGTCATGATTAGTTTTGTTTGTATAAATCATGTATTTAGGTTGAGTCAGTGATGTTATTTACTATTTTCTACTTGAAATAAACTAGTAAATATAGATGTTAGCATTAAATATAAAGCAGTTAATGTACATGTCACTGTTTGATTTGTATGTATACAGTATGGTATAGTATAGTATAGTATAGTATAGTATAGTATAGTATAGTATAGTATAGTATAGTATAATATAGGATATAGTGTATAGTATAGTAAAATATAGTATAGTATGTTAATAGGTATGGAATATCTCTGTTAATATACTATAAACCCCCTAATTATCTGGCTAAAAATATTTAAGCATAAGACTAACTTTCCAGTTTTCACAGACTTAGCAAGATATTGAGCTATTGTAAAGTGACCCATACTCTGACCTTTAATGAATTAAAATGTTTTAATCTCAAAGACTTTATAATATAAATTATTTTAAACGAGGTCCAGTACATGGACCAAAAAATAGATTGAAGATTCTTTATAAGCAAAAGTACATTTTAAAGATTCTTTAAAAAAAATATTACAAATTTTGCTCAATCCTGCACTGTATGTTTATTTATTTTGTGATTTACAAGTGTTTTCCATTTATTTACAGATGTAAATTACATTATGGGATGTTGATCTCTGCTCTGTCGACTTTTGATGTTGAAAATTCAACTCTACAGTTTAACAAAGTGACTTTTATTGACATTTTAGTAGTTTGAAATAATATAATGTATAGGATACAATATAGAGAGAAATAAGTCTGTAAAATAATAGAAAATGTACTGGCAGTTTATTACAAGGTTTTGTACCATAATATACAACACCAACCCAGACAATATATCACTTAAAACAACTTAAAATGTTAATAAAAGTCACTTTTCTGAAACGGCAATTCAAAAGCATAAATAAATGGTGAAAAATAAATACAAGTATCACGGATCAATTTATCAATTACGGATATTTTTTACAGTGTGTGAAACACAAAATTGTATTGGAAACACATATGGGTACACAAATAAATGAACTCTGACTGCACATTTTTAATGCGTTCAGACTGAAGTCAGGTCTTTGAACTGATCTCTAATCAGGTCTCTTTCTGGCTCAACAATGAGCGACCTGACAGGCTGAGGTTATCTCTGCTCTTCATCACTCAATCTTCTGTTTTCCATTAACAAAACCCCCTAGATTCACATCTGCCATCATCCATTTTCTATCAACAACAATATCTCATTTTCCTCTTTGCCTGTCATTACATCAGGCTGAACTAAGTCCATAGAGTCTTTACAACGTATTAACCATCTTAAACATGGCTGCTTTTTTGTTTTAAGATATTCCCTGAGCTGTAGCTGTCTGACATGATTGATCTACTCAGTGAGCCAAGTAGTGGTTTACTGGTTTGAAGGGCAACACAGCTTAGGAGACTTCAGGGGGAAAAGTAAACATATTACACAGATGTGTTCAATATGTAGTTTATCATGCTGTCATATACCTAATCTTACGGAGATAATACATGGAGCATGTGGAAAAGATGAGAGAAGTGTCACTATATCACATTTGTTATCATCGCAATGCAATTATACAAGTTTATTCATAATTTCTTGGTGAATTTTTAAACAAAGCGAAAAATACAAATGCAAATCAAAGAAAAAACTAAATGAAATGAAAAAATAAAACAAAATATAGAAAAACTAAATAAAAACCAAGAGCACCAAAGAAAATGCATAGGTTTGTCTTTTAGAGCTAAACATGTTCCTGGGTCAATATGTTTTGTTGATCCTGGAACATCATTCCTGTCCGAGAATTGAATCCATGCCTAGTCCTTAGCTATACACCTAACTTTACCCATAAATTATTTATAAAATCAAGAGAAATCATGAGTAAATAAGAATGATATAGGAACACCTAATCCTGATTGTAAGCTTAAACTTAATATTGTCCCTGAAATCTGATTGGTTGATTTGAATGTTGTTCTGTGACATTTCGTTTCATGAAAATCATGATCTTTTTTTGTGAGATCAGATTCTGAAAACACAACACAACACAAACCCACACCAAACTAGCAAACACTAAGCAAAAAACACTAAACAAAAGGCAAGAACACCAAACAAAACGAAAATTCAAACCAACCACACACACAATTAACCAAAAATGCTAAATAAATCCCAAGAACACAAAAACTAAAACACAAGAACACTAAACAAAACAAAACGACAAATCCAGACCCAACACAAAATTAAAGAAAAAACTAAAACTAAGAACACAAATCCAAACACAAGAGAAAAAAAGAACACCAAACAAAACAACACAAAATTAAAACCAAACTAACACAAACCAAACTAACACAAAATACACCACAAAAAATAAAACAAAACTTCAAATTCTCTTTATTCTCTATTTCCACCTGGGGATACTCATCCCGAGGCCCCCAGAGACGATGCAGTGCCACTAATGCAATCCAAGACCTGTGAAGAGTGATCCCAAGGTTTCCATAATCCCGGACCAGGCCGTATCCTGAGCAGCTGCTGTGGTGGTCATGGAGGAGTGGAGAGCATGAGACTGATTCCTGTGAGACCCCAGTGACGGACGAGTCTTCGCTGAGGTCCAGCGTTCACCAGCCTCCGGCGCCTAGACTGCAGCTCTGCACAAGACGTTTGGCCATAGGAGAAATGGTCGTGCCCAACTGAGCCTGGTTTCTCTCTAGGTTTTTTTCCTTCACTTTCGCAAATTGGTGAAGTTCGTTCCTCGCCGCTGTCGCCACTGGCTTGCATGGTTCGGGACTTGTAGAGCTGCGCAACGATGGATTTGCTCTTCAGTGTTTGGACTCCCAGCAGTGAAAATTAAACCACACTGAACTGAACTGAACTTAAACTCTAAAAACTGAACGGACACCATTTCAATTCACTATAATCTTCTATGTGAATCTGCTTTGACACAATCTACATTGTAAAAGCACTATAAAAATAAAGATGAATTGAATTGAATTGAACTTTACTTTTGGCCAGAAGAGAACTGTCATTTTCACCTAAGATCATAGTTAATATTTGCTAATATTCAAACTGAAAAACAAGCAAGCATGCAGGCCAACAAACAAACAATTAAAGTTCTTCTCCCATCCTTCTCTAATGGATTTTCTTGTTTATATGACCTCAGACACAGATGGTATGGACAGAAAGTAAGTTCAGAACATTAAGTTGCTCAAAACTAACATTTCAAAATGTGTTCTTCACATTAAAATACAAAAAAAGTCAAATAAAGAGATGTCTTTTTAGCTCAGAGGTCTATTGATTGAGATAGGAATGAATATGGGCAGGAAACAGAATCGGTTTAAAATCTGCCAAGGGGAAGCAGGAAATGTTATTTTTATCAGAGTCTTGCAATTATTTGCTCTTGCTGGGGCTCTGTTTTCAGCTTGTTCAAAAATCTGTTAAACTCAAGGTCAAAAAAACCTGATGATAATCATAACTTGAATAGAGAAATCTAGTTATATGATGGAGAGGAATTGATAATTACCATCATTATTTAAACCTATATATGCCCAATTAGCAATCAAACCAGCTGGTCAGTGCTATTATACTTTTTTTTGCAATACCAGCTTACTTAAATATAACATCTGCAAAATTAGGCAGTTTCACTTTCTGCAAACACTCCCTTAGGTGATCATTCATTGCTCAGACAATACAGAAACTCACAACAGATTGATTCAGACTGCAGAGCCACAGTGTTTGAATCAACCCGTGAAATGTTTACTTCATTATGCATATTCAGCATAATCATATTCATATAAAAAAGTTTGTTTCCTAGGAATTGACTAGTACCGCTTGCAATGTACAGAAATATTGAGGCGTTCACTTTTTTATTGTCTTCTAAATGGCATGAAATGTGTTCCTGTCTGTTGCGCACTGT
Source organism: Danio jaintianensis (assembly GCA_903798115.1). NCBI lineage: Eukaryota > Metazoa > Chordata > Actinopteri > Cypriniformes > Danionidae > Danio > Danio jaintianensis. The sequence goes on from CAIGQV010018170.1 coordinate 12,759,920, forward strand.
TGTACTTATAATGCACTGTGGGATCTTGTGTCATTCCTGTTCTGCTCTATTTTTTACAATTCCCTATGGATGGATTCTAAACACCAGACATTTCATACCGAGACACCTTTTTATTCATGTCATGGATGCTTCACTTTGACAAATAGACCAGAGAGAATACAGACCGACAGAGACTGTAAGGCTGGTTCCAGGTTGGAAGTTTAATAAGAAATAAACAACATATAGCCTACACTACAGTAGGGAACTACGTCTGGTTTCACATTAAAATTTTATAGTATAACTTATTTTCATATCTTGCATCTGTTTGATCCATTCCATGCAATTCCATATGAAAGCCATACTAAAAGATGCTAGCTTTAAGCAAATTAGTAAAAAGCAAACTCTTGCTACTTGTCATGAAAGTATCAATGTCTTTCCATTTAAGCTGAATATGACACATCACCAGATGAATAACTGTGAACTTTGTAGTTAGTATTATTCTAAAATGACATATTTAGTAAATGACTCACTCCTTTTAATATGTGATGACCTGCTGTCACAGCACATCAGACACATCATTATACCTGTTCTTCAGTCTATTTTTATTTTAACAACTGTAATTATCTTGCTGTTTTTCCTGAACATATTAATGTTATGAAAATAAGTGTTCTGAACAAGTTCCTAGTCCCTGTCCTATCAATAATGAGTAAGCAAACAAACATTTGTCATTTTACATCTCACCTTTTACTGTGGATTTAATTGCAACATTTGCATACATTCAGTAAAAGAGCTAGCACTTTTTGATGCATATATTTGGAATCCTTCAATCTTACTACTCCTACATGACATAATTTCTATGGGTATTCGACAGATGACCCTTTAGCCTTAAATTTGTGGCCCACGTCATGCTAAATATTAACATGGTTTTATTAAAATATGCACTCAAAGTAGTACACCTACTCTAGTTACTAGTACACCTAGCCTGGTAGCACAAGCACTGATGAGCATCACCTCGGTGCCACATATGACTTGAGTCCCACGTAGAGGAGCTCCAGAAGGATAAACGGAGGAGTGATGGCAGAGAAAGATGAGAGAGCACCAGGCCTGGGACTCTTTATGTTGTTTGGTTTTGGTTTCTGTAGGTGGTAGTCATCCTGCCACCGCCTGTTTGTTTTCTGTTTATTTTATTATTAAAGTTGTTTAAATGTTTGCCAGTTCCTGCCTCCCTCATCCCTTAAATATGAGGGTTGAACTTTGTTACTTAGGTGGTGAAATCCATGAGGAAGGATGAACAGTCTGCTGGAGAACCTTTAAAAAAACTAACAAAAACAAAAAAAACACTTAACAAAACACTCTGGGCAAATGTACTACCCTTTTTTATGTTAGGGATGAAAATAAATAAACAAATAAATAAATAAATAAATAAATAAATAAATAAATAAATAAATAAATAAATAAATAAATAAATAAATAATTCTAAATGTATTTTCATAAATCTGTTAATCAACCTCAGTTCTGATCAAAACTACTAAATTGCTTAGAAAATTACAGGATTTTTACTCTATAATTGCCAAATTCATATATTATGTCACTGATTTGGGAAAAAAAACACACAAAATGATGTACTTTCAATATAAAAAGTAATTGTGGACTGGATTTTTTTAATACCTTTTATCAAAGTCTTGGACATGTGAAACAACATTGCCTTTGATGCACTGTTTTTGATTAATTTTCATTTTTTTTCTCCTAATTTACTGTTGGTGGGTGTTTTTGCCCAGTTGACCCATTATAACCACATTTTTTTATTACAAAACCATGACAACATTTAATCGTGCATTTTTGATTGGTGGTTTTCCCTGTTGGGAAGAGATACATTTGTAATTTTTACTGTTGATCATCAGTTGGCACCATTAACCCTTTAGATAGGCCTGTGCAACAACAAAAAAGCTTAGTTTCTGGATTTTATATGGAGTATAACAGCAAATTAAAGTGTGTGCATGTGTGTCTATGAGTGTGTGAGAGTGTGAGAGTGACCTTTACGCACTTATCTTGATGTGTCTGAGAAAATCAAAATATGCATCTCAGCTCTCAGAACTACATGGAGTAAATAAAAACAAAGACTATGCATTTATACACCATCAAATGTGGTTATAAACTCAATGGGGCAAAAACAGCTACCCACAGTAAATTAGGGAGAAAAAATTTAAATTGAACAATTCATCAAAGCCAGTGTTGTTGCTAATCATTCACATGTCCAAGACTGTGATAAAAGGTAAAAAAAAATCCAATCCACAATTACTTTTATATTGAAAATACATCATTTTGTGTGTGCGTGTGCGTGTGCGTGTGCGTGTGTGTGTGTGCGTGTGCGTGTGCGTGTGTGTGTGTGTGTGTGTGTGTGCGTGCGTGTGTGTGTGTGTGTTTTTTCACCAAATCAGTGACATCATTTGTGAACTTGGCAAATAATTTAAATTTTCTAAACAATTTAGTAGTTTTGATCAGAACTGAGGTTGATTAACAGATTTATACAAAAGAATTTGAAAAAACTTATGTGATGCATTTTTACAGCAGTTTAATTCAGTGGATGTTTTCATTCCTAACATAACAAAAGGGTAGTAAATTTGAACAGTGCACAAGGGTTAAAAAACATGTGCAATGGAAAGTTTCAAAGTATGTTAAATGAACCCATCAATGCTATTTAAGAACCTTTATATTTATAATATTTTACAATTTTTACAGTAATTCTGATCAAACAAATGTAGCCTTTCAGTTCTAAATGAACTAGGTGATTTTTGTCAAACAATGCTGAAATTTGAAAGCACCAAAAACAAACACACCCAAAACCCAACTGGACTTCACCCTTATTTTCATATATCCGCACCACACAACCCTACTGACGATGATGGTAGAATATATGGGGATGATCAATAAGTCATCAATAAGTGAAAGGAGAAAAGTTGTGTAAAACAGATAAAATATGTGAAATAAAGTAAAATCAGCATTACTTACAAGATCAAACAAGCAACATTGGCATCCAATTCCAATCCTTCCTTCTCTTTGAGTTCTCTCCATGGCTGAGAATCTGTTCCAATATTTACAGTACATGACCTCTAACTTGTGCTGATCTTAACACTATTCCTTTTAATATTTTATTGTTCTGATATTTTCCTCTTTTTTTTCTTCTGTCATCTCTCTCTATAGCTTGCCTTCTTTTAGCCTGTGTTAATCACATTTAGAATTATGAGAAACAAGTGATCACCAAATTGCTAATAAAATCCTTATATTCACACAAAAAAGCTTTTACTCTCGATTGAGGTGGTTTTGGACTTAAAGAAGGTTAATGGGAGATGGAATTGCATTTGCTGAATAAACTGACGTAGCGAAAATCACACAAACATGAATAATCAGCAGTCTCCTTTATGCTTGCTTTGTTTACTGTTGGTTACTAGATTACCAATACTACAGTCAGAAACTCTAACAACTTGAGGGAAACGTATCTAATTCGCATTTGGGATTTTTTTTTTGCTAACTTTGAAAAGATTTGCTTCACATTAGGATGTACAGTATAGTCAATCAACACTCAGTGATAACTCTCTTTCTATGAATCATTACTAGACACACCTCTTACTGCTGATTGGCTGCAAGTGTGTTTAGGGACACTTTTTCAAATATTGTTTAATGCACGATTAATTGCAGAAGTGCTTCTTCATTTTAAAAACCTGAAGAAAAAAACTAATCCTTATTGAGCTCAAACTTTATGATAATGTATGTGTGTCAGTATTTAAAACTAAATCATTTGAATTACCTAGGTTAATTAAACTGACAAAGCTGTAGTTTGAGTGCTATACTGGGACACCTGTTGTTTTGTCCCTCGTGGTCAAAAAGCTATAATGTCTTGATTATTACAGTCCCTCCTTGTATAAGCTATCATTTCAAATGGAGTTGTTTGTCATTTTATTATACCCATCTGTTCCATTAGCTATAATAGAATGCGTGTCTTGTGCGAACAGATGAGAAATGAGCCACATAGGAAAGCAAGAGCTTGGAGTTTCATGATAACTTTTCTTTCAATATAATGTTTGTTGGTGCACTCTTTTAAACTTTCTCACATATAGAAGTTTTCACTCCGTGCTTGAGCTTTTTTGTTGTTATTCACAGTTCAATAAACAAATCCGGCCTTTAACCTCAAACTCTTTGCTATAGATTTCTAGCATAACCTTTAATCTGAGTAGTCATACACTTTTCTTAGCCACCTACTTACACATCCCTTTACTTGCTGTAGAAAAAGTCACACAAATAATGGCAAAGTGGATTGCTATTAAAAGTCAAAACGTCTCCTCGTCATGCCACAAACAAACATGCTTTATTGCTCGAGAAGGTTTCCATTTCCAGTGACACAATTCATGATTATCTTTTTTCTGAGCACTTCCAGGATTCAATAAAAGTCATTTTCAGCAGTACAGCCGGAGATTAACTACAAGTTACTGTTTTGACTGCTTTGAAATTGGAAAAAGAAAGAATCCAGATAAATAGAATGTAATACATCATGTAGACAGAAGCGTTATCATGGGAATGACTTCAGCATGGCACCTCAAGAATGAACTCTCAAAGATTAAGAACTGAACAATACGATCCACGTCTGTACTAAATGCTTTTTTGGAAGCCAACTGAAATGCAGGACGTTTTGAATGCAACAATAGGAATACTGTGTTCAAGTTATAGCTCACCCAAAACTGAACATTCTGGTATTATTTACTCACTCTCCACTTCAACCGGTTTGAGGTTCTTTTTTCTGTTGATCACAAAATAAGTTAATTCATTCATTCATTAATTAATTAATTAATTAATTAATTAATTAATTAATTAATTCATTCATTCATTCATTCATTCATTCATTCATTCATTCATTCAATAATTCATTCATTCATTCATTCATTCATTCATTCATTCATTCATTCATTCATTTTCCTTTCCCGCTGTTACCAGTTTGTCCAGTTAGCTCGCCATGTACGTCGGCGGACTTGAGACCCAGAGAGGAGATGACCATGGCGACGGGGTTCGAGTCCGGAGAAGAATGGTTCCAGAAAGCAGCTAAGACAAAAACAGAAGCCAAAAAATAAACAAGTAAATAACAGGGTGAGATTGTGGAAAAATCTGAAAACGTGGTAAAAATCAGGCAAGGGCTTTTCTTTTTCTGGATTGCTTTTGAAAACACTGTCGGTTGGGCTAAGGGAAGTGGGTAGGCGGGTCAATCGGTGCTTTTGAAAACACTATTGGTTGGGTTTAGGGAAGGATGATGGTGAGTCAGTCGATCAGTCAGTTGGTCAGTCATTCAGTCAGACGACAGTGGCCTCCGGCGGATTTATGGGAGAACAGCAGGTGCGAATGGCACTCACAAGAGAAATTTGAGATCTAAAAAAGCATACACAGCGGTCCCTGGTGGATTCCCGAAAACAACAAACTACAAAAAAACGTAGCTCCTGGGACGTATTTGACGCTCTCCAGAAATGTAGCGGTACGTTTCAGAATGAGCCTGGGTTGGTTTTACACAGCGGATGCCCTTCCAGCTGCAACTCAGTACTGGGAAACATCCATACACACTCATTCACACACATACACTATGGCCAATTTAGTTTATTCAATTTACCTATAGCGCATGTCTTTGGACTGTGGGGGAAACTGGAGCACCCGAAGGAAATCCACGCCAACACGGGGAGAACATGCAAACTCCACACAGAAATGCCAACTGACCCAGTCGGGACTCAAATCAGCGAACTTCTTCCTGTGAGGTGACAGTGCTAACCACTAAATAAAAAAAAAAAGAAACTTTTGGAACTACATGATGGTGAGTACATTTTCATTTTTGGGTGAACTATCCCTTTAAAATCTATTCAATAAGCTAATTTATAAAGGCTTACAGTGATATCTTTCTATTTTGAATTCTCATAATTCTTAGCATTTTTGCTCTTCATCTGTGGTCCAAAAGCACAAGCTTAAGGAAAATATAAATGTGCAACTCTCCATTATGAATTTAACATTCCACCATGAAAATTTGATTAGATGTTAGTTGTTTCCTGTCTTCCGTGACATGTTTAGTATTCCACATTAGTTTGTTCAACATAGAGTGTTTAAAACTAGTCATAAAAGTTTGATTTGTTCTTTAATTTTTCAGTGATCGAACAATGCTTCTGAATGAATAAATGTCTGATATGTAAATTAGAATCCTATATATTTAATTTAAATGGTTGGATAATTAATTTCACATTATTATTATTATTATTATTATTTAATGCACGTTTGGCATTTTGACATGTTCTCCTTTTAGCACTTATCTGTCAACAATTCTAGACAACACATCTCAGTCGGACTAAATTTCTTTAAAAACTTGCTACATCATGCTTAGTCTTGGTAGGGGGCAAATTTCAGATGATATGTCTTAATGATGTCTTAAGTGAACAAGTGTTATGGGGCATCAGTTTTATCAGTTTACAGTATATTTGGCAATGCACTTTAACCATATTTCAAATAAAATAGAAGAAATCAGATTAATTACATTTATTATAAATAAAAGTGCATTTTCTTTTATTTACAATTAGCATGCAATTAAGTATCACACACACACACGTTTGCACTTGCGTATTGAATGAGCGCTGTCCATGGTGCTGAATGTTGAATAATGTTCTTGTTTTTCCTGACACTTGTGTGTGCGTTATGCAAACAACCTATCTTGCGGCTGAACTACCATAGCATGATGATCATTTGGGAATAGCGACATAGCGAATAGCGACAAATGTTTTCCGAAGCCTGTCGGAGACCCATCGTTTCAACCACGCTATAGTTAAAACGTCGAACTTCCATAATGACATTACGCAAAGCACGGAGTAACAACTTCTTTAGATAGAATCCGCCATTAATAAATACTTATTTTTTTTAAATAATGTCTGTTACAATATTTATTTATTTATTAGTTAGTTAGTTAGTTAGTTAGTTAGTTAGTTAGTTAGTTAGTTAAATAGTTAACGATTTTTGGTAATAAATAATTAGCTTGCTAACTTGGCTTTGTCTATCTTATCCCCTGTATATTTAAAAACGGAACTTCTGGTTTTAGTTAGGTAATGCAACCTGGATATTTCCTCCAGAAATTAGATTGTGTCATTAAAGCATGTAAACTCTGATAAATGCTAGGCTGTTTTCATGCAATCCTTCTTATGTCCGGGTGATGGTTTTGGAGTAGGGTTAAGGTTTGACCCAAAACAATTCCAGCTTCTAACTGAGCTGAACTGCTTTTAAACTTACATTCAAAGTTCATATATGTATAAATGTATAAACAACCATTAGTGATTATCAAGTGATTTTATTTGACAAGTTGTGAGCATATCATATTTTAACATCATCTGATCATCTATTAGTTTCATGTCAACAGTATCTAGTCTGTTATATTATAGTCTCAGGAAATAAAATGCAAAAACTGTGATTAAGGCAAAATCCTTTAAAAGGGTATACACCTTTGTACACTATTTAAATTTACATTGACATATTCAGCAAGCATTTTATTCAAAACTGCAAATAAATTTTTAATCCATGACTCACGCAACAGTCATTATATAAATGTCATGTTTATTAAACAAATAGATTAGGAAATAGACATTGGGTTAAATAGTACCTTGAAAATACATATTACAGGCAATACATACACAGTACTATACCTTTTGAAAGATTGCACCCTGCTTACTTTTGTACCTATAGTATAGTATTGCAGTCTCAAGGTTTGTGGTTCTTGTTTTGTTGGTCCTGAGAGTTGGTTAAGGTCTTTACCCTGTCTTTGCTGTTCTCTATGATGGCTGTTGCCATCATGTGTGTTTACACACACTACACCACTGGACTCCTCTGGCTTTGATCATTACTCTGAAATAGGGCTCCATGCTTCTGACCACTCCGCCATGGCCACCAAGGCTGTCGCTGAGTTCCAAGAGATCAATGAGGTAGTTGTCCCAGATTTCCATAGAGACTGAGGAGGTGGTAGTCTCCACATTCACTGCCTCACACTCAAAAAAAGATTTCTGCTTGTTCAAACTACTTATTTAAAATGAGCTGAATAAACACAATTCTTGAGTTTTTTGGGGGGGGAATAACTTAATTGTTTTAAGTTCAATCCACTTAAATTTGTAAAAACAATTAAGTTAACTTAATTTGTGTTGGGATGAAGGAAAGATGAAGAAATTGTGTGGAACCCAGAATTTTTTTACAGTGCAGCTAACAGAACAGAAGAGCTGGATTTCCTGCAGAAATACTAGGACACGCAATGTTGTTATAAGACCAACTCAAGTAAACAACATATAGCAATGTTCTATTATCATTTATTCCACAAGTCTGTGGAGACACACGGCTGAGTTTGCTTTGCCCAGAACAAGCTCTGGCTCTAAAATATGAACTGGTGATAAGAAATTCTATTCATGGCTCCACCATGGTCACCACTTGACCTCTTTTCATCACCTTTTCCCTCTTGAACTTTAGTTTCCTTTTCACAAGCGCATACTTACAAATGAACAGAGTATGCATATTTGATGAGCTTTCAGGAGAGGACTGCAAGTTCAGAATTTTGCCCAATCCAGGGGACTCCCTCAACCCTCAAATTAGAATAGGATCCATCTGAGAAGGATGCAGAAAACTGAGGAACATAGGTAGGTGGGTTGTCTTAGCTTTCAAATAACGGTCCTTTAATGTTAGTTAATGTATTTACTAACATGAACAAACAATTAGTAATACATTTATTATGATATTTATTTCTTTGTTAATGTTAGTTTACTTATTTAAGTGTGTAAGTTCATGTTAACTCACTGCGCATTAATGTTAATGTTAACAAGCACAACTTTGGATTTTAATAATGTATTAGTGCATAATTTAATCATGCATGTTGAACTAGGATTAATAAATGCTTTTCAATATTATTCATGCTTAATGTTAGTAAAAATATTAGCTAATGGACCGTTATTCTAAAGTGTTACCATATAATTGAGAATATAGACAAATAATTGGTAGATAATTTGAGAATGCTCTTCTTGAACTCCGGTAATAAAACATTCTGATGTTCCAGTAAACTCTGGGAATATGTTGCACTTCATGGCTGTTTCAGTTTGCAGCTTTGTTTGGTTTCCTGATTCACATTGTCTGTGCTGTATTTCAAATGTTCTGAAACTATGAAGTGTTTTAAGGAGCGGACCAACTTTTAGGAGAAAATCTAAGGCAGCATTTAGGAGATTGTAAATGTAAAATTATGATTTAACTTTTGAATTACATCTAAAAACATCTTTCTGTCATTCTCATTTGTTTTAACCTCTTTAGGACAGTCGTAAGCAAGGACAAGTACAGATGCGGAGATGCAGAACATGGTGTCCCACGAGGAGCATTAACAGTCTCTAAATTAGAGTGACACTTTAAATGACATTGACTCATCCAAAATTACCACAAACTTGTTTTCCTTGCTTGATGCAGAGCAACCTTGAACAGTTTTAGTATCTGACAGGAGTCTCATTCATCTTTTAAGTTGATACGATACAAGGTTAATTTTTGAAGCTATTTTTTCTCCACACAAAATTGCACTCTGGGGGATTTTTGAACACAGAGAAAGAGGAAAGGGTGAAAGGATGTCCAGTGTTCCTGCTGTGACAAACAGTTACTACTGTCTAAAAGTTTGACCCTTAAGCATATGTTTAGTAGCACAAATGTGATGGGTTTCACATTACTGTGAGTGTTATTATAGTGATCTATTCCCAGACTTAATAAAAACAATTGTACTTTAAAGAGTCTCAATTTAATGTAATTTCAAATTAAGTTGCCTGCTTAAAATATAAGACTTCAGTTTCATCTTACAATTTAGTTGTTTTAATTTAATATTTGCACATTGATTTTCACAAGACATACAGTTGAAGCCCTCCTGTTAAGTTTTAATGCTTTTTCAAACATTTCCCAAGTGATGTTTAACAGAGCAAAGACATTTTACACAGTATTTCTATAAAAAAAAAAAAATTCTTCTGGATAAAGTCTTATTTCTTTTAGTGATGCTGGAATAAACACAAACCATGTCTGAGTGGTTAGCACTGTCGCCTCACAACAAAAAGGTCGCTGGTTCGAGTCCCGGCTGGGTCAGTTGGCATTTCTGTGGGGAGTTTGCATGTTCTCCCCGTGACATGGGCTATAGTTGAATTGAATAAACTAAACTGGCTGTAGTGTATGTGTGTGAATGAGTGTGTATAGATGTTTTCTAACACTGGGTTGCAGCCGGAAGGGCATCTGCTTTGTCAAACATATGCTGGATAAGTTGGCGGTTCATTCCGCTGTTGCAACCTCTGATGAATAAAGGGACTAAGGGACTTATTAGCCCCCTTAAGAACATTGCTGAATGGCCTGCCTAGTTAACCTAATTAACCTTGTTAAACCTTTTAATCACACTTTAAGCTTAATAGTAGTTTTACAAAATAACTAGTAAAATATTATGTAGTGTCATCATGACAGACTTAATAAATTACTTATTAGAAATTTGTTTTTTAAAACTTTTGTTTAAAATAAACTTCTCTTCAATGAACAGAACTTGTGAAAAGTTTTATAATAATATAATCATTTTTCCTTCAACCGTATTCTGAGAGCAGGTAAACACACTTTTACAACCCCTCAGTAAGCAAGTCATAAACGAGTAAAAAAAACAACAACGTATGTTCTACCTAACTAAGTCTGACAGTGTTACATTACCTGATACTAAATGGTAATTTTCCCTGACAAAAGGTTATCAGATGTAGCAAGAATGCATTAAGAACAAATAACAACGCTTTCAGTGATTCAGAGAGTGTGCCAGAGGAAACGACATGGCTTGGATACACAATACCCGCATAGTGTGAATTTTACATGATGGATGGGAGCGCTGCATGAGCCCTGATTACATTCCGGACATGCTGTGGATGAATAAAATCAAAATGTATTCGGCAATCATTCTACACAATGACACATTCCGTGAATGCAAAGTGTGCTCTCTAGTTGTCATAAACACCAGTGCACTTTTGTCACAGAAGCTACAGGGGTGTGTTTACCGTATTGTCTCCAGCACCCCCTTCAAAGTTACTGTACCTCCCCCTGTCCATTGATAGCTAGAACACAATATGATGAATCACAGTTTTTTTTTAGTGCAGGGTATGAAATGTATTGACACATTATATGGGGGTGTACTGCTGACTGTGACAACTCATTCAGTCCCTTAAGGCAAAAGCAATTATATGGGTCAAGGGGATGAAATTGTTCTAAAGGTATGGGAGTTTTGTAACAGCAGCAACAAAAAGTGATAATGGCCATATACTGTGCAGTAATAAAGAAATAAACTGCCTAGCGTATTAAATGAATACCTAGTCTTTGGAGGGAAAAAAGAGAAGATTCGGTTTTGGTTTTGGTTTGGTTTTAATCTTTTTTTTTTTTTTTTTTTCAGTGATGCCATAGAAAACCCATTTTGGGTTCCACAAAGAACCTTTCTGTGAGGAGTTTTTGAAATATATTTGTTTTTGGTTGCACTTTACTTTATAATACAGTTTTACATGTACATACTTTGCACTGTACATATGTTTTTATAAATAAGTAGGCTGAAAGAAATTCAACCCAGGCTCATTCTGATTACGTACCCCTATATACATTTCTGGACAGCGCCAAATCCGTGCCAGGAGCTAAGTTTTATTTCAGTTTTTGTTTTCGCGAATCCACCAGAGGCAAATGAGTATGTTTTTTTCAGATCTCAAATTTCTCTGGCGAGTGCCATTCGTGCCTGCTCTTCTCACTTAAATCCACCAGAGGCCGCTGTCGACTGACTGACTGACCGATCGACTGACCCACCCTCCTCCTTTCCTAATCCCAACCGATAGTGTTTTAAAAAGCACCGATTGACCAGTGCCCACCCACTTCCCTAAACCCAACCAACAGTGTTTTCAAAAGCAATCCAGAAAAAAAGCCCTCACGGCAGCCTGATTTTTACCACGTTTTCAGATTTTACCACATTCTCACCCTGTTATTTACTTATTTATTTTATTTTTTGGCTTTTGTCTTACCTGCTTTCTGGAACCGTTCTTCTCCGGACTCAAACCCTGTCATTGCGGTCAACTCCACTCTGCGACTCAAATCTTCCGACGTATGTGGCGAGCCACTGGCCAAACTGGTAACAGCGGTAAATGAACAGCCGTCTATAAGGAGGTAAGCAGTCAGCTGGTAAGCGCGAAAAGGAACGGCATCATAGCCCCGTAGCTTTTGTTTTAAAGACGAAATGCAGCCATACGTTTCTCTGGCTACATAATTTGCGATCTCCAGAAATGTATATAGGGCTATGTTTTCGGAATGAGCCTATGTTGAAGAAATTAGAGTAGCTAAAAAAGAAATTAGTTGACTTTACTTAAGAAGGGAGTAAACCTGTTGTTTTTAAATCAATTGGTTGATTTTACTTTTAAAAATTGAGTAAACCCATTGTCTTAAAACTATTAAGCAAATTAAATGTGTGCGTAATTATAAAAAATTAAGTCAACTTAACAGTTTCAAGTCACAGCGGATCTTCTCTCTTTTTTAAATAAGTCAACTTGTCACTTTTAAGGCAAAGGGTTTATTTAGGGTTTAAGGCAATAGGGTTTTTTTTAGGAAACAAATCACTTTTTGTAATGTGACTAGTCACTCAGTACACTATAATTACATGTTAAGTAAATGTACTATAAAATAAATTTAAACCATTTTTTGTGACAAGCATTTTAATAATCAAAATAACCTTTTACCACTATGAGGAAGCTTTTGTTGAAGGAAAAGTTTCCATGAATGGCATGATATATCACCCGTCATATTGATATCAGTTGATAAATGTTTTGCTTTTTTGTTTGTTTGTTTTAGCAGACCGAATAAGTCTGAAAAGAAGTTGGCACTCAGGATGGGAGTTTTTCACTGTATATATAAAAAAAGAGGATTTCAGAATTGCAATTTGTAAATGATATAGGGAAAAGAAAGATCTTGATGTTTCTTTGCATTTTCTTAATTAATCTGTAGAGGTCAGGTTGCATGGTACAAGCTGTAGCTCTCAGAATATTCAAGTTATAATTATGAGATCTGCAAGCACGCAAACACTTTTAGAGCGCTTTTCTGTTCCCCTGCTTTGGGTATTGTTCTCTTGAGTACTTCTGATTGTGTTTATTAAAGTTTGATTGCTTGACTTTGATCCTCTCCTTGGAGTGATTAAATCATGCTCTGACAACTATAGCCTACTTTTACACTGGAAAAGGCAGCCTAAAAATGGTAAGAACTTATTTGACTGATTTTATGCAGTAAGAAATATGTTATATAATCGAAAAAACCTAAATACATTAATTTATACCTTCAAAAGCTACAGTGTATGGGTGAAATATAACTCTTAAAAGTAACAATTGCAGGTTACTGCATTGTGCAGTGTATTTACACATAAAGTATAGAATGGTTTAAGCTGAACACTTGCATAAATTTCATTGTATTGGACACAAAATGTATTATGCAATCATGCAATTTTATTTTTTTTGCATATTTGTATATATTTCTCTTTTTTCCTCTGCAGTGACTTTAAATCAATGTCAACCAAATTAGGACCAATGTCATGGTGACTTTAATTGATGTAAGCACTGTAGTTTTCCCAAAAATTTCCACCCAGAAACTTAAATTTACTGTTAATTTACACATCCTCAAGTCATAGGTGAATGTGTTCTTAAGTAGAAGATTAAAGAAACCTTTGTTGATGGTGATTCAAATTAAAGGTTTATATAAACCTATTAATCCAACCGTGGCAAACTTTTTTGAGTGTATTTATGACAACCTAGGTATAATTTACAGAGAAAGAGGGCATATTTATTGTATTATCAAAATGGTACTAATGGTGCTTTTCTTAAAAAAAAGAAAAAAGAATCAGCTCAATTCTGAATTTCTACACAAATTCAATGCTTATGCCAATTAAAGCAAACATTCCAGACCTGAATGCACTTGGGATAATTTGCACAGGCTGCATAAATGTTTATAATGTAGCCTAATTTAGTTTTTACACAGAACTATCATTTCACTTCATAAGACCTCAGTGTTTCGTCAGAAGCCTCTGATAAATTGATTTAGTTTTGCCTGTATATGTTTTTGACACTCAAGGAACTAACGTCCAACTTTTAAAAAAAATCTAAATCTTTAGATGACAGATTTAGGATGAGTAAATTAACAGCAAATTGTAGTTTTGGGGGTAAACAATACCTTCAATATCCACTGCACTATCGTTTGACTATAGAAAGTGTCACCTTTTTGTTTTTCTCTTAAGCAACAGGATTATTATATATCATTTACAATCTAGTAAATATACATATATAGAAAAGTGTGTTTGTGCTAGTCACTTCGTTTAATATTTGTCTAATGGCACACTGACGCATTTTTAAGTGAATTTTGGCTGTCCAAACAATTTAGAGAGGTCGCTGTGCATTTGGCAGTGTTTTGTTCTGCATTGTATCCTATTTAGTGTTCATCCGTCACTGGATCCTCTGGGCGATTCAGCACGCTCTTGTGTTGAGATCAGTCAACTCCGCCTCCACCTGCCACGCGCTCACAGTTATTGCTGGATCCGAGCTGCGCTGCGCTGCGCCCGGCATACAGTACGCGCTCTTCTGCTCACAGCACGCACTTCATCTAACTATTTAAAACTGCCGTTTGAAGTTATATGTAACTCTTGTCGTCTCATACACTTTGGCCTCAACAAGAGAGATAATCACGTTTCATAAATAGCACCGTGAACAGTTCGAGAACACTGAACGCTCTGGCACAAACGAGTATGGACAGTTTCACACTGTTCGAGGAAAAGATGCTCAACATCAAGAAGTTGTGGATATAAACGAAAAGAAGCTCATTCCTAAAATCCTATGGCTTGAAGGTGAGGTGCATATTTTACACAAAACTATTTTTAATGTATTTGTGTTTTCCCCTGCTTAAAACACTGCTTTATTGGAATGAGTGAATTGGCTTTTTAGGGAGGTGTTTGCCATAGCTTTTATGTTTGTACAAGCATAGTCAAAGTAAGCATAAATTAACTTTTGGCTGTAAGAAATAAAAATACGTTATCATTACTTTATCAACTGAACTAATGAAACATTAACTTTGAAAAAACGCACAGCTTGCCAAAATTTCAGGTATGCTCTGATGTTTTACAGGTCATAATCAAATAGCATTAATTGATCTAATGTCAATATTAACCTGCTCGAATTTAAATATAGGTACTGCTAAACAAGATAATATTATAGTATTATATTATGGTAATCAAATAGATTAAATAAACATCATATATTACATAACATAAATACCCTAATGTGCATGACATCATAAATTTTAACTATTAATACTATTATTTAAATGAACCCCTATATGTAAAACAAATATAATTTAGCATTTCATTGCAGATTATAAGGTAACTAATACTTTATATATATATATTATTTTATATATATATATATATATATATATACACACACACACAGTTTCTTCACTGTATTTTACAATAAAACCCTTGTTCCTTCTGTTATATATATATTAAAGTTACTTAGAATTATAACCTGTGAGGGATTTTAAAATAGTTTTCCATTAAAATTCTTAACATTCTTAATGCAGTTCATGTACCACAGGGCAGGATGACTTTCATACAGAGTAAATAAATGTGCATAAGCATTGTTTACAAACAGAGAGATGAAGCTTAACTCAAACATTTTTCTGAGAGCTTTTAAAAAGGATGGAAAAACTGATTCTGAAGACTCATGCTTATTGATTAACAATTATATAATCACGTCCTAATTCACTTCATCTTGAACCATTGTAGTTATACTATTTAACACTTTGGACCCTTTACTAGAGTACATTTAAATAATAATAATAATAATAATAATAATAATAATAATGATAATAATAATCCGTGTTTGTGTGTCATGACGTCTTTTTTCTTTTCTTTACAAAAACCAAGTTGTCTAATCTACAGCTGGCAAAGTGAGTCCATTGACTGCATGTAAAGAATAACAACATGTGCTAACTCACTTATTCATTCAATAGAAGAGATGCTGTTCCTATGTTTATATATGTTGGCTTGTGCACGGGACATACTTACTGCATGATTTTCTTTAATATTCATCTCTGCAAGAGTCAAATGTGTGAAATTGACTCGCTTTGACATGAGGAAGGAAATATGATGAATGAAATAGTCTGTCTCCTACAAAAATCGATCTCTTGGTTAGAATGACTGCACCAAAGAATGACATTAAGCATAAAGCACACAAGAAATACTTTCATGTGGAAAAATGAAAGACTCTCTCCCCCTGGGGCTTCTTGCGTGAAGAGGCGTGGACCAGAGAGCATTTTCTTGACATTTTCATGGAGGAAGAGGCAGACACCACAGACTGCCCTTTTGTTATTTAACAGAGCTTGCTTTTAGGGGCTTGTAGAACAGGGGGCAGTGTTTCACAACAGCTTTCAAGAACATATATAAACCACTGAGAACAGGAAAAACAGATAATGAAGCATATTAACGGGTGGCAGTTACTTATATTGATCAAAAATCTATCTGCCTGCAGCTTAGAATTAATGATATCACCAATAGCATAGGTAGTCAGTATGTTGTATACTCTATGCCAGATGCTGTGCTCTGACAGGACCATTTGATATTTGGCACATTACTATTTGCATAGGCTGAAAATACACTCATGGATTTCTTTCATTATATTGAGAGGCAAGCAAATAAATGCTTCATTTTGTGGAACTACTGAACTATCCTATTGTACAAAGACAGATTTTCTTTCAGCACATTGTGGTCTAAATATATTTGGTAACAGATGGTGGAAAAGATGTTGCGTCTTGGAAATTGGTGTCTCGGAAATGTCAGCACTGTGATTTTAACTGTGGTTACAACTGTACAGTACACAATGGGTTTCTATTTAAGAATGTAACAAAGGTCACTGTGTTATGCAAGACTGTGCCTTTATATCTCTATGTAATCCAGCATATGGCATATAACTCATGGGAAGATCAAATTTAATGTATGCATTTTTGCCTCAGACAAAATCTTTCATGACATTTCTAGCTTTCTGTTTACCTTGCTGCCTACAATGCGATTCTGTTTAATTTAGATGACAGGGCAGAGACATAAGGGGCTTTAGACCATGACTAATGTTATGGATCATAACCATGGGCAAACTTAAATAACTACTGTCTCTAAAATGTGCATGCTTCAGCAAGTGCGGGCCCAGCTGGAGAGTCGTTCGGACATTTTACAGCCATTTTCAACATGCACATTTGTGGAAGAAACTTGTGTTCAAGCCTAGGGTGCACAGCACTCAAGATGCACTCAAAAATACAGTATAAATACAAAAAATATTTTCATTAAATTAATATTAATATTTTAATTATTGTAACAAATGAATAGCTTAATAATAATAATAAAAGTACACTTTAAATAATCCAAACTTGAATACATGATTGAGTTTGCCCATAATTTACCCAAACTTGGGTTGAAACAATCCAGCATGTTCAGTGAAAAACAAATGTCACACAAATCTTTAGATCACTTGAAATGTTATTTGCAAGTCACATTGATATAATTGCATCCTCATGAGGCTAGACTACTCAACAGCTTCTTCCCACAAGCTGTTAGAGCCCTCAACTCTGATCATCTTACCCCCCTCTGAAATATTTTTCACAGTCCCTGCTCCCAAAACTAGGACCCCCTCTCCTCCCCTTCACACCACACGAAAACTTCAAAACATTATGCAGTTCTGAGTGTACCTCAAACAGATGAGTGGGCTTGAGAAACCACCAGTAGAAAACAAACTCTTTCATCTCACTGACATTTTATTTACACTTGCACCAGTTTGCGCACATTGCACAGAGACACTTTCTTACAATCACTCTATATCTCTAGAATGCATTGCTGCGCATTTCTGAGTGTCCTTCAAACAGGTGAGTGGGCTTGACAAACCACCTGTAGAAACTCTAGAAACTCTTCTCTCTATATGCAATGGACACTTTACTTAAACTCCAACTTACAAAGATTCAATAAGGAAAACGAAATGGTTACTATGTAACCCTCGTTCCCCGAAGGTGGGAACGGAAATGCTATGTGGAAAACTTCCACTATGAGGATTTCGCCAGAAAGCCAATCATCTGAAGAGTAATAAAACTGGCCAATGAAATGCCAATGAATTGGCAGTCCAGCGCACGCAGTTGACAGCAATCACAATCAGTTGTGTATAAGAATGCCAGACACGCGTCGCTAAGCACCTTTTCTAGCAAAAGAAGCCGAACTACACCTGTCAGCTAAGGCGCAACCACTGTGGCAAAGAAACACAGCATTTCCGTACAACCCCCTCCACCCCCCACTCTCGGGGAACGAGTGTTACGTAGTAACCGTTTCATTCCCCAGCGGGAGGGGAACTCCAATGCTATGTGGAAAACTTCCACTATGGGGAAATGTATGAAAAATACCAAAGACACAGCCCTCCAACGTGTCCCCTGGCCCTAACTTACCTTACTTACCTGCTTAAAGGTTTATTAGAATTTTTTGGGGGAGTCGTAAAAAACACACCTAGTTAAGTTCTAGGAATTAAAAAATATGAAAGTACATTGGAAAAACGTGCCAGTCCCAGATGGGGAGGATGCTGCGGAGGCCACCTGCTGCCCAAATGGGTAGACCTGGTGGCAGAAAGACATATGGACTAACCCTGGGAAGGGGGAGTACACATATGAAGGATGGTTAGCGGGGAGGGAAGACACGGGCCCATCTGGAGAGGGGGGGACTATACCGTGGCTGAGTGAAGCATATGGGATCATCAGTGGGGATCGTGCATAGCAGGCACCTAAACCCAGAACGCGGGCTGACCGAACGGGCATGCCAACAATGTAATGGGCCAGGCACCCGACTCCTCCACTGAGTCAGGTGCTGGGGGCCTCGGAGGAACTCTGTAGGGTTCGCCAAATGGGGAACTCAAATGTGCAGAGTAAGAAAGGCGTACGTATCTCTGTGTTAGAGAGAAAGGCGCAGCGAGCGTGTTACAATACCACACCGAAATTCCTCATTCACTGGCGTTATCCAGCACACATGAGGAAACCGGCTCCACACGATAATTATAAAATCTCGCGAATGTATTAGGTGTTGCCCAGCCCGCAGCTCTACAGATGTCTGTTAGAGAGGCGCCGCGTGCTAACGGCCAAGAGGATGCGATACTCCTAGTCGAGTGCGCTCTCACTCCTGGGGGACACAGCTCGCCCTGGCACTGATAAGCGAGGGAGATTGCATCCACTATCCAGTGGGCCAACCTCTGTTTGTCTGTAACAGACAAAGAGCTGCTCAGAGGATCTAAAGCTCTGAGTGCGGTCCACATAAAATCGCAGAGCGCAAACGGGACACAGAAAAGAAAGGGCTGGGTCTGCCTCCTGCATGGGCAACGCTTGCAGGCTAACTACCTGCTCTCTAAAGGGTGTAGTAGGAACCTTGGGCACATATACAGGCCGGGGTCTCAGGATAACGTGAGAGTAGGCCGGCCTCTTGATCAATGCCAACGCGATCAGCTCTCAAAGATACTGAGTTAAGTGGTTTGAACGGATCACCGGGTGGGCTCGTGAGCACTACAGAGAGATCCCAAGAGGGCATGAGAGGGGGCAGGGTGAATTTAATCGCCTCGCGCCTCTGAGGAACCGGATAATGAGGTTATGCCTTTCCACCATGCTACCATCCACTGCATCATGATGAGCGGAAATGGCAACGACATAAACCTTCAGTGTGGAGGGTGGCAGCCTCCGCTCCAACCTATCCTGAAAGAAAGAAAGCACAACGCTGATCTGGCAAGTCCGGGGGTCTTCTCGGAGAGAAGCACACCATTCAGTGAATAGACTCTATTTAAGGGCATAGACATGACTCGTAGAGTGATAGTGTTAACCACCACAGCCTGTAGGTCACCTAAGTCTTCCGCGCACCGTCTATGGACCACACGTGGAGGTTCCAAAGATCTGGGTGCAGGTGCCAGATGGTACCCTGTCCCTGAGAAAGAAGGTCCTTCCTCAAAGGGATCTGCAGGGGAAGACCTGCTTCTCGTCCTCCCTGACCTTGCACAGTATCTGTGCGAGTAGGCTCACTGGGGGAAATGCGTATTTGCTCATGCCCCGAGGTCAGCTGTGGGCCAGTGCGTCCGTGCCGAGAGGGGCCTCGGTCAGGGAATAAAATCACTGGCAATGGGCGCTCTTGGAGGAAGCAAACAGGTCGATCTGGGCTTCTCGGAAGCGCGCCCATATCAGCTGGACAGACTCAGGCTGGAGCCTCCATTCTCCCGGATGTGGAAGCTGCCGTGAGAGCACATTGGCTGCACGGTTGAGCTCGCCAGGGATGTGAATGGCACGCAGTGATTCAGCCACGTATGATTCCAGAGGAGCAGACGGTGAGCGAGCTGAAACATGCGGTGAGAGCGGATACCCCCCATGCGGTTGATATATGCCACCATCGCCATGCTGTCCGTCCTGATCAGCATGTGTTTCCCCTCAACCCAAGAAAAGTGATGCTGTGCACGGGGGCGAGCTTGCTCTTTTCTCGGTTGACCCGAAACCCCAACAGGTCGAGGTGCCGGAGCACCCTGTCCCTGTGCAAAAACAATTGATCCCGCGAGTGAGCTATAATCAGCCAGTTGTCGAGATAATTGAGTATATGGATGTCCGCGAGCTGAAGAGGTGCTAGGGCACCCTCTACGAGCTTGGTGAAAACCCACGGAGAGAGAGTCTGATTGTGCAAATGAGCAATTGCGACTGATTGGACAGTGCTAACCAGGCTGGCAGAGCTCGTGCAATAGGCATCATCGGCACAATCGTTGACGCACCAGCGGTGGGGCAGCACGGAATGGGAGAGCTCACCCCGGGAGCCGTGGGGTTCCAAGGAAGAGCAGGAGGCAAGAGATTCACTCTCACTTTTCTCCCTGGGTCCTGTGGGGGGGGCTGGGAGTGCGAGAGAAGGGAGCTCGTCCTCTAACACACTCGGAGCCCATGGCGAGCTGCACCGATCCTGCGAGCTGGAAGGCATAGCGAAACGCATAGCGATTGACCCCCACTGTAACCCTCAGATCTGCCCGAGTGCCAACCGACTTGCGGGGGACAACAGGGGTGGTTCGCCCTTTTGCAAGAGCGAGCCGCAATCTTAGCTGCGCAACAGACATGCTGTCGCAGTGACGGCATGCACTGTCCGCGAGCACCGCATTAATATGCTGGACCCCCAGTCATGCAACACAGTGCTCGTGCCCATCATCCGGGGACAGGTAACCGCCGCATTCAGAAACGTACTTTCAGAACGACATCTTTAAGATGACGTGCTGCTCGACCGTGTTGCTCTTTTAGGGAAACTTGCTCAGATAAACTCACACTCATTCACACACATACAACGACCAATTTAGTTTAGTTTATTCAATTCACCTATAGCGCATGTCTTTGGACTGTGGAGGAAACCGGAGCACCAGGAGGAAACCCACGCGAACACGGGGAGAACATGCAAACTCCATACAGAAATGCCAACTGACCCAGCTGGGACTCGAACCAGCGACCTTCTTGCTGTGAGGTGACAGTGTTAACCACTGAGCCACCGTGTCGCCTATTATTAATTAAATTAATATATAAAATATTTTTTTTGCATTTTGTTTTTAATCCCATCCTTTGAAAACATTTTTTTATATTCAGAAAGTAGTTTTTGATTCACATTAAAGTACTCAGCGACACACATACATAGAGCACATGAAATACGATGCATCATGCATCATGACAAGAATCTCACTGCTTTTTGAGACATTGGAACAGCATGAGAGTAAGAGTGAGCAAGAATATATTTTTGTCTTTAAATTGCCCATTATTGTGCTTTTTATTAAAAAAAATTTATTTACAATTTTTTTAATGAAAATTTATTTGATTATTTTAAAAGCAGAGAAGAAGAACTAAGCACATGAGTTTGTAATAAAGATTGCAAAGTCAGAGAAAGAAAGAGGCAAATATGCAATCAAATACATAAAAATGAAACACAAGGGCTACATATAGGTCAAAAGGCAAGATGTCCTCCTTGTGCTGTCCACAAGTGATTTTTATATTTACTTAGAAAGCATAATAAATGCAAGTGAATTGTCTACTTTAATGCTTCAAATAACAAAATAAAATGTCAAAATATGGTGAAATAGTCATTCAACGCAACAGATATGAAAAGATATGATCATTCTGTCTTGTAAAAAATATAAGAAAATGCAAATATCATACTATATCATACAATATTTTAAATTATATATTTTTATTAAGCTCCTTCAAAGCCTATGGAAGCCTGAAACCGTTAACCAAAAAAAGCATAACGGATAATTCTAATGCTGCCTCCATAGTGGTACACTGGGAAGAAGACCAGATGCCATTATATGATTAGCTGTGAGATGCTTCATGTGACCAGGTTAATGTTAGGCTTGTTCCAATGGTAAGAATCTCTCTGTAGTAAGATAATCTCTGGCTCCATCAACCAAACCTTATGTGTGAAATAAGAGACAAACAAAAAGTGCATGGCAATTCCAAGACTGGTTTAAAGCATAGTGTTTAAAGCACAACGCTATTTACAAAATCTATACAAATGACCATTAACTAGTATTTTGAGGGTCACTGAGACCCTGAAATAGAGTCTTTTTTGTGATATTTTTTGGTATACAAAATCTTGTTACACTGTTTGTCATTTTATTGGACGTCTTCTTTCAACCATGGTAAAAATGTGTCATTATTACTCAAGACACAAAGTAATATACAGTCGTGACCAACATTTTTGAGAATGACACAAATATTAGTTTTCACAAAGTTTGCTGCTAAACTGCTTTTAGATCTTTGTTTCAGTTGTTTCTGTAAAGTACTGATATATAATTACAAGCACTTCATTCGTTTCAAAGGCTTTTATCGACAATTACATGACATTTATGCAAAGAGTCAGTGTTGGCCATTCTTTTTCAGGACCTCTGCAATTCGACTGGGCATGCTCTCAATCAACTTCTGGGCCAAATTCTGATGGCCATCTTCCAAAAGTCTTCGCCTCACTGTGCGTGCAGATGCGCTCACACCTGCCTGCTGCCATTCCTGAGCAAGCTCTGCACTGGTGGCTATACGATCCCGCAGCTGAATCCTCTTTAGGAGACCATCCTGGCGCTTGCTGGACTTTACTAGACACCCTGAAGCCTTCTTAACAAGAATTGAACCTCTTTCTTTGAAGTTCTTGATGATCCTATAAATTGTTGATTTAGGTGCAATCTGAGTAGCCATAATATCCTTGCCTGTGAAGCCATTTTTATGCAAAGCAATGATGGCTGCACGAGTTTCTTTGCAGGTCACCATGGTTAACAATGGAAGAACAATGATTTCAAGCATCACCCTCCTTTTAACATGTCAAGTGCCATTCTAACCCAATCAGCCTGACATAATGATCTCCAGCCTTGTGCTCGTCAACATTCTCACCTGAGTTAACAAGACGATTACTGAAATGATCTCAACAGGTCCTTTAATGACAGCAATGAAATGCAGTGGAAAGTTTTTTTCAGGATTAAGTTAATTTTCATGGCAAAGAAGGACTATGCAATTCATCTGATCACTCTTCATAACATTCTGGAGTATATGCAAATTCCTATTATAAAAACTTAAGCAGCAACTTTTCCAATTTCCAATATTTATGTCATTCTCAAAACTTTTGGCCACGACTGTACAAAGACACCTAAATGTAAAGCTTTATTAAATTTCTATTGTTTTATGCGTGCCTTTTTGTCTTTATGACCGATATGCTAACAGGGTAACAACAGTTAACCTGGGATAACAGCAAACACCTACAAAACCCAACAAGAACAAATATCAAATAAATTGTACAAACAGCAACAAGAATACAACACAAAAGTCCACATAATAAGTCTTATAAATGTATTCTAAGAGACCATCAAAATAAAATATGAACTTGTTATTTTGCATAATATGAGCACATTACTGGCAGAATTGATTTATTTTATTGTATACGCACCTTTATGTGAAAACCGCATTTATTTTTACACTCTTAACAATGTATTTTGGATTTGTAAACGTAAGTTGTCTTCTGGTAGATTGTTAGGGAAAAGGATCACAGTTGACCCTTGACCTTTTACTAACAAACACACAAAAAAAAGCATCATGTGTCCACTAAAGACTTGATTAATGTGTCACATCTTTCACATGTTAATGGAATGTAGCTACTTACCTAAGGATGCATTCATCATCATGTCCTGTTTTTAATATGGATGAACTTTGCACACAGCCTTCCCCAGTTGAAGAAATGCTGCCTTTGGCTTTGATCATTTAAAATAGGGACTGAAAGATTAAATGCGATTGTCTTACACTTTTTTTTTTAGTAAAGACAGTTCTGTTTTTAGTAGTAAATCTCTAGCATGTGCTTTCAAATGGAGCTGCATTAAATTTTGTAATTGAATAACATTGTTAAAATAAAACCCATTAAAATATATTACCCCAACGTTTCTTAAATGTGTGTATATTTCATTCTAACGTGGTTATTTTATCAAAAGTACAAAACACAGAAGAGTGTTAATGTCTTTTTTTCTGAATAATAATGACACATTTTTACCATGGTTTAAAGAAGGCACTCACTAAAATGACATTCAGTGTAACAAGAGTTTATGTACCAAATATCAAATATCACAAAAAGACTCTATTTCAGGATCACGGTGCCGCCACAAAATACTAATTAATGGTCATTTTACATCTTTATGCTTTAACACTTTCTCCTTCCCTGCATACCACCATAGAGGCAGCATTATCATTAGCCGTTATGCTTTTTATGGTTATTAGATTAATTATGGTTGCCTATAATTTAAAATATAGTATGATACAGTATGATATTTTCATTATTCATTTATTAATTTTCCTTCAACTTAGTCCCTTATTTATCAGGGGTCGCCACAGCGGAATGAACCACCAACTATTCCGGCATATGTTTTACGCAGCGGATTTTACATTCACAAACGCAATCATACAGTATGGTCAATTTTGTTTCACCCAATTCACATATAGCGCATGTCTTTGGACTGTGGGGGAAACCGGAGCATGCGGAGGAAACCCACGCCAACACGGGGAGAACATGCAAACTCCACACAGAAATGCAGCCAACTTGCCCAGCCGGGACTCAAACTAGCAACCTTCTTGCTGTGAGGTGCCGACCCATATTTGCAACTTTCTGCTACTAAAACATAACTTTCTGATAGCAAAAACATTACTTCAGACAGGTCTTTCAAACTTTCAAATACAACTTTCCAACTTGCCAGACAAAGTGGGGTGTGAACCTTCTGATCTAGTAACTTGTACACAGGCTATATTACAAAAAACAAGATACTATTTTTAGGGTTACATCTTCATAAAATGTGTCAAAAAACATTGTGTGTTTACATGCACAAAAATAAGCTAAATCTGATTATCAAAAAAACTTTTTTATGAGTTTACATCCAAATCAGAAAAGAGACTACACAGAAAACTTACTTACAATTCTTAGGTTTACCGTATTTCCCACTGGTAGCTGACGTCACAGCCCAAACATCAGTGTCAGTAGCTTAAATAATTAAGTGGGAAATCTGTCAGAAGCTGTACTGTTGTATGTTATCACTTCTTTACAGTATCCTCAAATACAGCACATTGTTTTTTGTTTGTTTCGATGATTCTACATCAACTGCATGATACAGCGACACAATTTTGTGCTTTATTCAAAAAAGAAAGTGTCCAAAATATTATTGCTGCCTCTGTTTAGAAGTGTCCACAAAACTTGGATGTCTGCAGTAAAGACTGGTGTGAATAGGTAGTCTTGATGGAATTCACATATAACTATTGGTAGCCATGTTTTCTACTCTTTCTTTCTTGTGTGACATGTACTGTACCTCCCCCACATGCACACATGAATAAACCAACCCAGGCTCATTATGAATATGTACCCCTGTATACATTTCTGGAGAGAGCGAAATATGTCCCAGGAGGTATGTTTTTTTGCCGTTTTTGTTTTCGCAAATTCACCAGAGGCCGCTGTGTATGCTTTTTCAGATCTAAAATTTCTCTTGCGAGTGCCATTCGCACCTGCCGTTTTCGCATAAATCCACCAGAGGCAGCTGTCGACTGACTGACTGACTGACCGACCGACCGATCACCCCACCCAACCCCTTCCCTAAACCCAACCGATAGTGTTTTCAAAAGCACTGATTGACTCGCCCACCACCTTCGCCTAAACCCAACCGACAGTGTTTTCAAAAGCAATCAAGGCAGCCTTATTTTTACCACATTTTCAGTATATTACGTATTCACAATGAGCCTGTGTTGGAATACACTGCTAAAATGCTAATAAAAGTATTTAAATGCAATGCAAAAGCTGGGTGAAGGAATGAAGAATATTCTCTCTCTGCTGGGTATTGGGCAAAAAATAGCTGTTCGGATTGAATTCTGTTTAAGCTGTCTTTAACCTTTAACTCATAAAGGAAATCTGTATAAAGCATTACACTACATTCCACATATCAGCTTATTAAGGAAAATCAGCTAAAGAACGTGCATTTAAAGCACTCATTCAATTTTTTAAATCTCAATGGAAGCTTTGAATGTAAATATGATGTGTCAAAAATTAAATTTGGTACAGTCTTATATGAATGGTCAGAATGATCGCTATCTTTATTCTAGAAGTTATAGAATTTTGGTAGTTCCACTGTTAATCACGCAATAATGAAATCAAAGACAATCATTCTGCAATAATGAGAGCTGTTTGCATAGCTTCTCCGTGAACTATAGCCCTGGATAGTGAATGTTGTTAAGTTACACCTGAAGTCCTTAAAAATACCACATTTAATAATATGTTTTTACTTCATTCAAGTGTTTGAAATAAATCATTCTGTGAGATGATTCCTTAATAGTCATGTTATTATTTACGTTGAATCAAAGAATGCACTTTAATCTTCTGTTTATTCAACAACTGCTATGGGGATTTTCTGGGTTTCTTCTTATGGGCATATTTATATATAAAACGTCCTCTGGCTTTCGGAGGAGATTTAATTCTAATCACACAACTGTGCTTCCCTGAAAAGCTGTGCATGACAATTGCAGCTTTTTTTCTAAACTACAATTGTAATTGAAATTTGATTTATTGGTCGTCCCTATTTAACATGCTACGCAACATTGCTTTGCTTTGACACCAGCCAACTGCTATATAAAAAGGGGGTGTTCCAGACCCACATCATCATCCGTTTTATGACATTTCCCAATCTGCCATGGCAGGAGAGGTCTTGCTTGACCCTTGAGACATGGTGACACCTTCCTATGCAGGAAACAGGCTTGAGACATGGTTGTTAGGATACAGCATGGGCACACAGTCCTAATGAGCTCATCTGAGGCTTGTTATAGTGCTTCTCTGCTGCTGCTCTCCAAGAAGCAGACGTTTCTACAGTTTCCCTAATGGTTGCTTCAGAATGAGTGAGTGCTGGAACCGACAGAACTGGAACACTGGAATAATGTGGGTTTGACACACGGCGATACTTACATCAATGTTTTCTAACAAACACAGCATTGTTCTGTGTGCATATTTAATTCAGATTATGCAGAGAATCTTTGTTCCATTAAAGCTTTGATCACCTGTGGGTGGAGCAGACACTCAGACTGTGGCCTTTTGGGTAAATTGATTTTTTTCATCCATCCTGAAATGCCAGGGTAGTAATTTTAGACCATGGCATAAAAATTAAATCACAAAACCCTACAAGAGAATGTACAATTATATCCAGACATAATTGCTTTCTATTGCATTTTATTGTTTTAATTGTTATTTTATTATTGGTGTCATTGTTGTTGTCGTTATTATTATTATTATTCATTCATTTACCTTCGGTTTAGTCCCTTTATTCAACAGGGGTCACCACAGCGGAATGAACCGCCAACTTATCCAGCATATGTTTTACACAGCAGATGCTCTTACAGCTGCAACCCAGTACTGGGAAACATCTATACACTCTCATTCACACACATACACTACGGCCAATTTAGTTTATTCAATTCACCTATAGCGCATGTCTTTGGATTGTGGGGGAAACCCACGCAAACATGAGAGAACATGCACACTCCACACAGAAATGCCAACTGAACCAGCAACCTTCTTGCTGTGAGGCGACAGTGCTAAGCACTGAGCCACCATGTCACCTGTTATTATTATTATTATTAATTCGTTTTTTGTCAAAGCACAAATGTTTCTTTAAATAAAAGAACTTAATTTAGGTCATATTGAGCATAAAGTTAAAGGCATAGTTGACCCAAAATTAAAAAAGTTTGAAGAAAATGAAGAAAATTTGCTGTTAATTTATTAACTCTCACGTCATCCAAGATTTTGGTGACCTTTTTTTTCTCTTTCAACAGAACATCTAAGAAAATTGTTAGCTGAAACTACGGTCTTTGGTGATTCATAAAATGCAAGTTAACAGCTACCAGTATCAAAAGTCAAAAAACATACACAGGCAAAGCGTAATTTTACCTGTTGCTCTTGACAATACAGTAAAGACTTATGAAGTAAATTGTCAGTGTGTGTGCAAATGTCATAAATATGAAAATGCAATTAAAAAGAAATATGAAATATGAAAAAAATGTGTTCCAAAAAAAAAAAAAAAAAAAAGGAAAAGTGTATTATTAACATGTTTAAAATACCAAACTTGTACTACTGCCTTTTATTGTTACTGTGGTTTGGTAAAATTAAATAAAGGAGTATAAAGTATTATAACTATGACTATTTGCTATATAAAATTGTAGCTACATAATGGAAAAATGTACACTGAAAATCAGCCATTAAAATTTTCTGCTGTATGTATTTCATTTCCGATGTTTTGTTTTGCATTTTACAATTATGTGTAATAATAACTGACTATAGGCTATATATAACTAATGACTAAATTATGGCTATTAAACTAACATTTGTTTGTAAAGAATGCAGCTCAACAAT
The DNA here is from genome assembly GCA_903798115.1 of Danio jaintianensis. Lineage (NCBI taxonomy): Eukaryota > Metazoa > Chordata > Actinopteri > Cypriniformes > Danionidae > Danio > Danio jaintianensis. The sequence continues at coordinate 12,788,949 of CAIGQV010018170.1, forward strand.
TTCCATGAATTGTTTGATAAATCTATTACCGTTTGTTCAAGATGCATGTTCGTAATTTACAATGCTAGGAGATACACTATATTGCCAAGGGTTTTTGGACCCTGCAAATCACTGAGTTCAGGTGTTCTAATCAATTCCATAGCCATCTGTGTATAGAATCAAGTACCTAGGCATGCAGACTGCTTCTACAAACATTTGTGAAAGAATGGGTCATTCTCAGGAGCTCAGTGAATTCAAGTGTGCTATCATGATAATGTGCCACCTGTGCAATAAGTCCATTCGTGAATAAAATCCTAAATATTCCATGCTCAACTGTTTAGCAATTTAACTTGACTGGCTTGCACAGAGTCCTACACTTAATCCAATAAAACTCATTTGGCATGAATTAGAGTGGAGACCCACCAAACCTTCTCATTCAGCATCAGTGCTTGACCTCACAAAAACACTTCCAGAAGAATGGTTAAAAATTCTCATAAATACACTCCCAAAACTTCTGGAAAAAATGTCCCAGAAGAGTTACAGCTGTTATAGCTGCAAAGGGTGGGTCAAATCCATATTAACCCCTACAAATTAAGATTGGTATGTCATTAAACTTCATGTGCATGTAAAGACAGATATCTCAAAACATTTGGCAATGTAGTGTATCATGAAATGACAATAGGTTAAATCATTAATTCCTTTCCCAGGAGTTTATGGTATATGTTAACTGTTATAGATGTTGAATTATCATTTAAAGATGTTTTAATGTCAAAATATTAGATAGAAATCTGTGCTTTTTTAATTGCTTCACCTTGCTGAAAAAGATTGAATAGCAGTGCCATGATGTAGGTTTAAAAATGCATGATGATTTACAGTATAATGAGCATTATCATAATCTCATTTATCTAACAGCTTGTTCTGTGAAAAAGCTATTTATATTAACCTCCATTTCAAGGTTGAACAGGAGAATCCGGCAAAGCTCAGTATTTTCTGTGCTGGTAACTTAATCCAGCTATAGGGCATACAGGGGTAAATGTGTGGTCAGTGTTTTTGCAGTGTGAATTGGAAACACTAGTATTTATTTTATGAGAGCGTTTAAAATTTAGAGATTAAGAAAATTGCTTATTGATTTTGGCTAGCGATAATCCACATTTATCGAGCTAGATTCACACGCAGTGTTGAATTTAGAAGGTCAGTTGTGCCGTTATAGAAATACAGTTTTGTATGTGACTTACAAGGAATTTTAAACAGAAACACTGAATATTTCTTTAGTTTAATATGAATTTTCAAAGTATTATCAAACTTGATTGTATTGTTAGTGCAAATCTCACAATTTATGTTTCCCCACTAATGCATTTTTAACAATGCATGTAAATGTCATGGCACAATGAGCGTTATTATAATCTCATACTTCCAACAGCTTGTTCAATGAAAAAGCCATTTACATTAACCTTCTGTCTTGAGGTTGATAGGCTGTATCAGGCAATTTCTTTACCATTTTGGAAAACAATTCACCTCAGGATCACATGAACGCAGAGAACTGGAGAGTCATTATGTCTTGGTGTAACGTGCAGGGTCAGCATGGGTGACGCTTCTTATATTGAATCAAACTGACTGCTTGTGGTTAAATGTTAAGAGATTTCCACCTTTTCATGTAGGTCACTGTGCTCATTGTAGGTTCAGGTACGGCTCCCCGTCTAACCGTAGCAGCAAAAGGAGGCATTCAGAAAATGTCTATTGGGTGAATTGTATAATTTAGCCATTCGGCAGTATGAATGCAGCCATGCTTCCGTGTCTGGTACAAATGCCCATAGGTATGATTTGATGTCAGGAGGAGCAGGTGGATTTTCAAATTTAATTTCAATATCAATAGGTTGAAAGGAGCCATTTTCAATATCCATTTCTCTTGTAGTGTGTCTCGTCGTATGTTACGAGAAGTAACCGTGCAACATATTGTATTTTATCTTGAAAATGTAAGACCTCCTTCTACTTTTTTCTCATTTTTCCAGGTAGCATTTTTTGGCACTATATCCATATGCATGATTATTTTTGTAGCATTGTATTGTATTGTATTGTATTTATGCATCCATTTACAGAGCTTTTCTTATATTTGTGTTTGAGAGACAAGAGTTTATCAGCTAAATGCATGAAAACTTCTCACGCCTGATCTCACATCACGCTTTAGCACCTGCAGATTTATCCTTTCCATGCATCTCGATATGGTGAGTTTAGCAAAGCCCTTGTCATTTCAATAGGAAAGACTGTCAGTCAAGAGCCTTAAATATTGAATGGCCTGGTAACTTAATCCACCTAGGACATGCAGGGGAGAATGGTGCTGTCAGTTGGTTTTCACAATACGTTCTGCGTGCCATACACAATTTATAAGGATGTTTTTATATTATGTTCAAAAGATTAAAAAGGGCTGCTTACTGATTTAGATTTTGCTCATACTGTGGTTCCCAACCACATGTAGCCTTATAGCAAATTGCAGATATAAAAAAATCTCTAACATTCAGATTGAATCACTGTTGTCGGTGTAAATTACAGGGTGTAGCAAATCTGAACCACTACTACAGTGGTTAATTAAGTTAACTAAGTTATCTATATTGGCAGTTCATTCCGCTGTGGCGACCCCGGATTAATAAAGGGACTAAGCCGAAAAGAAAATGAATGAATGAATGATTGAATGAATGAAGTTATCTATATGTCTATATGTCTATCTATATATGACTTTCTTTCACCAGTAGACCACAAAATAATTTGTTCAGCGAAATGTTCACAGTGCTCTTTTCCATAAGGAATCTTCAAAAATGATGAAAAGCATTTTCAGATTTATTACAGTGTTAATTTCATAAACAGAAATAAGGGTGAAAAGTATTTGTTGCCTATAGCTTGACACAAACAGAATCTTGGCAGGTCCTCTGCGCTATTAATGTGACTGAAAACTATAAATGTGCACATTTTGATTCTCTTATCTAATGAATGAACAGCACGTTATTGTTAAATGAGACTAAAATGTAGTCAAAAGGATAAAAACTAACCAAGATTATTTGTGTTTTAATTCGCTGAATTGCACTGTTTATTCATTAACATTCATATTATTCTATTCTATGAGGGCGACGCGGTGGCGCAGTGGGTAGCACGTTCGCCTCACAGCAAGAAGGTCGCTGGTTCGAGCCTCGGCTGGGTCAGTTGGCATTTCTGTGTGGTCCTCTGCGCTATTCTCCTCTGCGCTCCGCTGTGTGGAGTTTGCATGTTCTCCCCGTGTTCGCGTGGGTTTCCTCCGGGTGCTCCGGTTTCCCCCACAAGTCCAAAGACATGCGGTATAGGTGAATTGGGTAAGCTAAAATTGTCCGTAGTGTATGTGTGTGAATGGGTGTGTATGGATGTTTTCCCAGAGATGGGTTGCGGCTGGAAGGGCATCCGCTGCGTAAAACATATGCTGGATAAGTTGGCGGTTCATCCCGCTGTGGCGACCCCAGATTAATAAAGGGACTAAGCCGAAAAGAAAATGAATGAATGAATGAATTATTCTATGATGTTACATGTTGGCTGCTTTAAATGACTAATATCTGATTATTCATAAATAATGGTGAAAAACACATGAAAGTTTACATCTGTCACAGTTTTTGAGTTCCATCCAGTTGCAGTATAGTCTACTTTTTATTAAACAAGTATTCAAAAACATTAAAAAAAAAAAACAGATGGGTGTACATTATCTTTTAATCCTGTATTTCACTTTACAGTTATCACACGTAAAGACATTATTCAGATGTTGTATTTCAAGACAATTTTCAAGGTATTTCAAGGTTGAATTTTTTTATATAAGTAAGATTTAAATTCAGGTTGGAATGAGTTTAGGATTTGGGTAAAAATGCATCCCTATTTGCTTATTTAAAGGATTAGTTCACCAAAAAATGAAAATCATGTTATTAATTACTCACCCTCATGTCATTCTAAACCCCTGAGACATTTGTTTATCTTCGGAATACAAATTAAGATTTGTTAGGTAAAATCTGACAGCTCCCTCACCCTCCATAGACAGCAAGGTTCCCCTACTTTTTCAAAGTCCAGAAAAATACCTTTAACATACTTATAAATCTCAACCAAATTTAATTCCAATTTTAGAACTAATAATGGATGGCCGACTATAATACAGTTAAGAGCTGTTGTAAGGTGTTAAGAAATTTGAAATAGCTCAAATATTTAATGCCTTCAAGATCTGCACAGAACTACTTCTGAAAATAAATGCACACCTTAGAATGGTCATCAATCAGACAGAAGCAAGCATTCAACAGCCCAGGAGTATAAGGAATAACTGACAGACCATTGAGTTATTAAAAAATTATAGATTTTCTTTTTTATGTAATTTCATTTCAGTGATTTATTTCAGACAATCACCAAATTATAGCCAACCGAGTAGAATCAAACATTCAACAGCCCTGCAGCATAACAATGAAAGGAATAAACAAACATTTGTTTCATGATTAGTAGAGCACTGTATGGTATAGCCACAGGAAGCCACAATCAGAAATGTATCTGACTATTTATTTAATTATTTGTGACCCTGGATCACAAAACCAGTCTCATGATGCACAGGTATGTTTTTGCTAATAGCCAAAATTCACTGTATAGGTTAAAATTATTGTTGCCAGATTTTCAAATAGTTGTATTTTGCCAAATATCCTAACAGAGTATACGTCAATGGAATGCTTGTATTTTTCACATTTTATCTGATGTATACATCTCTATTTTTAAAATTGACACTTATGACTGGTTTTGTGGTCTAGGGTCACATAAAAAAAAAGAAAATGTTAAAGTATAAATGCAGACATTTGGGTTATTGTGCTTAGGTTGCCAAACGACAGATGCTGGATAATTTAAACACTCTAACCAGTGCTTTGTTAACATATTGTATACTTTGGGACTGTAATAGTGAATTTGGAGGTAAACCCAGTGCAAATTACCGGATTTAGTAATACTGAACCTGACAGTGTCAAGAGTGATATAACTTGAGGCACTATGAAAAGTCCAAAGTCAAGGTTAATCTGTTTAACCTGTGACCTTCCATATGAGGATGCCTTCTTGTTGAGATAAAAGGTTGTGTCAGAGTGGGTGAACATTTTTATATTGCAAGCTGCTCTTGTAGCCTATACAGCCAGATACTGGATATTTGCTATTAATTAATTTACTTTAAAACATCAAATACATTTTTACTCATGCAAATTGCAGCCTTTTCTAAGTAACATGACCACATGTTGTGCTAAAACTGAGATTTATTAAATATTTTTGAAGGTTTTTAGTTAATAACATTAACTTTACATTAACATGTCTTATGATTTAAAAAGACTCATATTGAAATCTGATCTGATATATGGCAATGTATGCAAATTACATATACAGTGCTCAACATATATAAGTACACCCCTCACAAATCTATCTTTTAAATTCATATTTTTAATTGGAAGCTATACAATATTATATTTGTGCATATATATTAGATTCTGGGCGACGCGGTGGCGCAGTGGGTAGCACGTTCGCCTCACAGCAAGAAGGTCGCTGGTTCGAGCCTCGGCTGGGTCAGTTGGCATTTCTGTGTGGAGTTTGCATGTTCTCCCCGTGTTCGCGTGGGTTTCCTCCGGGTGCTCCGGTTTCCCCCACAAGTCCAAAGACATGCGGTATAGGTGAATTGGGTAAGCTAAAATTGTCCGTGGTGTGTGTGTGTGAATGGGTGTGTATGGATGTTTCCCAGAGATGGGTTGCGGCTGGAAGGGCATCCGCTGTTTAAAACATATGCTGGATAAGTTGGCGGTTCATCCCGCTGTGGCGACCCCAGATTAATAAAGGGACTAAGCCGAAAAGAAAATGAATGAATGAATATATTAGATTAGTCAGTACTGAAGCCAAATCTGGTGCTTATCTAACAAAATAACTTACGATAACGGTCCAAAAGCTAGTATACCCAAATTTATATGTCATAGAAAAATATTAAATACAAATTTAAAAAAGAGCAAAAATCAAGAGAAGCAAAAAAATTGAAAAATTTAGTTGACATTTTGTAGGTTGTAATTTTCCCCCCAATATTTAGCTTGAATTTAATTGTATTATGTTTCAATTTCTAAATATGTTTGGTGACTAAAATATTATTTTAATAAATATATCTGTTTAATAAATCTGTTTTGTTTAAATGCACCAAAATACTTTGCCTATATTCACTGAGAAATGGATAAAAATATTCATTTTCAAAATGGGTTGTAATCAATTATGCTGAGCACTGAGTGACATACAAGTTTATATTGTATTTCACATACATAAAATATGTCTTTTTGGGGGGAATTAAAATATGTACATGTTCAAATATAGTAGCTATACAGTAATGTTCTATATGTGTCCATATATGAATACACACACGTGTACACACACATACACAAACACACATATAGATATATGAAATTCCAATCGTTAGAAAAAATATATGTAAGCAGCCAATTTTGCAATATTTACAAATAAATGTTCCATATATGAATTGGGTAGGCTAAGTTGTCCGTAGTGTACGTGTGTGAATGAGTGTGTATGAATGTTTCCCAGTGATGGGTTGCAGCTGGTAGGGCATCCGCTGCGTAAAACATATGCTGGATAAGTTGGGGGTTCATTCCGCTGTGGCGACCCCAGATTATTAAAGGGACTAATCCGAAAAGAAAATGAATGAATGAATGTTCCATATATGACATATATTGCATATATGTAAAATCCAGGTATAAACTTGTATGTCATATATGTAATTTGCATATATTTCCATGTATCAGATTTCTAAAATGGGTAAACACAATCTGTTCCTCATAAAGAACTGTCATATGGATCCAGAAGACCTGAAAATAATGCACAAGTCATATGAAAAAGAGCAGCCTGAGGGTGAGCTGGATACATATGCTGTTGTGAACCTTTTTTAAGGGCTTTCTGTAGTTGTACTAATGGAGCGTAACACTACCAACAACAAGGTCATGACTTCGACTCCCAGATCACATAGAATGAACCTTGAATGCTCTGTAAGTGGCTTAAATGCATCAGAGAATGTTGTGCTCTCCTCTGAGGTTGCATTTTTTATCTAAAATTAGGTTTGAATCCAGGTTGGAATGGGTTTAGGGTTAGGGGGCTAGGTTTAGATGAAAATGCACCCCTGTCTGCTTATTTAAAGGGTTAGTTCACCAAAAAAAAAATCTATTTATGTTATTAATAATCTCACCCTTGCGTCGTTCTAAACCCTTGAGACCTTCCTTCATCTTTGGATAAAAACATCAACATTGCCTTCAATCAATAATCACATCACAAGTAAATCAATTACAATCTACGAGAATTCTCTTTTTTTTTTTTCCTCAGTGTCAGCATAGAGTGAATGTGCGCCCTATACTGACACTGAGAAGATCTTAATTTGTGTTCTGAATACAAATGAAGGTAACACAATTTTCATTTTTGGGTGAAGTAACACTTTAAATAAGCAAATAGAGATACATTTTTTTTTTAAATCAAAACTAGTGATAAAACACAGTTTGGAGCTTGGTAAATAAAAGTTAATAAGCATATCAACTCTTTATAACCCTTAACAGTTCACCCAAAACTGAAAAATCTGTGATCATTTTTTCACCCTTCACTTGTTCCAAACCTATATGACTTTCTTTTTCTTGTTGAACACAAAACAAAATGTTTTGAAGAAAGCTGGAAATCGGTAACCATTGACTTCGTAGTATTTGTTTTTTGTAGTATGTTTTCAACTCATAAAGCTTTTGTAATCACATGAGGATTAATAAATAATGAGTAAATTATAGATTTTTGGATGATCTTTCCCTGTAAAATTTCATCTGTATTGCAGGTATTCACTGTTAATAATTTCCTGTAGAATCTACAGTAACTTACTGTAAATCAATTGCAGCAAAAATACTGTATTTACTTTTACAGCACCATTTATCCTGTTCTATGTGTATTTACAGTATTGTATATCTTTACTGTAAAATATACAGTTATTTTCACAATGCAACTTAAAATACAGTAACATTCTGTAACTGTAGGATGCTTGACAAAGGAGATGAGGGATCCACGTGCAGTTTATTGAAAGCTTAGTCAGGCAGGCAATGGTCAACGGGAATAAACAGAAGCATGAGGACAATTCAAAAGCGTAGTTAGGTCACAGGCAAATGGTCGATACAGGAGGCAGACAACTTAAACAAGGGAACAAGGCAAGGGTCAACACGGATAGACTAGAAACAGGAAATGCTTAGAAATGTTATAGGGTATAACTAACAAGACTCAGCTGTGTGTGTGTGTCAAACAGAGCAGTATATATAGTCTGTGTAATCAGTCCTTGAGCAGCTCCCAGCTGTGTGTGTGTGTAATCAACGGAGAACCGGAACAGTTGTGTGTGAGGTGCATGACAGGATTTGTAGTTCTTTTGGTGGCAGATTTGTAGTTCTCCAGCGATCTGTATGGACTAGATTACTGGTGATTGTGACACATACTGCATAACTGTCCTACAGTAAAATACAGTTCATATTACAGTTAAAAACTGTGTAATTTACAAAAAATCGTTAACAGTGTTGAAATAAACAACAGAAATATTTACATAGAGCAATATATTTAAGTTTTCTCAAAAACATGCACGATCAGTTTTTCTTTTGTGGTTAGGTTGGAAAAAGTGCCGTAATATAAGATTCATTTGACAGATTTCATACCAAGAACATCACCTGCAGTTGCTTTACAGATATAGCTTTTGCTGACAGATATCTTCTTTGTTCTGAGAAACAGCTGCAAGAGAGAAAATTAAACAGTCTGCAGAGGACGGCTGAAAGGAGCGGTTATTTTATTGGATGGTTATGATTTCTAACATGTCAGTCTGCACCCAATTTACAATTGAAGATTAGTTGTTTATGCTTCCCTTGAGTATTTTTTTCTCATCTCGACCTGGTAATTTAAGGCTGGGAAAATTGTAATTCACCTCCTGTGAAGCACGCATTGTCAGTGAATTGTCTGCCTTAATGTATTTGTGCCAAATTAGCTGACTAGCTTTAAAGGTAAAGTTGCCTTGTGGTTAAATATATGAAGTGTCCTTCTTGATGGTGCTATGGTAATTTGATGAAAGGCCAGCTTTCTTTGCCTCTCTGAGCCGAGGCTTTATAAAAGTTCTTCTCTTCTCTTCTCTTCTCTTCTCTTCTCTTCTCTTCTCTTCTCTTCTCTTCTCTTTTCTTTTCTTTTCTTCTCTTCTCTTCTTAAAAAATCCCCACAGAGCCTGCGTACAGAATTGTATAAACATGTTTTTTGTTTAGTATAAAGCAGTCATTATGACTTAAATGTCCCTTTTGTTTTAGTTGAAGAGTTTTTGTTCCTCTGTTTAACATAGAAAATTAAATAAAATTATGATTATTAATACTATACTACTACTACTAATAATAATAATAAGCACTATATTTGTATATATCTTGTGATGGGAGGACTTGGAATTGGCAGTGGTTTATTTTATAATATTATGTTTAAATACTTTTTTTCCATGTAAATATTTATTATGTAAATGATCAAATAATGACATTCATTTAGTGGAGAAAAATAATAAATAATATCTGTACCATTTTTGCTTAAAATATCATGTTTTTCAAATACATTTGTTTGCTTTATTGTGGTAAGAATTTATATTTTGCGTGCTATATCAACACGCAGCAGTGAAAGTTTGCTAACCAAAATTCTCAGTTTTACGTTTTTGCATAAATAAAAATAAATAAAAAATGCAGCTAAAAACTGTTAAAAAGAGGTACACTGGGTAGTAAGGAAAGTTAAATAAATAAATAAATAACCAGTAAATGGACAAGTGGTTATCTCCTTTTGTTGATAAAGTTCAATGCTTGAATGGAAAGATATAATTATAAGATATAATAATAATTTGTGTACCTCTGTTTAAGAATTCTTATGTATATGAATATTAATTCTGGAGTCTCTGAGAGTTAATTGGAAGTAGATTGAATGTTGAATTGACCTTATGAACACAGAAAAAAAAAACTGGGCAACTTAAAAATTTATGTTAAGGGGAGGATTGATTGATTGATTGATTGATTGATTGATTGATTGATTGATTGATTGATTGATTGATTGATTGATTGATTGATTGATTGATTGAAATGAAGAATCTTTTTACTACATTTTAGTCTCATCTATTTTGATTGATTGATTGATTGATTGATTGATTGATTGATTGATTGATTGATTGACATTTAAATTTGTGAACAACTGCTTGCTTTAAATGTGTAAAAATATCATTTTAAGCTGTTTTACTTGAATTAGTCTAAATTTGTGAAAGATATTAATGTCTTAGGAAGATAATGTCTAAATGAATGCTCTCGTCTCCCCTCCTTGCCTCTTTTCTTTATTTCTCACTACTCCACCATCTCTCCTTTAATTTTCTGTGTTCGCCCCATCACTCCTCCCATCTCATTCTCTCCTGTCCTCCTCTCCCTCGTTCGTTCTCTTCACCTGCACCCCTACTAACTAATGAGTTCAGACTGAGCAGGGGCGTCAGTGGGGCAAAGTCAGAGCTCCAGTGGCCTGGGGCACTCGCATATTCCAACACACTGCTCAGAGAGACAGTGAGCGATTCCACAGGCAGACTCTCTTATGTGACCCCAGACACCGAACACGCACACAGAACTTAGAAGAGGTGCATTATCTTGTTTGGATGGAGGATGCCTGCCATGAGGTCTCAGATGGGTTGTTTCTCAGAAGGCACAGCAAGACATGAGCACTCAGATATACTCTACACCAGACACTCTATTAGGCACAAACTGCTAGAACCGGGTTGGATTATCTTGCTGACAGAAAAACATTCTTAGTGGCATAGGTGCTGGAAACAAGGTTTTTTTTACATGATAGCATCACATAGTTGCTGCAGATTTGTAGTCTGTATATCTATGATGTGAATCTCCAGTTCTCTGCTGATTTAAGATATGTTGGCTGTGGAGGCCATTTGAGTATAGTTGTAGACAGGAGTGGCATTGGTCTGGTATTCTGCTGCTGTAGCTCACCATGGTTTGACATGTACATTTAGTTTTTAAGCAGATGCTTCTATCCAAAGAAACTTACAAATGATGAAGGCGTGATCAAGCAATAAAGAGGCAGTAATCAAATTTAGTGCAACGAATACAAGGTTTCTGAGTGTGTTATGAAAATATAAGATAGATTAAGGATTTTGAAGTTAAGTGGAAAGTAGAAATTTGGGTGCATTGTACAGTACGTGCACTCAAAAAAAATGACATTTGCTGTTTGTTCAAAGTACTTATTTAAATTGAGCTGAAGTAACACAACTCTTTTTTTTAGAGTTAACACAAGTTTTTTGGGCGGACAACATAATTTTTTTAATGTTCAATCCACTTAAATTTGTAAAAACCAATAAATTTACTTTATTCCTTCATGTTGTCCCAACATAAATTAATTGTGTAGAACCCAGCATTTTTTTACAGTGTGTACCTTAGTGCAGGTGTTTTAATGGCATTCATGACAGAAAAAAAATCTACTAAAAAGCTTCTGATTTATCATAGTCATCATTGTGTCTCATGGAGGGGCTGCAGGTGAGAGTGAGTGCTTTGTGCTGCGGCTCATAGGACAGACACATGTCATTGTTTAACTGTATATGGACCATTTTCCAGCTAAACTAAATAAAAATTCTAGGAGCAACTTTTCACACTAAGGTACTTGAAGGGCTGGAGCAAAGTACCTTGGGAGCCAGGTTATTCTCGTGGGCCACCTGATGGATAGCCCTATGGCTTGAAAACAGAAACTTGACTGAATACTATGAATGCACACGCTCTGATCTGCTCATTTGATGACTGAAGAGTGAAATGACAAAAAAAATTTTGGTTAATTCAAATCTTTTCACTACATTTTAGTATCATCTATTTTGTCAATGAAATTGCATATTGATGTAGTCACTGTTAGTATCTAATGATACCCATGTCGTCCGGACTTCATCTTGGGAAAAATGGTTGTCAACGAATATTTCTTGTCATTATTCTCATTAATGAAATAACATTGATTCTCTGGCCCACCGGGAATCAAATCTGCAACCTTTGGATTACAAGTCCAACTCACTAACCATTAGGCCACAACTGCCCCTCAAGGTTCTGGAAAATGATTTAGGGGCTTCCTGTTACCGACCAAAAGCCAAAATAATTGAATGATTTAATGTGAGATTCAACCGGTAAACAGTTCAGCGGGCATGTGCACACTTAGACATAAATGGGGGCTTGAGCACTTAATATTTTGTTTCCTTGAGAGAAAGTGTCCTTTTTTCTAAAGAATTTTGTTTAGGTTTTTTTAAATAAATGAATATATGTATGTTATGGTTGTAATCTGTCCCAAACCGATATGGTACAATTTATGTACTCTGACAATGAATACAGTCAGTCCAGATGTGTCAGTCACTGGAGTTTCACAAATTACGCATCTTTGTAGCCCTCACATGTACAGTAGCCCTCATTAATGGTTCCACCATGTTGTTGTTGCTATGTTGAGCTACCATGTCAAATGCAAATATCAGACTAGACGTTGCTTCTGGATCAATCATCGCATGTGCATTCGCAGTCTACCATGTGCATTTACAAATGTCTCTGTTATTGTCTTTTGAGTGTTTCCCAAAGATGCCAGTTTCATCTATATTTTGCATGTGTGTGTTTTCTGAATGAAACATCTAGATTCATTCTGTGCCAGCAAGAGGCGTTTTTGGAGCTTCATGAGTTTTTTCCCAGAAGTTGCTCTAAACAAAGCAGTAGACAGTCGATTTAAAGATGCACTCTTATAAAATTTACCTGTACCTCATTTTGAATTCAAACAGAGTGAGAGATTTGTTACTTTACATAGTAATTACAGTACTCACTCACCAGATTGCAGAAGTGCTATTTATTGCCAACATTTATCTTTTTAATCTTTCATGGTAGTCCACTGACGACATAAAATACAGGCAAGCGTACTGTTGCCATAACTCCACAAAGCTTTTTTCCATGTCATAGAAGCAGCACTGTCCTTTCTCTTTCGTTTTGTTTTTTTTAAAGAAATTATTCTTACTCCATTCTTACTAATTACTCCTATTGGTCAATGTCACCCATTGACTGAACCCGTTGTAAACAATGGGGGGGGGGGGGGGGGGGGGAAAAAAAAACCCACATTTTTTTTTTTGTTTTTGAGAGCACGCCCGGACGGTTACTGGTTTTTTTTTTTTGTGCACACACGGCAAGGAGGGGGCTATCA
>CAIGQV010018170.1:12802302-12822054 GCA_903798115.1 Danio jaintianensis
GGGGGGGGGAATTAAACATGCCCAAATTTTGGTATGACTTTATGAAGCATCGCAGACATGGCATCAGTTGTCATGCTTTATGACACACTACGCAAGAAGTGTGTAAATTAAAAAGTGCAGGGGTCCAAGAACTGATCCCAGAGGAACTCCCATGATCAGCTGATGCGCTTTGGATAGCTCTCCCCTCTAGGCAACCCTGAAAGATCTGTCATTGAGATAAGACTGAAACCAGTGAAGAGGGATTCCAGTAAACCCCATTGAATCTGATGATTCACCATATCAATGACAGCAGACAGGTCTAGTACAAGCAGAATTGATGATTTAGAACCCCCTTTAGCAATCCACAGGGCTTTAGTGACTTATAATAATGCAGTCTCAGTGGAATAGCCACTTTTGAAGCCTGATTGGTTAGCATCCAGCACATTGTTCTGTACGAGAAATGTTGAAACCTGGTTGGCGACAACACCTAGTAGAGGTTTCTTAAGGAAAATGCCAGGGATGTGTAAACGATGTGAGAGATTGCTGGTAGAATATCTGGAGTAATGTCCTGCAGAAGGTGAAAAGGAATAGGGTCTAGGGAGCAGGCTTGGCAATTTCCAAAAAAAAAAATCCACAAATTTGAATTACCATATTTTATCCGTAATCTACAAAATTTATACTAGAAGTTAAAATAGTAGTTAACAGTTACATAAAAACAACATGCAAATAAAAAGCCATCAGCCTTTAAATTTTTTACTCCATTGGATTGCATCCCCTGGGGTGATTACTGTACATTAGATTAACTACACAACAATAGCATCAGTTACAGCAGATCGATTTTACAGCAATGTGTTAAACTTTCAAACACCTTTCCGCCATGAACATATATGCCAACAAAATACAGGTCATTGCTGAACATGGAGAATGATCTCCATTTTGTTGTCATTGCATTTAACCATAATGATTAAATGTGTATATACGTGTGTATATAAATGAAGTGCCTGATTTATGTGTATTTGTGGTGGTAAACTGCTTGAGATCAAATGAGGCTATAGGAGAGAGTGGAAGTCTGTAGCATAAGGTTTCTGTAGGTGGAAGTCACCAAAGATTATAAATGGACTATCATCCTCTGGGAATGAGGACAATAGGCTGAAGATAAACTCCTCAATAAAAGTATCCAGCAGACCAGGAGGCTGATAAATATCCACATTATGGACTTTAATTGGGGGTGTTATAGGGGATGCATTAAATTCAAAGAAGTGTTATTGCTTAAACCTGAATATGGATAGTATTTCCTTAGGATTGTGGAATAAGGAGACCTGTACCCTACCTCTTTAGTGTGCGAGAGAAGAAGTAATCTTGAATAATGCAGCAGGAGATGGTGAGTCCTCCAGAGGAATCCATAGGCCAGTACCATGAAAGCAGATTAGCTGGTTAGCAAGTTTGTTAAGCCACCATCATGGTACAGGCCCCAGGTCTCAGTTAAGGCAACAATGTTAAGAGCTGAATTAATGGCAAATGCTGGAATAAAGTCAGCTTTGCAAACAGCTGACTGGCAGTTCTAGAGCCCAACCGAAGCAGTGGAATATAAAAGGTGCTAACAGGACACAAATTGGCAATATTGCGGGTACTTCTGTGTGTGATAGGGGCACCGGTGAGTGACGACTGGAATGTATTAGAAACACATAGTAGCCAAGAGTGTAATGAAGTGAGAGAATAAAAAGGATAGTTAAGTGCATTGTAAGTGTCCTTGCTCAGTGGAGTTGCGCAGGAAGAGTCTCATGTCTTTACCCCTTGTCGGTCTTCACACAAGGCTGAATGCCACCTGTACAATCTCAATATTTAGTTTTAGCTTGAATTAATTTGTAATTGTGTTTACTAACAGGTGAACAAGTGTGCATAATTAAGATTGATCAAGATTGTACAAGCCCTGTTACATGTCATACATTACATAAAGTGAGGAAGTCCTCTCTTTCATCATATGCTCTTAAAGGAGTACGCCACTTTTTTTGGAAATAGGCTGATTTTACAAGTCACCTAGAGTTTAACAGTTGAGTTTTACCATTTTTTTAATCCATTCGGTACTTTTAGCTTACCTACACAAAAATTATTAAATTGGATTTTACTAATAGCATCTTGCAACACGGTGGCGCAGTGGGTAGCACAATCGCCTCACAGCAAGAAGGTCGCTGGTTCGAGCCCCGGCTAGGTCAGTTGGCGTTTGTGTGAAGTTTGCATGTTCTCCCCGTGTTTGTGTGGGTTTCCTCCGGGTGCTCCGGTTTCCCCCACAAGTCCAATGACATGTGGTATAGGTGAATTGGGTAAGCTAAACTGTCCGTAGTGTATGTGTGTGAATGAGTGTGTATGGATGTTTCCCAGTGATGGGTTGCAGCTGGAAGGGCATCCGCTGCGAAAAACATATGCTGGATAAGTTGGCGGTTCATTCTGCTGTGGGGACCCCAGATTAATGAAGGGACTAAGCCGAAAAGAAAATGAATGAATGAATAATAGCATCTCACTCGCACATTTTTATTACATCAAGTACTAAGACTTGCATAAAATTAAAAGTTGCTGTGTTCTATGATGTTACACAGCACTTGAAAATAGCACCCAGCTAGGTATCTAGGTAACAACACTGATTATCATTGCACATGTTGCAGTATGGTTGTAGCAAAGTTCCTTGATCATTATGCTGGAATGAGAGTATTACTAGATATACAGTATCGTCCTATATTCACCCTATTCACAAGTGTGTATCACTCCACTCACAGCGAGTGCTAAGCAGAGGATATAACTGTGGCTGTTGGACCACGTAATGTACTTTTGATGCTTTTTTAGGTGAGAATGTAGTTGTTTAGACTGCAAATATGCAGTATTTTTATAAGTGTAGTGCCTGTTTTAAAATTTGTTTTTATGATTTCCGAGATGGGACTCTTATTGACCAACTATAGCACTTCTCTCACTCACTGAATCACTCACTTACTTTCCTTTTATCAGAGGTCACCAGAACAGAATGAAGCATCGATGTTCTCTCACAATTGTTTTACACAGCAGAAGCCCTTCCAGCTGCAACCCAGTCCTGAGAGTATAACCCTTAGTGCTGGGAAACAAACACTTTAAAAAACACCAATTTAGTTTTTCCAATTTACCTATAGCGCATGTCTTTGGACTGTGGGGAAATCGGAGCACCTGGAGGAAACCCACACAGACATGGGTGAGAATGTGTAAACTCCACACAGAAAGGCCTGCTTTCTACCATGAAGGCCTGCTTGGGAACAGGTCAGCCATGCAGCATCAGTTACCTAGGCAACAAAAAACTTTTAAAACCAACCCACCTCCTTGAGTCAAAAAGCTCAAACAACTAAATGCAAACTTACCTTGGTAAAAACCCAAACTGGCTTTGTGCAACAGGCCTGATGATTAACTAAATGGGAAATGTTGGATAGAAATATTAAAATGGCAAGGTAACTAATGAAGGCTGGAAACAAACCAAGGAAAAAAGAAACATCAACACATTACCCCTCCTGGAAAAGGACAGAGGAGCTTTGTTTGAGATTTGGAAAATCCACCAGGGGGTGAATGACAGAGTTAATGTAAGTGCAGCCCAAGGTGGAGACTAGAAGATGAAGAGGCAGGGTAACACTGTGAGCTCTTTGCTTGACTGAGGAGAAAGGAGAAGTGATGAGGTGAAGTCAGAGGACTGTAATCTCTAGGTGGTGGCAGGACAATGATTGACCAACAGGGAACTACACAAAATCTCAGGGAAAGAGGTACAAGCTTTGCCAGATCTTGTTAGAAAAAAAAGCAAACATGCCTTATACACAATATAACAAAAACTTACGGCAAGAATTTGTTTCTGTAACTTTTACTCATTTTAATAAGTTAATCAGGTTTCAAATACTTATTTTACATTATACAAAGTTTAACTTATTTTTATTTAGTCAAATTGAGATGACTAGAAAAGTTTTTTGATTCAACAACAACAGCAAAAAAAGCAGCACGAATTTCTTTCACAGTGTACAATAAGTCTCAAAGTGGCTTACACCGAACATAATACAAAGTGCACAGCTTATTATTGCAATTAGCAACCCCATAAACTTGGCCTTATGAGCCAAGGCCAAACAACAAGGTAACTAACTGGCATGTTTATGTGATACACAGAGTGATACACTGCAAATAGACCCTGGGAAACTTCCAGCTGCTTCGCTTGTGTAATAACTGTGATTTTCCTGATGGGATAAGATACAAATGCAGGGCAACATTCTCCAGGTACAGGTCCCTTTTGTGATTTATCTAAGATCATCCTTCCATGTGTTGACCTTAACATTTCTGAGAGAAATATGAAAACGCTCTCGACTGCAAATTCCACATATTCACATATTTCTGGCATGCTTAAGGACCCAAGATAAGCAAAGTTCACTGCACCATTATGCAAATGTGCCCTTTAAACTGCAAGTACAGCACTTAACAAATTGTGCTTTGAGCTTGGTTTATCATTTTAAAAAAATTTAATAAATTAATTCCTTCTGTTTGTAGAATGACTAAGTTTTCTTCAACATGTTCTTTCTAGGGAGCAACTGAGGTCTCTCTTTATATTCTCATGTGTATACAGATCACTTGAAGTATGTTAAATTGTCTTTTTTTATGTGTAATTGACTTAAAATACACAATAATATCATATAAAAACATCACGTATAAAAGATTGAACGAAAATGAATCATGGGAAATCTCTGAAATAAAGAGGTAAATTATATATGAAATGCATTCATTCATTTTCTTTTTCGGCTTAGTCCCTTTATTAATCTGGGGTCGCCACAGCGGAATGAACCGCCAACTTATCCAGCATATGTTTTACGCAGCTGGTGCCCTTCCAACCGCAACCCATCACTGGGAAACATCCATACACACTCATTCACACACATACATATGCTACAGACAATTTAGCTTACCCAATTCACCTATACCACATGTCTTTGGACTTGTGGGGGAAACCAGAGCACCCGGAGGAAACCCACGCGAACACAGGGAGAACATGCAAACTCCACACAGAAATGCCAACTGACACAGCCAAGGCTCGAACCAGCAACCTTCTTGCTGTGAGGCAATTGTGCTACCCACTGCGCCACCGTGTCGCCATGTGAAATGCAAATAGGATCAAAACAAGATTGCAAAAGGAAGTGCTGGGTAAGTTACTCCAAAAAAGGGATGCATTCTAATTACTGTACATAATGAAAATTGCATTTAAATCAAGTAATGTAATTACACAAGGAATTTAATTCTATTATTTAATGTAATATGTGGACAAGTACATTATTGCAACAGTTCTGGATTTTATTAAACATATTCTCCTATTCATTCCTATGCCCTTTATTACATCCCTGCAACTTAATAAATCCCTTTACTTTTTCAGTGGAAAAGTAATTTAACAATTATAACTAGTTACTTTCGAACTAATTATACCTACAGTTTTATTCTTCAAGCCATCTCAGGTTTTAATAAGCATAATCTATATTTATAATGTAATGCTAATCAACCTAATACATTTAGCTACAAGCTAAATTCATGTATAAGTTTAGCATACCTATGTAGACAGTTTCTCCTTTGGTACCTCTCAAACTCCATCTGACTGGATGGGGAGCGTCAGTGAACAGCCATTTTCAGATCTCTCTAGAGATGTTCAATTGTCCCATAGCCACTCCTTTGTTATCTTGGTGGTGTTTTTGTTATCCTGTTGAAAGGTGAACCGTGACCCCAGTTTGAGGTCCAGAGCGCTCTGGAGCAGGTTTTCAGCAAATATGTCTCTGTGCATTGCTGCATTCATCTTTCTTACAATCCTAACTAATGTTCCTGCAACTAGAAACATCCCCACAGAATGATGCTGCAACCACCATGCTTCGGTTTAAAGATAGTATTGGCCAGGAGATGAGCGATGCCTGGATTCCTTCTGACAAAGAGTTCAGTCTTTGCCTCATCAGAATTTTGTTTTGCATGGTCTGAGAGTCTATCAGGTGCCTTTTGGGAAACTCCAGATGGGCTGTCATGTGCCTTTTACTGAGGATTGTCTTCCATCTGGATTCTCTAACATACAGGTGTGGTTAGTGAAGAGCTGCAGAGATGGATGTTCTCCTGAAAGGTTCTCCTCGATCCACAGAGAAGCTGATGTTTAAGGGAGGTTTGTGCTCTGACATGCAGTGTAACTTTGTGTCATATCCTATAAACTGAATTTACTACAGATGAACTCCAATTAAGTTGAAGAAACATCTCAAGGATGGTCAGTGGGAAAAGGATACACCTGAGCTTAATTTTGTCATGGCTGTGAATGTTTTGGTTTGTATAATTTTGAAGAAAATAATTAATTTATTAAAAGGAAACAAGGCTATACTTATCTAAAAACACTAGGCAAGGTGCAACAAACAGGTATGAAAGGCAGAAATAGTACAACTGAGCATTTAAATTGAGCACGTATATAGTTTTTTTCCATACTTGCTTTTTGACTGCAAAGTCAAGCTGCAAAGTCAACTTTATCATAAAAATGCATTGTACACATGCCAGAGGCTCCTGTGCCATCACAGATTCTGTCATTATCTCAGGGCCCCTGGTATCAAACAGGTTGAAAAGGATTCACATTAATCCGTAATATCTGTTAAAGTAGCACTCCACTTTTTTTTACTTGTATCATTACTTGCCTCATTTACATTTAATTGGCTCATTTTACAAGTCACTTAGTGTTAAACAGTTGAGTTTTACCATATTTCCTCTTAGATTTATCTTAGATTTATCTTAGCATTAATCATTTTTTGATAAAATGAGTTTTGATAATTTTCTTACACTGTAAAAAAAAATTAAATTATTAACCGTTAATTAACAGTTTCCTGGTTGTCATATGCATTATGGCACCTTGATCTTTTCTCTGTCGACTTTTGATGTTCAAAATTCAACTTGTATTGACATTTTAGTAGTTTAATACAATGTATAGTAAGTAATATAGAGAGAAATAAGTGTAAAATAACAGAAAATGGACTGGCAGTTTATTACAAGGTTTTTGTAGCGTAATATACAACACCAACCCAGACAATCTATCACTTTAAACTATTAAAAATGTTAATAAAAGTCACTTTTTCCAACGTTTTTAGGTTCAAAGTTGCCAAAAGAAAGATCAAGATCTCATAATGGAATTCAAAGCATAAATAAAAAAATAAAAAAACATGAATCACAAAATACGGAAAACTGCTTATTTACAGATATTTTTACAGTGTATTTAAAGCTTGACTCTTCTGTATTTACACTGTGTGCTAAGACTGACAGAAAATGAACAGTTGCTATTTTCTAGGTCCACATGGCTTGGACCTATACTCTCATTCTGGTGTAATGTACAGTACAGTGTAATGGTTGCAGCACACACAATGACATTAGCAACTTTTCATTTTCTGATGGTTAATCCTGACAATTAAAGCTCCGAACACCTGAAGATTCACTGTGTGATGTAAAACGTGTGCCTTTCATTACCATTAAACTGCAATAGTATGTTGTATTTACTTATTTCCTCTATATTTTACTTTGTTTTTTATTATTATGCTACTAAAACCATATAAACACTAAAAACGATCTTCACCGTGGTGCTTTGAAAAGAGACCTTCTCGATTAATTTCACAACCCAATATATCTCCATTCAGTACATGACTCCTGCAATAGGATATCCTCCATCGCAGGCCAATGCCACGGCCTGCACGTATCAGCTGCTGTGAGATGGAGTTGAATGATGCTGTGCCTGCAGAAATTGCAATACAATCTTTCTTCCCCATCATATGTTCAAGTGCGTATCACGAAAAGACCACTTTTACAGTGGGCGGGGGCGGATATGAAGAAAATGACACTGAAATTGCTTTTTCTTTTTCTGTAGTTTCCTATCGCTGGATTTAGTCCTGCTGTGTCTTGTGATACTTTACCAGCGTCTGGTTTGTCTGGAAGTCTGTTCTCATTTATGTGCTCACGATCATGTGCTGCCCGCAAACATGGCCCTATAAAAAACATGTCACATACTGTATCCAGCTAAACTGAGATGTATTGGACAGCTAATCAGCTCCTCTGTGCCGCTGGAAACCATTCGGTTTCATTCAGTTTAAAGTGTCACATGCTATTGATTGGTGAAAGATCTTTGAGGCTAATTGTTACCTAGCAAAGGCTGAAATCAGCTTGTCCCTCCACAACATTATTTGAATTCAAAAGCTCAATGTATCTCTGCCTTCACCTAGATTTCCCATGAGGCAAAGTGCAGAAAGGCAGCAGTCGTACCCTAATAACAGAACATGCTTTATGCCTGGAGCACTGAAACACACTGACCTGCCAATCACAACATAGAGATCAGGGACACGCATGGATTAGCATAATACATGTGTAGTATTGATGTAAACAGTTGTCAAACCTGCCCATAGCAATTGTTCATTTCAATTGTATATATTATGTCGGTTCTTGGGGGCGGCATGGTGGCTCAGTGGTTAGCACTGTCGCCTCACAGCAAGAAGGTCACTGGTTCGAGTCCCAGCTGGGCCAGTTGGCATTTCTGTGTGGAGTTTGCATGTTCTCCCCATGTTCGTGTGGGTTTCCTCCGGGTGCTCCGGTTTCCCCCACAGTCCAAAGACATGCGCTATAAGTGAATTGGGTGAACAAAATTGGCCATAGTGTATGAGTGTATGTGTGAATGAGAGTCTGTATGGGTGTTTCCCAGTTCTGGGTTGTGGCTGGAAGGGCATCCGCTGCGTAAAACATATGCTGGAATAGTTGGCAGTTCATTCTGCTATGGCGACCCCTGATAAATAAGGGACTAAGTCAAAGGAAAATTAATGAATGAATGTTTGTTCTTTTGAACATTCTATTAATTAAAATCTAAATTGTCACAAAAATATGAAGTAGCACAACAATGTACAGCAATGTTTTTAACTGATATTATTAAAACAAATGTTTCTTGTAAATAAATAAATGAATATAAACAATCAGCATATCAATCCCTGTACCATAAAACCAATCAAAAGTGTCAATTGCTAATTTGGAAAATGCTAATTTATGCATCATCTGAAAATTGAAAAATGAATAAATTAAAAAAAAACTTTCCATTGATGCATACTTTGCATCAATGTAAAAACACATAAATAAAAATGATAGATTTCCAAATTATTTTCTCAGCAATGCACATTACCAATCAAAAAATGAGTTTTGATGTAGGACATTTACTAAATATCTCCATGGAACATGATCTTCATTTTGACAAGAAAAATCTTCATTTTGACAATTACAATGTTTGTTTTTTTTGCCACATATCATAATCATTAGTGAATAAGACCCAATGGTTTGTGTCTAATTTTTACATTCTGTGGCAAAAAAAAACCCCCACAAGGCTTATTGACAGCCCGATGCAAAGAAAAAATGCCTGGATGTACATTATTCAGTCAAAAACAGTGGTGTGAAAGACAAGCATATATTGTACATGAAGTGTATGAAGTGTTAATGGAATAACATATTTTGGAATGTAGTGACTGACCAATCAGAATCAATTATTTCAGATAGCCATGTAACAATCTGTGATAACTGCCTTGATGTAATTTATGCCTTACTTTTATATTAATAATAAATATTATATTATATTATATTATATTATATTATATTATATTATATTATATTATATTATATTATATTATATTATTCATTCATTCATTCATTTTCTTTTCGGCTTAGTCCCTTTATTAATTTGGTGTCGCTACAGCGGAATGAACCGCCAACTTATCCAGCATGTTTTACACAGAGGATGCCCTTCCAGCTGCAGCCCATCACTGGGAAACATCCATACACACTCATTCACTACGGACAATTTAGCTTACCCAGTTCACCTATACCACATGTCTTTGGACTGTGGGGGAAACCGGAGCACCCGGAGGAAACCCACGCCAACACGGGGAGAACATGCAAACTCCACACAGAAACGCTAACTGACCCAGCCGAGGCTCGAATCAGCGACCTTCTTGCTGTGAGGCGAACGTGCTACCCACTGCGCCACCGTGCAGCCCTATATTATATTATATGATATTATATGATATTCTATTATATTATATTATATTATATTATATTATTAAAATTGAAAGCATGGCGACACGGTGGCGCAGTGGGTAGCACGTTCGCCTCACAGCAAGAAGGTCGCTGGTTCGAGCCTCGGCTGGGTCAGTTGGCATTTCTGTGTGGAGTTTGCATGTTCTCCCCGTGTTCGCGTGGGTTTCCTCCGGGTGCTCCGGTTTCCCCCACAAGTCCAAAGACATGTGGTATAGGTGAATTGGGTAAACTAAAAGTTGTCCGTAGTGTATGTGTGTGAATGGGTGTGTATGGATGTTTCCCAGAGATGGGTTGCGGCTGGAAGGGTATCCGCTGCGTAAAACATGTGCTGGATAAGTTGGCGGTTCATCCCGCTGTGCCGACCCCAGATTAATAAAGGGACTAAGCCGAAAAGAAAATGAATGAATGAAATTGAAAGCATAGTATGAATTGGCACTACATAAACAATATACAAACGCTGCTTGCAAAATCTTGTATTCTAAAACAGAAAATATTAAAATGCCCTCTGTCTTGTAATGATTTCATCCTCATCATCTAAGAATGGATATGTGCAAAACAAGCAATTCGGATGAGTGGCCCTGAGATAAAGCTAGACGCTGTGTTGTTCATTGATTGTTGTTTGTCAAAGCCAAATGGAGGGTCTGCTCTTTTGTGTTTGACACAGACATCATTTTGCCGTTATGCATCAATCATTGGCTTTGACTCGCTCCATTGAGTCGGTGACACCATCGACACACACGTTTACAAAAGTAATGCTCCACAGGTGGAGGCCAATATAGATTGTTGTTAAAAAAATTGTTGTTTTGTTTCCATTCTTGTTGGTACTTGGTTCTTAAAGGAAAACTCCCCTTAATTTTGAATGGCTCATTTTTCATTTTACAATTTAAACAGTTGAGTTTTACCATTTTTCAATCCATTCAGAAGATCTCCAGGTCTGGCGGGAGAACTTTTAGCTTAGCTTAGCATAAATCATTGAATCAGATTAGACCATTAGCATCTCTCTCAAAAATAAAAAAAATACAAATTCCAATAATTTTCCTATTTTGCTAATCAAGCAACTATTATCGATGTTGCAGGCGCAATGATATTATGCAGCACCTGAAAATAGTCCCCAGCTACAGTAGGTAACTAGGTAACAGCGCTGCTTAATATCATTGCATCTGCTTAACCTTGTATCTTTTTGTTTAAAAAACTATTTTCATATTTGTTTATTTACAATCAAACTAGGTGATATCCATTATTTACACATGTTGACAGGTAGGAATGTTTGAAATCCCTTGAATTACAGGACAAAATATACAGGAAATTGGTATATACAGTATATTCAATGTGGCAATGAAATAGTATAGAATAGAATAGAATAAATGTGGCACAGCTTTAATTACATATGAGAATTGCCTCCCTAGACTTGTATATTCAGTCTCGCTGCTCTTTCCTGTCAGTTTGAGATGTTGATTTTGGAGGAAGAATAGATCTTGCTGTGTAAATTCCAAATCAATACAAGACAGCTATTATGCCACTATTCACACAAAAAATCAATTCTGTTTCAGCAGCTGTCCAATGTTATGGAGCTTAGAGGAGAGAATAGTGGAGGGATGGCTGATATATTCTGTAATGCCTCAAATATTATGCATAGCAAATGAAGACGGGTGTGATTTTGAGAGTGTTCGCTGAATGTTGCGCGCTGATTGTTCGTTCACAATACCCAATGTCACACACATTGTGCTCATGTGCATGTGATTCCCCATTCTCATTAATTTTCTTTTCCTTGGTGTCTTGCTGGTTTTGTAACTGTATGATATTGAATCTTTTATTAAACAGTCACAAAACATGTCATGTTAAAATAAATGACCTCACACTGAGGACTCTTTAATTCTGCTAAGTTTAGTTATGTTCCACGGGATAGGCATAAAGGGCAAAATAAATCTAAACTATTATTCTTGGACAGCAGAGGAAATTGAAAGCAAATGGAGACTTTTGCTTTTACGTTTTTCCAGAAATTTAGTTTTTCTTAAACTTTATTGCAAAAGCACTTGACCTTTAATGAACGTAATTACTAAAAATAAAAATAACAAAAGCATATTACAAAAACATGTCATACTCCGAAAGGCATACTGATATTTAATGATCAATCAAGTGTGTAAATAAGTGAAAATAATAGAATATACCATGTAACCTGGAATAGAACAAAAATAAACACAAAACGTGACATTTCATTTCCTTTGGCTTAGTCCCTTTATTCATCAGGGGTCGCTCACAGCAGAATGAACCACCAACTTATCCAGCATATGTTTTACACAGAAGATGCACTTCCAGCTGCAACTCAGTACTAGGAAACATCCATACACACTCATTCACACACATACACTACAGCCAATTTAGTTTATTCAATTCACCTATACCGCATGTCTTTGGACTGTGGGGGAAATCGGAGCACCAGGAAGAAACCCACACGAACATGGGGAGAACATGCAAACTCCACACAGAAATGCCAACTGACCCTGCCGGGATTTTAACCAGCAACCTTCTTGCTGTTTGGCGACAGTGCTAACCACTGAACCACCGTGTCACCCCAAAATGTGACATACAACATTAAAAGACGTAACTTCAGGGAAAATGTGTATCCATATTAAAGGCATAGTTCACCCAAAAATGTTATTCTTTATCATTTACTCCCCTTTTACTTGTTTAAAAACTTTTTAAAGTAAGAAAGAAAAAGAGTTTCTTTCTTGTGTTAAACACAAAAAGAAGACAAACCTGTACTCATTGACTTCCATAGTATTTTTTTTACTATGGAAGTCAGTGGTCTACTTTAGAAATCAGCTTTCATTAAAACAACGGTGTACAACAGAAGTAAACTCAAAAAGGTATAAATATTTTTTAAGGAAGAATATGTAACTATGCTAATTCTGTTTTTTTTTTTAATCTAATGTAGTACAGCAACCAGGAAGATACTTGTGTTATTTGTTGTTTGTGTTATTTTACCATTATGTTTAATTTAAATGAAATGTATACCACCTTCAGATGGTAATGCACAAATATGGACATGTACACTATAGCAGTTTAAACAGCTTAACATTTTACAGCAGTTCACAAACAGGGTGTTTAGTTTAGTTCACAAACAGATTACAGTCATTACATTAACATTACATTTCACATTAACATTCATTCATTTTCCTTTGGTTTAGTCTCTATTTCAGAGGTCGCCACAGCGGAATGAACCGCCAACTATCCTAGCGGATGCCCTTCCAGCCACAACCCAGTACTGGGAAACACCCATACGCTCTTACCTTCACACACACACACTCATACACTACGGCCATTTTAGCTTACCTAATTCACTTATAGCACACGTCTTTGGACTGTGGGGGAAACCGGAGCACCCGGAGGAAACCCATGCCAAAATGGGGAGAACATGCAAACTGCACACAGAAATGCCAACTGGCCCAGCTGGGACTCGAACCAGCGACCTTCTTGCTGTGAGGTGACAGTTCATATTAACAAAGATGAATAAATACTGTAATAAATGTATTGTTCATTGTTCATGTTAGTAAATAAACTAACTAACATTGAATAATGGATACTTAAAGTAAAGTGTAGCCAATATGATATAATTTAAAATAATAAATCCTAAAATTTGTAAAGTACAAATACTAATATATAAAGTATAAAGAGTAGTATAGACTTTAGAGTACAGTATAAGGTGTTGCTGGCGGTTTTTAAAGGGCTTCATGGTTTGGCAATATGCAGGTTACATCTCCAACCTGTTACAAAGGTACTGTTCCTCTAGACCACTAAGATCTTCCCATACTTTGACCCTCTATTTCCCAAAAGTGAGGTTAAAGACTAGAGGTGACTGGTTCTTCTTAGTGACACACTTTGACTCTCTGGAATGTTTTAAATTGTTGCTGAAAACCCATCTCTATTCGGTTGCTTATAACTGCATTTAGTGGGCTTACTGTAGTGGTGTAGTGTATTGGTCTGTGTTTTGCAAAGCATGTGTTTTAATTGTGTTTGTGGGAAATTGTGAAGCACTTTGGACTTTTTTAAATGTGCTCTAGAAAAAGAAATGTTGTTGTTGTTGTTGTTGTTGTTGTTGTTGTTGTTGTTGTTGCTGTTGTTGGTTCAGTCACAGACACTCAAGCTGAGAGGATCTGTTTTTGACCCATTTTGATTCAGTTTGTAAATTTAGTGAATCGTTTACTATATATTTGCTCTGAATGGATTATATGAATCAGTGACAAAAGAACATGAGTTGCAATTAGGTCTGTCCACTTCACAGATTATATGTTTTGCGATTTGTAAACTGATTTAACAGGTTGACTGAAAAGATTCAGCTTGTTCATAAATGGGAAACTGCTAGCCTAAAAGTTTATAAGTGGCTTCAAAAATATGAAATGTTGTGGAGTAAAAAGTGTAATATTTTTTATGAACTTAGTAATAGAAATGTTGAACACAGCAGAAGAAAGTTTAAAGAACTGTGGAAACTGAAAGCTGAGCACTATTGACTTCCATGGATGTTCAATGTATACTGTGGATGTCAATGGTTGGTGTCAATGGTGGATCTTTTGTGTTCAACAGAAAAAAGAAGCTCTTGAGGGTGAGTAAATAGTACAGTTTCGTTTTTGGGTGAGCTGTTCCTTAAAGTACAAATGTGAAGTAAAATACTGTACAACACTGCTTATGCCTTGCAGTGTGCGTAACGTATTAGAAAACTGTTGATTTTCTCAACAAACAAAATGCAAGCAATTAATTCAATCTGTTTTTCAACCAATGGAAAACGTGAAGAGTGTAAGGAAGTCTGACAGAAAACCATCATAATTTTAGTTCAAAAGTTTAGTGGCAAACATAGCCTTCACTGTAAAAAAATAAAAGGCTGGGATTTTAATGGTAATAAAAAACAGTAAAAATGCTACAGTAAAAACATGTAACCTGGTTAACACTAGGTTTTCCTAATATATATGGTGAATAATAATAAATTGACTTTTCCAGAATTCCGTGCATGCCATTACTATGGTTCTTTTTGTAGTTTTTTCTTATCAGTTATGTACTTTAGAGTACTTTATGCTACATCTAATTTCGATAAATAATGTCTATTGCATTACTTTATTTTCATGTGTGTTACCATGATGGTTATTAATAGTTGTCTGAATGACACTGAGCTCCTTCTATATATTACGTATGTTTCTCTGCTTGTGGGAAAAGTGGTTTGTGATGAGCATTGGTTCATCATGTGACATTCTCATCCACAGTTGCTTATGTTTGTGTTTTTGTGTAACAAAGTTACAATGTGTAGACGTTAGTACTTCAAAACATTGGTGCGTAACATTATCATTTGAAATGAAATACGGTAGTTTACGGTGTAATTTATTTTACAGTTTCTATTGTACTTTTATGGTAAAATTCTGGTAACCAAAGCTGTGTTTTGTTACCGTAAATTAAATGGATTTTTTTTTAAGTGTAGAAATTACAAGATTCAGCTTTAAATGACAACTTGCTGCTTGCCTGACTAATGACTACTGCTTGCCTCCATCCTTTGTTTGCTGCATTGACTGACAGTGAATTATGTCTCTCAGTTTCAGGCTTCTTCCCTGGCCACAGCTCATGGATTTCCTCACGGAGTATCCCTACAATGACACTTATGACAACGGGACCGGGGCCCTCAACGGCACGAGCTGTGAGGCCAAGCATCCGTATAACTACTATGCCATGCTCCTGACTCTCCTCATCTTTGTCATTGTCTTCGGCAATGTGTTGGTGTGTATGGCAGTCTCCCGAGAGAAAGCGCTGCAGACCACCACTAATTACCTCATTGTCAGCCTGGCGGTGGCAGATCTTCTCGTGGCCACATTAGTTATGCCCTGGGTGGTGTATCTTGAGGTAAGAAACATTAATTGTGTCATATGGAGCCACATTTCAGGGTTTCTAGAAGTAACCTCAGACTGTTGCTGCATCCCAATTCACCAACTTATACTACATCCTAAAAGTGTTTACTTTTTGTCAAATAAGTTTTATTTGGTCATCAAGCACACGTACAATAATCCCAAATCCCAGGATAAATTTTCTGATATGCACATACACTTACAAAAACATGCAAACAAAAGAAAAGAACACAAAACACATTGAGTAACACCCTAACCCCAGCCTGTAAGTGATAATCAAAACAACTTTTTAGTTGAAATACATTGCTTTAGGGAATAGAATTCCTCATAAAGTGACAAAAGATCTTGTGAAATTGTACAATTGCCTTTTAAAGGATATCTTGTTCGTTCCAAAATGCAGAGTATATATTAATTCCTCAAGCCATAGTTTCGCAGTTGGAGGATTAACCTTTTTCCAGAACAATAATAACAGCTTTTTGACTGTCGTAAAACAATATGTAAGGACTTTCTGTTGTGTGAGTAAAAGAAGAGTTTGCGACACAGTACTTCATTATTAACGGACCGTTATGTTGCTTAGTATTCCCTGTCAATGATCTTGATTTTTAGCTCTGATAATATAAAATTTATTTACATGATTTTTATATTTTTTTATATGAATTTGAATACATGAATATATTAATCTCTTGTGCATCCGCCATGTTTGCAGTTTGTTAACACTTTTTACCTGCATTTGTACTTCCAATCGAATTGATGTCCAATGCACAAAATATTGTGGGCAATATTACTGGTTGCACGGATGAGCACAGATCTGCACTTCGAATTAGTAGAGCAGCCAGGTAACTTTGAAATACTCAATTAAACATACTATGATTTGGGACACATTGATTCTATTTTCAAATACTATTTGGGATGGATAGTTTGGGAATTGGGACACAGCATGTCGGAAAAATGAGCCCCAACATTGACTTTTAAACACTTTAAGGAAATGAGGCATGATTCTAAGAGTCTGGATATTGTTTAAATATGTGCTGTTGAATGAATGGATAATCTTTTAAAGACACCTTCAGGACATGTCTCAAGGGCTGCTGTACGCTGGTGCCTCTCAGATTTTCGACAGCACACAGCTTTTGTGTCGGCTGTGTGATTTCCAGCTCCCAGATAGCCGATTGATCTGCTCCTTGTCCTTGAAACAAATTGTACATCAGACTGTAATTTGTAGCCCCACAAAGGTTCCATAGGAACTAGAAGACTAAATGAGCTGTAGCAATGCATCCATAGGGTAATTTCACTTTTTCTCCTTGCGTCCTTAGTTTCGAAATGTGATGCAAAATAATTTTGACACAGCTGAAATGATTCTCCTTGTGAGGAAACAAAAGGTCAAAGACATTTTGGTGTCTGCATTAAATTACGAAAGTGATTTTATATTCATAGAAAGCATATTTAATGCACAGCGTCTGCTTTAATGTTTCAAATAAGTTTTGTAAAAAGCCCATTTCAAAACATGGGTGAAATAACGTTTCCTTATTATTCAGAATAACTGATGCATTTATGTCAAAATTAAATGCTACTTTTTAGAACATATACATGAAAAAGTGTTTAAACTAATATTATATAGTGTACAATAAGTATACAATTATATCTGAGATGTTTAAAACACTATGCTGACAAAAGGGTCAAGCCCCTAGATTTAAAATGATAATTAACTAGTATTTTGGGGATATAAATTGAGTTACGTTTTGATATGTAATTGAATTATACTTGTTGAATTCTACATATAAAATTAAAATATAATAAAATGTACTTTAAAAATTACAAATTAAAATACAACAACTAATCTCAAAGTATTGTAAACTATGTAAAATATTTCTACGTTTACATTTTTATTGAGAGATCGTTGGATGATGATGAAACATGTCATTTGTAAAGAAGAGTTAACTGAGCATACAATTAATTAAACTATGATATTATTCATTATAAAATAATATCTATAGAAGTAATTTTATCACAGGTTTAAAAAAATAAGATAAAAAAACTTTCCACCTCACAATTCTGATGGTTGTTAGAATATTTTCTTTCCATTGTTGTCTTGGTATAAACTTGCATTTCCAAAAAAAATAAGTAAGATATAAACACAATTTCAAATTTACAACTCATAATTATGACTATATTTCTTGCAATTTTTTTCTGAATTGCTGACTTGCATTGGTCTATACTGTATGTATTCAATATTAACAGCTTTTAATGGTACCAAAATATTGTGCATCCCTACACAAAAAATACTTGGTTGTTTCAACCAAAATTTGAGTTACATATAGACAAGAGTGTACCCAACACCTAAAACATACATTAATAACGGTGACAGTAATAAAATACATTGTTTAATAAAGCCTCACAACCATTATCAAATCACCAGCATTTTCATGTTTGTCTTGATATGTATCATGCAAAGCATGTTGGGCCAACATTAAATAATGTATTATTGTTTGTATAATATACATTAGTATAGATTCAGTATGATTCAGGTGTCCTCTGTGACCCACTAAATTACAGTCTCTGTCTCTGTTTTGACCCTGAAGCTCATTGCAGCTCATCAATTGCTCTCCTTAAAGGGTTGCCTTGTGGAAATTATGGTGTTTATAAGTCTAGACTAAGCGAGCAGTAAAAGTATGCTTCAGATCATTTGATAATGGTATATTTAACCTTTGTCTATAGATTACTGCAAGAACCCCTCTGACTTCCACTAACATAGAATTACAACATATTGACTGATCTTTTGTCATTATGTTGTCATAAACTTTACTGTAGCATTGTAATTAGCTTGAATCAGGATGGCAGTATACTTTATATCACTGAAATACTATTCATTCATTTATTCATTTTCAACCGCTTTTCCGGGGCTGGGTCGCGGGGGCAGCAGTCTTAGGAGAGAACCCCAGACTTCCCTCTCCCTGGACACTTCCTCCAGCTCCTCCAGGGGGATCCCGAGGTGTTCCCAGGCCAGCCAAGAGACATAGTCCCTCCAGCGCGTCCTGGGTCTTCCCAGAGGCCTCCTCCCGGTGGGACATGCCTGGAACACCTCCATAGGTAGGCGTCCAGGAGGCATCCGAAACAGATGCCCGAGCCACCTCAGCTGACTTCTCTCGATGTGGAGGAGCAGCGGCTCTTTGCCTTTCGGCTCAGCTCTTTCTTTACCACAACGGACCGGTACATCGACCGCATTACTGCTGCCGTGCTGCTGCAATGTACCACGGCCTGGACGAAAACCACATTATTCCTCCTGAATCCTAGGTTTAACCATCGGCCGGATCCTCCTCTCCAATACCATGGCATAGACTTTCCCAGGGAGGCTGAGGAGTGTGTTCCCCCTATAGTTGGAGCACACCCTCCGGTCCCCCTAAAATACTAAATTAATAATTTAGTTTTATAAATGAGTATGTGTGTGTGCGTGTGTGCTTGCATGCGTGTGTGCAAATATGTTATTTATTTATTTATTTATTTTTAAAGCACGTTTAAAACAACGGTTGTTGACCAAAGTCTGTACAAAACATTAAAAACAAAAAGAACATCGTTAATACATAAAAATGATAGATAAAATATAAGAAATATTCAATTGTTATAAAACAGCTTTGATTAAAAAATATGATTAAAGCTTAGATTTAAACAAAGATAGAGATAATATCGTTCAAAATGACATTGGTAAGCTGTTCCAAAATTTGGGGCCAACCCTAGCAAAAGCCCTGTCCTCTCTGTCATGTTCACCAGTGATCAAGGACTTCAGAGATCGCTGGTGAAC
>CAIGQV010018170.1:12827054-12849596 GCA_903798115.1 Danio jaintianensis
CTCCGAGAAGCAGCTACAACGATCTAGTTTTGATGATGTTTTTTCAATGAGGACTTTCAGACCCAGTTCGCTCTAACATGCCAACTTTTGAGGAGGACTGGGGTCTATATTTATTCATGGAGTTTGCCCTTTTGTTCTTGGGCTTTCCTATGTTGTTGATGGATCCTATCTTTTTCCCGTCTCCAATACCAACTCGTGACACTCTCTGCAGTGTTTAAGATTGGTCCTGGATACAGAAAGTAAGCCAAGATCACTCGACTGCAAAGACCTAGTTGGATTATGGGGAAGTATCAGAAAAGAAAGGTAGGCAGGAGCTAATCTTTAAGCCATGAAATGATTAATACAGGGCCTCACGGTGGCGCAGTGGGTAGCACAATCGCCTCACAGCAAGAAGGTCGCTGGTTCGAGCCTCGGCTGGGTCAGTTGGCGTTTCTGTGTGGAGTTTGCATGTTCTCCCCGTGTTCGCGTGGGTTTCCTCCGGGTGCTCCGGTTTCCCCCACAGTCCAAAGACATGCGGTATAGGTGAATTGGGTAAGTTAAATTGTCCGTAGTGAATGAGTGTGTATGGATGTTTCCCAGTGGATGGGTTGCGGCTGGAAGGGCATCCGCTGCATAAAACATATGCTGGATAAGTTGGCGGTTCATTCTGCTGTGGCGACCCCAGATTAATAAAGGGACTAAGCTGAAAAGAAAATGAATGAATGAATGAATGATTAATACACATAGACTAAAATTTTAAAGGATTGTGAAATGCACAGCATTATATATATATATATTTTTTTTTTTTACTACCAGTCAATAAATTGTAGATGCCCAACTATTGACCCTGTAATAAAGTGAGTTACAGTAATCCTGACATGTGGTAGCAAAAGTGCTTCAAAATTCTTATAGGAAAGAAAAGATTTAACATTTGCGAGATGACGTAAATTAAAAAAGTATGATTAAACCGAATTAATCTGTTTATCGAGTCCAGAGTCAAATAAAATACCACGATTTTTTGCACATGAGATAACATGAGAGCTCAAAAATCCTAAACCAAGATCACCACCAGCATAACAATCACTTGGCCCAAAAAAATGACAAAAAATTCTGAGAAAGCCATGATTTCAGATCTTGTAAGCAAGCTAATAAAACTCCGAAAGAAAAAGGATCTTTCGGATCTTGTGGAAGAAGTGGGAGGTACAACATGGAACCCAAAGGCAGCATATATAAAGAAAACAGTGTGTAGGAGCAAGTACTGACCCCTGCAGAACACCACAGAAAAGATTTGCTGCTGAAGAAGTACTGTATATTTCCCAATGCAAACAGAGAACGTCCTATTGGTTAAATAAGATTAAAAATTTTAGGATGGTGCCCTGAATGCTTACGTAATATTTCAACTGAAATTACAATTTTATGATCTACCATGCCAAATGCTGAACCATTATCGGTAGACAACATAAAATTATTTGTCACTTTCAGTAATGCAGATTCAGTACTATGCAGTTTTCTATAACAAGACTGAAACAAGACTAACTGTTCATATCATGAATTAGAGCTAAGGAAAGACAGTAGTTCAGCAAGTACAACCTTTTCTAAAATTTGGGATAAGAAATCGGCCTAAAATTACTTAGGACAGAAACATCAAGATTGTTTTGTTTTTTCAGCAGGGGAGGGACAGAAGCATGTATTAGACAATCCGATAGACAGCCAGTACTAAGAGTAGTGTTAATAAAAGACAAAAGATCAGATCCTATGATATCAACAATTTGCTTTAAAAAGTATGGTGGAATAAATGCATAGTGACAAAGGGTGGGTTTTAAATATGGAATAATATCTTTACAGGTTTGTAAAGAAATTAAATCAAACACATTCCAGGTGACTGAGCATTGAATGATTTCAGATGGAGCTTGAATCATCTGCTGTACAGCTTAGGTCTTGACAATTTTGTCTTATCAGCAAAGCAGGACAGAACGTTTTCACAAGGAGACAGGCACATCATTGAAAACATTTACAGCAGGGTTTTAAACTGAATCAATAATTGAAAATATGATCTTGGGATGCTTTTTAGCAACAGTTAAAACCAACCATATATCATTTAACCATATTCTTACATTTCTGGTACGTTTTTGCACCAGTCAAATACCTTTAATTCAGATATTAGAGACCAATTTGACATATTGTATAAATTCATTCTATGGCAACTTTAATACTAGGTTTAAACTGAAGAAATATTGCCCTAGAAAATATCTGAAAGTGATGTATTTTAATAAAAAAATGCTATTATAATTTATTTTACTTCAACTGAAAAAAAAACAACAACATTTTTTAACCCAGGTTATTAGACTGAGTGACTGAGGAACCTCTTGGTGCTTTGAAGCTGAAGCCAACTGTTTGATTTATTCAAATTCAGCCTGTGCTCAAGGCAATATTATCCCGAAAGCAATCCCACTGCAAAAGCTCAACAGGCATTCTCTGTTGAGCTGCTCTCTGGTTGTACCATTAACCAGAAATAATGATAATAGTGCTAGGAACGTAGAGAATGTCTGCTTTTTGTAGCACAAATGGAGAATTTTAATGGCAAGTCTTTCAGTCTATTCAGTATAATATCAATGAAACAAGCTCGTCAGACATTTTGCTCTACAAAAAGACCATAAAGAAACAGTTAGTATTAGAGCTAAATGTTAAATTCACTAAAAATCCCACAGCGAAAAATAATAAACTATGCGCCATAAAAATAGTGCATAAATGTTAATGTGCCCCTGAAATGCCAATGATATCAAGTATCAGCCTGATCTCATATGTGCAGGAACTTCATTGGAAGCACAGCATTATTAAAGATACACGAGAAGGCTTGTCATGATTAAAATGAGAGCTTGCTGACATTTTCATTTGCTGGTAACTTTGAAATTCTTTGGATCTGCACAACTGGCTTTTCATGTACGGCAGGTCAAGAGAAAAGGAGAGACCCACTTGGCATCATTGCCGTGTCGCTTACCAATGTCCATCTCACTCCGGATCAGTCTGTGAAACTGCCCTTTGTCTGCACTTCTCAGGGTCACAAAGATGCTCTTTCAACCTCCCTGAAAAAAAAAAAAAAAACATACAGTATTGCTTATATGATAAGTGATTAGAAGGGTTTATGTAATATACTCTGGAGATATTATTACAATGTAGCCCTAAAGTGGATCACAAACCAGAAATATCAATTGTAAAGCTTAGTTTGCGAACAGAAAATAAATCTTGCTAACATAAAAACATAAAATAAACAAAGATTTTGTAAAACACGAAGAGGGCTATCTCGTAACATCTGTGTGTAATAATTTGTCTTATGTCAATTATTTTATCAAATGAATGCTATTTTGTATAGTGTAGTTTTATTGTGTTCTAAAATCTAAATCATTTCTAATACTTTAGTAGTTTAGTATTTTTCTGATACAATCAAATATGAAGAAAGGGCAGAAATAATAAAATTAAACTGAATCAATCCTGTCAACTCCTGTCATTCTGAGAAAAAAAAAATTGTGTATTAAAGTTATTATTGGAGTACCAAAACAAATATTTTACTGTATACTTGACTAGATTTTATGCAAACAAAGCTACTTATAGTCAGCTGTAGCAGCTTATGTAATATGTTTTAAATTAATATATATCTTCCTACAATTATCTGGGCAATTTAGTTAAGGTGTAAATCTGAATAAATAAATCTGTAAAATGAATCAATAAATATTTAAGGAAATACTACATTTTATGTAACTGTATTTATTATTATTATTATTATTATTATTATTATTATTAATCATATTTTCAAGGTTTTTAAAGTTTTGGAAAAAATAAAATGTACAAATTTAGATATTATAATTGTGGTTA
Source organism: Danio jaintianensis (assembly GCA_903798115.1). Classification (NCBI taxonomy): domain Eukaryota; kingdom Metazoa; phylum Chordata; class Actinopteri; order Cypriniformes; family Danionidae; genus Danio; species Danio jaintianensis. Next base: position 12,830,904 of record CAIGQV010018170.1, read on the forward strand.
TTAAAATGAAATATCAAACAATAAAAAAATAATACTGATGTACTTCAAATGTAAAAAAAAATTAGTATTGAAAAAAAGAATCATAACACTACCAATATTTACCTCTCAATTTCTTTATTTTAAGCATTCTTTAATTAAAAATTAAAGGACGCATGTTAAACCTTTTATTAGTTTGCTGGCAATTGCATTAAAGGTCCAATAGGAGATTTGGGAGAACCAGCTCATTTGCATTTAAAGGCACAGCCACAAAACAGCTAAAATTCCCTCTGAACCGTGAATTGACATATTCAACAAGGTATAATAAATGATCTTTATATATTTTCATAGTGTTAATATTTATAATAATTTTTTTCAAGGTTTTTAAGATTTTGGAAAAAATTAAATGTAGATATTATAATTGTGGTTATTAAAATTAAATATCAAACAATAAATACTACTGATGTATTTCAAATGTAAAAAAATTGTATTGAAAAAAAGAATTAAAGCACTACCAATATTTACTTCTCAATTTCTTTATTTTAAGCATTCTTTAATTAAAAAATTGTATGACACATGTTTTTATTAGTTTGCTGACAATTGCATTAAAGGTCCAATAGGAGATCTTGGAGAACCAGTTCATTTGTATTTAAAGGCACAGCCACAAAACAGCTAAAATTCCGTCTGAATCATGAATTGACATATTCAACAGGTTATAATAAATGATTTGATGGATATTTTGACCTAAAATTTCACAAACACGTTCTGGAGACAAAAATACTTATTTTACATCATTTAAAAAGGGCAAAATAAGAGCCCTTTAAAAAGAAGGTAGGTTGTTGATGTTTATCATTCACTGTCTGAACTGAACTGTGTCTGTGATTGGATGAACTTTTCTTGTTCCTACACTTTTCAAAGAATATAAAAATTGGTTTGGACCACATCATTTATTGAGGGTGCAAAGAGAATTTCAATCAGCGTAGCAAAAATTTATTCTAAAGGCAACCACCTATTGCACATTTAATATTAACCCTACTAACGTTTTTCCCTTAGGAGTGTGCAAAATATAGAACTTTTTTTTAATCATTAAATGAAAATAAATGTGTGTTTTTGTGCTGGTCCTGTCAGGGTTAGGCCTGTAATGTCTAGATGAATCTTCTTAATGATCTTAATTAATGATTCACTGGCCCGTTCATTCAAACGATTCATTCAAAATGTCAGATTCATTGAGAAGCAAAGCAAGTAATTGACTTCATGAATAGATTATTGAATCATCGAATGACATCAGACGACCAGTTGCCCCAAGATGCACTGTTAAGACATGTTTTGCTCTGGCAATGTTTAATATGGTGTGCCTAAAATGTAGCTCACTTAATACTGACATCTTTTTTGTTGCACAAAATAAATTATTTGCATTACACACAAAAACTCTCAGGAAAACTGCACTATTTAAAGATGTGTTTGATTATTATTGTGCTTTGGTTGAAGTTAATGTCTTAACTTAATTATTTATTAAATTTTTTGTATGACATATTTACCTTCTTCCAAAAAATACTTTGAGATCAAACAATGATTAGTGGACGCCCTGTAGTAGCACCACAGACCCCCTGTTGAAGAGCCTGGATTAGGCCCGGCGCACAGTGATTGCGTTTACTGTGACATCTACTTTAAGATTTAGAGGTAGATAGATCAGATAGGGATCCTCAATCAGTATTGCAGACACACTGTATTGAGCTGTCAACAGAGATAGAGAGTCTGGCCATGTAAAAGAAATGTCGTCTTGTCACCGTTTACCTGTAAATAATGAATGGCTTTATAAAGATGTGCTCGGGCAGACATGCTCTCACTGTGATTTCTGCATCTAATGATGAAGAGGACAGAGACAGAGAAGCCTGATGAATTATGTCTGCAATGATTTATACAACTAAGCCAAGTTAATGGAATCGTTGTGGTGGGGACTGAAGATACAGAGATGAGAGAAAGAACACTGAGAGAATTAATGCTGAGTTATGTTGACAATTCTAGCTGACAGGGCATGATTTACTGGGATTTGAAAATAGACTGATGATATTGCACAAAGTGTTCATTGGTGGATGTGTGTTTTCATAGGGCGTATTTAAAAGTGGCTAGGCTGAAACAGTGAGATAAAAACAAATCAGTGACTACTCCAAAAAGTAAACCCTTTTTTCCCTCCTTGCTGAAAGAACCTAACATATCTTTTTCTAGAGAGTTAAATAAGGTCTTGGAAAATTAGAATATATCATCTAAATAATACAGAACATTATAAGAATATTCAGTAATAATTAACTTGAATGGGGTGTTCATATGTCTCATGAATATTTTTTCTGAACACTCAGTTGAATAAACTGAATTAGTCATTAAAATTTCTCATCTAAAGAAAGGGACCTATTATGCAAAAATTACTTTTATAAGGGGTTTAAACAGTTGTGTGGCCAAAGTGTGTGAATGTAGCCAGACACTTCATAAAAACGGTCTGCAGAAAGGGTTTTATTGGCATTCCACCTTTGTACATGTCATCGTAGGGGAAAGTCCCACCCACTAGTGATAATCACTTCCTCATTAGCGTAGAAATCCCTGAGTGAGAAGCAGCTGTCCATCATTAGAGCTTTCATGCCGATGCCGAAGATAATGTCAGCAACTAAGAGGCATTATGAATGTTGAGTTTTAGGATGCACAAATGAACAACGTAGTCTCCATAGACTACTTTCTTTGCCACTTCTTTCGACATGTTCAGTTTTTCACTGAGATAAAGTCCTGTTTTGAATCTGCCGCTATGCTGATCCATATGCATTTGTAGCTCCCCTCTCTTTTGAAAAGAGGGCTAGGAGCACAATCTCATTTCAATTTAAAGTCGCAGTCAACAAAATCAAAGACTTATTTTACATATTGTAAAAAGGGGTGGGCGGCGCGGTGGCGCAGTGGGTAGCGCTGTCGCCTCACAGCAAGATGGTCGCTGGTTCAAGCCTCGGCTGGGTCAATTGGCATTTCTGTGTGGAGTTTGCATGTTCTCCCCGTGTTCGCGTGGGTTTCCTCCGGGTGCTCCAGTTTCCCCCACATGTCCAAAGACATGCGCTATAGGTGAATTGGGTAAGCTAAATTGTCCGTAGTGTATGTGTGTGAATAAGGGTGAATGGGAGTTTCCCAGTGATGGGTTGCAGCTGGAAGGGCATCCGCTGCATAAGACATATGCTGGAAAAGTTGGCGGTTCATTCCGCTGTGGCGACCCCTGATTAATAAAGGGACTAAGCCGAAAAGAAAATGAGATGAGTGAGTAAAAAGGGACATAATAGGTTCTAATACTCTGTCAAATATTTTACTGTCCATCCATCCACAATCCTTCTGAATGACTTTATGTCTACCCACCCATCCATCCATCCGTTTATCCATCCATCCATCCATCCATCCATCCATCCATCCTTGTCAATGGCTTTATGTTCGTCCATCCATCCTTCCATCCCTTTGCAGTTCAGTTCAGTTCAGTTAGTCTTCAATCATTTCTCGAAGCCAATTTGGTTGTATACAAGCATATCACACATGACAAAAATTACACTGTACAATACAAATCTACTCTGAATTTAAAAACTTTACAGCTGAGGGGATGAATAAAAATTTGATGTGTTAGGACTAATAAGACTTTTGAACCGAATACAAGAAGGGAGAAGGTAAAACTCATCGTGCATAGGATGGGAATCATCTGACAGAATACGAGAGATTTTTCCCAAAACTTGTCTGTAGTATAACAGAGCCATAATCATCAAGTTGGTTTTTTTTTTTTCCCCTGTTATTTTTCTGTCAAAACTCTTATTTTTCACACTTAGAGAATTGAACCAACAAAGCAAAGAAAAAAGATAACAGTGACTGAATGTATGAACTGTAAAACATGCACATCAGTGATTTATCTACAATACATTGAATGTCTGTCCGTCTATCAATGACCATCTATTCTTTTATCACCCATCAATTTATCCATGTGTGTCAGAATCAGAATCGGTTTTTATTGCCAAGTGTGCTTACACACACAAGGAATTTGTTTTGGCTACAGAAGCTTCCAGTGTACATAAAGTGACAAGTGACAACACAAAATAAATATAAAAAAATAAAATAAAATAAAATACGACAAACATTAAACAGAGATGCAGTTAGACAATAGAGCTCTGGATGATGAATTGTTGTACAGATTTGTTATAAATATACAAGTTTTACAAGTTATAAGGTGCTGTGTACAAATGCGTAGGAGAAAGTATTGCATTGTATACTGTTATAAGGTGCTGTGTACAAATGCGTATGGAGAAAGTATTGCATTGTATACTGTTATAAGGTGCTGTGTACAAATGCGTATGAAAAAGTATTGCACATGTTTATTGCACAGTAGGGGAATAATTAACTGTTCATGAGGTAGATGGCCTGAGGAAAGAAACTTTTCCTGTGTCTGGCTGTTTTTGTGCTCGGTGTTCTGTAGCGCCGGCCAGACGGTAACAGTTCAAACAGAAAGTGTGCTGGGTGTGAAGGGTCCAGAGTGATTTTGCGAGTCCTTTTACTCACTCTGGAAGAGTACAGTTCTTGAAGTGTAGGAAGGGTAGTGGCAGTGATTCGTTCAGCAGTCCGGACTATTCGCTGTAGCCTACGGAGGTCGGTTTTGGCAGCTGAGCCGAACCAGACGGTGATTGAAGTGCAGAGGATGGATTGGATGACAGCTGAGTAGAACTGTACGAGCAGCTCCTGTGGCAGGTTGAACTTCCTCAGCTGACGAAGGAAGTACAGTCTCTGCTGGGCTTTCTTCACAATAGAGTCTATGTGAATGTCCCACTTCAGATCCTGAGAGATGGTGGTGCCCAGGAACCTGAATGACTCTACTGCAGCCACAGTGCTGTTCATGATGGTGAGTGGGGGAAGTGCAGGGGGGTTTCTCCTAAAGTCCACTATCATCTCCACCGTTTTGAGCGTGTTCAGCTCAAGGTTGTTGCATCTGCACCATAGAGCCAGCCGCTCCACCTCCTGTCTGTATGCAGACTCATCACCGTTCCGGATGAGGCCGATAACAGTAGTGTCGTCAGCAAACTTCAAGAGTTTAATGGAGGGGTCTTTTGCAGTGCAGTCATTGGTATACAGGGAGAAGAGCAGTGGGGAGAGAACACATCCCTGGGGGGCACCGGTGCTGATGGTGCGGCTGTCGGATGTGATTTTGCCCATTCTGACTAGCTGTTGTCTGTCTGTCAGAAAGCTGGTGATCCATTGACAGACAGAGCTAGGAACAGAGAGCTGGGTCAGTTTGTACTCGAGCAATGATGGGACGATGGTGTTAAAGGCAGAACTGAAGTCCACGAACAGAATCCTTGCGTAGTTCCCTGGTTTGTCCAGATGTTGTAGGGTATAATGCAGTCCCATGTTGACTGCATCATCCAAAGACCGGTTTGCTCTATAGGCAAACTGCAGGGGGTCCAGCAAAGGTCCAGTGATGTCCTTCAGATATGCTAACACCAGTCTTTCAAATGACTTCATGGCCACAGATGTTAAGGCAACAGGTCTGTAGTCATTGAGTCCTGTGATCTTTGGCTTCTTCTGGATTGGGACGATGGTGGAGCATTTGAAGCAGGATGGAACTTTGCGCTGTTCCAGTGATCTGTTGAAGATCTGTGAGAAAATGGGAGCCAGCTGGTCAGCGCAGGTTCTCAGACAGGCTGGTGAAACACCATCTGGGCCAGGTGCTTTCCTTCTTTTCTGCTTCCTGAAGATCTGACGCACATTATCCTCACTGATCTGAAGTGCAGGGGGGGGGAAGAGAGATGGCTGGAGGTGTTGATGGCTGTGTAGAGAGATCGTCAGGGTGGGTGTGGGGTGTCTCAAATCTACAGTAGAACTTATTCAGCTCGTTTGCAAGTTGTTTACTGCCATCAATGCTGGGGGATGGTGTCTTGTAGTTTGTGATGTCTTTCAGGCCTTTCCACACTGATGCCGGGTCGTTGGCAGAAAACTGGTTTTCCAGCTTTTTGGCATAGCTCTTCTTAGCCACACCAATCTCCTTTGTCAGTGTGTTCCTTGCCTGATTGTACAAGACCCTGTCCCCACTCCTGTAGGCATCCTCTTTGGCCTGACGAAGCTGTCTAAGTTTTGGTGTGAACCATGGTTTATCATTGTTAAATGATAAGTAGGTCCTGGTAGGGATGCATAGCTCCTCACAGAAACTGATGTATGATGTTACGGTATCTGTGAGTTCGTCGAGGTCGGTGGCTGCAGCTTCAAAAACACTCCAGTCAGTGCATTCAAAACAGCCTTGTAAGGCCTGTTCTGTGTCGTTGGTCCATCTCTTAACAGTCCTTAATACTGGCTTAGTAGTTTTAAGTTTTTGTCTGTAAGTTGGTATAAGATGAACCAGGCAGTGGTCGGAGAGTCCTAGAGCTGCTCTGGCGACGGAACGATATGCATCCTTTATTGTGGTGTAGCAATGGTCCAAAATATTATTGTCTCTGGTGGGGCATGTAATGTGCTGTTTGAATTTAGGCAGCTCATGTGTGAGTTTCGCCTGATTAAAGTCACCGAGAATGATAAAAACAGAGTCCGGGTGTTGTTGTTCTGTCTCTGTGATCAGATCAGCCAGCTGCTGCAGTGCAGTACTCACGTGTGCTTGCGGTGGAATATAAACACCGATGAGAATGAACGAGGAAAACTCCCGCGGCGAGTAGAACGGCTTACAGTTAAGGAAAAGCACTTCCACGTCAGGACAGCACATCTTCTTTAACACAGTTACATCCGTACACCACCTTCTGTTGATGTAAAAGCATGTCCCACCACCGCGCGTTTTGCCCGTTGACTCCGTATCACGGTCCGCTCTGTACAGCTGAAAGTCCGGTAGGTGTAACGCGCTGTCCGGAATGGCTTCGTTCAGCCAGGTTTCCGTGAAACACAGAGCAGCAGAGTTGGTAAAGTTCTTGTTTCTGCGTGCGAGCAGAAGTAGTTCGTCCATTTTGTTAGGAAGAGAGCGGAGATTAACCAGATGGATCCTCGGCAGCGCCGTTCTGAAGCCGCGCTGTCTGAGCCTGACGAGCGCGCCGGCTAGCTTCCCACGCCTGCGCGTCCTGTAGCGTTTCCCTAGTGCAGCTGCTCCGCCGACAACAATGTTCAGCAAAACACCAGAGAAATCAAAAACCGGTTGGTGATTAATTGGAGTGTACTGCCGAATGTTCAGCAGCTCGTCCCTGGAATAACTGATCTCGTACGATGAACATAAAACAGGACAAACGAACAAAAACAGTGCAAAAACTGGAGAGCTCCACACCGAGGCGGCCATCCGCGGCGCCATCTTAATCGCCATCTTAATCCATGCATCCACCCTTTTTCTGAATGTCTTTATGTCCATCCATCCATCCATCAATCCATCCATTAATCAATTTTTATATATGTATGCTTGTCCATCCATCCATCCATCCATCCATCCCTCCATCCACCCATCCTTCATGGCTAATGACACTCTTTTGATTTATATGCAAGTCTCTAGTAGTAGCAGTATAAAAAAAGTTTACAGTTCAACTTTTTGCACTTTTGTCACCTACAAAAACTGCTTTAATTTCCACAATTTGCTGTTGGAAATGACGGACATATTAGATGTGACAGGTTTGCAGTCATAGGAGGTGGAGAATTATTCATCATGTCTCCTGAGATAGAGAAGAAAGCAGGCCGGCTAAAAGAGATTGAGGTGTTACTGTATCAGGTTGTTTTGGAAAATTCTTGCTCTTTTATTAGCTCACTCTGTCTTCTGTCCTCCTCTGTTCCTCTCGTACCAGCTACTGCTGGCTAATGTGGTGTCATATGAGTGCTAATAAGTTCTCAGTTGTAAAGGGCATGTAATGTTATTAAGAAAACACTTTCTGAGCAGGGTCTTTATTTGATAATAGAAAAATGGCATTGCCAGACAACCCTACACAGGTTTGTATAACATTCTTTTTATGCAGTCATATGAAAAAAGACAATGTTACTGTCAGATAATTAGTGCAAGATACTATGCTTAGCTTTGTAAGTGTGCATACTTCAAGTACCTTTTTACTTAATCATGCTAAGAGCTCCACTAAGAGCTTGTTAATACATTTGAATGGAAAGGTGGTGCATGGACTTTAAACCTAATATTAAGAAATAAATTGTAAAACCAAAGCTAAACAACCATAAAATCAATTTCCCGTTTCATGAATAATTCAAAACTAGATCTGATTATATTGCATAAGGAATGTAATGCAATTCACTCCCTAATACATTATATAAAAATGTTGTATAATTATAGAAAGCAAATGAAGCATATGCTAATGCCTTCAAATCACATCTAATACAATCTCATTCATTCAAATCAGCGGCCTTACGACTGAGAAAATAGCCTTTCATAAAATATTAACAAGGCGTGAATATATCTCCCACCTCTCAATTGCTGTTAGCCACATTTCAGCGAGTTATCATTTCATTTCTCGCTTTGTAAAACTGCTAACTTGAATATTTCATAGAAATGCTTCTGTTTTTCGTCACGCTGATTTGTGTGTATTAATGGGTTCTCAGCAGTATTTCTAAAGCTCTATGGCATGTTAAAAATGGCTGTGTACAAAAATGCATTGGGGCTATAAATGAGAGGAAAGAGAGGAAAAACTATTTGATATTCCTTACATACAGTGATACAAAAAGAGAATGGTATTTCCAATGTGAGTAATTTTATTTAAAAAGAATCTTTTTAGGTCTTTAAATAAAATAAAATTATTATTTTTTTATTTCATACAGAGAAAATGGTTTCACTCTATGTACCATAATTAATCCAAAGCTGTCCTCAATTAAGCCACAGGCACTATATATGAATCACATGAGGACATATAAAGACACTTTTTAAGGATTACACAGCAGCCCTCAAATAATAATTAAAGAGATACCTCACCCACAATTTATGTCATTAATTACTCACATCCTAATCCTTGGAACACATTGAATTTATAATAATTGCATAATGAAATATAAGAGTTTTGTGCAGAATCAATCTCAATCAAAAAAAAAAAACAATATCAGCTTTATTCAACAATTTCTTCACTTTTACTTCAAGCATTTAAAAGAGCACCACTATGCATACTTGTTTTGATTCAAGGGAAGACATTCTCAGAATACAGCCAGATAATCTGTGTGCACCTATTTGTTGTTAGTGTTGTGTATAATTGAGCAAAATGTTTCTTCACGTTCTATATTTTATTTAACAGTATTTGGTTAAAGAGGGTCATCACTCAACTGAACTGTGCGCATCTGTTTTAAACACTTAATAATGTTTTTTGATGGTCCATACTATAAATGCACATCCTTGAATGAGCACAGATTCCTGGTGTATTTACTGCAGTTTCTCAGATTAAATGCACTGCTTGATTCAACTTTTGAGAGGCAGGCAAAATGGGTCTAATGTCAAGGAATGCCTTTAATTGTCATTTATATTATTGTACATTGCAACTCATCCAACGCCCAGTTTTGGAAAAACAACCACATACGCCCTTACTGTGCAGCTAATCATTTGAAATATATACATGAAGATAGTTTTTTTAATGTATTTTATTAAACACAGGCCAGAATAAAAGTTTTGTTTTTGATATACTGTAGATATAACTGGGCAGCACAGTGGCTCAGTGGGTAGTACTGTTGCTTTACAGCAAGAAGGTTGCTGGTTCGAGGCCTTTCTGGTTGGAGTTTGCATGTTCCATTTATGTAAGTTTCCCACTCTGTGCTCTGGTTTCCCCCACAGTCCAAAGATGTGCAGTACAGGTGACTTGGATAAATTAAATTAAGGCCCAATGCCAATTCTACCCCTTAGCCCTTCCACTTACCCCTACCCCTTGGTCCGCGCATTGACATGAAGTGGTAGGGGTGTCCCAGTTTTCTTTTGCTTGGAGGCATAGGGGTAAGTGGAAGGGCCATACAGTCCTTCAAAAGAAGATTTTTCAGAACCACACTACAAACAAATTTTCCTGAATACAGTGGCAACATTGCAACACTGCAAAACTGAGATAGAACACCCACAAATTAGGAGGGAGGAAGTCTATTAATAGGGATTTTTTCTATAAACAAGCATCTGACCTTACATTCATAATGACGGTAATGTGTTACGGTCTGGTGTGATCTTCAAAGAAACATTTTGCTTTGAAATTTTGCGATGGTCCCTTATAAAAAAGTCTTTCACAACATATTTTAAATTCTGACAATGTTATACCCGATGACTTGACAGAATAGGCCAGTCTGTCATAAAAGTTTGGTGGCAGTGAACTTTTTACAGCGCTTGTAGCATAATGTTAATGTTGTTTTTAATGATGTAACAGGGACACCTGAGGAAACCCGGAGGCTTGTATGCTTTCAAGCTGAAAACAAACAACGTTAGTTCAAATATAGCACAAAACAACTTTGCAAGCGGGGCCAATCACACCGAATGTACTTTTCAGTTTGGAAAACGTGAGACACACTGCACTGACTTTTTGTTGACATTAGTAAAGAGCAGTGCACTGCACTTTTTATTTTACTAAGCAACCGCTGTATTGACAGTCAATGCTCACGCAGTGCATTATGCTCAACTTCCATTTGAATGAATAGAAATGAGAGCTTATAACGTGTGTGTGTGTGCGTGTAGTAGTATTGGTGTCCCATTTCTTAGTGGAATATTTCCATACCTTCCACCTTCACACTCTGTTTCAAGGGCCAAGGGGAAGGCGTAGGGTTAGGCGTACAGTAGGGGTAGAATTGGGATTTGGCCTAAATTGTGTGCATGTGTGTGCGTGTGCGCGCGTTCGTGCGTGCGTGCATGCGTGCTTGTGTGTGTGTGATTGAGAGATTGCATAGGAACAAGACAAATCCTCCATCCACCCCGACTTCTTCCCCTCTTTCCTAGCTAAATAACGGGAGTTCTCGAGACCTACCTGAGCTCAGACTCTCATCTTTCCCGACTAAACAGGAGGGAGCCCCAGGCTCAAGGATCCTCCGAGCTCAGGGCTTTCTCCTAGGACAGCATGCCAAACACACATTTACCTTATCAAGCATCAGCTAAGTGTGAACTCTTGAATAATTGCCAGTTTATTCTGCTGTGGTGACCCCTAATAATGAAAGAACTAAGGTGAAGTGATTGAGTGTAGATAAAACTGTTACACTGAATGATGGTGAAAAATAATTTCATCCATATTTTGACTTTCAGAAAAATCATTTGAAAATATTAATGTAAAGCTTTTACTTGCATACAGTATATGCTTTCTATGTAAATGAAATCACTTTAATTTGGTGTGGAAACTAAACCCAAAGACATTTATAGTTTTACAAAGTATTTCTTTTTCAACTGAAAACTGATTTCTGTTCATCAAAGGAATAATTGAACTTGCCTTAAGTGTTTGTTCATGTCTGTATGTTTCAGGTGGTCGGGGAGTGGCGCTTCAGTAAAATCCATTGTGATATATTTGTTACCCTGGACGTCATGATGTGCACGGCCAGCATTCTTAATCTGTGTGCCATTAGTATTGACAGGTAGGTTCTACTATCGGGTCAGGAAATGTTTAATGATTCTCTTAAATGACACGAATACCACATATCAATAATATCTTGCCATATATCAATAATGATCTTCAGGGTGAAGTGGAATGGGGGTTGATTTGTGTGCCTTATCAAAAATACGTCTTGTATATTGTTGACTCAAACAGCTGTTCTAGCCTACATACAGATGTTGTAATTTATTCCTATGTTCAAAGATCATTATTCCAGTTTTCAGTGTCACAACCTGTTTTATATTGTGTTTGTTTGTTTTTGTTTTTCTGGATTATTTGATTAATTGAAGGATCTAAATATCAGTATATATAAATATATGCCGTCGTATATATAATATATGCATATACTTTAATGCTTTAATTATTTTATTTAGCAAAGATACTTTAAATTTATCAAAAGTGATCATGTAGACATTTATATTGTAACAAATATTTATATTTCAGATTAATGCTGTCCTTCTGAATGTTTTATTCATTAAAAACTGAAAGAGAAAAAATCAATATTATGTTTATTTAAGCCAAGTGTGAATTTTATCAAGTTTTTAAGCTTTTTACATACCAAAATAATAAATCAGAGCAGAAAGAATATTTTTTGTGAACTTATTAAGCTTTAAGAAGATTTTTTAAGATCATTTGCCATAATAGCCAGTAAATATTGGTCACAGGCATTGAGATTAACTTTAAATTTCACCAAGCTGATTAATCACTAAAAACTCCCACAGATCATGTTTTCATGCCAGGCTGATTTGTGAATGCAGAGCAAGCACAAACAAACAAACAAACAAAGGAGCTTAACACTGTGTAGTACACTGTGGAGATCAAAATTAGAAAACAACTTGTATACACTTGTTTTTTGGGGGGATTATAACCTTCAAACCTTGAAGGAATGCACTTCAACTAAAAACCCATCATTTTCATACGTCAGCAAAGGTTAGTCTAGCATTTTGATGTGGATGAGAGTGGGATTTCAGTCCAAATTTTTTTGACATTCACCTCATTATCCTGTGATCTTATGCATTTGTTTTTGTAGACATCCAGACTTTTTGGGGGTAAAGTCTAGATGGGATACAGCTGCGGATACTCACAACAATATAGCATAACTTTGTGACACTGTACAACAATAATAATACATTACTGTGAGGGGTAGGTTTAGGGTTGGGTGGGATAGACGTTAATAATCTGATCTGTAATTTAATAAATAATATGAATAATAATTGGTATAATTACTGTTTTTACATTAATGTGATGGTTGGGTTTAGGGTTGGGTAGGGGTAGACATTAATAAAATACAATTAATGGATAATTTAATTAATAATATAAATAATTCACAGCTGTATCCATTCTAGCAACAACTCTTTTTGGGCAAATTGAATGAGTTTGACATGGTAAAGATGAAATATTCTAGACTCAAACATTACACATTTGGAGTGGCCAGCGGGCAATGCTATGGATTAAAGAATCACCCTTTGATCTTCTGCAGTCACAGGGTTTCAGTCACTTTAGAATGGCTCAACATCTTGAAAATTCAGTAAAAACTGAAAAGTTTGGCTGTCATTTAAAGAAGGTTAGAGAAAATTAAGAAAATTGCCATCAGCTGCCAGATTAGCATCAATAAAAATGCTGAAAAAACAGCATATGATGGTTTTGATGCTGGTTTGCTGGTTCTTGCTTGCCAGGACCAGCACATGACCAACAAAGAACCAAAAAAAAAAAAGAAAAATCGCTTAAACCAGCTCATCAACCACAAAAAAACAGGTTAAAGCAGTAAACCAGCATCAAAACTGTGATGATGTATATGTATGATAACAGTAGTCTGTTGCAAAGATCAAGAAATTCTACCATGCAAATTCAAATTCACTCAGTGCTAATCACAAACAGCACATATAAAGAACAATTTTAGGAGCGCTATTCATTTTTAGTGAGCTCCACCAAGTTTAAAAGCTTTTTGTTAGAGTAGAAAGACCCCCTGAAGCGTTGGAAATGAAGACAACGATGATGGTGATGATGTTTAGATTTAAAATAGTCACAAAAGCCAGAGTAAAGATGACACAATAATGGCAGCTGTTAGCAGGAGCAGCTGGTCAGGTGTGACCGTCATTGTTTCCTTCTGTTTTTCGGCTTGAATGCAAAAAGCTGCCCAACCCATCCAGCACCTCTTCATCTCCTTCCCTCTGGGCTTCTCGTGCAGGTACACGGCTGTTGCCATGCCGATGCTGTACAACACACGCTACAGCTCCAAGAGACGGGTCACTGTAATGATCTCTGTGGTTTGGGTGCTTTCATTCGCCATTTCCTGCCCCCTGCTGTTTGGATTAAATAACACAGGTAAATGCTTTGTTCCTTCCTTAACACTTTTTAAGGTGTAATACATAAAAAGGGTTAGTTCACCCAAAAATTTAAATGATGTTACTAATTACTCACCCTCATGTTGTTCCAATCACCTTTGTTAATCTTTGTAACACAAATTAAGTTGCTTTAGATGAAATCCTAGAGCTCTCTTAACCTCCATAGACAGCAATGGTCAGATGTTCAAAGTAGAGAAAAAGAATCAAAAACACTGACAATGTCACTTCTTTCAAAACAAACTGTAAATATGACTCTGTTTGCCTATATCTTCTCTTCTGCGTCAGGTCATCAGGGTGCGTGTTCACTGTATACACTGTGTATATTATACTGGCAGTATAAGGATTGACATTAGAGCCAGCAGCACAACACACAAGTGGCATATTGCCATAGTAAACGCACAGCCTGATCTGTCACAGAAGACATTGGCTAACAATTTCATTTATTTATTTATTTTTTTTGGCAAACAAAAAATAGTGTTCTTAGAGTTTTGTTTTATTACAGTTTAACTGCTGAAGTCACATGGAATGTTTTTGGTTCCTTTTCTGGACTTTTAACATCTCTGGGCCATGGCTGTCTATGGAGAATCAGAGAACTATCAGAAATATCCTAATATGTGTTCTGAAGGTGAACAGAGGTCTCAGGGGATTATAACGATTATAACGGCGAACTAACCCTTTAAGATATCAGAAAACAATAGAACAATGGTATGTATTTGTGTACTTACATTATCCAAATGTAATGATGTACTAGTTGTAGCATCTTGCAAGCCACTTATTCATTATACTTTGCTTTTTCTGTCACCCAACATAGCTTAAATGTAAAATGTCAAAAATGTAAATGGTCAAATCTCAATCCTGCTTTAGTCCCATTTCTGTTCCTTCTTTAGTCCCATTTACCGTCTGCTTTTTTGCATGGGTATGTGAATTCCACAAATCTCATGATTCCCTACAAATTCACAGGTTCATCAGCTGTGTCGGAAGCGGTTCACTCATTCAATAATCACTATATAATGTATGTCAGTTGAGTGGACTATATCAGGAAAGAGGGAACTAAAATGATTTAGTTAGTTCAGACAGTGACATACATAATGAGTCTGTGGCAGACAATTTTGTCATGAACATTACAATTACCATCCTGTAATAAATCCTATTGGGCTTCATGAATTAAATGTCAGTTTTCATTTTCACCATTATTGTATTATTTGACAAAAAAAGAGAACAAAACACCTGTTTGTCATGCTTGTTATTTACTTTTTAATTATGTTTATTTAATTAAAATAAAAACACCAATTTCACGTTTATTTGTTCGTAAGGATTTTAATTATAAAATGTATAGTTGTGGTCCATGACTGTGATTGGTTTAGCCACATTCTATGCTGTTGTAAAATAATCTACAACATGCGTTTGGGATTGTTGCTTGGCAACCATCCCACTATCAGGACTGAGCTAAATAATATATTAAATTTCCTTTGTTTTATATTGTAAAATCTTGCTATGCATATGGAATTGCCATTTTAAAAAGCAATAAGCCATGTGAAACTGTGGTTAAGTTCTGTGCCATGCCTAACAACGCCCTTAGCTATTAGCTGTAAATTCAATGTAAACCATGTCTTCAGATGGTTTATTGCTTTTCTATATAATATAAAACCAATAAACCCAATAAACACTTCAGTGGAATTAAATTTGCAGCTTTCTGTGTTCACGTTAGCCATTCAGCAATATTTTGATCTTAAACTGCATTGCAATGGACTTTAGGAAATGGCTCTTCAATCCATGTACATCAGAAAAGAGTGGATTGTGGGTGAAAAGTAGTGAATGAGTGTTGCGACTGATTGTTGACTGGTTGAAGTAAGTCTTTCTTCATGCTATTGTTTTGAGTAAGTGACCTCAAGTGGCAAAACTTGCATCGTGTGCCTTCCAGTTTGAACAAAATTGGAAGTTTTATTTTTGTCTCACTTTTGAATTTTGAAAATGTCAGAAGCAAACTAATAAATTATATATCATAGTTTGCATGACATCATCACCATGGTCTTGTCAAATATGTCTGTTTTAAGTTAAACAATACAGTAATATTAAAGTTTGAAACAAATTGAGGTGAGTAAAAAATGACAAAAGGATCAATTTGAGGTTGATTAAATAATGATTGCAAAGTCAGCACAACAACAGATATTTATTTTATTGTTTTAAAGTGAAATATTTGAACATAAACATAGGAGGCTGAGAAAAATTATCATTTTAAAAGAAAATTTCAGATGGAACTTAGAGATTTTTGCATCTGAACCCTTCAAATATATTAAATGTGTGTTCATTTGCATTCAGTTTTGATTTCAGCCAACACTGTTGTACTATCTTTAAACAATTTCCAGTATGTTACAAACCTAATTATAATATCATGCTAATTTCTGATTATTATGGGAAATTTGCCATATACAGGCATTTGCCAGTGTATCACTGAACTAATTAGTTTTGCATAATTAATTGAGTAACCATATTTTCCCTATCTCTATCTCTCTTAGCTACACGGGATGGCTCCGTGTGTGAAATTGCCAACCCCGCTTTCGTTGTCTACTCCTCCATCATGTCGTTCTACGTGCCCTTCATTATCACCCTCCTCGTCTACGTGCAGATTTACGTGGTTCTTCGCAAGCGGCGGAAACGGGTCAACACTAAACGGAGCTGCCAGAAGACAGACGCTGACGCTCAGCCCACTCTCAAGGTGATATGCACCATGTGAGACAATAGCCTGAGGGAAAATACAGAGCATTCCCCACTGGACAAGACATGGTGTCAGTGGCGTTTAATAAAAGACTTGACCTCTTTCTAGAAAATATGGGAAGTAGCTGTCAGAGTTAATTATAGAGTTTCTGTGGTAATACTTGGACCTACAGGACAGAGATGCACTACTGGTCAAAAATGTATATTAAAACAGTAACATTGTTTTTAGAAAATGCTTAGAAATTTTGAATTTTGAATTTTTTTCTATTTAAAGGAGTTCAATAATGCTCTTGTACAAGGTCTTGATTTTGTTTGGGGGGTGTACTACAACATGCTTTCATGCTTGGTAGGTTGGAAAAACACATAATTTACATTATTCCAATACTTTTCTTTCCAGCCTGCATGGCACAAACAGCTCGATTAATTTCATGTTTGATGAAGACCTGCCTTCTGAAAACCTCAATTTAGTTAGCTGTCCCAGTGTGTTGTGATTGGCAAACAGCTTATGCTGTATTTCAGTACTGCCACACCCCTTGCCAAAGCAGCAAGTTCTATCTGTTCAGTGGAGGCTGCCACTAGAAAGACGAGTACATTACTTGTCAAAGATCAAACTTACCAGTATTTTCAATAAAATAAAATTTCTACTGGATTACAGTCATTTGAATACATATAAAACATTTATAGTTTGTAAAATACATGCTGATGTCAATGGAAATAGCAATGACAATCATTTTACACAATCTGACAATGTGTGTTATTCACATCAAAAGCAATCTCATGACAATTCATAACTTTTTGATTTAGCAGCTTATTTATATTATTTGTACATTCGTACATTTCACTTTGATTTGCTCATTCCCCAGTGAGGGGTAGGGTTTGGGGGCACACCTCCCTTTAAAAATATACAAATGAGTTAGTATGAATTAGCCACTTATCTGACAATGCGTAAAATGGTTATGTTTCCTTGTGAGATTGGGCTGTCACATCAGATACAACTTTTTAGGTAACTAGAGTGTTTATTTTATTTGTCTCTCAGTTAAACAGCCACTAAGTGTCATGTATTTTGTTGTAAATCTGGCTACTCTGGTCTCACCATTACAGTGCAGATGAACATAGCGCCCAACAGCCATCACAGAGAAACTAATATGACATTTATTAAAATATGTTACACATATTTGAGAATTGACATACATTAAGCCAAGAGTATTGCAGAATATATCCAGAACCGTTGCAGGCACGGATATTGCAAGACATACTAGAGTGTTGAAGTGTTGTTTTGCCATTTGAAATTCCATAGGCATGATTTGGGACACTTTTGTGACATCATAAACCCTGTAAAACAACGCTTGTAGTCCCAATGATCCAATCGTTGTTTTTGAAAATAGGTTTTATCCAAAAAAAAAAGCCTATTTTTGGAGTGAACATTAAAGGGAACCTATGATGAAAATCATCTTTTTTAAGCTGTTTGCACAGAACTGTGTGTAGGTATAGTGTGTCCACAGTCATATTGGGGTGATATAAAGACAATAAGTTTCTTTTTTTTTATTTCCAGACGTTAAAATAGCATGCAAATCCCTCCCATTTTGAGAACGACCGCAACTTGATGTAGGAGTGCGGTTTCCCCGCCCACCGAATTGATTGACAGCTGCGTATTAACATGTCTCCATAGTAACGCGTATAATCATATCAACAAGACAGGATGTGCGCAAAGCAACTGGGAATAAAAGATCTGTTCAGTTCGCTGTGATCATCAATCATCATCAAATGTGATCAAGAGTGAGTTTTACAAGTTTAACACGTTTTTAAAACAGTGCATGTTTGTAATGAATTACAGCGATTCACTTCAGCTTTACTTTATCACCACAGCTGCGTGTCAGTACAATTATAAAAGAAGACGCTTCAATCCCGGGTTGTGGACGTTAAATCAGGTTTATTTTGTACATTAACATAACGGATATCCATACAGCAGTGGATATTAATGTGTATCATTTATTAATGTCACATTTGCCGTGCAAAAACAGTGCAAAGCTAAACGCGAGCGCTGTCTGTGTGTGTGTCCGCTGTGTGTGTCTGTGTCTGTGTGTGTGTGTGTGTGTGTGTGTGTGTGTGTGTGTGTG
>CAIGQV010018170.1:12849696-12865706 GCA_903798115.1 Danio jaintianensis
TGTGTGTGTGTGTGTGTGTGTGTGTGTGTGTGTGTGTGTGTGTGTGTGTGTGTGTGTGTGTGTGTGTGTGTGTGTGTGTGTGTGTGTGTGTGTGTGTGTGTGTGTGTGTGTGTGTGTGTGTGTGTGCGTGCGTGTGTGTGTGTGTGTGTGTATCTGTGTGTGCGTAACAACAAGTCACAAGTCAACAACTTTGTAACAACATTGTGTGTAACTCATCATTGCAACTCCACAACAAATACATCAAATAATCATTGGGAAAGTTCTTACTGTAATATTTCTCACAAACGTTACGTGAGATCTGCTTCCTTCATGTCTGTCTGTTATCTGAGGCAGTCGAGGGCAGAGATTGAGGCACACTGACAGGCACGTGGGAACGGTGGGCGGGGATTAAAGGCACAGTCCACAAAAACAGCTACAAGATGCTAAGAGCTAAAAATGACAAACTTCTGAAAGGTATAATAAATAATCTGATGGGTGTTTTGAGCTGAAACTTTACAGACACATTCTGGAGACACAAAAGACTTATATTAAATCTGGAAAAAGGGGTAAACTAGGTGCCCTTTAAGATTTGTAACTGTGGATCTTTTTTTTTTATCCCCAAATCATATTAGACACTGACTACAATTGAAAAAGTGAAAAAACATAATAGGACCCCTTTAAATATATTTTAAATGGTTTTGTTACTGTGGTGGCAAAGCTGTGTATCAGCACTCCGGTCAGTGTCACATATGTGGTCCTTCAGAAATCATTCTAAATGATTATTCAGTGATCAGTTATTATGAGTTATAAACTCGTAATTGTTGTCAGGTACTCCTCGCTGTATCTTTGTAAAACTGAGAATGTCTGTATAGGGAAGGCAGAGTAAGTCCTTTTGTCAGGAGTCCAAAAAACTGTACACCAGGGGTGCTCAACCCTGTTCCTGGAGATCTACCTTCCTGCAGAGTTTAACTTTAACCCTGGTCAAACACAACTAAACCAACTAAGAAAGATCTGAAGGAGCGCTTGATAATTAAAGACGTGTTTGATCAAGGCTGCAGCTGAACTCTACAGGAAGGTAGATCTTCAGGAACAGGGTTGGGCACCCCTGCTGTACACTGTAAGGACATTTGGCCAAAAGTGCAGAAGATACTGAATTATTTATTTACAGGATTTAATGTAACTTTTCTTCTTTAGTGCTTCTTATATTATAATATCGCTTTACAGTAATGCAATGAAAAAATATATGTTTTCCCCCCGAAGCTCATTGTTGTATTTTTCAGTTGTTTGCAGTCTGTACCCTTTAATTTATTCTGTTAGTATAATATACAGTATATTGGGCTGTAAAATATTCCAGTGGAGGTTTAACAAAATCTTTTTCATTTTAATATCCTCTAGACAGGAAAGTAGTCTTGTGATTTAGGTTTTGTGTCTCATCTTAGGCAATTCTAGAATAAACATTTACTAAAATATTCGATTTTTATATGACAATTTGCTGTTTGTACAGCTTGTTGTGTAGTTCTGAGATTGTGTTTATAGTTGTGAGAATAATTTTATGAATTTTGTTTGTAAGGAGAACTCTTATCAATGTTGTCAGGGAAAAGATAGTGTGACTCTAAAGACTGGATTATGACTGCTTTGGCTCCACATATACAAATTCGTTTTAAAATAACTGTACACATAGAAAATGGGTATTTTTGTCACATTCAGTTTGGTTTGGTTTCCTTTGTTTAGTTATCTTTTTCATAGGTCTGTTTGTTCTCTATTGTTATTATACAGGTAGTTGCTGATTGTGGTCACCTGTGTCTAGTTTAGTTTCTTTTACATATTTTGCCCTGTGTTTGTATCTTGTATCTTGCTCCTGTGTTTTTGAATTATGTTGTTTGTTTGTAAATAATGGAACAACTATACAGAATCAGTTTGAAAGCTGCATTTAGATCCACCCTTTCTTTCCCTTACCTGATCTGTCATGACAGTTTAAACTATAATAATGTATCGCAATACTACTGTTTAATACATTGGTAATCAAATATGCTCAGAATTGGTGAACAAACATCTTTCAAAAACATTTAAAACTCTTTAATTATTTTGAACTTTTTTCCTAGTTGTGTGCAGTAAACCCAAAGCTATTATTCACCCCTGAAATCAATGTTTTTGTTCAGTTCAGTTATTTTAATTGAATTCTGACTGTAGGCAGATAATGTAGATACAATAACTTAATAGGCATCCAAATAAAAAAAGAGTAGTTTGTCTTTAGACAGTCTAATCTCTACTGAGGATTTATTATTTTGTTATAGGGCATTGATTTAACCTTTTTTGAATATGCATTACCCTCTGGACACTGTGGAAGTAAAGCCATTACAATACAACCAACACAATGCCAACAATTGGAAGTCATTTATTTTTCTAGAGCTGTAAGGTTTATAAACATAATTCCCCATGCAATCTATGTGTCACGGCAGACTGTGCTTGTGATATACTGCAGTTTCTCGGTATTCATACTCTATTTTCATCGCAGTACGGGAGAGCTACAAATGATTTCTTTCTTCTGACCTTTGCGCTCTTTCATCATCGATTTCTCACACCAGCTGTTTTTAATGGCCACTTTGGATCAATGGGTTCAGCCGTCTAGTTTTAAATGGTCCCAAGGACTTTTTGTGGTACTTAAAAATTACTGAAGCAATCACTCTTTTCATTCCATTTTAGTGCTAGAAGGGCTCTTTCTAGTTCTGTGGATTTTTTTGCATTGTGTGTCATCAAAAAGTGCCAAATATACCTGTGAATGATTTTCAAGACTTCATGCTGCTTTTGAAATTTAATGTCAACCACACGCTGAATTAAATTCTTATTACCTCTTCCACAGGAAAAGTGCACTCATCCTGAAGATGTGAAACTGTGCACCGTTATCATTAAGACCAACGGGGGTTTACCTGCCAAAAATAAGAAAGCAGTAAGTACTTGTAAAACAAGTAATACAAATTATGTAATATAACATGTTTTTCTCTAGTTACATGTATGCAGCTGATACAGTAGTCAACATTTGAAGTGGATCATCACCTTTCATCATGTTGTCCTAAACTATTGAACAACACCTATTCCTGTTTTAGGACAATTTAAAAAAAAACTTTTGATGCACTTCAGATGTTGACTATTGTGAATATTTATATACTTCCATAGCCTCATTATAGGGAGAGGTGTACTGTTATTCATTTAGTCATTTAGCAGATGCTTTTGTCCAAAGTAAAATTGTTACTTTGTCCTTTGTAAAATTGTTATGAAACTAAAGACAATGAGACAATGAGATGGCTATTTAGAAGTCCTAATACAGAGTATAATTTTTTATTAATTATTTTATATTATTATATATATATATTAAATCTGCTTAATATTCAAAGACAAGTAAATAAGTCATTTTTTTAAGTGACACTGTGACTGAAATCTACTGAAGAGTTGTTCCACAGTTTTGATATATTTATTAATTAACCACTCACATTGCAGTTTAGCAGCTGCTGTGGATTTGTTTGTGTTGCAAAGAGCCTTCAATATATAAATAAACATTAATATTCTTTTTCCCACATCTGCATTTAACAGTCTGTTGCCAAAAGCTCAAAAAGAAATAGTATGTTGATCCAACTAAATACATTTGTTGGCAAATTTGGGCGCATGTGTGTGTCTCTGTGTTAAGTAAATCTATCCAGCAAAACACAAGCTTGACAAAGCCGATGAAAGTCAAATAGGTCCAGAAAGAGCCTATGTTTTACATAAATATAATGTAAGGAAAATAAAACAGCAAATAATTACTTGAACTTGACTTGTGACCTGAACTTGTGTTTCTGCCAAATTCCAAATAAAACAATTATAGGTCCTAAAGCAAAAGCTTTAGAGAGTTATCTCAGTGCTCAATATGCCCTAGACAGTAACATCTTGAAACTTATGACAATGGATATTTGACTTGTTTTGTTCTTTGATTCAGCTCCACTCAGCATTTGAATTAACCATATCAGCAGTTTTCCTCAGGTGCATGATGCATATGCAGTTCTTTTGATGCATTGTGCAGTTTTTTCACTTCAACTTTACAGACTGACTGAGCACAATTAAAAATGTTAAGTAAAAATACTTTTTTATTATTTTAACTGAAGATCTTAAACTCTTAAAAAGGATGGTTTGTTTTAACCCAATTTTGGGTAAAAAATGGACAAACCCAACTGTTGGGTTAAATGTTTCAATTAAATCATGAACCCTACAATTTGGTTTGTTCATTATTTTCCCTCAAAATTGAAAAAATAACTTTCATAATGCATCTTTTTTATGCAAGGATAATTGAAGGACATAATTTCAATCTTGTAGTTGTCAAATTTATTTATTTTTTACAGTGTAGATTTTTATTTTTTATTTTTTAAATGACAGTCTGCATCATTACATTACCACCAAATAAAATCTAGAGGGTTAATAGATATTTGAGATTAACAATAAACAATGAGGAAAAAACTGAAAAACTTGCATACACTGTAGTTGACAATGTTACAGTTTCCTTATGAAGTCCTAAATGACCGACTAAAAACACTGTATTATGCATCCTAGGCCCGAAGTTTGTGGTTACTTTTTAAAGAAATATTACATGGCTACACAGAAATAATCCTGTAGTCCTTGTTATTTTGGTTGTCAAGTATTCACTTATTGTCAGTAATTTTGTGAATCTGGTTAACAAAGACCGAACGTTGTTGTCTATACACAACAACATACAAGTTTCATTGTCATTTATACACACTGGTTTGATTTTATTAATGAAATTGGTAACAGTATCACATAAACACACTTGCACATTTACCCAATTACTAACTAACATTATAAAAGTAACTAACCTTAACTAACTTTATATA
Source organism: Danio jaintianensis (assembly GCA_903798115.1). Classification (NCBI taxonomy): domain Eukaryota; kingdom Metazoa; phylum Chordata; class Actinopteri; order Cypriniformes; family Danionidae; genus Danio; species Danio jaintianensis. Next base: position 12,854,553 of record CAIGQV010018170.1, read on the forward strand.
ACAGATTTATTCTGTTATATACAGCGGGGAAAATAAGTATTAAACACATCACCATTTTTCTCAGAAAACATATTTCTAAAGATGCTGTTGACTTTTCCCCGGTCCCTAGTAACAACCAAAAAATTGTTAAGTGAGTGAAGCAAAGTGTTACACTTCAATGTGTTAAACATGTTGCATCTGTTTCATAATTATCCATGAAAATTTAATTCAGCCTTTCAAAGAGTGCAAATGATTTTCTTTTATTACCTTCATATGTATTTCATGCCATTGAAATTGACTATGTCTCCATCATTTACTCATAAATGAGTCCTGCAGTGGGATTGTGTTCTAAAAATGTACAAAAGTGAATTTATAATTGCGTCTGATCCTTTGTCGTTCAATATTCAGTCGTATGGATCCCCTAAGGGGACATTCTGATGTTAAAATATGGATTTGAAAGAAAAATAATTGTTTGGATTTTTTTATTTATTTTCTTTTTCAGTTATGGAGTTTCCTGGGGGATACATTAACATATATTTACCTACAGTCACATATTTCTCCCATCACTGTGCCACTGTATTATAGACAATGTATATGTGAAATCCTACAAATGTGATAATCTGCAAAAAATACTATTATCACTAGAAACAGACGGTTTTAATGTCAGTGATAACCTTTTCCAGAATAATGTAATGTGAAATAAACAGTAAAATATACTGTCTTCAGCAGAAAACAAGGGCTGATTCAAGGTTGTATTTTATTATGTGAACTAAGTTAATAAAACACTGATTTGTTTTAGAATTCATTTAGAATTCTATAACATATTTAACTTTTTTTTTGCTTGCTCATTCCTTATATATAATAGTTTACAGAATTTAATAAACATAGCAGGTAAACTGGCAGGTAAACAAACTGTTTTTTTCACAAACTGGTTGTTACATTTGGATTACTGAGTCATATATCTTCTCGTTAACTTGCTTAACCCTCGTTCCTTGAAGACGGAGACGTTATGTCAAATGTTTGACTAGCGGATTCTCATAGAAGACCAATCACTCTGATTTGTATAAAAATGGTCAATGAAATTTCTATGAAATTGGTGAGTGCAGTTCCTGCAGGTGTGGCCACTTCACAATTAGAAGTACTGTATATAAAGCATGCCTGCATGCTAGCACATCAGGCTTATCACTGAAGAGTCGAACTTGGCTACACATTCAGCTGGCGATTCAGCCTCTATGGCAAAGGAGACATAACGTCTCTGTTCTTTCTTTTAGAGAATGAGGGTTATGGAGGTAACCGAGACGTTCCCCTTCAATCAATAACTGAGTTTGTTGAATAATTGACTTGGACAAACGTTTGGGTGATGTATGCCAAAATAATTCAGGAGGCTGAGCTAGGGGTTACCGTGGTAATAATCAAGGAAATTTACTGCCATACCATGGCTGCAACAGGTGCAATGATATTACGCAGCATTGTTATCAGTTACTGGTGACTATATTCAGGCACTGCGTAATCTCATTGCACCTGCTGCAGCCATGGTATTGCAACAAAGTTCCTCAACTATTAGGCCAGAATGAGAGTATAGTTCCTATCCATATCAGCCAAGAAAATAGCAATTTTAGATTTTGCGTCGATTGTCGCACACAGTGTAACTACAGAAGAGTCAAGCTTTAAATAGAAAAATTATCAAAATATATATATTTTTTTCATTTTTTAAACAAGATGCTAATGGTTTTATTCGATTTAATTATTTATGCTATGATAAGCTAAAAGTGCTCCCACCAGTGTTCCTTTGAAGTAGTCATTATTTCTGAACAAGTGTATACTGATTCAAAGTGTCATCATACAGCTAATGCTAAACATGTCTTCAACAGCAACTAATAAAAGAGGTCCTGCACCAGGGTAGTGATGTGGGGGTGGAAATGGTGGCAGGCACCAGTCCGCCAGAAAAAAAGAAACTGGCATCCTCTCTGGTTGTCGACCTGCTGGTCACCCCCCCCGAGCCCCATCCACGGTTCCCCATCCCACGCCGAATGTCAGTCCAATGGAGATGAGAAAAACGGCCATGCCAAGGATGTCCAGACCCCAAAAGAAGCCAAACCTGTTGAAACTCAGGCACTGCCCAATGGCAAAACCCGAACTACAGTGACCAAAACCATGAGCAAGAGGAAGATGTCACAGCATAAAGAAAAGAAGGCCACTCAGATGCTGGCTATCGTTCTAGGTGAGGTCATTTTGCACAACAATTGCTCAGCCTATATTGAGGTCTTGTCCTTAGAATACCTCTGCTTTATTTTCTCTGTTGCAGGTGTTTTCATTATTTGCTGGCTGCCCTTTTTTATTACTCACATTTTGAAAACTCACTGCACGAGCTGCGTGGTGCCGCTGGAAATGTACAATGCCTTCACTTGGCTGGGATATGTGAACAGCGCCGTCAACCCCATCATATATACCACTTTCAATGTGGAGTTCAGAAAGGCTTTCATAAAGATATTGCACTGCTGAGGATATTATTCACCATGCATGTAGAGGAGAAGAGATGGGAGATTTCACCAGAGGTTAGTGCCATCTTTCACCACCATGTGAAATGGGGGATTTATAAAGCAGCGCTTTCAGGACAGAGCGGACGAATACATTACAGGAAATGGAGGTTCAAATGAATGTAAAAGTAGAGTTTTATTTATGTGTCTCCATTATTTCTGACAGTGGAGTGCACGTGTGCGGATGCGTGTGGGTTTTTTTTTTTTCTCTTTGGGGGCGAATGTGGTTAACTGTCAATTAAAGAAGTGAATCTGAGAAATTGGATCTTGCCACAGAGACTTTTATGCAAGCAGGTATCTGAATGTCGTAATTACATCATTATATCAATTTAGTGGTGAGCAACTGATTACGCAATGCTTTGTTTATTCAAGTATTTATTTAGCCATCTATCTATTCATTTGATCAAGAGCGTGTTAATAAAGGGATAGATATTGTAAAGAAAAATAAAATGAGGTGAAAATAATTTTTATGATTAAAACCATAACACTGATATTTTAAAGGTGCACTCTGTAATCTTTTGTTTATGTTGGACTGGTCGTCTTAGACAGTTACTGACACCTAGGGCCCTGGATTGCAAAATTATGCAATTTAAGCAAAAAAAAAAAAAAATGGTTCACAGTGTGTGTTCCAACATAGGCTCATTCTGAAAAGGTAGCCCTTTATATATTTCTGGAGATCGCGAACGAACGCTACGGGGCGGTATGATGCCGTTCCTTTTTGCGCTTACCAGCTGACCGCTTACCTCCATGTGGACAGCTTTTCTGCTGTTACCAGTTTGTCCAGTGGCTCGCCGCGTATGTCGGTGGACTTGTGACGTGGAGTGGAGTTGACCGCAATGATGGGGTTTGAGTCCGGCGAAGAATGATTCCAGAAAGCAGGTAAGACAAAAACAAAAGCCAAAAAATGAAGTAAACAAATAAATAATAGGGTGAGAATGTCGTAAAATCTGAAAACATGGTAAAAATCTGGTTGCCACGAGGACTTTTCTTTGTCTGGATTGCTTTTGAAAACACTGTCGGTTGGGTTTAGGGAAGTGGGTGTGCGGGTCAATCGGTGCTTTTGAAAACACTATCGGTTGGGTTTAAGGAAGGAGGAGGGTGGGTCAGTCCACCTCTGGTGGATTCGCGAAAACAAAAACTGCAAAAAAATATTACCTCCTGGGACATATTTGACGCTCTCCAGAAATGTATATGGGGTACCTTTTTAGAATGAGCCTGGGTTCAGTTCAGTTAAATGTACTGTTTGCAATCAGACATGATTAATCAGAGTGTAAATCAATTTGCTATAATTACTTCGTGTAAATAAATAAATTTACTGGAAGGTCTGGATTCTTCCAAATTTCAAATAAAAATATGAAAATACAAATGACTAAAATTGTTCATCCAGTTTCTGCTTTCTTAACTCTTCTGAAAATAAAGCATTGGTATTGTGTTATCTAAAATATAATATAAACATTCCTGAAAACATAGCACATTTTTGTTGTCAGTAGTTTGCCGATTAAAAGAAAAATGTTTGAAAAACTATGTTTTATTCAAAGATTTCTTTGCAATTCTAGAGAAAATTTGAATGTCCAAGTAGTCTCTTATATTTTTACTTCATTAAATATTTACATTATATATTTATTTTTTTAATAAATTACTGGGTGCACCTTTAAGCAAACAAAAATGAATGCCTTTGACTTACCGACTATGAAAGACAATGTAAATAAGAATTAAATAGTTTTATTGAAGCCCATGACAAAAATGATCATGCATGTTACATTGGTATTCTACATTAAACTGCAGCCAATGTATGTCTGTTGTAGTTTTTGTGTACATCACTACACAAACTTATCTGACAGTATATAAAGTTGTGTCTATGTTTTCTTTTTACTCTGTCTGATACTGCTATGTTCACTGAAATAGATGTTTGATTTGTCATGTGACAGTTCATTTTTTTGTGGTTGGATAAAAATAAAGCACAAATCATTTGTGGGGAAAAAAAACATCAATGATGCAAGCTGTTTTAAACCTGGCCATAGATATTACTTCAGCAGATGTAAAAGGATATAAGCTGAAGTGTGTATTGATTTATGTTAAATGATTTTATCTTACAGTATATCACAGACTATTTTGTAGATACAACTATATAAGTAAGCGATGTTTATAAATGTTGTGGTGCTATTAAAGCATCACTATATACTGGCTCAACCAATAGAGTGTAACTATATGACCAATATGGGAGTATCTGAGGAAAAATTATTGTTGCAAGTACATTTGGTGACACTAATGGCACAAATATCACACTCTTCAGCTCCTGTATTGCTATGAGATCATCACAAAACATCCAGATCCTGCTGATGACATTCAGTTGTTTTATGTAACAAATATCAGACTCACAAGCTGAAATAGATGCAATTTGCCACTGTTTGTGGGCGAGTGCTCTGAGTGCAAAAGCTCTTCAATTATTTATTTACTTCAGGGATTGGCGACACTTTTGTCATAAAGTGCCATTTTATTTTTAAAAATAATAATAAAAGCAGTGTTTTTTTTTAATATGTATATATATTAGAACTCAGTATATATACAGTATATATACAGCGCTCGACATAAATGAGTACACAGATCTCTCTTTTAAATTGATATTTTCTATAGAATGCTTTACAGTATATCTGTGCATATACAAACTGAAACTGATCTTACAAAAAAGCTTAATATCACAGTTCAAAAATTACTACACACAAATTAATATGCTGGGGGAAATATTAAATAATATTTTATTAAACAGGAAAAAAAGATAAACATAAATAATAAAACATTGAGTTGAAAATTTGCTTTTTATTATTTATTTATTTATTTATTTATTATTAGTATTATTTATTTTTAGTAGTAATATTTCTTGATTGAATTTAAATTATTATATTTCCATTCCTAAAGAGGTGACCAAGCTCTTATTTTAATGGATAAGTGTTTAATACAACAGTTGTGTTTAAACACACCAAAATATATTGGATATATTTACAGAGAAATTGATAAAAATATACATTTTCAAAAGGGGGTTTACTCATTTATGCTGAGTACTGTACACACACGCACGCACGCACGCGCACACACACACACACACTTCTGATGATTACCCAGCATAACCACAGATTATTAATACCCAGATAATTCAGTACTCAAAATAATCAAAGATTTTTTTGAAAAGATTAATTGCAGAAACACATTTAATCATTATACTATTAAAAAAATGATTGAGCATTTTTTTTCATACATTCAAACGTTATTTTTGTTTTTTTTAACATGGAATGTTTTTTAACATTTGTGTGTGGAATGTAAAGTCTCTATACTTGGTTGAAACATGTTTGTCTCGTTATAGAAAAAAATAAACAAATAATTGTCTAATAATAATAATAATAATTGTGTTGGGGGACACGGTGGCTCAGTGGTTAGCACTGTCGCCTCACAGCAAGAAGGTTGCTGGTTCGAGTTCCAGCTGGCATTTCTATGTAGAGATTGCATGTTCTCCCTGTGTTGGCGTGGGTTTCCTCCGGGTGCTTCGGTTTCCCCCACAGTCCAAAGACATGCGCTATAGGTGAATTGAATAAACTAAATTGGCCGTATGTGTGTGTGTGAATGAGTGTGTATGGATGTTTTCCAGTACTGGGTTGCAGCTGGAAGGACATCAACTGTGTAAAACATATGCTGGATAAATTGGTGGTTCATTCCGTTGTGGCGTCCCCTGAAGAATAAAGGGACTAAGCCAAAGGAAAATGAATGAAGGAATGAATAATTGTGTTTTTATTGTTGACATACATAAAATGAAGGATTTATTGTCTACAGAAAATGGGGGGACATGAAAACACGAAACATATTTCTAAAAGATTTTAAATAAGATTAAAAATTCTCTAAAGTTTTTGTTTACACCATACAATACAGTGTTAAGAGTACAAAAGAATGCTTTTAGCTGAAAAGTCTGTGACCCTTTTATTCATCTATTATAAAATGAATAAAGAAACCATGGAGTGCATTGTCCTGGGTAAGCTGTTAATTTCGAAAAATGTAAACGTAACGAAACAGTTTGTACATTATGTGTACAGTAGTTGATGATTTAAAATAATAAACAGTAATAGTACTTACAATTTCTAAACGTTTTCTTTTTTTTTTCACAGTATGTTTTTTCATGGGCTGCATGGTGGCGCAGTGGGTAGCATGTTCGCCTCACAGCAAGAAGGTCGCTGGTTCGAGCCTCGGCTGGGTCAGTTGGCATTTCTGTGTGGAGTTTGCATGTTCTCCCCGTGTTGGCGTGGGTTTCCTCCAGGTGCTCCGGTTTCCCCCACAGTCCAAAGGCATGTAGTACAGGTGAATTGGGTAGGCTAAATTGTCCGTAGTGTATGTGTGTGAATGAGTGTGTATGAATGTTTCCCAGTGATGGGTTGCAGCTTTAAGGGCATCCGCTGTGTAAAACATGTGCTGGATAAGTTGGCGGTTCATTCCGCTGTGGCAACCCCAGATTAATAAAGGGATTAAGCCAAAAAGAAAATGAATGAATTAATTAATTAATTAATGTTTTTTCATGACTGCTTTTTATTTTTAAAAAATTAACCGTTTTTGATAATTAATCAGTTCTTTTGTCAGTATGTGCTAATGCAAACATAATGGAATGTAAATACTGTACAGTTTTTAATCACAATAACTCCTCCTGTATGTGTTTTTCAACATGGTTTTGTCCTTGTACATTAAATCCTTGCAATCTGTTCATCCTTGAAAAAAAATAAGAAAACATCCAGAGCCCTTTTACATAGTAAGTGAATGTATATGTCAGATATTTTGTAATAGCACTGTAAATACTGAATGAATAAAAATACATGTCAGGCATCGCAAATAATGTTTTGTTTTTGTACAGAAAAACCTGCTGCACATTAGCTACTTTAATATATAAGTCAAAGTAAACGTCTTATTCATAGGAGTATGTATTAATAGGCTTATAAAATTTTTTAAAGGGGCAATCTGCCATACATTGATCATATGCTGGCTCTAAAATGGTGTGACATTGCTTTAAAATGCGCCTAATGCAAGAAAAGGTCAATGTTTGACAGAGAGTGGAGATGAAAAGTAACTGGCATTCTGGGTAATCTAAACACAATGTAAAAAATATATATTTTATTAACCCAGAAAATTCATACAATCAAAATGTATGTTAAATCATGTAAGCTGCTTGAAGTATGTTATTCATCATAATAAGGTTGTTTATGTCAGCTTAGTGATTTTTAAATGACGGAAACTTACCGATTATGTGGTTGAAATGAATATGATCTATAAATGGGAGGGTGGTTTTGTATGAGAGCAAGCAAGGGGTTTGGTGGGCTTAAATCACCATGTAATTATATAAAGTGTGTCTAATTTGGAAAATCACAGTTTCTGCTTTAAACCTGTGTCACTCACTATAGATAATATTTTAGTTTTAATGGTATTTTCACTTGACATTAGAGTGTTCATATGAAGACAACTAGGGCTTTACTGACTGCAGACATGTTTGTTGGTTTCATTGATTTTATAGATTGTTTTATTTATTTATTTTGTTTTTAACACTTTTTTTAAACAAAACAGGAAATTGTATCCACATTTTTAAAAAGACAATACAAATCTTACAGATTTACAAAATACAGATTTAACACTCCTTCTCTGAAGGAGACATTATGTTGGTTACTTATGCATTGGGGGACTGTGCTTAGGAAACCAATCATTCTGACTTTTTATGACATTTATATAAGTATGGATATTAGTGAAATTGACTATAAAATTATTTCTTTGTACCTTTCCTTGTGGTTCCTGAAATGTCAGATTAAATTTAAGGTTGTAGTTGTCATGTCAGATATGCTTGCGTTGCATACTCTGCATCTGGCAAATCTTCAATGTGTATTTTAATGTGTGTTTAGTTTTTTGCTAAACAAGACAATTTGTGCAGCTTTTTTAAGGCATCTGTCTGCTAGATTTGGTGGATGGCCATGGGATGCAGGGCAGAGATGGCCTGGCACACAAGATTTTAACCTTAGTGTTTTGAGATGTCAAAAACTTACATGATCATACAGTGATCATTATTGCCCTTGCAGACAAAATTATGTCTTGGAAACTTTAAATACACTAATGACCCCTTGGAAAAGTAGCCCTGTCCAAATAGGGCTAACGACAGCTTAGGAGGTTGGAAAGGTTTTGTTTGTATGTACTAATTGTTGGCAATTAGCAATACAAAGAGATTAATACATTACAGTTCTTACATATAGTCCCCTTTAAGGTCATTATCCCAACACATCTTTGGGAAGTCCATATTGGATCATAGGCTACACAAATCAACTTATTTGCCAAATCAAGGTTGCTTTTATGACTGTTTTGCTCTTTTTAATTCACCATAATTACAATCAGAACCTTATTGGTTAAAACGTTTTAAGGATAAGGGGTTATAATTATAAAAAAATGTGCCGTAAAACTGAGAGTGTGGTCATGGATTCTCTATGAGGGCAGGTGGGGGTTTTTGGAGGCTCAGCTACTGTATGATTAGTTTGTGAGATGCAGCAAGTTGCAGACAGCTCGTAATTACGGCCCACCATCTAAAAGTACACACCCGCTTCGGTGATGGATTGAAGCTAATTACAGTGGAGGCCTTGAAACTAAAATTGCTTTTAGTCACTGATTATGCTTGCTGATTATTGACAACTTTAGGACACTGGGATCAACCATTTTTATAGGCAAATCTTTGATAAATTCAATCACTGAATCAAAAGACTGAAAGATGCACAAGGAGTATGAATTAGCATATCAGGTGTCAATTTTAAAATCAAGTATTTTTATTTATTTATTTATTTACAAGGAGGAGGACGGATAAACTATATTTATTGTATATTAGTAGTACTATTACTATTACTATTTATACTATTTTACTAGTATAAAATAATTATTATTACAAAGAACAAAAGTTCCTAATCTTGAATATTAAGCAGTGAAAAAGATTCTGGTTGCATTTGGAAAAAGAGAATTTGAAACAACAAAAAAATGTAAGATTGCCCAACTTCCAGGTGTTTTGAGAAATGCCCAAATTCATATTAAGAGCTTTGACATTGATTGCAGACTTTAATAAAGCTGGCAAATCTGAACAGTTTGTTAAGGTCTAGATGCAAAAATATTGTTTGGGATCTTAACATTCTTGAATTAAAAAAATCTTGAATTTTAAGAATTTTAAAGAAAATTCTTGATTTTAAAATTCTTTAATTTTAAGTTAAACATTGCCATTACATAATTTGGGCCAAACTCAAACACAGTTAAGTTATCTTAACATACCTTAACAATTGTAATACATACGTAACATAAGTTTGTATCATACTTGTATCATCCTCCCAGACTACAAATCCTGTCATGTCTTGCACCCACACACCGGTTTCAGTTCACCCTCTAATTTCACTGACACAGCTGTAGGACATTATCTCTGATTACATGGACTATATATATAGTCGAGTATATATATATATATATATATATATGGTTCGAGTCCCGGCTGGGTCAGTTGGCATTTCTGTGTGGAGTTTGCATGTTCTCCCCGTGTTTGCGTGGGTTTCCTCCGGGTGCTCCGTTTTCCCCCACAGTCCAAAGACATTCACTATAGGTGAATTGAATAAACAAAATTGGTCATAGTGTATGAGTGTGTATGGATGTTTCCCAGTACTGGGTTGCAGCTGGAAGGGCATCCGCTGTGTAAAACATATGCTGGGTAAGTTGGTGGTTCATTCCGATGTGGCGACCCCTTACGAATAAAGGGACTAAGCCGAAGGATATATGAGCAATATCACACGAGTAGCAGTGCGATATGGCTGTATATCGGCACTGGTGGGAGGCGTGCATTGGCACGAGGCCACAAGCCAAGTGCCTTAATGTCCCACCAGTGACGATATACAGCCACATCGCACTGCTACGAGTGTGATACTGCATTTATACAACAGTTCGACGGCATAATCGTGTATATAAAACAGAAAATCAAACACGGAGAGTCTAAAAACCCTTTTGTATGAGGAACTACTTTCTTCCGCCATTCCTTCACATCTGCAGCTGACGTCAGAACAGCAGAAGCCGTTACTAATTCACCAAGGTCATTTTAGAGCTAGTATTTGAATGATTATTTAGCATAATGTCTAAAGTGATGACAAAACAGGTTATTTTGCTCATGTTTTAAGATTATAAGGCTGAATGGCATGAAATGCCATCAGTCTAGAGACATTTCCCAGTATTTCTCTGTTGCAATCGGGATATCGGGTTCTTTTTACTGAACTAGTCTGCAGTAGCGAAAACAGGAGACTCATTAGAAACAAACAGATGGCCAACCAAAAAGTAACTCAGGGTTACACAAAGAGTGGCCAACACAAAATACATATATTTCTGATATGTAAGTCCCATCTCACACTCAATACACTACAATTACTATGGTATAAATACAGTAAGTTTATTGATCTGCTGTCACTCTATGTGGGCAGAGTGACACAGAAGGGTGAGGAGGCTGTACGAGTTCTGATATTGCAGTATAATGCACGGCTATCAGCCAATCAGATTCGAGAACCATACAAAACTGTTGAATATATATATATATATATATACATATATATATATATATATA
>CAIGQV010018170.1:12875172-12888698 GCA_903798115.1 Danio jaintianensis
ATTGATTGATTGATTGATTGATTGATTGATTGATTGATTGATTGATTTATTGATTGATTGATTGAGTGAGTGATTCACATGACACTTATAAAGAGTGATTTTGTGTTTTTCTTTTTAACTAGTTTAATTTAAATTAACAAGACAAGATTCTATAGAGTACATTATCGTGTTTTCATTGAAATACACAGATCTAACATAAACATGATTTATTCACAGATATAACTGTGTTTATGCAAACTATATTTTTATATATATATATATATATATATAATCTTGAATGTATTTGGCAGTTTACAGTCAATGAGAAGCTAAAGAGAACTTTAATTTTTGTATTTTGAGTGCTGGGCTTCTGTGTTTATCTTAGAATGTGCACGCTAAAACAGTTTATTCAGGGTTTCAAAACTCATGCCATTTTAAACTTTCATTATGATGAAGAACTGCATTGTCATGGCACTTATATTGTCCTCTAAAAAGGAGCATAACACTGCGGTCCCTTTTAAAACAATCAGATTTATAGCACTGCATTAGTTTGACTACCGGAAGCATCATTAAACAGTATGATTGATTCACATTACCATAACTAAAACATAAGACTTTTTATGAGGGCTGCAAAATTAAATGTTTTATGATGCAACTTTGGTGACGCGGTGGCGCAGTGGGTAGCACGTTCGCCTCACAGCAAGAAGGTCGCTGGTTCGAGCCTCGGCTGGGTCAGTTGGCATTTCTGTGTGGAGTTTGCATGTTCTCCCCGTGTTCGCGTGGGTTTCCTCCGGGTGCTCCGGTTTCCCCCACAAGTCCAAAGACATGCGGTATAGGTGAATTGGGTAAGCTAAAATTGTCCGTAGTGTATGTGTGTGAATGAGTGTGTATGAATGTTTCCCAGTGATGGGTTGCAGCTGGAAGGGCATCCGCTGCGTAAAACACATGCTGGATAAGTTGGCGGTTCATCCCGCTGTGGCGACCCCAGATTAATAAAGGGACTAAGCCGAAAAGAAAATGAATGAATGAATGAATGATGCAACTTTATGCCAGCATTACATGGCTGAAGTACTAAATAGTTCATTTTGCTGAAATACATGACATATTGATTTTTAACACTTCTTTAACATTTATTAAATGATAAAAATGTATATCAAAAGTCATTTATACATTCTGTGAAAAGTTTATCAAGCGCAGACTTCTTACCTCAGGCTATCTTGCCTGTCTTATCTATTTTTTTATATGTGACATTCAACTGAATTAGAAAAATGTTTCTAGCTATTTCCTATAACAACACATTAGCCAATGCATCATCATCATCCTGTACACGCTAAATTTAACTTAAATATGTGTGGCAAACATAGGAATGCTGCTCATAATTTGTGCAACTAGGGCATAATGCAAGATGCATAGCACTATCAGACACAAGTTTGTTTAATAAAGATGGAGCTGACCTTTATTTCCTCACCCTTATCTACAGCCTCGTATTTTATGTGCAACATAAGGTATAGTTTAAAAGCAAACTTTATTCTTAAGGGGGTGTCTTCCCTATCTTACCCACTCACTTACTGTAAAATAACAGTTTGGCATTATTACTAAGTGCATTTTTTAAAAATGTACCTAAATATAGTCATTAAAGTCATTAAAGTATTTAATTTTATACTATTTTAATTTTAATTCAGATTATATTTGTACAGAATATTAATTTATATTAATTGAATTCCCACTGTCCACTGTTTTATAAATGGATTGACTTTACTGTTTGCTTGCTTTATTGATTGATTGATTGATTCCTTCATTCATTGATTGACATTACATTCAATGATGATCAGCCATTTCTGAAGCCACACCAATCTTTAATATAAAGCATTTACAATTTGTCATATTCTTTAACATTAACAGTACTTAAACATGATTGTAGCCTAACCGCTCAGCTTATTAATGTCAAATGAAATCATAAGTGAAAGTCTGTTTAACATGTTTAACATCTCATGTTGTCATTTCAATTTCTATTACCATAATATCAGACGTTTGTTCAGATAAGGACGTTATTCATGTCATTTCTTCCTCTGCTCTCCAGTGGAGTGTCCCTCTATGAGCAAAATAGCAGCTAAATATCACGCATGCAGAAGTCTGATTGCTTTCCTCGTGTACATCCTGTTTGAAATGTCAGCCCCTGCTTTCACGAAACTCTAATCAGGGCTTTAGAGGAACACAAATGCAATAAAGCTACAGCGTTTAGCTTCAATTAACATCCATGCTCTTTGAAAATGGCGATAGAAAATGACATTTTAATTGGATAATGAATGATTAAAGCATCTTGCCATGCAAGTGGTTATTTGTATTGAGCGATATGCCAAAGTTTGTGCCTTGGAGATATAAAAATTAGCTTTGTTTGAGTGCCAGTAATGTGACTGAGAAAAGCGCAACACTCAGATTAAGAGTGATGACCTTTAAAACGTGCAATGCAATTTGCTACATTTCTTTTTTTAACTAAAGGTTTAAGAAGGCAACAAACCCAGACATTCACATGTGGCAGAACAGATAAAACAGTCTTGCTGTGGAATAAATCTAATATCTGATTGTCTGTCTGTGGTTAAAGGGTGAATTGTAATGCATGGTCTCAAACATCTGTCTGACTAGGCATCATTTGGGAATTTGTTTATGTTACTGGTGCCAAATCAACACTTTTAAAATTGTGCTGGTGATTAAACGATGCCTTAACTTAAACTTTAAAAAAGAGCCACAAAACAATGCACTTGAAGTTGTTGTTGTTGTTGTTGTTTTTTTTAATTCAACAACATATTAAAAGTTGAAAGTAAATGTACTCAAATTCACAAAGACACAGATGGCACACACTTTTTGCTTTATGTAAAGTTACTATGGTGAGATTCACTTCACGGTGTCCTGTGGATTTATAAAAATAATAAAAAATAAATAAATTAAATAAATAAAATAAGGGACTAAGCTGAAGGAAAATGTATAAATGAAAAAAATTTATGAATCTATGACTAAGTGACTTAACAAAATTTTCGACCAAGCCAATTCTCTTTAACTAACAGTTAGTTGAATATTAGGGGGCAGTCCTACCATCCACACTATACCCATCCACCATACCTGAAATCCATTTTCTATTTGCTAAGCAACCTGACATGTTCAGATGTTTGAAAACACTTCATCATCAACATCTTTATCATCATTGTGGCACAATCTGATCCCAGATGTCCTATATCTTTAGTCTATATCTATAGTCCTATATCCACTCTTTGAGGATGATCTAGAGCTGTGAATCATGTTTTGTTGTATTAGGTTGTTGTAATACAGATTTTCTTGTGTACTTTAATAATCAGTTTTATTCATTCATTCATTCATTTTCTTTTCGGCTTAGTCCCTTTATTAATCTGGGGTCGCCACAGCGGGATGAACCGCCAACTTATCCAGCATATGTTTTATGCAGCGGATGCCCTTCCAGCTGCAACCCATCACTGGGAAACATTCATACACACTCATTCACACACATACACTACGGACAATTTTAGTTTACCCAATTCACCTATACCGCATGTTTTTGGACTTGTGGGGGAAACCGGAGCACCCGGAGGAAACCCACGCGAACACGGGGAGAACATGCAAACTCCACACAGAAATGCCAACTGACCCAGCCGAGGCTCGAACCAGCGACCTTCAGTGCTACCCACTGCGCCACCGCGTCGCCCCAGTTTTATTCATATAATAAAAAAAAAAATCATTGTTTAGAGTTTGTTACGTGTTAATACTAATGTTCTAAAAGAAGATGCAAAGTTAGGTCAATCACTGACCAGCTCTTATGTAATCAAATATTAAAATTACTACAGTAGAATACATTTTGTGTATTTATTTATTTATTTATCGCATTGTGTAGACTGAATTGTAGCACTAGAGAAAAAAGAGTGTTCCATTTGCATATAAAAGGAATGCAAGAAATTCGTCAAAACAATTTCCATCTAATTCTTTTCCCTCAAAAACTTGTATTTCAATGTAAAAAAAAATGCAAATACAGTTTTTACCATTACATAAATTATCATAAACATTGTTATTTTCTCTTTCAAGTTTTTTGTGTTGCATCATACAACATCCCAGAATCTTTGCATCAGAACTGTCTGCAGCCCGTCAAAGTAAAGCCTGAGATTTTAAAAGGTCAGAATTTCTGGAGGCGTTGTGCAAATATCCCCAAAAACGCTCGACAGGAGCTCACAGCTGGTCGTCATTCAAATTCCAACATCCTCTAATTTCTAAATGCAGATACCGTCATATATTTCCCCCAACAAAAAAGACACAGTACATGTTACTTAAATATCATACTCGAGGTTAATCGTACCCCAAGGCCAGTGTGTCTATCGATTTCAAACCACTCGTCTTCAATAAATCTGCCTCATGCTAAAACTCGCTCAAAGTAACTGAATAAAGATCTTGGCTACTGTCTAGAGAGTGGGAGTTGTGGATGGCTTGACTGAAATTTTCTTCCTCGCCAGTTTGATTTATTACCCCTGGTCTCCCTTCCTCTTTATCACCCACCTCCCCCATGCAATCTTATCCCAGCGGCTTAACCGTATTTGTTTGGAGCCCATCTGTACAGCCTCTCGACACTCTCCCTTTGCCTCTTGTCCATATGAATCTAGCAGGCTGACAGGCGCTCTCGCAGACGAGGTATCAAGGACGCCATAATTAGGTACCCTCTATTGTTTTCCTCACCTGCTCTTAGCTGAGAGAATGCCACAAAGGGTGTTTCAACCGCTGAATTAAAAAAGGTCGAGAGGAGGGGAGGCAAAATGCACTTCAGAAAAGGACACTCCTAAATTTGAGAGGGTGAGAAGGTGCAACTAGAACACTGTTTATTTGCTACTAGAGCACTGTTTCAAGAGTAGTGTTTTTCAGTGATTATAACAAAAACAAATACAAAAAAAGACAAATAAATAAGAGCAAAAATAAATTAAATTCAATAAATACCAAGTGTTCTACTGTAAATTACTTACTAGTAACAAGTTTGGAGTAATTGATGTTAAATAAAATCAAATACAAATATTGAACAGCAAAAAAAAGTTTATTCAAGTGTGCTATAAGTAAATGTGGTGATCAGAAATATAAATTTAAAACAACATTTGAGCATATTTATGCTGACAAAAAGGTATTTTTTGGCTTGTACTTGTATACAATATGGAGCCAAGCATGACATTAACACCAGAACAAAATGTTATTTTACAGTATATGCTTTAATTTAGTATTATTCTGACTGTTGCTTTATTAAAGAACAGGGGTTAGTCAGAAGAAAATAGAGTATATGTGTATGTTTAAGGGATGGTAAACATGGCAGAGTTAATACAAATATTTATCAGAAGCTTCTTCAGCAACATGCAGTTTCTTCCCTGTGTTCATCATCTGAACAGCTGGCTGTTTCCATAGAGGACAATGAGCCCCCATCACAGCAAAATGGATAAAACAGTTCCTTGAAACTGAAAACATTTAAATAATGAAATGATAAGCCCAGAGCCCTGATCTAAACTAGATTGAACATCTCCGGAGTATCCTTGGTGACAAAGTTATGCCTAAAAAACCCACTACAGTCAGTAAACTGTTGAAGATACTTGAAAGAGAGTTGATCAAGATCACAGCAGAGCCACCCGCTTAGAATGTTATCAGTCGATTGAATGGGCGTTATCAGTGGTTTATCAGCTGATAGATATGGGCCAGTAGGGGCCTACTGCGCCTACTAGTAGGCTCAGAAGGCTGTTATCAACCATCCACATAATTTATCAGCTATACTAATAGAGAAGAGTTCAGATCCAGATCTGTTTTTACATTACTGTGACGGTTGGGTTTAGGGTTGGGGTAGGGGTAGGGGTAGACGTTAATGAAATACAATTAATGGGAAATAATATAATTTAATAAATAATCAGCATAGGCTCATTCTGCATTTTGTCTTTAAAACGAACGCTGCGTGGTGGTATACATGCTTACCTCCATATGAATGGATTTTGACCTGTTATCAGTTTCTCCAGTGGCTCACCGTGTACGTCGGCAGACTTGTGACGTGGTGTGGAGTTGACAGCGATGACGGGGTTCGAGTCTGGCGAAGAACGGTTTCAGAAAGCAGGTAAGACAAAAGCCGAACAAGTAATTTATTTGTTTTTTATTGCTTTTTTAAAAACTGACGGTTAGGTTTAGGGAAGGAGGAGGGCGGGTTAATCGGTGCTTTTGAAAAAATAATGATGGTTGGGTTTAGGGAAGGAGGAGGGCAGGTCAATCGGAGCGGCCTCTGCTGGATTTACAGGAGAAGAGCAGATATTTGATATCTCATATAGCTGATTAACCATCTGCATGGTTGATAACAGTCTTCTGAGCCTACCAGTAGGTGCAGAAGGCCCCTACTGGCCCATATCTATCAACTGATAAACCACTGATAACGCCCATTCAATCGACTGATAACATTCGAATTCGCTGGCAGAGCAGTGTTAGAGACTAGTAATGTCCTGTGAGAAACCAGTGATGCCTGTAAGAGACTAGTGATGTCCTGTGAGAGAATAGTGATGTGCTGTGAGAGACTAGGGACGTCCTGAAAGACTAGTATTGAGTGACTAATGATGCCTGTGAGAGAGTAGTAATATCCTGAGAGACTAGAAATGTGCTGTGAGAGACTACTGATGCATGTGAGAGACTAGTGATGTGCTATGAGTGACTAGTAATATCCTGAGAGACTAGAAATGTGCTGATAGAGAATAGTGATGGGCTGTGAGAGACTAGTTATATGAATCAACCAAGTATTTCCACTTGCTGTTGTGTATCATTTACGGTACTACTTCAGCTGAATGAGTGAAAGTGGAGTAGGTCATCTGAGCTGGGGTGTGTGAGTGGAGGCGGGGACTAATTTGCACATTCATGCTTCCACAAATATTAAATGAAAAAAGGTTTTAGAGTTATATTCAACTTGTTTTGATGCATGAATAAATAATAACCCAGCCTCATTGAAAATTCATGCCTCAGCCTATATTTTTTCGAAACCTGAAAGACGTTTCAGACGACAAATCCACTAGAGGGTGCTGTATACATTTTTGCGAATCTGAAATACATCACTTAGGGTATGCTTTGTTATATGTTTCAGATACACGTCTTTCTTGTGCACGTCATCCACAAGATTTCATGCACTTGTCATACAGATACTTAGACCAGTGAATCACTGACATAAACCCTTCCCTAAACCCAACCAACAGTGCTTTCAAAAGCATACTGAAGATAAAAGTGCACTGTTACTATGTCATTTTAACCTTTATTTTGCATCACTGTAATCTCTCTTGTGAACCTGTGTACTCTGCATCAACCGTACAAAGTGAGCTAACAAGCGAATTGAGTTGTCCATATGGAGATAGATATTTGAACGTATTCGATTACAAATGGACATCATTAAGGTGTTTTGTAGTATTTATTAACTGTTGTGCAAAGAACAGCATGACAATAATAATAATTTATTCATAAGATAAACATTTTTAGATAGAGTTTTGTATTGTAAAAAAAAAAAAAAAGAAAGAAAGAAAAAATCTGTGTAAGCACTTAAAATCTGCTTATAGGACCAGATAATGCCAGCAAGTCATTTAGTGTACTTCAGTTGTCCTTTGTTTGGCTAAAAACTTTGTCTTAATAGAGATTGCCATTGTATTATCACATGCAAAATATAATTGGGAGAAAAGGCTAATTTATCGCTGGAAAGTGCAGAATAACAGAAAAGCACTCATGAAGTGTGGACACTACACATTTTTGCTCAATATGGAACATGCAAACGAGGTCAGAATATAAATAGCAGTGGCATCCCCACTGTCCCTTTTCCACATAATTATGGGGACAGAGGCAAAGCTTGTTTAGTGGCAACTGTCCTAATGAACCACAAAGCTTCTTAAAGAAGAATTAAGAGTCCAGAGACGTTTTAACCTTTATCTGTTATAGAGCATGAACTACTGTACAATATTTCAATGTTAATTTTGACAATGAAGATAAACTGAATTGAAACTTATTGCTTCAGCTTGATTTTTGTCCAGATTATGTTGACTCTATGTTTACGTGTTGATAGTGCTGCCATAAAAATACAGAATCCGAAGGTCTAAACAGCTCCGAACAGGGTTACGTCTTATCTTGAAATAATAATAATGTGAATTCAGCTTCTGAGTTCACTACTTGAGTTTCTTTATTCTGCTGAGCACAAAAGAAGATATTTGGAAATATGTTGCAATCTGAACAGCTGACGGTCACCATTGACTTCCAAAGTAGAAAAAGTCAAATATTATGGAAGTCGATGGTGCCCAGGTGAACTACTCCTTTCAAAAATAATTATGTATATTATGTTGGTTTGTATACACAGGTTTCATAAAAGAAATGTGCAGTGTATAGTGCTAAAAGTCCTCAATTGTTTTTGAAAATAACTTTCCATCACTAAACTCCTTGCCAAGGCTATTCTATTGACCATGCAGGGTTATTGTGAATTCCAATAAGCCAGTCTGGGCTTTTCAGGTGAACTGTCATGTCCTACCTGCCTTTAAGACCTACCTTGTCCAAAATCAATAACAAAAACTGCCTGATGGAGATTAAATTTTAAGTGAGTCACACACCAGACAAGAAGCAATGCATCAAATCACAGTTACCGTGCTGTGCCTATAAAATATGAAGCAATTCTAAAATCACCTGCAGATACACTCAGGTCGCACATGTGCAAACACACTTGATTTGATTTTGCACTAAATTGCAAAATCAGAGAAAATATCACAGAAAAAGGAGAGCTGCTAATTTGTAATCAAATGTTGCCTATTCCTTGATGTGTTTTTGTAAGTGATTACAAACTCAGTCGGTCTGTTGGAATATTTTGACTTAACCATATAAAGATTATCATAACAATATAAAATGTTAACTTTTCATATCAGTGCACAAAGTGCTGAATATGCATTTCAGTTTTATTTTTAAATATAAGTTTTAATAAAAAGAGCCTAAGTGGAGATTTCTCCCATCCCTTGCCCCACATCCCCAAATGTCAGTCTGCTGATCTGGCCCTTGGCTCTATACTAAATGTAACTGATAACACTGATGAATGCAAACATGAAATGATATTTTATCATGTTTCTGTTGTGTTTAAGCTCTTTTATTGTGGCTATTGAATCACAAGACATGAAGATGAGCTACTGTTTACTGGTTATGTGATTCAAACCCGTATAGAAATCTGATATAGCTATTGTCACACCCTTGGCTCGTTCCTGCAGTTCCAGTCACCACTCTCAGTCACCATCCACCACACACCACACACGTGAACCCTCACCTGATTACTAATCACCCACACCTGCACCTGCAATCACCAGCACACTATATATGCTCACCTCTCTCATTCACTCACCGGCTGGAATCGAAGACGGATAGTTCTCTTCATCTTTTCTCCTGTGTTCTTCAGTGGATGATTCTCCTGTGCTATTCCGTGGATGTTCCCTTCCTCCTGTGGATGCAAACTCACCTATTTAAGGGAAGTAACTATTCTTATGTTGGCGTTTACCCAAGTACTGAGCTAACCAACAGAACTGTTTGTTGTGTGAAGATTGTGCTATCTTCACTACGCCATTATCCTGCTTCACCTTGTTGTTGCATTGTTCGAATAAATACCCATAAACTGTATCCCTCTTCGTCTTCCTTGTGTGACCGTGACAGCTATACATTAACGTATATAAAATATACAGTAGTCAACAATTGAAGTGGCTCATTACTTTTCATCAAACTTGTCCTAAAAATATTGAACACCCATTCTTGTCTACTCTTGACGTTTTTGAAAAACTTTTTTGATTCACTTCAATGTTGGTGTGTGTGTGTGTGTATAAATTTATTCATTTTCCTTCTGCTTAATCCCTTTATTTATCAGGGGTCGCCACAGTGGAATGAACCGCCAACTTATCCAGCATATGTTTTACACAGTGGATGCCCTTCCAGCCGCAACCCATCCCTGGAAAACATCCAT
The DNA here is from genome assembly GCA_903798115.1 of Danio jaintianensis. Taxonomy (NCBI): domain Eukaryota; kingdom Metazoa; phylum Chordata; class Actinopteri; order Cypriniformes; family Danionidae; genus Danio; species Danio jaintianensis. The sequence continues at coordinate 12,885,164 of CAIGQV010018170.1, forward strand.
ACACACTTATTCTCACACATACACTATGGCCAATTTAGTTTACTCAATTCACCTATACAGCATGTCTTAGGACTGTGGGGGAAAATGGAGCACCCGGAGGAAACCCACACCAACACGAGGAGAACATGCAAACTCCACACAGAAATGCCAACTGACCCAGCCGGGACTCGAACCAGCGACCTTCTTGCTATGAGGCGACAGTGCTAACCACGGAGCCATTGTGTCACCCATACATAAATACATAATATATAAATGTACATATTTGTAATTTCAGTATTTATATAAATATATGTTACATGCGTACATGACATATTTTATACATGTGAAATCCCAACATGAACTTATATGTCATATGTGCAATTTGGATAAATTTACATATACTCAATTTGCATATATATACAGTACAGAACCAATTTTAATTTCTATGATTTCTATATTGGAAAACAAACTATTAGTTAATAAATTATGCATTGATTAAATAACATTTTTGAAGTAATTTTGAAGACATATTGTACAAAGAATTCTGCTATCAATTTGTGTGAAAACTGATGCCGTTAGTATTACAGTAACATCAATTGACCCTTTGATAAGCCTTGCCCTCCTTAGTTACTGTTGTTACGCCTGTCAAGCTTTCGTGCCTGGCACGTCTATTACAATATGTATGCGCCGGTGTCAGACATTCCCAGGGATATAATTTGTCATTTTTGGCGAACAGGTGAGATATCTGAGAAAGCCAGACAAAAAAGGACTGGAGTATGCATTACAGGGGTATATTCACGACATAATACGCAACCAATTAGAAAATAATTTCATCAAAATGCCTAGCCGCCTCATACGCTGACCATTCAACAGCTTAGTTCATGCACAACAGGATAGGTGAAATTTTAAAATAATCTAATAATAACAAAGTAAACCGTGATTTCTCTTTTTTTAGCTAAAAAGCCTGATAGACTAATTGTTGTGCAATGAAATATAGCGTTACTAACCGACGAGGAAACACGCATGGACAGTGCTTCTACATAATTCATTCATAGAAAGAATAGCCAGAAAGGCGAAATTGATGCATTTGTGGCAAATATTGGCATCATTGACCCCTAACAATGTACAGTACCTATAACTGTCAGTATGTTTGTGTGGTTTTTATACAGTTTCTATTCTAATTTGCAGTTAAGTGGAAAAAATAAATCAATTGAAATGCAAAATAAAGTATAAATGGCAGAAGTGAACAAATAGATTTTCCCTACCAGCAAATATTAATCTGACACCAATAACGCTATAACGCTATAGTCACCACCAATGACTAAATCTCCAAAAGACAGACGAAAACATCGGTGAATTGTAGCTCTGACATGGACATGAGGGTTATGAATTACTGAAAAGCAGCTGCGGGTGAAGTATATTGATCGCAAGTGCTCAGTTTGTGATCATATCTCTGTTTTGTTCTGTTGATATGTAATCCAAATATTCGTAGCTTAAAACAGATATGACTGGATTGTGCTGCTTTTATGGCCCCTTACACAGCTTGATCCACGCTGGCATATCTCACCTTGGGTTTTAGGTTTTGGAAAGGGAAAAAAATTCCACCACCTTGTGCAAACTTTTAGGATACTGGGTATCAGATTTGCACAATCCATATGCACAACGCTTTGGCTTGTTTCCCTTTCTCGAAAGCTTGACAGACCTCCTGCGCGTAGCTACGGTTGCTAAGCCACGATTGGTGTGTGGTGGTTTTCGGGTGTGGCTTAGCGAAGGGTCAATTGGAAAATGTGGTGAGTTGTATACAGGAATCTTAGGGGGAAAAAAACTAAAATTTCTATATAAAGACTATTTAAAAGATTTTAAAAAAAATTTTAACCTTTGCAATAAGCCGGTTTGTCAACATCTGGTGGCAGTGATTTAGCTTTTTACAGTACATCTGATATAACGTTAATGGTGTTTTCTTGTGGAAACATCCATGAATATGACCACTGTGTAAATACACAGTACAGTTTTGTACTTCTTGCAACATGATCCAGCAGCCATAACAGGGACGCCTGAGGAAACCCGGAGGCTCATATGCTTTCCAGCTGAAGCGAACAGTGTTTAACCAAATACAATGCCAAACATCTTTTCAAGTGAGTATTCTGTTAAATGTTACTTGTTAAATGTTAATGTTGTGCTTGCGCCTTCTGGAATGACTGCTGTGGATGACATCTTGTGTGACGTATAAGCTAGTGACGACATACGTATGATGGTGTGTGCATGTGCAGTGGTGTCCCATTTGTTAGGGTTAATATTTTCATCCCTACCCTTTCACACTCTGGTCCAGGGGGAAGGTGTAGGTGTAGGGGTATAAAAGAGAATTGAGACTGGGCCTAAATTACTGACCCAGACAATATGTTTCAAGCTACTAATAATGTCAAAAGAAAGTGCAAAAGTTGTCGAAGCAGAGATCAAAAGCCAAAAATGCAAGTGTAGAAAAATGGAAAAACAACATGAATTATGAGAAATAAATTATTACTAATTACATTTAAAATATACAGTCTGTTCATTAACAAATATTTTACAGTGTATTTATAAATTAAACATTTACAATAACATCTATCACATAAATCAGAAAAGACAGTGAACATTTGAAGGCTGCCGATGAATGATAAATGCTTCAGGTCATACAAAGTCCACAGACAAGAAATGGTCTTGTGGCCTTTGGAGGGTGATGGGGATGGGACGGGATAATTCGCCACTTTAGAAGAACCGTATGACCTCTATATCCTCCAGGAGATCACACTTATGTCAAATGTAAAGACCAAACGCTTAAATTTAATGGAGCACTGGAGAGGATCGATGACCTGTATGGTAACAGCAAAAACACTGTGACATTTACTAAATGACATTTCAATGACTCTAGAAATGTTTCATGACACCAAGGTGTGAGGCAAGTGATTTTTTTTCCTTGATACAAAAACCTGTTAAAAGTAAAAAGGTATTATTTAGTATTTAACATACATTCTAAAAACTGGTAGTACTGTATACGTTTCACTATTGAGAATGGAAGACAAAGACTTCAGTTAGTTGGAAAAAGTATTTTATTATTAATATTCCTTGTCTGTGACAATATAAATATATAAGCCAAAGGAAAGTGAGTATGTATATTTTATTGTTTGTAAGAGTTTATGAGTGGTCTTATATTGTAATAAAACTGACATTTAAAAAATATATACATAAGTTATGTTTCAACATACAACACTTTCATATCAGAATCGGTTTTATTGCCAAGTGTGCTTACACACACAAGGAATTTGTTTTGGCTACAGAAGCTTCCAGTGTACATAAAGTGACAAGTGACAACACAAAATAAATATGAGGGAAAAAAATAATAATAATAAAATACGACAAACATTAAACAGAGATGCAGTTAGACAATAGAGCTCTGGATGATGAATTGTTGTACAGATTTGTTATAAATATACAAGTTTTACAAGTTATAAGGTGCTGTGTACAAATGCGTAGGAGAAAGTATTGCATTGTATACTGTTATAAGGTGCTGTGTACAAAT
>CAIGQV010018170.1:12888708-12929876 GCA_903798115.1 Danio jaintianensis
GGAGAAAGTATTGCATTGTATACTGTTATAAGGTGCTGTGTACAAATGCGTATGAAAAAAGTATTGCACATGTTTATTGCACAGTAGGGGAATAATTAACTGTTCATGAGGTAGATGGCCTGAGGAAAGAAACTTTTCCTGTGTCTGGCTGTTTTTGTGCTCGGTGCTCTGTAGCGCCGACCAGACGGTAACAGTTCAAACAGAAAGTGTGCTGGGTGTGAAGGGTCCAGAGTGATTTTTCGAGTCCTTTTACTCATTCTGGAAGAGTACAGTTCTTGAAGTGTAGGAAGGGTAGTGCCAGTGATTCGTTCAGCAGTCCGGACTATTCGCTGTAGCCTACGGAGGTCGGTTTTGGCAGCTGAGCCGAACCAGACGGTGATTGAAGTGCAGAGGATGGATTGGATGACAGCTGAGTAGAACTGTACGAGCAGCTCCTGTGGCAGGTTGAACTTCCTCAGCTGACGAAGGAAGTACAGTCTCTGCTGGGCTTTCTTCACAATAGAGTCTATGTGAATGTCCCACTTCAGATCCTGAGAGATGGTGGTGCCCAGGAACCTGAATGACTCTACTGCAGCCACAGTGCTGTTCATGATGGTGAGTGGGGGAAGTGCAGGGGGGTTTCTCCTAAAGTCCACTATCATCTCCACCGTTTTGAGCGTGTTCAGCTCCAGGTTGTTGCATCTGCACCATAGAGCCAGCCGCTCCACCTCCTGTCTGTATGCAGACTCATCACCGTTCCGGATGAGGCCGATAACAGTAGTGTCGTCAGCAAACTTCAAGAGTTTAATGGAGGGGTCTTTTGCAGTGCAGTCATTGGTATGCAGGGAGAAGAGCAGTGGGGAGAGAACACATCCCTGGGGGGCACCGGTGCTGATGGTGCGGCTGTCGGATGTGATTTTGCCCATTCTGACTAGCTGTTGTCTGTCTGTCAGAAAGCTGGTGATCCATTGACAGACAGAGCCAGGAACAGAGAGCTGGGTCAGTTTGTACTCGAGCAATGATGGGACGATGGTGTTGAAGGCAGAACTGAAGTCCACGAACAGAATCCTTGCGTAGTTCCCTGGTTTGTCCAGATGTTGTAGTGTGTAATGCAGTCCCATGTTGACTGCATCATCTACAGACCGGTTTGCTCTATAGGCAAACTGCAGGGGGTCCAGCAAAGGTCCAGTGATGTCCTTCAGATATGCTAGCACCAGTCTTTCAAATGACTTCATGGCCACAGATGTTAAGGCAACAGGTCTGTAGTCATTGAGTCCTGTGATCTTTGGCTTCTTCTGGATTGGGATGATGGTGGAGCATTTGAAGCAGGATGGAACTTTGCGCTGTTCCAGTGATCTGTTGAAGATCTGTGAGAAAATGGGAGCCAGCTGGTCAGCGCAGGTTCTCAGACAGGCTGGTGAAACACCATCTGGGCCAGGTGCTTTCCTTCTCTTCTGTTTCCTGAAGATCTGACGCACATTATCCTCACTGATCTGAAGTGCAGGGGGGGAAAGAGAGATGGCTGGAGGTGTTGATGGCTGTGTAGAGAGATCGTCAGGGTGGGTGTGGGGTGTCTCAAATCTACAGTAGAACTTATTCAGCTCGTTTGCAAGTTGTTTATTGCCATCAATGCTGGGGGATGGTGTCTTGTAGTTTGTGATGTCTTTCAGGCCTTTCCACACTGATGCCGGGTCGTTGGCAGAAAACTGGTTTTCCAGCTTTTTGGCATAGCTCTTCTTAGCCACACCAATCTCCTTTGTCAGTGTGTTCCTTGCCTGATTGTACAAGATCCTGTCCCCACTCCTGTAGGCATCCTCTTTGGCCTGACGAAGCTGTCTAAGTTTTGGTGTGAACCATGGTTTATCATTGTTAAATGATAAGTAGGTCCTGGTAGGGATGCATAGCTCCTCACAGAAACTGATGTATGATGTTACGGTATCTGTGAGTTCGTCGAGGTCGGTGGCTGCAGCTTCAAAAACACTCCAGTCAGTGCATTCAAAACAGGCTTGTAAGGCCTGTTCTGTGTCGTTGGTCCATCTCTTAACAGTCCTTAATACTGGCTTAGTAGTTTTAAGTTTTTGTCTGTAAGTTGGTATAAGATGAACCAGGCAGTGGTCGGAGAGTCCTAGAGCTGCTCTGGCGACGGAACGATATGCATCCTTTATTGTGGTGTAGCAATGGTCCAAAATATTATTGTCTCTGGTGGGGCATGTAATGTGCTGTTTGAATTTAGGCATCTCGTGTGTGAGTTTCGCCTGATTAAAGTCACAGAGAATGATAAAAACAGAGTCCGGGTGTTGTTGTTCTGTCTCTGTGATCAGATCAGCCAGCTGTTGCAGTGGAGTACTCACGTGTGCTTGCGGTGGAATATAAACACCGATGAGAATGAACGAGGAAAACTCCCGCGGCGAGTAGAACGGCTTACAGTTAATGAAAAGCACTTCCACGTCAGGACAGCACATCTTCTTTAACACAGTTACATCCATACACCACCTTCTGTTGATGTAAAAGCATGTCCCACCACCGCGCGTTTTGCCTGTTGACTCCGTATCGCGGTCCGCTCTGTACAGCTGAAAGTCCGGTAGGTGTAACGCGCTGTCCGGAATGGCTTCGTTCAGCCAGGTTTCCGTGAAACACAGAGCAGCAGAGTTGGTAAAGTTCTTGTTTCTGCGTGCGAGCAGAAGTAGTTCGTCCATTTTGTTAGGAAGAGAGCGGAGATTCGCCAGATGGATGCTCGGCAGCGCCGTTCTGAAGCCGCGCTGTCTGAGCCTGACGAGCGCGCCGGCTCGCTTCCCGCGCCTGCGCGTCCTGTAGCGTTTCCCTAGTGCAGCTGCTCAGCCGACAACAATGTTCAGCAAAACGCCAGAGAAATCAAAAACCGGTTGCTGATTAATTGGAGTGTACTGCCGAATGTTCAGCAGCTCGTCCCTGGAATAACTGATCTCGTACGATGAACATAAAACAGGACAAACGAACAAAAACAGTGCAAAAACTGGAGAGCTCCACACCGAGGCGGCCATGAAATAAGAATAATTTCTTGCATTCTGTAATGAAATAAAATTATATTATGTTACGTTTTAGATGTTGATATACTATAACTGAGATGATTCAACATGGATAAAGATGGAATTATAATAATAAAAATGTTACAGTCAGCAGTGAATGTTTTCCCTGATTTGCTCATATTGCAAATGGGTTTCCACGTAACTCCTGCTATTGTTCCTACAGTATATTTTATTGTTATTATATTGTAATTGTTCTTGAGCTGCTATAAAAAAGCCATAACATGTCAAAAAAAATTCCATATTGTCAGCTGTAGCTTTATGCATGGTGTCCACATGTGAACAGTTAAATAATATAAAAATTCTAGATAATGTTTTCCATAATTCTTGCATGAAAAGGTTAATAATTAGTTTTTTATTACTGGATCTATTCCAGACATTATTCTTAAAGCTTTGTGCATATGTTGTGGTTATTTTTGGCATTCATTAAATTCTTCCCAAATTTGAGATTTATTCATTAGTTTTGATTCAAATTTAAAATGACACTCATGGTCGCTAAACGGATCTTCTAAACTCACCTCACAGTGTAAGAAAAAAAACGAACATCTCATTCTAGACTTTAGTTATTTTAAAGCATTTAAATATGAGGTTTCACCCTACTGTCAAAAAGTTCACTAGCTTCCACTTTTTGGCCGTTTTCACTAAAACCCACAAAATAATGTCTAATAATACAGCTGTTACCTGCCATAGTGATTGACTGAATTACAGGTTGGAATAATGAATGTCGGTTTTGTGTGACAGCCTGGCCAAAACAGACTGCCATGTTTCACTGCATTATTAAATCTAAACGTTTTTAATAGTATGTTAAATGATAATAAAAAGTTGTTCTTGTCTGGACATCACTTTTGTCCCCCGCTCTATTTTTTTGTCTTTAAACTGTAAAAGACAAGCAATGGTATGCAAATATCCTATGCATGGTCATCTGCATATATTTGAATATTAATTGCAAATTACGTGTGACATTTACTTACTGGATTACATAGGAACACAAGGTTGAATTTTTTTTTTAAATAAAAGAGCATAATTTAAGTGTTGCACATATAGATTTAAGAACAATCTCAAGAACAATAATGCATGCAGCAATATTTTGTTTGAAATGATCCTCATGTAGGTGAACATGGAGCCAATGCAGGCAGAAGCTGTAATTTACCATAACCTCACTTGAAGCTGAAACGCACCCTTCTTAACTACTGTAACTTACCTGCAGCTATATCTAAATGTTTGAAGATGTTCAAAATTTAGGTGGAGTTTTAAAAAGATGTGCTGTCACAAAGTATGTTTGTGGGGTGGGGGGGGGGGGGGGGGGGGGGGGTGCGTGCATGTGTGTGTGTGTCAAAACTGACTGGTAAAACATCTAAGACATGATCCACTCCTACTGAGGATTTGTGTGGAAAAATGTTTCACAGCACAATCTTTAATTTGTAATGAATGCACCACTGCATTTTACAAGGTCAGCTCTCATAAAGTGAAGATTCAACACAGCCTTTGACAAGTTTGAAGAAGTAATTGACCTGACGCTCTTAAAAGTTCAAACGTTTTTGTAGCTATTGTTAAACCCAGTGATGAAATTATGTGTGACTTATGCATATATTTGCATATGCTTAATACACTCCCATTCAAATGTTTGGTGCCTGTAACATTAAGAAAAAAAAGAAGACTTCTTTATAGAAGTCCCTTGTGGTCAACCAATGCTGTGCAAATTAGTTTGAAATACAGTAAAAACTAAATATTGTGAATTTTTTTTCCCCTATATTTCCCTATATTTCCCTTTATTTTCCCTTATATTTATTTTAGATTAGCAATATAATTAGTCAGTTATTTAAATAAAAATGTTCAAGGCTTTAATTTATTAGTATTACAATAAAAAATGACAGTTGTTTGATTTAAATTACAGTTTTTCTCAGTCGCTTTGGTACAATTCTCATATCAGAACTGAAATTTGCAAAACAGTAAGTACATTTCTCAAAACAAGGTACAAATAGCAAAACACCATCGATTACCTGCAAAAGCCAGTCTCTTGCTCAAAATCCTTAGTAATACATATCTGTGCCAATAAACATGTCAGTGCCATCAGTCCTTGTGTCATTGTGTATGGATAAGACAGTCAAATTACTTAGTCATGTTGTCAATACAACAGTGTACTCTGGAGGGATGTTCTGATGTAAACTATGGCTTCAGTTTTGATGACAATTACAGTTTTTCTCAGTCACTTTGGTACATTTCTCAGATCATAATTCAGTATTACATGTAACAGAACACGTAAACAGAAACAGCCATAAAAGAGGTTGGTGTCATGACCTCATTTCCTTTGAGTGCTCATGCTCATTAGATTGGGCAACCTGAAAAAACTGTGTGATTTCAACGTTTAGAAATGAAACTTAAGAGACAGTTGTTGTTTAATTTCATCGGTGATTCCAAATATGAAATTTAATCATAAGCTTGCCAAACAGTTTTGGAGAATTTGATGTTTCCCCATTCAAATAGAATGCCCGAGCATATTGCAAGAGAGGCGTTTCAAAGATGGCCGCCGAGACAAGCATCAACTTTGACAAGCATCAACAATTTCCATGCAACTTCTACCCTATGGGGAAAAAAATTTAATAAAAGCTTGTGTGAAAGCAACAATCGCAACGTGTACACTCAGCTTAACTTGAATAAACTTTGTTCTTGACCATTCCTTAAAGGGCACCTATGATGAAAATCATCTTTTTAAAGCTGTTTGGATAGAACTGTGTGTAGGTATAGTGTGTCCACAATCATATTGGGGTGATATAAATTTTTTTTAATTTCCTGACGTTAAAATAGCATCCAAATCCCTCCCATTTTAAGGCCAACCGCAACTTGACGTAGGAGTGCGGTTTCCCCGCCCACCGAATTGATTGACAGCTGCATATTAAAATGTCTCCGTAGTAACGCGTATAATCATATCAACAAGACATGACGTGCGCAAAGCAACCGGGAATAAAAGATCTGTTCAGTTCGCTAGAATCATCAATCATCATCAAATGTGATCAAGAGTGAGTTTTACAAGTTTAACACGTTTTTAAAACAGTGCATGTTTGTAATGAATTACAGCGATTCACTTCAGCTTTACTTTATCACCACAGCCGCGTGTCGAACGGCTGAACTTTGTAACGACATTGTATGTGACTCATCGTTGCAACTCCACAACAAATACATCAAATAATCATTGGGAAAGTTCTTATTGTAATATTTCTCACAAACGTTACATGAGATCTACTTCCTTCATGTCTGTCTGTTATCTGAGGCAGCCGAGGACGGAGATTGAGGCACACTGACAGGAACGTGAGAACGGTGGGCGGGGAGGACTAGCGTTAAAGGCACAGTCCACCAAAACAGCTACAAGATGCTAAGAGCTAAAAACTACAAACTTTTGAAAGGTATAATAAATAATCTGAAGGGTGTTTTGAGCTGAAACTTTACAAACACATTCTGGAGACACAAAAGACTTATATTAAATCTGGAAAAAGGGGTAAACTAGGTGCCCTTTAAGCCCCATTTGGCCCAGTTTGATCAAACATGTTTTGATCAACATTATTCATTAGGCCAAAAATCCCTCAAACTCTTTGAGAATATGACCCCCTGATTGGCCCCCAATCAAGGCTTGGAGTTGAGAGTGGAAATGCGACTGGCTCTAGCAAACTCTACTAGCATGCTTGTCAATGTCAAGGAGTCAAGGTTATACTGTAAGCAACTTCATGGTAATTAATCAGGGGGTCATGCACCAGCTGAGCAACTGCCATGAATGATTGAGATAAATGCAAAATATAGCAGATTTCTCCAGGTTGCCTCATTTTGTAACAATATCATAATGTTTACAATTTACAGGGGAATCAACCTACAGTACAAATGGCTTAGTTACTGGGATAACACAATGAAACAGTAATTTAATTTTGTGAAAATCTGGCGTGTGTGCTGAACACCATTCAGAATAAGTCTTGTTTGACCTACACGTTACACAAATACACATATAAACACACATTTTTGTAATAATAGCAAGATATCAGCATACAATAGAGCAAAGCAGGAAATTATTTACAGTTCTGCTACAGCTCATAAAACACAATCAAAACATTCCTGTGTTAATGAGCTGCTGCGTGTGACTAGATCAGCGATAAAAGGCTTTGTAATATTCAAATGATGACTGTGTGTAGACAGCAACACTAGGGCCTGATTTACGATATTTATATATTTATATATTTTACGAATCTTACTTTGATAATGTTAACAACTGCACTCTCATCTTTCAAAAGATGACATTTCACTAATTAACCTCATCAAAGAGTAAATTAGGAATCAGAGAGGACTATGAAAGTAAATTCTCATCACCTTCACCAACGAGTTAGAGTTTTTTTTAGTTATGATGAAATATTCAGATATTCATGTAGAAACGATAATAAAATGTATCATATTTTCACGATTATACAATACAGTACAAGACACTGTTTGCTAGAATTACAGTTATCTTGGCTGAGCATGGGTTGAAATCTCTTATAAAGTAAATGTAGAGGAGAAGCAAGTGAACTTATGACCTTTTTATCTTTATATCTGCTTTTCAACTTCCACTTTGGATTCACCTATCGCTTCGTTAATGCAGTCTTAGTTGTGTCACTGGATGTATCTCTTTTTCTATTGCAGGTTCATGATAGGTTTACTTTTGTCTGAAAATTGAAGTCACTAGAGTCACAGTTTATTGGTGAATGTGGGAAGGAACAGCAGTACATTTTGAACCAGCTTATACTGTCACAGTCTGCAGTTCTGCTCATACCACTTTTGAGCATGTTGGACTTGTTAATGGTGTCTTCTCTGTAACTTTTCAGGTCATCTCCAAAATATACTTTATAATACATCCCTGGTGATTTTAGTAGTGGGCTCCCAGCTCTTTTTCAGCATATCCTATGGCCAATGGATATTAAATGGGTGGTACACCATCTCACTCACCCACTTTCCTGCAGCTTATTCCTTGCTTTATTAGGGGTCGCTACAGTGGAACTAACCACCAATTACTCTGGCATACAATATGTTTTACTGTTGTTTAGATGCCCTTACAGCTGCAACTCAGCACTGGAGGTTGTACTCTGGGCATCTGTCTGTAAAATATATGTCAGAATAATTGTCGGTTCATGTGAAACACCCACACACTCTCAAATTCACACACTATGGATAATTTAGTTAATCCAATTCACTTATACTGCATGTCTTTGAACTGTGGGGGAAACCGGAGCATCCTGAGAAAACCCACACAGACACGGGGAGACACATGAAATATATATATTTTTTTATAATATGAAATATTTTCCATACAGAAACGCCTCCATAACCACTTACCTCAACCACCACCTCAAAGGGTGAAAATCTACAGTAGTAATCCAAAAAGATAACCCAATGGTAAGTAAATGACCCCAAAATTCTCATTTTAACAGTAAGAGCAAGACTTACTATTGTGCCAACAGAAAATGTCTTTTTGGCATTAAAGGGACAGTTCACCTAAAAAAATGAAAATGAAGAATGTTGTAAACCAGCAGCAGCCATTGACATCCATATAGCAAAAACAAATACTATGAAAGTCAATGATTACAGTTTTACAGCTTTCTTCCAATGATCTTCTTTTGTGTTCAAGAAAGAAACTCTAACAGATTTGAAACGAGTGAAAGGAGAGTAAATAATGACAGTATTTTCATTTTTGGGTGAACTATCTCTTTTAAAACTGTACTATCAGTGTGTAGTATCTGTACTATCAGCTAAAAATGCCCAGCGCTTAAAATTTGTGAACACAGCTAATTTTGCACTTGATCTTATTGAATATGCATTTGTAGTAGTAACCCAGTCAGACATAAAATTTTATGAGAGGGGAGTATTTAAATGAACCACCCAACGTGATTTACTAGCATTTGTGCTTCTCAAATTATGTGTATTTGCACTGAGGGAGTGGGTATCCTGATTGATGACCACTCCAGGAGGGATTGACATGTATCCTTTTTATGGTTTTATTATGATTAATAAAGTTCTGAATCAGTGTTTAACTGCCTAGATTATATGGTGTCATCCCTCTTTAGAGTAAAACTGGAATGATATAAATGATTGCTTTTTCTGTAATGCAAAGTTGTTTGTTTTTTTCAGGATCTTCAGGCCAGGTCAAGAGGTCATTGGGACCTCAAAGTTAATTAAGTTAAGTGATTATTTTCTAAGTAACAATCTGTCTTTGTATTTATTTATGGCTGCAGTATATATATATAACACACACTCACTGCAGAGATCAGAGAGTGTGTGTTATAAGGTAGAAGATTTTTTTTCGCAAATATTTATTGTAATGCCAGAGGAACATATCATTCGAACATGATGTTTTCCAAGCCGTGTTATTTTTAATTTGCTTCAGGAATTAAAAGATGACTTGGAACAAACAACTAAGGTGAGTCATATAATACAAGCACAATCTTAGCTCTTTCATACAGTGTGCAATCTGTTCTCCTTGCACCTGAACTGTCAAAAACAGTTGTTAAAATCTATATCTTGTAGACTATCTCACATACACACAGCCAGATATGGCTGTATGTAATTAAACATAAAAAAGCCTGTGAATAGCTGAGTGCATGTGTGCTGTACAGTTCTGAAGTCTTTCCACTTTGCATGTAAAATCATGTTTTTGTCACTGTATTGCATTGCATTGTATTGCATTGTCATCGTAAACTTACATTAAGTTTGTTTATTTTGTGAATATGCCTATTCTTTGGGCAATAAATAAATAAATTGGCTTAATACCCCTGGTAGAAAAAAAAATTCTTGCATTTTGCCAGGTTATAGCAGATCGCCCACCCCTTAATGCATCGGCTCTGCTTATTTGCCACTAAGTTAATTTGTTCTGCACTTATTACGTTGATTGTTATGTAAATTAGATGTTAGGTCTTTGTTTTTAAATTTGTGCATTGTCTGTAATTCATCTGCAGAAATTATCATGCCCGTCGGTGCTGTTTAGGAATTGTGCTGTCACACAGTTTTGCCCTGTTTGGTAAATCTGGCCCTAAATGTTTTACTTTGAGCATCCAAAGTAAATTGAGTCAACTTTTAAATCATCCAAAGTAAATTGAAAACTTGTTTGAATCTTGTCTGAATGTGATCCAGGAGTGGCATTTGCTGGTGCATGATAAAAAAAAATGACTAGAATTGTGTTTACTTATTGCCATTTTGAAATTTAATAATGCATGAATTGCACCCTGGGAAGCCTGTTTGTGCAACTGTCACTTATTTCAAAGATTCTTCCTGGCATATCTTAAAGAAAGGTATTTCAGTAGAAAGCACACATTCGTGAATATTGTGTTTCTGAGTGTTTTAAGCAATGTCTGCCAAAATTTTTGATTGCTTTTATTTTGAAATTCTAGTCACATGAAGGCAGTTACTCTGACAGCTGCTGCCTCAGTGCTTAATTATTATTCTTGCTGTCATGTGGTGTTTTGTGAAGGTTTTTATGCAGTTATAATTAGTTATTAAAAACATTTTAGAGATTTTAATTAGCTATAAAAATTGGTTTGCAGTCATTTGTCAGACATCAATATTTACACGAACCACACTTTCGGAGTTTCTTAATGTTTAATCAAAATGTTAACCAATTCTAAAGACCGTGTTTCTCACATAACAAGTATGCTGATGTTCATTTTATAAACAGACAGGTGCAAAATTAAAGGACAGGACTGGGGATCTTTTGACTTCGCCGTGAAGGGAATTAGGCTGACGTGAACTGATCATCACTTGCACATAGCATCTTGTTATAGCAAAATGTAAACTTTAATCAACATCAAAAGGTATATTGAAAGAAACTGTACAACTTTATTGAAATGTAATCACTCGTTTCACATATGTCTTAAACAACTTATAAACAATATAAGGTTGTTTACCTCAGGAAAGCCAAAGTCCATAGCTTGATATACAGGAATATTCTGCTATATACATGCACTAAAATGCATATTAATTAAACTCATATTGCAAATATTCCATTTTAATGATGCCGTCATTAATATAAATTTGAGTTATGCTGTTCTGAACCAGTTTCTCAACATTACATAAGTAAAAACATAATTACACCATTAGAAAATGTAGATAAAACCAGATATAAAATTTATATAAAACTGATATAAAATCAGAACGTCCTGATTACGTCCATAACCCACGTTCCCCGAATAGGGAACGGAGACGTGTGTCTGGTAACAGACTATGGGAGTACGTCAGACGACCAATCACTTTGAAGAGTAAGAAAACGGGCCAATGAATGCCAAAATGAATTGACAGAGCTCAGCTCCACAGCTGACGGTGATTAGCCATTAGTGCTATATAAGCTGCCAGCTGAGAAGCAAGCACTAGAACTTGCCTGCTGAAGAGTCGATCACTCAGCTAACAGCTGGAGACTCCGCTGCTGTGGCAGTGGAGACACACGTCTCAGTTCCCTAGGGTTCGCCAAGCGGGAAACTTACTAGCAGGATAGAAAAAGCGCACGTATCTCCAGGTTAGGGAACATGGCGCAGCAAGCATTTTTGACACAGAGCTTAATTTCGTCCCGATTGACCGGAGTAACCCAGTAATAGGGAGGAAACCGACGAGGATTATAAAATCTCGTGAATGTGTGTCACCCAGCCTGCAGCTCTAAATAATCTGTTAAGAGGCACTGCGTACTCACACCGAAAAGGAGGCACCGCTCTCTCTCCCAGGGGACACAGCTCGCCCTGTCACCTGAAGCGAGAGCGATGGCGTAAACTATAAAAATGACCAACCTCTGCTTTGATACGGCACTTCCCGTCTGCCGATCATAACAGAAAAGAGCTGCTTAAAGATGTATGCTCTACGTGTCACATTAAGCGCAGTGCGCGGACATAGCAATGAAAGGGCTGGGTCTGCCTCCTCCGCAGGCAGCGCTTGCAACCTCACTACCTAATATTAAAAGGTGCGGTAGGAACCTTGGCACAAGCTGAACCAGGGTCTCAGGTAAACGTGAGAGTAGGCCGGTCCGAATTCCTGGCACAATTCGCTGACCGAAAATGCCACTGGAATCCTAACCCTCCTGAATGATACCAACGTGACCAGCAGAGCTGCCTTTATGGACAGATTATAGATACTGAATCGAGTGGCTCAACGGACCTAACCATAACCGCTGGGGCTAGAGAGATCCCAAGAGGGCAAAAGAGGGGGGTGGGGATGGAATTAACCTGGTGCGTCTCCGTGTGCCATGCCCATCTGGGGACCTGATCGCGAAGCCAGCGCTGAAGTGGTATCATATGAACAATTGAGCGGCGTGATAGCGGCTACAAATGTCATATGCCCCAGGAGCCTCTGAAAGACTTCAGTGAGACCACTGTAACTGCCGAATTAAACGGACTAAATGCGCTAAAAGCGCACCATGATGGAGACCGGGTCCAGCTCCAACCCGAGATGAGAGAAGCTCTGCCTGGGGGAGAGCTTGCTCATTCTCGGTTGACCCGAAACCCCAACAGTCCGAGGTGCCGGAGCACCAGGTCCCTATGAGTAATCGACTAGTTTAAAGATCTGAAAAGCAAAAAAATAACCCAGTCAATGAATAATAAAAAAATGCTGATGCGAGTGCGCCAAAGAGGAACAGGGCATCCTCCACGCATGGAACAGGGAGAGCCCGAAGGGGAGGATCATTTACTGCCATGCTCAGCCCCGGTCGCACACCGGTAAAAACACGGTTATAAGGAGGGAGAGAGCGAGACATGGAGTGAGCGTCCTTCAGGTCTATAGCTGCAACCAATCCCACGGATGGACGCACTGGGGGATGCATTTCTGCGTGAGCATCTTGATCGGCATCCTGAACAGATGACAGATCAAAACGCGCAGGTAGGATTGGTATAACCCACCGCTCTCTGGGTACGATGAAGTGGGGGCGTAAACCCACTATTCATCTCGGCTGGAGGGACCGGCTCGATTGTATCCTTCGCCAGGAGGATAACAATCTTCTCACACGAGACAAGGGTGGCATAGCGATGACCGCTTAAATACACACCCGTGAACTCGGGAGGCCAACAGCGAATTAAAACGCATAGCCGAGTCTGACTGTCCATGTGAGCTACTACGACGGGCTGAGCAGCGCTAACCAGGCTGACAGAGTCAGAACGAGCAGCATCACCGGAATGATCGCTGACGTACCCGCGGAGGGGCAGTGCTCACCTCGGGAGGAGGAGCATCCCGAGGAAGAACTGAAAATAAGAGATTGACTCTTACCTTCCTCCCAGGATCCTGAGAGGCTGGAGGTGCGAGGAAGGAGCTCATCCTCTGGCGCCCTCAATGCCTATGGCGAAGTGCACCAAAGCTGAGAGCTGAAAGGCAGTGCATCCCATGCTGGCAGCAATTGGGCTTCCACACCCAGAGGGAGGAAAAGCCGCTCTTTTCGGATCGCTACATTCATTCGCGGGGAGCCCCAGCCCTCCACCTGTGGAAAGAACGCTTCTCCTCTCCAAGCGGCCCACCTCAGGTTAATGGCGACCTGTGACGGGAGCGTCAACTTCCTGTGGGGGGGGGCTCGGTGCGTTCACTAGCCCATGGAATGGGCTGTGACGACGGAGCATTCTGGAGCCGCGGGAAGGGCGCTCTCGGCGAGGTACAGCCAGCGCGGACGGGTCCGGTGGGGGAGCAGTTTTCCGAGCCCACCAGGAGATGACCTGCTCCATCGTGCACGGCTGATCTCTCACCACCGAGGACTCCTGGTTAAGTCCCCGACGGTGTCGCCGAGTAGGCCTGCCTAGGACATGGGCACACCAAGAAAGCGTACTTTGTCGGCGCGGCGCATATCTGCCAGGGTAAGCCAAGGGTGGCATTTTCAGACCACAGTGTGGCCATCGTCCTCCCCAGGGCACGGGTGGCCGACTTAAAAGTCATGAGAGCAAAGCCGACCACCGTGCGGTGCTTACGCATAAGCCTGGGGAAGAACCACCCCTGTGCAGCACAGCCAGCCAAAAGCGGCATGGCCCACAGCGGTGTGGGCTCTGGCCGTGAGAGACACAGATAACCCACCCGCCTTGGACGGGGGTCTCAGCTTACCCCTCCAGGCGCCCACCACCTGAGGAATAGCTTCATACCCACTGGCCGAGGCACGAGGACTGGCCGGAGAAAAACGCCCTCTATGCCAGCGTGTGCTCGCTGTGCGCCCCTGGGAAGAAGGGGACGGGAGCTGGAAGATTCATCTTACATCAGCCCGCACGTCATACCCTCTAGTCGGTCCGGCGGTGAGACTGGGGGACGAGCCATCTCCAGGCACACCGCCGAAGCAGCCCAGGAAGCGTAGCCATCATGTCTGATTCGAGAACCGTGACCACGCATTGCACCCCGTAGGATGGAATCGACATGCTGGACCCCCAAACCTGTGATGCGATACCCGTGCCCATCATCCGGAGATAGAAACCACCGCATCCAGAAACTCACAGTCAGAACAGCGTCTTGAAAAAGACGTGTTGATTGACTGTGTTGCTCTCTTAGGGAATCTGCTCTTTTAATGGAAACTGCTCTTTTGTGCACACCAGCGGAACGCCCAGGGGACAGGAAGCCCAGATCGACCGCCGCTGTCACGTCATCTCCCGCACTGGTGAGTAATCTGGTTTCAGTCTTGAAATCAGGTTGGCAGATAGAGTGTCTTCAGTCTATCTGTGTCTTCAGTAAGAGGCTCTGAAAGCTAAATTCTAGTGCTTGCTTCTCAGCTGGCAGCTTATATAGCACTAATGGCTAATCACTGTCAGCTGTGGAGCTGTGAGCTCTGCCAATTCATTTTGGCATTCATTGGCCTGTTTTCTTACTGTTCAGAGTGACTGGTCGTCTGACGTACACCCATAGTCTGTTACCAGACACACGTTGGAGTTCCCATATGAAGGGGAACTTTAGTTTAGGTGAATATATACCCAGCAACTTACCTATTTCCCAAAGTCCATTTTGTTGTTACTGTTGATATGCAGATTCTTCTATGGACATATGTTAACCATTTTATGTCTTCATTATTATAAATGGATATAATATTTAATACAATGCATTGTTATTTTTTTGTTGATGCTGTTGTTTTAATTTGTGAAATAAATGATGGTGTTCTAGTGTAAATCATAGTACCATGTTAAATCTGAAATAATAATATACAGTGCATCTAAAAAGTATTCGCAGCATGTCACTTTTCCACATTTTATGTCACAGACTTATTCCAAAATGGATGAAAATCATTATTTTCCTCAAAATTCTACAAACAACACCCCGTAATGACAATGTGAAAGTGTATTTTAAATGTTCCAAATTTATAAAAAAAAAAAAAAAAAAAGATAATAATAATAAAATAACATGTAAATAAGTGTTCACAGCTTTTTTTCATGACACTCAAAATTGAGCTCAGATGTTTCGAGATGTTTCTACAACTTGATTGTAATATTTGATCAAATATTTGAAGCACTGAAGATACCAATGATCACAATGTCCTTCATTATCTCTAAATGGAAGAAGTTTGGAACCACTAACATTACTCTTTCTAGAATGGGTTGCCTGGCCAAACTGAGCAGCCAGGGAAGAAGGGCCTTAGCCAGGGATTTGACCAATAACACAATAGTCACTCTGAAAGCATTCCAGCATTTCTCTGTGAACAGAGGAGAACCTTCTAGAAGAACAAGTACTTCTGCAGCACTGGGGTGATGGTTTATCTTTCAACAGGACAATGTTCACACAACATGATTTTAACCATCAGCAGATCGCTATGCTGTTCAGACTACACGACTTGATTTTGTGTTTTTAAGAAATTTTGCTGTTCATACTGAGCAAGCCTCTTTGATGAATATATCAGTAGTCACACATAAAGACTGACAAATGCCAATCACCTGCTGATTTTCCCACAATTACAGCCTGATCTGTCATCAAACTTGTTAACTTGCAAATTAGGCCTAAATTGGGCTTAAACTCCTGTAGCCTGAACTTGGCATAAGCACTTAGCAAAGATAACCTTAAATGGCCCAGCCAGAGCCCAGACTTGGACCTTATTGAACAAAACTGGAAAAGTCTGACAATGGCACTCCCAATCCAAACTGATGGTGCTTGAGAGGCCCTGCAGACGAAATTGCTCCATAAATAGATGTGCTAAATTAACATCATACTCTAACAGACTTGAGGGTGCGATTGGTGCCAAAGGTGTTTCAACAAGGTATTGAGCAAAATATATAATGAACTAACTTATTGGTTAATTGTTTCCAATTTAAAAATCCCTGAGAAACACATAGCATCACATCAATCTTAACTTGAAATAGTTTTATTTGGTTTTTTTAATGTATGTTTTGTTTTAATGAGAAACATTTCTAAATAAATCAGAATCAAAAATGTTGTGGTGTAAATGAAAATAATAACGATTTTGGGGATTCATTAATGATTTCGCTGTATCCGGGAGATAGCGAAATAGAAAAATGAGGAAGTGAGAGCAGCAGCAGAGTGCTTCAGTCTGAGCAGGAGGGTAAAACAAGCAAATGGATATTCTCCCAGTGTATCAAACCAGTAGTCCACCAGATTATTTCAGCCCTTGAGGCAGCTCTCACTCATAATACGGTTTATAAATCTCTCTGCCAAGTGTTTAGGTCTTCCCCCAGAGAAATATACTAGATTTTATGGTTGTCACATGCTGAACACAGTTAGCTACATGCCAGACAAAAGGACAAAATCCCTTCATCACATCCCTTTGAGCCACATATAAATATAATAGAATTTGTATCCTCACCACCAGAGTGCCATTTGTTTTCTTCATGGTACATTTTATTGCATGAGATCTCACATCACACAGAATCTTTCCCTCATTCTAAACAAAACACTACAACAACAACAACAATACATTTCCCATCCACTCCAGCAGTCAGGTAAGATACAGTTTGGAAGGACATCTCCGTGAGCGGAATTATAGTTCATAGTTCGCCGTCACTCCAGGTATTAGGCCTGTTCTGTCTGATTGCAGTGGAACTAGCAGAATAAGTGCAGTCGTTCATCATCAGCCTGTGACGAATGGAGGAACCAGCGCTCTCTGACAGCCAGCGGAGTTGCGGCCAGACACTTCCTCCATCCTCAGGTTATCCACAGGCGTCACAAGCACTAAACACGACTGCAGTGGAAAAGTAATGGGCTTCTCCATTTGAAAGCCATTTGCAGGTTGCTCTGAGCTGAACGCCGTGAGCCGTTTCGAAGGACGTTTCTTGGCATGTGATATGTTATGTAAACGGCAGAGAGAAAGAGACATGTGTCTTAAATCCAAGGTTGTTGCATTAAATTGATAGAAGCATTTTAATTTTCATTGTACATCTATTACTTTTTTTATTGACCTATTTGTTTTCATTTTTAATTTCATTCCAAACCCATCAGACTTTCATTCATCTTTTGAAACGAGTACATGATGATAGAAATTCAATTTCTTTTCAGTTTAATATAACAACATGCAGGGCGACGCGGTGGCGCAGTGGGTAGCACGTTCGCCTCACAGCAAGAAGGTCGCTGGTTCGAGCCTCGGCTGGGTCAGTTGGCATTTCTGTGTGGAGTTTGCATGTTCTCCCCGTGTTCGCGTGGGTTTCCTCTGGGTGCTCCGGTTTTCCCCACAAGTCCAAAGACATGCGCTATAGGTGAATTGGGTAAGCTAAAATTGTCCGTAGTGTATGTGTGTGTATGAATGTTTCCCAGTGATGGGTTGCAGCTGGAAGGGCATCCGCTGCATAAAACATATGCTGGATAAGTTGGCGGTTCATCTCGCTGTGGCGACCCCAGATTAATAAAGGGACTAAGCCTTAAAGAAAATGAATGAATGAATAAATAACAACATGCACTGTTTGTACATGAATGAGACCATGTAAAGAAAGAGTGTGCTATTATTTTTCCAAGGCTGTGTCCTCCAAAAGTTTTTTTAGGCTGCTTAAAATGCTATCATTCTTCAAAAAACACAACTAAAAGCACAGTTTTTGTTGTTGTTGTTGTTGTTGTTGAGAAGGAGATGCTTCGACTGCTATGAGACAAATTATCCACACTACTGTACTTGATTTCACAGAAAAAAATGTAGATCAATAATTTCTTCTTTATTTTCCCTTTACTGTGCTTGATGTTGTGACTGTTGGTTGGTGTATCATTTGTCCCTCCCTCACTCCACTATTATTGGGTGACTTCATTTACGCGCTGCTGTCACCTATGTCATCATTATAATTTATAAATATGATTGGATTTTTTTTGTACATTTACATTAAATTAATACAATAAATGACAACAATGTGGATACGGTGACAGTGTCAGTCTAGCACAGTATACATGACAGGTTTACTGTAAACTTACTGTACCTACAGCTACATTTTACACTTAGTTTCGGTCTTTCAACCAACAAGTATTTTCAAGCTTCTTTAATTGAAATGATGCATATGCAGAAAACATGAACTTTGCCACAGGCTTGTCCTGCCACTTAATGCAGCTGAATGTTTCTTCAAACACCACCATACTTGAGAAAAAAAATGCAGAGAAGTATTTTAAACAGGAAATGACAGAATATTTATTATCAACAGCTGTTGATACAGGGTCTGTTTACACAGGGTAAGCATTACTTGAGGTATTTTTTCACTTTTTTACAGAAGGTGAAAGTCACCATAATCTTTATTGAAATGTCTTCTGAAATGGCACATGCAGATGTAACAAAAAAAAATAAAAAACTTTACCCAAATATAAAATCATACAGGTATAAGGATAAAAAAATACAAGAAAGGGTAAAAATTCTTCAACTCACAGCACCTAAAAATGGTCTCCACACAGCTCTCAACATGACATAGATGTTCAGGACCACAACACACTGCAGGCATTTTAAAAAATGCAACATTCTCAAGTTTTTTCAAGACAAGAACTGAAAACAGCCTGTGCAGGATCTGGGGTTTTCTTGGGGTTACCATTTAGGTCAAGAGAGGACCATGGGTTTGGATGAGCATGAATAATAATGAATAGTACCGAAGTTTAAGTAAGGGATAAAGTTCAGCCTTTATTGTTATTGCACAATAAAGGTCAAATAAAATTTTATGACAAAATAAATTATTTTTTCTGAGACCACATGGATGTACTTTACCCTACTTATTCCATGGCTACCTGCCACAAAATGTAAAAATTAGACACAAAACATTGTTCTGAGCCATTAATAGTTTAGTTTATTAATTCTTTAATTAAAGGCAAAGCTGATAGAAATAAAAATGGCTGAATGGAGCATACACTAACCTATGTGTTATTCAGTCACAAGATGGTGCCAAATTGTCAAAAACAGCGGCATGCCAGACACGCATAGACATGGATATGAATGTATTCACTTATGGTCAAAATAATTTGAAGTAACCGGATGAGCCTGTGTTGTTCAGCGGTTGTTATCTGGGAATAGCATACCTTGGAATGTCGCGACTGACCAATCAGAATCAAGTATTCCAGACAGCCGGTAAATTGCAAGTACAGAGATAATTTATTCCTTGTGTTCCTCTAATATTCAGCATATGGTTATATTTTTCTTTTTGTTGCATGGCATTGACCTTATTCTGCAATGCGGATGGGAAAATAAGCTCTTTTCTGCGATTGTTTTAGAACTTCCGGATCTTCTGCATTTGCCCAGGGAGAAATGACTAGGAATAATAAATGGTAGTAAACAATCAAACTACTTGCTTTATAAGCAATTGTGTTTTATGACCATACATAAAAGTATAAATTATATAATAAGAAACTAACGGTTTGCAACATCAAGCAACATTACGAGCTGTTCTTTACGGCTAAAAAAATCAATGGAAGTGAATGAGACATGAAGTCTCGAGCCAATAAGCTTCCAATGGTTGCACCTACTCGTATGTGAAAGAATAAGGTCAATACGAAAATTACATTTAGCCTTCTTATTTGATTTGTGCTGTTGTTAACTGCAAGAGATTCAACTGAGTTACTTTGTCATACCTATTTTTGTGTTCAACTGTGTTTTTGTATGGCATTCACTTTATTGCTAAGAAATGTATATTTTCTGGGTGATTCTTGGGTGTTTCAATGTTTATTTACACTTTTGAATAGCATTCTGCTCTGATAACTTTTGATATTATAAAAATCGATTTCTGCAGTTTAGCAGAGATAAACTCAAACTTTAATTTTAACTATAATTATTTAACTATAATTAATTAATTTAAACTATAAATCAGCCATTTTTAGTAGTCATGAAGGTCATTTAAATTATGGTACTTCACCCCAAAATAAACCTGCATGATTTTTATTCTAAAACACAAAACAATATCAAAAACATATTTTTATCAGGGGTGAACCGACCTTTAGAGTTTTCAAAAATCTATTGGCTGCATGCTTGATGCGACATGATATTGATGTAAAAATAAAGCCATTTTTCAGTGACGCTGTCCCTGTGGACTCATTCATCACCCACATAAAATGCAGCTGATCAGAACACTTTCATAACCGCTTTTAATAATGGCTGACCTTAAGCTAAAATCTGATCT
The DNA here is from genome assembly GCA_903798115.1 of Danio jaintianensis. NCBI lineage: Eukaryota > Metazoa > Chordata > Actinopteri > Cypriniformes > Danionidae > Danio > Danio jaintianensis. The sequence goes on from CAIGQV010018170.1 coordinate 12,909,254, forward strand.
TGTTATGATGGTGTGGGTGGCAGAAATGTTTTGTTTACATTCTTTGCAGAGATACAAATTACGGTCAAGCTGTCCTCAAAAACAAAGTTACAGGTTTTGTAGATGTACTGCACTTAATGTACTTTCCCCAATCAATAGGCCCAGCACAACAAAACACCACACTTTTAAATGTTTAAATCAGTCCGACAATTTAAATCAGTCTACCTGTCAACATTTAGAAAAACTCAGAATACACCATTTAAAAGTTGATTCACTTAGCACTTTTACATGGTAAAATTCACCCCAAAAATACATTGTCAAGTATTTGTATAATTGCTTCCAATTTTTCTAAAAGCTTATTCAAGCACAAACTCTCTTTTGTGACACTAACTTTACTGACACTACAGTTACACACTCAATAAGTGTGGACACATTTTTTTGTGTCTGGACTTACTGCATACTGTACCTATTTGTAGGAGTACAATTTTGCTAAATTCTGTAAGTAAATAAGCCATGTGCAATGTGTAAATAAGCCATATCCAATGTGATTTAGCAAGGGTTGCAATAGTCAGATAATTGATATTTGTGCCATTATTTAACTAAAAAAAAATTACCCATTTTGTGTATGTGTTGTTAGAAGATTACACCCACCATATCATCATGCTCTGCTTGTCTGTAACCTAATGTACACTAGCTTTTTCTCTCCATTGGATGTCATTAAAAAATGTATATTTAACAAATGCGGGCCTTTGAATGGGTATGAACAACATTCACATAGTGCTCAAATGTTTTGAAAATGTACAAAATGTTTCTTTTCAGAATTTAATAAAGTGCCCTAATTTTATTATTCATTCATTCAATTTTCTTTTCGGCTTTGTCCCTTTATTAATCAGGGGTCACCACAGCGTAATGAACCGCCAACTTATCCAGCATATGTTTTACACAGTGGATGCCCTTCCAGCTCCAACCCATCACTGGGAAACACCCATACACTCTTATTCACACACATACACTACGGACAATTTACCTTACCCAATTCACCTATAGCAGGTCTTTGGACTTGTGAGGGAAACCGGAGGACCCAGAGGAAACCCACTCAAACATGGGGAGAACATGCAAACTCCTCACAGAAATGCCAACTGACCCAGTCGAGGCTCGAACCAGCGACCTTCTTGCTGTGAGGCTACAGAGCTACCAACTGCGCCACCATGCCGCCCCTATTTTATTATATTTTATTATAATTCATTTTTGGTTTTAGGGTCTCCTACAACAGGTTTACATACAAAAAAAGTTCATTATCTCACAACATTTAAAATCAACTATTTGTTTAATTTGTATTTGTTTTTACTAAACCCCTCTTTTCCGAGTCCTATTTTGGTATGATAGTCCAGTTTGTTGTACCATGTATTGGGGAAAAAACAAAACACAGTAAGGATTGCTGATTTTTACTATATCAGTTTGAGCATGTGTCCAATGCTAGAACCTTGGAAGATCCAGTTAATCAAGCTGAACCTCCATTGCAAGCATGGGACATGACCAGGATACTTTTATTGATGTTTTTACTTAATTTGTAGTACATTAAGAGACTTTATAGCTGTGAAAGGTGTTTTATATGTGAATGTGTCATACAAGTATGTAAGCAAATGGTTTGTTTGTATGCTGTCTATCATAAGATGTACAATTTTGCATGCATAAGTATGCAGGAGCTTGTATGTGCGCATTTAATAGATGTATGTAATATTAGATCATTCAGTTTGCATGTTACATTATTTTATGTATTAAGCATTCAGTAGTATAAACCTTAGGGGTATAACGGTACACGGAAGGCACGTTTCGTTATGTACCTCAGTTTTGGGGTCATAGTTTGATACAGGTTTGGTACAACAGCAATAAGCAACAAATCCCCAGTGCTTGCTTTTTTCAGTTTATTTTGAACCGGCATAAGTGTTTTATCACAATCAGCTACAGAACTGAAAAGCTTCTTGTGATACAAAAGTACAAAATAATTGAAATAATGAAAAAAAAAAACATCACTTAAAAAATAATTAGGAGACTTTGTATTAAACTTTCATAGATTAAGATCACCAAAACATTATGCATTAAAATTAAGATTCAGTAAGATTAATAACTGAAATCTGTTTTAATGAAAATGCAATTGCACAGGAGGTGAGGTGCATCAATCTGTTGTTAATGCAGCAGCAGTGGACAGCTCGTGTTGCTGCTCTTGTGCATGTGTATAGAGAAGGACCACATACTGGCTTTTTTCCTCATAAGATGGGACAGTTTCTTATATTTCCATTTTTGTTTTATGTAAATGCGCTTGATGAATGTGTGTGGCCATTATACACACGTCTTTTGCAGCACCTCACACATGAAAGCTGCGTTTTTAGCTTTTACACAAAGCATCGCTCATTAATATCAGTTCCAAAGCAGTGAACCAATCAGACAAAGTCAGGGGTGGGGCAAAGTAGACATTAGCCCCTTTCACACAGTGATAGCGGTATATATCTGGAAAATTACCGGAATGGCTTTACCGGTAAATTCAAAAAAGCGCTGTTCACCAAGGCAAGGACGTTCTGGAATTTTTCCGGAAAAGGCCATTCACACATCCATTCCAAAATACCGGTAAATTCAGACATCATTAACCAGAAATGACCTCTGAACGGCTGCGCTTGTATTTGTAAACATAAAAGGGGTCAGGCTTTTGTTGATGATTGATGGTACATAATATGTGTGTGTGCTGGCGCTCAAGCAAAGCTTGAAGGTAAACAAACAGCGGTTTATCATAAGCATTTTACCGATAATTTTTTACACAGTTGGCATTAAGAAGGAACATAGAAACGTTATCTGACTAACATCTAGCAGCTAAATGTGTCTGGAAAAAATATTCAAAGGCTTTTATTTTCATAAACAGCGCTGATGTGAATGTGTCTGAATGTTCTGATTGGTCGGAGTAGACGTCAAAATTCCAGCAATTTTCCTTCTGCGTTCACACAGAGCAGCATTCCGGCAAATTACCGGTAATGTTACAACATTTCTTTCCGGAAAATTGCCAGAATGAATTTACCAGTATTTTCAAAAAGGGCCTGTTCACACATGATCCCTTACCGGAAAATTGCTGGTAATTTTCCGGAAAGGTCTGCATGTGTGAAAGGGGCTATTGTTTGTGGGCAGCCAATGAAGAGGATATGCACTTATTCAATGTGTAACTTAGATTGGTTATGGAAATTCTACTGAAATTCCTAATAACTCTTTTCAGCAGTTCAGAATCAACTACAGACAAATTTTTATCATGCACTTTGACTTTTTATTCACTTATATTCAAACAGCTTCTTGAAGGGTAATATTCAGAAAACCACAATAGGAGCACTTTAACAGATTTAGTTAAAGCACAGTTCAGCACAGATTAAATTCAGATTTGGAATTCATACTTTTGTGTTTGATCCTTTTGAAGCTTAAAAGTGTGAATCACTATCCACTATCCACTTTTTGTATGAAAAATAACCACTGACATTGAGCTAAACATCTTTTGTGTTCTCAAACAGAAAAATTATACATATGGGTTTGGACAGAAAATATACATACAAATATTTTTTCGATAGATGAGATGTATGCTCTCTGTAAAAATCTTCAAAACACAAGAGGACTAAAAGAGGCAATTTATAGTCATTTTATTTGCTTATATTTTCAGTAAAAGGTATATTATGTGATACATCAATTGCTAAACAAATGGGCCAGTAGATTAGGCATGTTGAAAGGAACAGAAATGGTCTTTCATCTTCTCTGCCTTAATTACACATCGCATCCCTCTTAAAAGCCCCACATGGTTGATTTACAAAAGGCCCTCAGATTGAGTAAATACTTCAAATTTGACAAACAATGTTCTGCACTGTGTATTCCCCCGTTGGACGCATCTGTTCTTCAGATGCTGTTAAACACACAGCTCGGGCCTCAATGGGATGTTGTGTATGGTGAAGATCATCTCAAGATATCGTGACACAGAAGCACTGCTGTAAACAAAATGTTAAACACAGAGAGGCCTCACGTATCAGATATTTATACTGCACACAAAAGTTATTCTATTTTTGTTATACACATTTTATTCATATATATATTCTGTACTGTGCAAAACAATTTTAGGCCAACAATAAATGTGTTGTTTTACTGATGGTATAATGGATATATGTGACCCTTTACCACAAAACCAGTCATAAGTGTACCTTTTTTGTCATTTTTTATTATTATTATTGACATTTATTGAGGGTGAATACATTTTCTTTCAGCTAATGTATGGTTTGTTAGGATAGGATTTAGGTTAACTTAGAGTTTGAATTATTTTGGTTTAATTGACATGTGAAAGACAATGATGGAAAGAGGCTGTCTCTTCCTGGTTTGAGCTGCATTTCTACCAGTGTTGTTAGCAATATTGTCTGAATTGATTGAATTGTGAATGTTGAAAAGTACAGATAGGTTTTAATCCATTATGCCATTCCTTCTGGAAAGCACTTCAGTGGTAATAGTTTTCATTTTCAGCATGATAATGATCCGCTAATTGCATTGACATCCTATTTGGAAACATATATTTTGTAGATATATCCTATATTTTCTGTTTGTTTTTAATAAAGAGACTGACTGATTATATATTGTGCAAAGGCCAACAAAGCTGGTATAGTGCTTAGGATTTTGCACAGTAGCCTACTGTATATAAATATATTACTATAAGACAAAACTATAATTACATCTATGAAATTATAACTGACAAAGATGAAATCATTGTCTATCTGGTTCTCCAGGTTCATCTCACCTGTCATCTTCCGAGTCTTCGAATAGGTCTTTGTCATGTCACAAGTCACATCTCTATAAACTAAAGTTATGCTGCCTGTACTGGTCCAAAAACTGAAAAGATAAGTTCATCAGTCTTGAGTCTTTGCATTTTAAGTCATTCGTCAGCAATAGTGACAGCACCATTGATTGACAGTTGATGGTGATCCATCCACACAAATGTATCCATTTCTTGTTTCAGGATAGGATGAAATTGTATATTGCCCAGCCTTCTCAGGTACCTGCTGTCTATGTTGTTTTAATACATTTTAATCTGTTTTATCTGTTTTTAATTACTTTTATTATTTGTTTTTATTTTCTTATACTTGTCTCTTTTATTCTTGTTTATGTAAAGCATTTTAAATTGCCACGGTGTATGAAATGTGCTATATAAATAAACTTGCCTTGCCTTGCCTTGCCTGATACCCCCTCTGACTCGAAATAAACCAATTTCCCCAGTTATTCAGTTACTAGAACAGTACACTGTGATCAGATTTGAGAACCAGCAAAATGATAATACTGCACATACGTGATTCAGCAGGTGGTGAACCGTACAGTACATGACAGCACATTACCGTCTGAACAAATGTTGGACAACTGATTAAGCTGCAGCGTGGGTAAACCGAGGACTTAAATGAGAGGATCTGGCGAAACCTAATTTTATTTCATAACAGGAAATTGTAATTGAATTTAAAATGAATCATGCTTGATTTTGGGTTCCAAAACTTAGTTGTAAGAAACTTTTCAGATCATGGTGATGGTTTAACTGACTGAAATTATGATTACTGGCTATATATTTTCGATAGGTTGAGTCCTAACATGGGAGGATTGTCATTATGTTAGCATAAAAGAACTGGTGATCCAGTTTTTTGAACCAGTTCATTGAAACAAACTGTCTGAAAGATCCAATTCACGGAAAAGATCAGAATTAGATTAGACCAGGGGTGGGTAAGTTCAAGCATGGAGAGCCACGGTCCTGCAGAGTTCAATCCAGTTGTTGTAATAAAACACATCTGAGCAATCTAATCAAAGTCTAAAGGCTACTAGAAAGCTACAGGGAGGTGTTTTTGTTAAGACTGAAATAAAACTCTGCAGGATTGTAGCTCTCCAGGATTTGCTCACCCCTGATTTAGATGTAGACACAAGATGCAAGGTCTAAATGGAAAATCCATTGTCCCTGGTCACTTTTCTGTGTCTAAGTAGGCCTTTTTGCACAGATGCAGTTAAATATTTGGCAACATGAGACGGTCCTACCAAGGTTGATATATTTGAGGGAGCTTCAAAATGAAATAAAACACCATTCTGAACACAATTGATCATTCACACTCGTTCATCAGACTGTCATCTGTCTGACTGTTACAAGACTTTATCATGCAGCACAGCTGGCAGTAACTGGCACTATTTGCAAACTGCCCACTTAGGGAAAACAGGAGAGGTCTAGTATGGAATTTATTTTGATCACCTTGTTTCCTTCCCATTTAAGATTCTATAAAATTTGAATGACCGTTCAATCACAGTTGCAATGAATATGTACATGATGGAGCACGCAGCATTTTAATGTCATGTTTTATGATTGTCGTAGCTGTAATTCTCTCCATTCATCATTTATTTTCCATTGCTTTATATATAGTGCTCCTTCTTGAGTGTCCCCTACTGCAGTGATTAAGGTCATCACAGGGGTAATCAGGGATGCTGGTGCTAGCCCACATCTCTGCTGCTGGCGCTCACAGTTTAAGTTTCAGTACTAATGCCGTGGTCACACTAGAGTTTGAGCATGAGAAATTCTGTTGTACGGAAATACGAAAAGGGGCGGGATTAAACAAGATGATTAGACATTTTAAAAAGTGAGCGATTGGTCCATATTTAACATTTCTGTACAGAGAGGTCATGTTTTAATCTTCGATTGGTCTTACGCAGTCACGTGATGCGATTTCGCAGGTCAGAGTTCACCAAGCTGAACTTTGCAAACTGCAAAACTTGTCGCACGAGCTTGCGTTTCCGGTTTGACTCATTCATGTGCTTATGAATGGAAGTCTATGGGGCAAAAAGTCCAGTGTGACCGCAGCTTTAAACAACAAACTACAGTAACTAAAACTTAATAAATGTTATATAGGCATTTAAAAATAGAGTGACCAGGTTGAATCACGTTCAGTTGGGTTAATGTTAGGGCTGGTTGATAATTCAAATTAATTTAATGAATGAATTGTATTTAATGAATAAAAGCACATTTATTGGCATAGCAAATGAGCTTCAATCTCAGGAACGCTTACATTTAAACATTCAATCTTGAAAAGCCTCATTTGTAAACGATGGTTAAAGTGAGAGAGAGAGAGAGAAAGGGACAGAGATTGTCACATGTCTGCCCTGTTTCTTTGTTCAGTTTTTCCTCCATCTAATGATTTGATTAGTTTGTACACCTGTTCTGCTTTCCCCCGATTGTTCCCTTGTGTGTTTAAAGACCAATTTACACCACACAGACAAATGCCAACAAACTAGTTGGCCATTGTATGCAGGCCACATCCACAATAATGTGTAATTAATAAATTGATCCTTCTCAGGGCTAAAAAGATGAATGACACATATCTGGTCCCTGGTCAGATTAAGTCTACCGAAATCATTTCACACTGCTCAGACATTCCACAATATAACAATTGCCAATTGAACATGGGTCAGGTTAAAACAAACTTCAACCAATAGCAGCAGACACCGACAGGTGTAACACACTGATCCAACAAACTCCAGCAGACTGTTTGGTGCCATTTGTTTGTGTGATGTGGCCTTTCCACAGTTACTCAGTTCCCTTGACATCTATGGTTTAGATCAGTGTTTCTCAACCCTGTTCCTGGAAGACCCCCAGCTCTGCACATTTTCCATGTCTCCTTAACCAAACACACCAGATTCAGATAATCAGCTCATTAGCAGAGACTAAAAGACCTGTAATGGGTGTGACAGACAAAGCAGACATCCAAAAACATGCAGTGTTGGTGGTCCTTCAGGAATGTGGTTGAGAAACACTCGTTTAGATTACCAGTTTGAGTTGTAAAGTATATTAAAGATTTTTTTTAAGCTTTAATCATTGTCACTGAGTATGTTTACATGGTAGACTCAGAGTATTGCCTTAATTGTATTAAAAGCGGATTATTGGTGTCCATGTAAACAGTAATTTTTGATTACCTTAATCTGACTAAAGTCATAATCGAACTAAACAGAAATCGAATTAAGAATTGTTGAGTATTCCTATTTCAGTCACATTATTGAAGTGCAGTACAGAGATGTAAACACCTTAATCAAACTATTACCGTTTTATAGTATTTTTTTGGCTTCAAGCAAGCGAGCACATTTTTCAAAAAAAAAATAATCAAAAAAACAACTGCAGTATAACTGCAGTACAACAGCTGTATATAGAAGTATAACTGAAATACAATTAAGTACAATTGCAAAATTGCAATACAATGAAGTACAAACACAGTTCAAATACAATACAATAAAGTTGCAGTAAACTGGAGTAAAAACAAGTAAATTCCGTCTTTACTGCACTTGTGCTGCTGTAGTCTCATATGCCAATGGTGTGATAAGAACTGTACTGCACTTGTGTTTCAAGGGGTTTGTTCTTCAACATCTTCCAAAAATATTTTTTACTTTTTTTCAAGGATGTTTTTTTGGATTCAAGTAATTTTCTAATTAGAATTTTATGAGTTTATTTGCAAAAACGAATAATAAAAAATAACCAGTGAACTGAACAGTACAACAGCAGTAGCCTATATACAAGGATAACTGTGGCAAAATTCAATGTAAAAATTCCAGTATAATGAGGTATAAACAAAGTTCAATTCAATACAACAAAGTTCAACAGCAGTAAAATCTGCAGTACAACTGAAGTAACATTAAATAAACTGAGAGGGGCAATATAGTGACATGTTATATAATTTATTGCACTTAGGTACATAAGTATTAAAAGTGCACTTTAGTTTTATTATGTATTGCAGTATTGTAGATGTATTTCTGTAGTTAGTTATACCTCTGAAAAGTGCAATACAATATATTGTGGTTATACTTCAGCAATACAACTGAAGTACTGAAACCTCATTTGGAAACCATTGTCCACCGAGCAGGAAAAGTAGTAGTTGTACTGCAGTTGTATTGTAAAAGTGCTTCAGTTGTATTGCAATAGCGGTATGGCAGTTGTACTGTAGCACTACTTCAGTTGCATTGCAGTAGCAGTACTGCAATATAGTAGTTGTAGTACTTCAGTAACATTGCAGTAGTTGTACTGCAGTTGTACTGTAGTAGTAATTCAGTTGAATTGCAGTAGTTGTACTGCATTTGTACTGTAGTAGTACTTCAGTTGTATTGCAGTAGATGTACTGCAGTTGGTTGTATTGTAGTACTTCAGTTGTAATGCAGTAATACTGCAATATACTTAAATAATGCAGTTTTTTCATGTCCAAAAAACTGCCCTTTTCAGAAGTTAACTAAAACTGTAGTATTCCTTTAAAAAAAACTGCAGTAATTTTTTGTAAGGGTGGTGCGAGTGGGAAACGATTGTTGCAGGGGAATAAGTGAAAACTTAGTAAATGAAATGGCGGAGGTGGCCTGTTGCTTGAGAATTTGTATCTGCCGTCGACTGTCCATATAAACGTAGTCATTGTGTCTGCTCATGTTATGTCACAGAAGAGTGGATCTACAAACAGGGGCGCTACTAAGCAAGGGAAAGTTGGGACGTTAGAAGTTCGAAGTTCTAAGAGACCACATACATTGGGGGCCCCAGAGATCTGCTTTATTAGTATTTTAACAGTACTAGCAGGGGGCCCAACCTCGTATTCTTTCATAGGGCGCAAAATTGCTAGCGGCACCCTTACCTACAAAGTAAACTTTGCTGCCAGTTTTTGTTTGTTTGTTTTGCTTCTTGTTCCCCTCACATAGATATCCCAGTCATCCAGCTCTTGTGCTTGGAGCAGAAAAATCACTCCCTTGTGAACCATACGAGAGACTTTATTGAACTTTCCAATCTCACCACCTTCCTGGACCACTCGTTGTGAAGATTCTATATAGTCAGCTTCAGCAAGCAGTCCTGTGCATGCGAGCCAAGCAGTATCAGTTCCTTGAGGGAGCTTGCCGGTAACACCATTTATCACAATTGAAGTCCTTGTGGAGATTAAGGGAATGAATTTAAGCCCCACCCACACTTCCACCACTGAAGGTGAGTTGCCTTTAGCATTGGCATTTTTAACTATATTAATGAGGAGGATTTTTAGCTTCTTCTATACTCACTGATCTAAGGCCAGCTCTCCATCTCTTTCATCCCTTAAGGTTATTTCTGAAGCATAAAGGGATAGTTTACCCAAAAAAGAAAATTTACTCACTTTTTTACTCACCCTCAAGTCATCTCAAATCCAGATTCTTCTTTTCTGTTGAGCACAAAAGAAGTTATTTGAAAGTTGTTTCTCCTACAAGGGAAGTCAATGATTACAGGTTTATAGCATTCAGTGGTTACAGGTTTACAGGATTTTTGTTTGTGATAATTAAAGCATGGGTTAATCATGGTAGAATTTTCAGTTTTGGATGAACTATACTTTTAATGAGCCACAACTAAATAAGCATGTCACTTTTTATAAATCCACAAATTATGTATGTTTTGCACCAGCTCTGCAGCCAGTTTTTGTGTTCCAAGTTTCTATGTTGGTTGACTAGTGGCACCAGTGTGCTTTTACTTACATATGAACCTCCATGGGTCCTATTTTGGATGGTAAACACAACTCTGAATGTGTATCAAAGCATAAATCTTACAACTCTTTTACTCAGTGGTGCAGGAACTGCCTATTTCTTTATCTTTGTTACTGTTTTGAGAGAGCTGCTGTGAAAGTCTGTCTTCAAAGCACACAAAGAGAAAACAAATTGATTTGTAGACCAGCTTCTGATATGCTCAGTGACCTATGCACTGCTTTTGTAACTTTCCTGAGTTATGACTTCCTTCTGGACTACAGAGTCAACACTATTGACTGCAACAGAATTATTTTTGTCTTCACTTGAGAGCTCTCAACAGGAAGATGACATTCATTGCATGGCTATTTCAGTCCTTTTGTGCACTATAATTTCTTAAAGACAGAGACGGAAAATTGTGTTTCTTTACAATGTTAAGTGAGACATTTATAACACAAACCAGAGCCACAGTGCTATAAAGCTACAGAATGTGGAAACCAGAGCCACAGTACTATATAGCTACAGAATGTGGAAAATACATAATTATTAATAACAGCATTATCTTGTTTTTTTTTTCTATTTTTCGATTATCTTGTGTTTATCCACTGTTGGCAAAAAAAATGGTACACTAACATACTGTATTATACTACAAATATCTATTTGGGTCCTGGATTCCTTGCATAAACTTATGTCAGCACTCTTAACTTAACACTCTTAACTTAAAATAAACACTTAATCAGGTGTATAAATCAGAAGTACGCAACCATCAAGTTGTGAATGAGTTGTTACCATGCTATAAGAACATTGTATTATTTTGTGTCTCTCTTTTAATAGGCACTAAGTTTCATATTGATTATGAAATATTGCTTCTTAAAGCTTTAAATAACCAACCTTCTGTCTCACAACAAGCCAACCTGCTCTTTAAGATCTCAAGAATCAGGGCTTCTGGTAGTACCCAAAGTCTAATAAAGGAGGTCGAACCTTCTCATTTATGGCTCCTAAACTCTGGAATAGCCTTCCTGATAATGTCCGAGGCTCAGACACACTCTCTTGATTCAAAACAAGATTAAAGACCTATGTTTTTAGCAAAGCATACACACAATGCATCACATAACTGATGCGTGAGTGTGCTCCATGCAGGTGAGTGGGTTTGACATACCACCTGTAGGACACACTCCTCCTGTCTTAATGCACCAGGCATTTTGTTAGAAATACTTCAATTTTTTATATGTTTGTTTCTATATTTGTTTATATAACTCTTATTTTCATTTATAGCACTTAATTTTTGCATTGACATTCAATATCTCTTGTTCAAATACATTATGAACAAAAGCTACGCCAATTATTTTATTTGTTCTCTATTTCAACTTGGAGATGCCCATCCCGAGGCCTCTAGAGATTGTACAGCACCATTTATTGGATCCAAGATCTGTGAAGAAATTATGTCAACCATCGAGGACTTTGAGGACAACACATACACTTAATACACAAATGCACTTCATTAAGCATATACACATAAGACATCACCTATATACCTTTTGTAAAGCTGTTTTGAAACAGTAATTATTGTAAAAAGTGCTATACAAATAAACTTGAATTGAATTGAGTTGAACTCTCAAAAAATACAAACGACATGATTAAGAAAACCTAATTTCCAAGCAATTCATTTTGAATCAGGGTTTTTTGCATTGACAGCCATTAATAAATAGTTCTGGAGCAACCTGGAAACTTGCAACACAGTTTGAATCCTATTATCGTCCATCCCAACTCATTTGGACTTTATTATTGCAGAGAAACAAGCTCTGATTTCCCACTGATTGGGAATTTTGCTAAACTGCTATGGAGGGATGTGATGATTAAAGAAAGAACTGTTAAATATAGACTATATGTAAAAGAATAATTGTTCAGACTTTTCTGTAAAATATCTGTATTCAAAGTAGATGCTATGGAGATGACAGTTTCATGTAAATTAAATGCTAAATAAGTGAACAAATGTTCAAATTATTCTGTATTTTCTTTTGTTGCATGCAGTTCTCATTCACTATAATTCAGCTTAATCCCTGATTTAGAGTGTATATACATTAAACACACACTCATCTTTAAAACAGAACTGTTTGTTGTTGTTGAAACAGTCTGTGGTCAATGCAAAAGTTTGGCGACTCCAGATATAAAGCAACACAGAAAAAAATTATTCTCAGAACAAACAAACATCAAGTAATACACTGATTTCAATATGCAATTGTAAGTACACTGTAAAAAGGTATTTAAATTAAATAATAATAAAAATTACTTAATAATTATAAAATAAAAATACTAATTATAATTAATTATAATAATTATAAATACTAAATAGTGGCTCAGTGGTTAGCAGTCACCTCACAGCAAGAAGATCGCTGGTTCGAGTCTCGGCTAAGTCAGTTGGCATTTCTCTGTGGAGTTTGCATGTTCTCCCAGTGTTTGCGTGCGTTTCCTCCGGGTACAGGGGAATTGAATAAACTAAATTGCACGTGGTGTGTGTGTGTGTATGGGTGTTTCCCAGTACTGTGTTGCAGTTGGAAGGACATCCGCTGTGTAAAACATATGCTGGATAAATTGGTGATTCATTCCACTGTGGCCACCCCTGATGAATAAAGGGACTAAGCCAAAGGTAAATGAAAGATGAATGAATAAATACTAAATATTGAAATAATTAAGAACTGTGTGAATGTGTATTTTTAACAGAAACTATATGGGTGTTTATTTACACTTAATAAATGTTGTGATGGGACCTTGATCACATCTCTTGCAACTTTTGTAACTGCAGTTTACTAAAATGAATTTTATTTATGGTCATGTAAATTATGATACAGAAACCAGGTAGGGAGGTTTCAGTACTTCTGTTGTTTAAGAGTGTTAAGAAAGAGATGGTATATTCTTAGTAAATATACTACAATAATTGTAATTTATTTTTTCTACATTTTTATTTAAAACGTTTTTATATTGATAACTACAGCCATATCCTAACTACAGTATATCTGTACAACTATATCCATATTTTACTGGAATCTGAATATATTTACGTCAAGAATTATATTTATGTCAAGAAAAATGGTGTGAGAAATTTGCCTAAAATAGAACCCAAGCTGCACTTTGAGCCATGTTTATGTTTATTTGATGAATTTTAATGTAGAGGATTGTGGGATTGAAGGCTACGAAGGACACATCTACTGTATGCTGCATACGAAATTAAATCAAAATGAAGGTACCTCCTGAGACAGGAAGTGAAGTAAAATTTGGATTCAGACATGCCTTGATGTCTTCCCACCTTGGAAGGCAGTTTGGAAGAAAGCTTTTGGATGCAGCCTTTGACTGACAGTGTGAATGTAGCTATTATTGAGAGGTGGTGATTTTGTGTAATCTTGTACCATATAACTTGATTCTTTTAAAAGAAAGTTAGCAAGAAAGTCTGCCACAAATTTACTGTGAAGTGGAGGTAAGCATATTACATGGAAACTTTTATACAGTATGAATGAATTTATTAATGTAAAAAGTAACAAATGTCCATAAGATTGTGTTGGTAATTAAAAAAAAGTTTTGTGTGTTTTACAGTCAACGTTTATTTTGTTTGCTTTAAGGGCTTTGCTTTTAGGCTGTGTGTCTGGATATGCAGTGTCATGAAGGACGAGCAATTACAAGAAGGATGCCAAGAAAATGTCAAGCGAAATGCGGCTGGCAGAGAACATTATGCCAGAGCACTCCAAAAGTCAAGAACAGTAAATGTGAAGCCCGTTTAAGTCTGTAATGTAATGTCTTTTGGCAAATGACAAAAAAATGTTTAAACTAGCACTAACTGTTTCCTTTCACATTTCAGTATGTTTGAAAAGCAGTTTTTAAAGAATTACTATTTGAACGAATTTCAAAGAAGTAAAATGGGGTTTCATTTAGGGTAAAAAGTATATTCTGAAAATATTTGAATGGCTTTCCAGGGTTTCACTAACGTTTCACTAAGGCAACAAAGTTGGGGATAAACTGAAAAATAATCATTCATTTTGTTAATAGAACATCATTTCTGTTGCATAATCATTTCTCTTAATGTTGAAAGCCTCAGCAACATTTATTAGTATTCCAGATATGGGTCTTCTGCCTGTTATTTTTTGTTTTCCTTAATTATGGTATCTTTTTCATGGACTGATGGGAAAAAATGGCCTCAACAGTATGGAGAAACTAACAAGTTGACCATTCTTTATTTATAAACACTTTCATACATGCTTGAAGAATCTCTTATGTTGTGTCACCATCTGTTCATACTCGTGTCATTTTCTGGTCCTTCTTATGCTGTATAGGCATAATAACAGTACTGGAATTTATATTTAGTAGCATCAAATGGAAAATACAGAGTAGAGACATGTAGATAGATTTGCATATAAATGCAAATAATGGTTCTACTTACCCACCGGACTTTTTAAGATTTTTTTAGTCAGCGTGGCCTTTTAGATGCTGCTACACACTTATTTTCAGAAGCATAATGGCCATTATATTAAGTAAATGTCATAGAGGTTTTAGAAAAGTGACTTAACATTTAAGATTATATTCAAGTTGATTGGTTGTAGGTGAGGTATACAGTAGAATAAATGTTTTGTATGTTCATATGACACTGCTTTCAACTAAAAATGGAAAACACCAGTGAGGATCCCTTGCTTGGGGATCCTAGAACTTTTTTTTTTAATTCTACCAGTTATGAAAACATGATGCTGCACCCCATTCATTTTATTTAAAGTAATGCACTGCAGCCTCCAAATCTGTCAAATTATGCAATTTTGTGTTCGATTCTTAAATAGATGTTGCCAGTGATCCAAAGACGTACAATGCAAAAATGTAGGCTACTTTGGACCTTGAGTTGAATTGGATGAACTAAATTGGCTGTAGTGTGTGAATGTGAGAGTGTATGGGTGTTTCCCAGTACTGGGTTGCAGCTGGAAAGGCATCTGCTGCGTAAAACATATGCCAGAATAGTTGGCGGTTCATTCTGCTGTGGCGACCCCTGATAAATAAGGGACTAAGCTGAAGGAAAATGAATGAATTAAATATAATTATTTGTCTTATCATTTGTAATTTGCATTTTTTTTTTATACTTCTTATATTTGAACTGTTTATTGCTTGTTGACAGTGAAACTGAAACTGCTCTAAAGAGACAGATTAAGGTGTTGGGGTCAATTTGAGATTTTTATTCATCTTAATTCTTATGGAGCCCATTTCAGAAGGGAGGTTACGTGAAAACTCTGAATAGGTTAACCCTGAAATGAAGGGGGAACTCTGGGTTTTCCTTTTCAGAATGGAAGGTATGTCAAACTCAAGTAAGTCAAGCCTGTTTCTAAAAGGGAGGTAACGTATACTCTGAGTCAGTTATACTCATACAGTTATACTCAGTTACCATAGCAACTTTATGAACCTAACCCGGTCAGGAGCAGGTTTTCTGCAGTAAATACAGAGTTTCTTTTGCTCCTCTCCCTTTTTAAAGCACAAGTGATGTTTAAATAATTTATTCATTGCCCCCTGTTCCACACTTATATGTGTGTGTGTTCCAGATACTGAGAGTAGAGTTTTGTGTATTGAGCTTGTTTCTGTTGCCATTAGTTTACATCTCGTGGTTTGTGTGTGCTGTGGTGAATTGTGCTGTGGTGAGTGCTTTGGAAATTAATTTAGTAGTCAGTTGTGTCTATTGCAAAGCATTTAAGAAATATAAATGCAGTCACAAAAAAAAAAATGCTGTAGCAAATCCACACTACATGTAAAATTTAATTAATTTCTACATATTGACACAAAAAAGTGTAAGCCTGTGCAAATGTTACCAATGGCGAAACTTTATTGTGAATCATTTAACAAAGCATTTTATTTCGTTTTTATCTGGTACTTCTGTCATTTTGCTCACATGGCTGATAACTGAATATTAATTAGATGATGTCATTAGCCTGAAGCCTTGCCACCAGCCAGTCGCTTCATTTCTGATCATGGTTTTTATGATCGATCAATTTATCCTTCACGATAAACATTAGCATGCAGTACGCTCAGATATTTTTAACCTGGTTCACAAAGAAGAATCCAATTAGCCAGAGGGCTATTATCATGATTAAAATAATTTCAGATCATTTTCATAAGATACGAAGAACAAACCTTTGAAGTGCAATTATCTCCACTTTCTGTAAACACAAACAAACAATTTATGTTGCTACCAGTGGTTGTCACATATCTGGGACACACAGGGATGAAAGTGATCCTCCACGTTCTCTGTTTGGTTTTATTTTTATTTTTTTTTAGTTAATTTTCTACTGTCACCCCTCTCCCAACTGTAAACTGGGAGAGCTTTTAACAGTGTTGCACATTTGACCGAAAAACGTTCAATGTGTGTTTTTTCTAGAAGGCTACACGAAGTGAAATGGAACACAAGAGAATGTGGCAGAGGACGACAATCTGCCTCAAAGATGTATATCTTAAAGAGAGAAAGAATCAAAGTCATCTCTAAACGACAACACGAACTGGACTTAAAGAACATGATGTAATGGATAATTGAGTGAAGTAATGGAGATTACAGTAGTCAACATTTGAAGTGATCAAAACCTTTCATCAAAGTTGTGGTAAAACTACACTTACTCTTGTCTTAGATCATTTTGAAAAACTTTTTTGATCATTTCAAATGCTGACTACTGTAGTCTGTGCATATAAAGTCAAGAGTATTTTTATACAGCAGTCGTTCTCAAAATACATGCAACCTTTGATCATTCATTCATTTTCCTTCAGCTTAGTCAACTTATTTATCAGGGGTCACCACAGCGGAATGAACCGCCAACTATTCTGGCAAATGTTTTTTACATATGCGGGTGCCCTTTCAACCATAACCCAGTACTGGGAAACACCCATATACTCATACAATATGGCCAATTTATAATAATAATAATTCCTTACATTTATATAGCGCTTTTCTATACACTCAAAGCACTTTTATATATTAGGGGGAATCTCCTCATCCACCACCAGTGTGCAGCATCCACCTGGATGACGCGACGGCAGCCATATTGCGCCAGACCGCACACCACACACCAGCTAATTGGTGGAGAGGAGACAGAGTGATGAAGCCAATTATGATATGGGGATGGTTAGGAGGCCATGATGGACAGAGGCCAGTGGGCAAATTTGGCCAGGATGCCGGGGTAAACCCCTACTCTTTTTCGAAGGACATCCTGGGATTTTTAATGACCACAGAGAGTCAGGACCTCGGTTTAACGTCTCATCCGAAAGACGGCGCTCACTGAGAAGTATAGAGTCCCCATCAATGTACTGGGGCGTTAGGACCCACACAGACCACAGGTTGAGCGCCCCCTGCTGGCCTCACTAACACCACTTCCGGCAGCAACCTAGCTTTCCCATGTGGTCTCCCATCCAGGTACTGACCGGGCGCAGCCCTGCTTAGCTTCAGTGGGCAACCATGTGAGAGCTGCAGAGAGCTAGCTGCCGAATTTAGTTCATCAAATTCACCTGTATCACATGTTTTTGGACTGTGGGGAAAACCGGAGCACCCGGAGGAAACCCACGCGAACACAAGGAGAACATGTAAACTCCACAAAGAAATACCAACTGGCCCAGCCGGGACTCGAACCAGTGACCTTCTTCCTGTAAGGCCACAGTGCTAACCACTGAGCCACTGTGCCACCCTTTGATCAGTCATAATATCCAGAATTTACAAAGAGAAGTCATTAAGAACATTAATTGACTGGTGAAATTGTGCTTCTTTACCATGTTTTTTCATCCATAGCATCACTCCACATTCTCTCTCTGGTCATTTTAGCCAAAAGAACAATCTCTACCATCTGCCTTTTATAACAGAAGAAGCTGAAGCATCTGCTTCGAACCAATATCCATAATTAACACAGACTCCAAGTCTATAACAACAACTTCACCAGACGATGAACTGATGTCCATGTCTATCCCAGACTTTCAGCCAGAGACCGTGTCTGTCAAGTAATGCTCTAGGTTACATCTGTTTCTGCTTCTAGTCCTACCCTGCTCCAGCCCAAAGCTTGTATAAATCTCCATTTCTCCCTTCAGCAGGGAAGGTTGCCCCAGGGTTGACTGTCACCACCATTATTGTACTGTAAAACATCAATTATTCCATTAAGAAGAACTTTACTGACATAATGTTAAACCATGGTTGTGTTAGAAACCTCTATAATCGTACCCTCATTTACTATTCCCAACACCAATCCTTTAATATAGCAGATTACAGTATTATATAATATCAAAATTGTTACCCACCAAAAATCTGCAGACATGTTACAAAATTCTGTGCAGAAATAGCAAAAAGGTCTATGGATACAATCAATATAATCAAGTCCTGGCCTAAATTTTTGCATTTAACTGAAAATTAATGAAAATTCTATAAATTCTTTAAAGAGTACAAAATGTCTTTAGGTACATACTGTACATCTAAAGTATATCATTTGTGCCATTTTAATAAACACACAGATAATATAAATTTTTTCAATACATATTCTGTGTTGGACTAATCCAAAGTAACAAGAAGGTACATCTTCTGAAAATATTTCTGTAATAACAAAGAAATCATTATGCTGTCTATGAGCCTGTTTGTTATTCATATGTTAGAAATTACATTTGGCTTCATTCTCATAAGCCTGTAGGACTATATGTACTGTTGCCACTGTTCATCTGAAATTAAACTCTCTGATCGGATGTCAGAAAGACAGGAGTAACTTTTATTAACTTTAATTGTTTCATGTAAACACGTTTCCTGGTGAGACGATGCAATAAGAACACTGAATGAATGAATACCGCTCATCTGGATTTCAATTTCATTTAATTTCTGCAGGATCTTCATTATTATTTTCAGCCTGCACTACAGCACACAGAGTTTTCATTATGTTGTTCAGTTACACTGCTGTTTAAATATCTCTTTCTAGTGTGAAATGTCCTCGAGGGGATTTTGCTGAGGCTTTGGAAGTGAATAGTTCACTTTTAGATTCAGCAGCTGCGCTTTTTTTTCTCATGGGTTCAAGTAATTGCCACTGCATTGTGAAGTATTACTCTGAGCAGCAGCTTATGTATGTGGGAACTGGGGCTACTGTATGTTTCGGATGTAATATTAGCTTACTGATACTGCACATATTCTGCATTGTGTTTACTATAGTAAAAGTGCAGTTCAATTGTAAATTTGAGAATTTTCTGAAATTAAAAATCTGAATTCTCACACAGAGAAGAAGCACTTGACATTAAATTACACATAAAACTATGGAAGACGTACATAATGTACATCTTGATACACTTGATATACATGGACATTATTTTCAGCTTTCTTCATGAAATAGACAAATGCTTACAAATGATTTAAAACAAATGCTTTGTTAAACACCACCTCTTCATTAAATAAAGCCTTCAAATCAAAGTAATGGGATAAAATTTCAATACTTAATAAAAAAGGATTTAGTTCAGCTAAAAAGGACTCAATTTGACATTCATAACTGAGTAACTTGAAAGGAATTGCTGGAATTTTGAAAGCATAGCAAAAATGAGATCTATTACCTTGACAAAAGGACAATATCAGTCCAATTTTCAAGAATTCTGAATAAAAACCCGTGAACAATTGTTTTAAATGTGACCCTGGACCGCAAAACCAGTCATAAGTGTAATTTTTTTGAAATTGAGATTTATACATCGCATGAAAGCTGAATAAATGAGCTTTCAATTAATTAATTTTATTAGAACTATATTTAGCCGAAATACAACCCTAAAAATTAAATAAATAAAACATTAAATACTGAGAAAATTACTTTTAAATGTGTCCAAATTAAGTTCTTAGCAATGCATTTTACCAGTCAAAGATTAAGTTTTGATATAATTACAGTGGAGCAGGGCAAGGTTTTAGTTTTACATGCGCGCAAATGTATTCTCATAGCATATATAAATAATATGATTGAACGACCGAAGACACATGAACTGTTTTGATGATGTTTTTGGTTCCTTTCTGGACCATTACTGTCTATGGAGGATGAGAGAGCTCCCTTATTTCATCTAAAATATCTAAATTTATGTTCTTAAAATTAATGAATGTTGTGTGAAATTGTGAAAAAAAAATAAA
>CAIGQV010018170.1:12944783-12962121 GCA_903798115.1 Danio jaintianensis
TCCATTGTCAAAAAAGCTTAACAGAGGTTGTACTTCCTTTGTCAGCTAAGGAAGTTCAACCTTCCAAAGGAGCTGCTGAAACAGTTCTACACTTCCATCATTGAATCTGTCCTCGGCACTTCAATAACTGTCTGGTTTAGCTCAGCTACCAAATCCGACCTCCAAAGACTACGTCGAATAGTTCGGACTGCTGAGGGAATCACTGGTACAACCCTTCCTACTCTCCAAGAACTGTACTTATCCAGAGCAAGCAGAAGGGCTGCCAAAATTACTCTGGACCCCTCACACCCAGCACACTGCCTCTTTGAACTTTTACCTTCTGGTCGACGCTACAGAGCACTGTGCACCAGAACAGCCCGACACAGAAACAGTATCTTCCCTCAGACAATCCATCTCATGAACACTTGAATGATAGTAATTATGAAACAAACATCACTACTTGCTATACATTTTTTATACACATAAACACCTATTTAACAACATACTTTACATGCCAATTTGCACATAACAGCTGCCATATAACATTGTATATAGTAATATACCTGTACATACACTTCTCAATTTGTATATTTGCATTCACTATTACTTTTATTTTTAAAATATTTTTATTATCTGTTTTTGTCCTGTCTCTGTAATTCTGTTGCACTGTAGAAGCTCTGTCACGAAAACAAATTCCTCGTATGTGTGAACATACCTGGCAATAAAGCTCTTTCTGATTTCCGATTCTGATTTCTGATATATATATACACATATATACATATATATACACACACACACACACACACACACACACACACGCATGGGGAAACTGCCATCTGTATACACACTATACTGTACACTAACCTACGTATTATTCTCAAGATGGTGCCAAAGAGTTAAAAAAAAAAAAAAAACAGCAGTGTGACAGACAACCATATAAATATGGATGTGGATGTGAACATATTCATTAACGGTCAAGATGATGTGAATTACCTGGATGAGCCTGTGTTTCAGCAGTTGTTATCTGGGAATAACATACCTTGGAATGTTGCAACTGACCAATCAAAATCAAGCATTCCAGAGAGCCATGTAATAGTGTTTAATATCTGCCACTGGAAATTAAGATTGGCCTTATTATTGTAAGACTTACTGCCCAGTAATAAAATGTTGGAGAAATGGCTTATAACTGGTCAAGCACATATTCTGGTTTTTAAATAGTCACTTCAATGGTGTGGATTGTCATAATAGAATGATAATACAAAGTCTTATGAAGGTTATTACATTTAGACTACTAGATTGTTATTACTGCAAGATTACACTGCTGCAGTCTACTAACTATGGTATGCAGGATGCAAACTGCATTTATTACTAATTTGTTGGGCTTAGTATGTTAACTGATTAGCATAATTCTATTCGTGAAATGGGCGCTAAAACAACACAGACATTGTGGACAAATAAACATTGCTATCAGCAGAATATATTATGCTTCAAGTGCCCTTAGATGATTAGTAAATCTGCTGTTAGCCATTTTGCTTGATAGCAGTGTTATGGCCTAAGGATTTTGAGAGAGGCGTTCTGTCAAGTGTAAAGAATGGCCCTCAAACTTGATGATGACACGAATGCTTTAGCATCTAATGAGACTACAGAGAGGGGGAGGAAAAGGACCTGCCTAATCTGATTTATGCTCACAGTCACAATCTGTCTGATCACATCAAACTGGGGCACAGTGTTGATCGTGTCCTTATTGCCCCTTTGGTCTGATCTGCTCAGCTTCCCTCAAATTGTCTCACTAATTATCTCACTAATTATCTCAGCAAAAACTATTACATTTAGTGTTACTTTTTTCAGATAACATTTGGAAACAATCAGTTCAAATTGATCAAAATCAGGCCCTTTTTCATACTATACAAGAACAGCGGTTGGTTAAAAACAGCATGGGATATCTCAACTTATCTTTGACGAACCTGACTGGATATGCTAAAGTATTTAATGAGACAAATTCCAATTTTAGATAAGCAAGTATGGAGTTAATTTTGATGTTTTACATTCTGAATAACCTGTGTGAAAAATTAATTTAATATTGTGGTCTAAGGTGTTTGAAAGTTACAATGCATCTATGAAATAATTTGTAGAAGTATAAAAGGAAAGCACAAATTTTATATTAAATCTGAATTTTAAAAATCTTATTTTTACTTTCAAATGGCAACTACTATATAGACAGAGTTGTGTATGTTTGAGGCAAAATGCAACCAAATAATGCATTAGTAAATGGATTACTGGTGTGGTGCATGGGGGTGTAGGAGCCATATTTCAGTGTTAAGTTATTTGTTCCGGTTAAATTATATCTGCACATATTCCAATACAGGCTAATTGGGAATACAGTGCTCAGCATATAAAAAGTACACCCCTCACAAATATATCTTTTAAATTCATATTTTTAATAGAAAGCTATACAATATTATATTTGTGCATATACATTAGATTAGTCAGTACTGAAGTCAAATCTGAAGCTTATCTAGCAAAATAGCTTACGATAACGATCCAAAAATGTATATGTTATAGAAAAATATTGAATACAAATTTAAAAAATAAATAAATAAATAAGAGTAAAAATCAAGAGAAGCAAAAAAAAATTTAAATGTTGAAATTTTTGCAATATTTAGCTTGAATTTAATTGTATTATCTTTCAATTTCTAAATATGTTTGGTGACTAAAATATTATTTTAATAAATATATCTGTTTAATAAATCTGTTTTGTTTAAATGCACCAAAATACACTGCCTATATTCACTGAGAAATGGATAAAAATATTCATTTTCAGAATGGGGTGGCCGGGGTAAAATGGCTGCATTTTATTTGTAAAATGAATGCTATGTGTCGGTACCAGATGGCTATGCTCAGCAACTTGCCACACAGGGTCCAGGGTTCGAGTCCAGTGAAGAAATCAGGTAAAACAAATCCTCCCAAAAAAGCAGTGTGAAATTATGGTAAAAGCATGCGGCTGCGAATGGCTTTTCTCTTCTGTCGATTGGGTTTAGAGAAGGTGGCGGGTTGGTCAGTCAATATAAAGCTGATATACAGTATTACGAACAACATATCTCCAATGAGCCTTGTTTGCATTTTTCAGTTCATGTACGCTTTTGGTCACACTTTATTGTAAGGTACAATTTTCTCTATTAACAAACCATTAACTATTACTTTTAGCTCAATAAACTACTAATTTGCTGCTTATTAATAGTTATTGAGATAGTAGCTGGCTTTAGGTATTGGGCAGGATTAGGTATGTATTTCATTTCAGAATATGTACTTTATAAGTACAAATAAACAGCCAATATCTTAATAATGGGCAGCTAATAAGCCACTAGTTAATACTGAGAATTGGTACATAATCTAAAGGGTTACCTAATTGTTCCTCCTGCTTATAATTATAGTTATAATTCATCAAGTTGCAACAAATAAGTTCTTGCAATGTAAGTGCATTGATGTGACAAGATTGACAGACACGTGAAAAATGTTTGCTTTAAAAATAAACAGAGAATCAAAAAACCTCATGAGCTCATGTCATTGGTAAGTCAGTTCAAAAAAACAGATGTGCATCAAAACCAGCACAGATCTCATAAGAAAATGTCACTATTTTATGTGTTGTCTGAAAAGTGGCTAATTCATACAAATTCATATGATTTCATTTGTATGAAAACATACCATTTTTAAAAGGATGTGTGCCCTCAAACCCCACCCCTAACCTTAACCCTCATTGGGGGATGAGCAAATTGTACAAAAATGTATGAATTAGATTCTACAAATTAATACAAATTACCCATTAAATCAAAAAGTTGTCATTTGCCATTAAATCATGTTGTCAACATTGCATTAATTATAATAAGGTTTGCATGTCCCATACAGGTGGTGTTGATTAGACTGAAAACCAACACTGTAAAGTTCTCTTTGTGTGCCTCTATGTAGAAAGTGTGTAATGACATACGATGTGTGGAACAAGCTGTTGTTTTTGTAAAGTGAGGTGGTGGCATAAATGACATGTTATTCTTCTTCCACTCTGTGAAGTGAAGCAGAACAACGACCACCAGTCCACACTTCATGATCTCAGTCACAGACTGCTTGTTTTGGCAAGGGACAGTTTTGTTGCTTGATAAATAAGCAGCACAGCACAAAGCTTCATGTGCTCATTGTCAATAAAGAAAACCATGGAAGGAGAACAGTGTGTGCAAATGGTGGGAAACTGTATATTTGTGCAGTGTGTGCACATCCAAAGATCAACTCTGGTTTGAGGCTTGTCACATATAAACCCACACATCATTACAATCACTTTATTTAGTGTTCATGTAAACACTACTTGAATTCAGTAGCAATGATTTTATTTTGATCAACACAAAAATTGTTCTAAATGTAACCATGATACATTTGGTGTTATTAAATGGTGTTAATGGGGGGTTTTCTGAGAAGGGCCTGGCTGCAGACTGGGTGCACAGGCAAACTGAGACTGCATGCAATGCTTTAATGCGTATACCTAACATCACCCCTAACCCTACCCTTCACAGTGATGTCACTAGCTCTATTGAGTGCATGTCTGAGACTGCATGTCGGAGATTGCATGTGCAAATCTGCAGTCAGATACTATTGGATTTTTTTACCTTTATTACAAGCAAAGGCTGAAAAAAACTGCCTTTAGAACCTAATTATTGGCATCTCTGTGTCTTTAATAAAAACAGACAGCATGTTGATCATTTGAAGAACAAACAAAAACCTGGGTGCATCTCAATCAGCTCCTTAGCATCTGAGGTCATGAATCATTAGTTTGTGTCTCTGCTATGGACAGTAAAGACTTTGGTTTACTGCGTACACATTGGGACATTCATAGTGACATGAGAGCATCCTCATTTGTACAACATCATAACTGGAATATATGAATATATGTATTTTCACTTATTGATTTTATTTTTTTAAAATAAGTACATTATAGATCAATAATTTGTGTATGTCAACCATTAGTAAATTAAATGTTTGCTATATTGTTCTGTACCTGTCAAACTATGTTGTTTTAAATAATTTTCCTTTTTTAACTGTCTCTCCTGTGTCATTATATTTGGTGATTTGGTTCATGTGACTCATGTTTCATGCTTCAGAACATCCATTACGAGAACAAAGTGATCATCAATTGCTCCTGCATTTTCACAATTCATTGTAGGACTTTTTGGGGAGCGAATGTTTCAGTCCACTGGAAGAATTTTGCGATTGAGACAGCCTTTAAAATGGCAGACTCCCTGATCAGTGCCCTGAATACTGAACAAGGCAGCTGATTGAGACATACCCCTTGTCTTCCAGTTATCAGGCACATCATTAAATATAAACTGCAACCATGCATTTTTAATCTTAAGGAAGTTTTTGGGGGCACAGTTTCTTTACATCCACATGCAGTACAATGTCTGAGTTTGATGGTCTTACTCAATATTACAGTCAACAGTAGTATCACAGCTGTTGTCCAGAACACACTTTTTTGAAGCATATTAAGTGATTTATCGATGAGAATTGTGACTGCTACTCTCCCAGTTTCCAAAGCAGAGATTTGATGGAATAAGTGGTAGAATAATTTAAGTTTTACACAGTTAGTTAAAAATTTTGATTTTTCATTTAGATTTGACATTTAATGACCTCTAGTTCATACTGAATCTGAATAAGATATTTTTTTTTAATTCTGAAAATATGTCTTGAATTAAAACAATTCTTACACCATTAGTAATTGTGTTTTCTTGTTATAAGCATGAACATTGTAAGGTTTGTTTACAATAATACAAAAATTTACATTTCACATTTATTCATTTAGCAGGTGCTTTTATCCAAAGCAACATACAAGTGAGGATAAAAGAAGTACTTCAAATCATCAGAGATTAGCAGGGGATAAATTATAAATAATAAATCAAAATTACTAAATCTGCAAGTCAAATGTATTTTTTCCTAAAAAAATGAATGAAGTAATTTTTCAATAAAGTAAATTCTGTTATAATTCAACAAATTTGTTTTGTAGTAGTCATATGAGAATCATGATTCAGTTTACCAATATTTCTTACGTTATGTGGTGACCAATTATCACAAAAAAATTGTAACTTGAAATTACAATGTATATATTGTAAATGTAAAAATGCTTAATATTTTCTGTTAGCTTGTTTTTAGGGAAAAGAAGCTAAAATTTGTACACTATTAAAACAAAATTCTATGCAGAGTCCACATTAATTAGTTTGTGTGATGCCGTTATTTGAATTGGATCAAGCCCTGCGGATCTCACTTTCTAGGACAAATGTCTCCCCATCTCCTCTATAACGTGCTTTTCAGGCCAAAACCCAGTGATGATAGCATCCTTTTAACAGTTACGGGTCTTTGTCAGGGTCTCTCCATGGGGTGTTGTAGATTTTCTGAAGTGTGTCTCAGGGAAAATGTCAAACTACATCAGCACTGCTTTATGGTTTTTAGACTGTTAGGGATTCACGAGCACTTCTTGTCCATAAATTTGGTTATAGTGCAATTTTTTAGGTTTTTAGGGGGTGTCTTGATCAAATATTTTGTGTTAGTATGAGACTGAAATTAAAGCTAATCTTAAAATAAGTAATGTTAAACCAGAACCACACACACATACAGTACACAAAATGGTGAAAGTCTGACTTTCCAAATTATAAATTAATCATAATCCAAAGTAAGTGAACTAGTCCAGCGATTTTATCAAAAATGATTGATGATCCTCTTTAGACATTATGTTGACTTGAAGTAACTATGCATTTCAGCTAGCATTAGAGTGTGAATAAACTTTGTCCCTTTTTACACGTTGTACTAAGATGCATTTTTTTAGATCAGATCACAAGTAGATTTATGTTTACACTTACATGTAGTCAAGGTGTGAATTATTGGGGGGACTGGTCCTCCTAATTAATGCTTGATCCCTCCTGAAGGAAGTGAAAACAAGATGTATGGGGGGGGGGGGGGGGGGGGGGGGGGGGGTGGGGGTCAGCCCTTTAATAGTGAGAAATAGCTTTGTCTGATCTGTGATCTGTATTTTAAATATTAATAATAATAAAAATATATAATATAAATATATATTTGATGCTGTAGTGATCAGCGGTAAAGTCAGGAACTTGTGGAAATTAACTTGTGGAAATGAATTTTCAATATAAACAAATGCTGCAGAGTAAACACAACTCTGGCCCTTTTGTTAAGCTTATCAATGGCAATGGAGACGTTGGAGAACCGTCTGTCCTTCGTTCATCTGAAGGACAAAGGTGTTAAGAGCCCAGAACTTGCAAAACGGCTTCTTGATCCAATCAACATTCTTTCTAATGTACATCGTCTCAGACACAAAGAGACATGATTCACAATACTTCCATCTCACAAAAGAGACACAAAATAGAATATTTCACTTCATATACCTTTAGATTCAAATGATCATGTATATATTTAATATGCTTGAAATACTCCACTGTATGAAACTTTGCTTATTAATGTTTATATATGAATGCTTAGGTAAAGATCATTATTACATAGTGATGTTTAGACTCTATATATTGGAAATAATGCCTTGGGTAAATTAGATGTGGTTTGGAAAGTGAATTATGCATAGGGAAATATTTAAGACTCTTAAATATAATAACAGTTTAACTGTGGACTATGACTATGCAAATGCTGGTCACACTATGGATGACACCTTCCAGTAACCAACTCACAAGATCATCCAATCACAATGCTGGAGTTGAAAGGCGACTTCTTTTCAATCCAGCCTTCCAGAGAAAGGATAAAAACATTCTCTCAAAGAAGAAGAAGAGGAGTGGTATCAGAGAGGAGTGGTATCAGAAGGTGGTAACAAGGCGAAACAAAAGGATTCTCTGAACGTCCGAGGTTATTTGAATTGCTCAAAGACTTCAGGACTTTGCTGCGTGTTCCAGCACGGATTTGGTAGTTGGATTCACAGTGCTTTTTCCAAGGCATCTGAAATCATCACTTCAAGACTACCACCTCCAGAAATCTGCGTGTCCCAGATTTCCAGGAACTCTACCCTCAAGGATAAAGACGTCGGCGTGTCCCCGACATCAGAACCACTACCTCCAGAAATCAGTTCTGCGTGTTCCAGAATCTCCAGATTTCTTCTTCTCAAAGCTCAAGGGAGCTAAGTCTGCTCGTTCCATGCCTCAAGACCTGCAAGAAGATCCAACTTCTTCCAACCACTGCATCAACGGCAGAAACATAAATATATCACTTTCCAACCCTCTAAGAGAGACCTTGGCATAGTGTGTTTCAGTATAAAATATTCTAATTAATTAGATGTTTATAACTGATATTCATTAATAACAAAAAGTTCCTCAGTTCTTTGTTATTTTAGAATAAGGTTTACCTTATCAGACTCTAGCTTGTCTTTAGAAAAGATAAGAGTTATTAATCACAATCCTTAACTTAATCACCTTCATGACTCATGCCTATGCACTTCATTTATTGTACATTTAGTCATTTTAGTTACCCTTGTTTACTCTTTTGTTAATAAATACAAATTTATTACAATTGTGTCTTCCTTGTGTTGATAATACAGTAAAAGGTTCTACAAGTCAGACGATCTCATTATCCTTCAGATTTTGCCAGATAATAAACACCTTTACATTTGTATATTTCAATTAACAATATTTAATTGTTAATTATTTTGACAGTCGAAGCTGTCTGGTGCCCCGTTTAAAGGAGTTATTTATCTGTTATTTCTACATTAATTGGTGTCCTCGTGTGAGGTTAAAATATCAATATTAATATCAATACCAAAATATTGATGTTAATGTTTGTTATAAATCCAATTATCACTACATTAATTGGTGCCTTCGTGTGAAGCTAAAATATCAATATTAATATCAATACCAAAATATTTATGTTAATATTTGTTATAAATCCAATTATCACTACAATGCGATAATCAGTCTAGCACCGATAGACATCGTAAGTCTTGACAAAACACTTTCTTGTAAAACCACTTTTCTTTGTATCCACATGTAGCCTAAAAGTAAATTAAAATTAGATGCATAATTTGTATAGTTTGACCTATACAGTATCAATATAGTCTAAAATAGCTAATCAGTCACTAAATATCCCTCAAAACACTGAAAACGTATACATTTTATTAATAAATTAGATGTGATTTAAATAGATTCATAAATTTGATTCACTGATGCATGTATTACACAAACTATTAATATAAAAAAAAATTTTGCTAATGCTAATTTAAAGAGTAAACTGCTTTTCTTTGAGTGCCCTTTGTGTCTTAGAAAACCTTAAAGAGTTTAAATTGACAAGACTTTATAATTATGATTATTAAGATTTATTATTTATTATTATGCGCACCAATGTTTTATCTGAGATTCCTTGATTTCCTGGTCAAGTCATTTAGCTAAGGATTGAATGTAAACTCTGCAGGTGGATCTCCAGGCGCAAGATTAAGCACCCCTGGCAGAGATTACAGCTAGCAGTTTTTGAAGCCTGTTTTTAATGCATGTGGAGTGAAGGTCAAATCATCTACCTACAGTAGCTCGGTAATGAATATTATTTCTTGACAATGTAATACTAATGTCAAATTAGAGAAGAGGTGTCTTTTTTGTTGACCCACTTTCCTGTTTAACTCAGCATTTCATACTCCTAAAGACCTTAATAACATCTGATTAAGGTGTTTTAACCACAGTTTGGGTTCTGCAGGAAGGTGAGCCTTCAGGGGAGGGATTGGATACCACACGTATACATGATTGAAAGCATCATGTGGTGCCTAAAAGGGTTTGATCAATAATACTTCACCTTTGTATCCACTCATATTTTGCCCTCCATGTACATAAATGGTAAAGTTGTGACATGTGGCCAAGTAAGATCTCAAAATACCCAAAATCTGCAAGAATATGCAATTCTTTAAATGATTTATAAAGACACAAAACATATAATGTATTACAATGACAGTTATAGCTGCATTTATAATAATGCTAATAATAATTATTAGTGATGCATTTCATTTTTCAAAACACTGACTGTACATGTTCATAACCCATTACAAACTGATTTAAAGGTATTAATTAGTCAGTCATGATTGTATTTATAAAGATGCAGTCTGCAATGTCTGCAAAGACTAATTAATAAGTTAATACAGATTTTGTGCTGTCCAAAAAAGTGAATGGTGTTATACTATATCATAAATATACATGTGTATTTCACATTTTTAAGTGTGGTTCTATCAAACGTACATTACGTTTGAATAGATGCAGTAGTGAAACATAGAGAAATTTTTTCATCCTCTAAACATACTATACTGATGTTAAGTAGACATCTAAAATGTAAGATATTTACTTAATAAATCCTTATGAATCTCTTTATGAATCATGACAAATAAATCAGTATATAATGCATTATTGTTATGCATTTCCTTTATTAAAATAATAATACAAAAATATGTATTTTATTTGAAGTGGTGAGTTGTTGTTGTTTTTTTTTCTTTGTGTTGTATATGCCTCTGTTGTGGTTTTCTTCTATCCGCTGTCTCCAACAGGTTTTCATTATGACAGTTCAGGTGCGGTGAATCAGGTGTCGGCACGTGGAAGCTTGCCAGCGTGGTGAAGTCAATTTAAACCGGACTGGAACATCGTTCGTAGAGTCCCCTTTCTCCCAGCCTGTATGTTTATTTGTTTAACAAATTGTTGTGTTGTATTTACTCGGCGATGTTGTTGAAATTTAAAGCTGAGTGTTGACTAATTGAGATATATACGGAGACACGTGTGATGAGGAGGATGCCTTTTTGTTTTATTACGTTTTCTCATGTTTTGTGGTTAGTAGGGAGGTAAGTGAATGTTATTTTATTTGTTTTAATTCATGTGCAGATAAGAGGGTTTAAAAACGTAGTTAGTTGTTGAGTTTTTTGTTTGTTATTTTTGGCTTTACCTCTGCATTTTTCTTATGTCTCCTTTAAAGTTAAAATGTCAAATAAATTTGACTACGTTATTTCGTTGGTCAATCGTCTTATTTTTTGTTTGTTTTGCCTTTCCTTTCGAACGGGAGATGGGACTCTGGGCTCCTCATTAATTTAGAGGTGTCCTAATTAATTTAATTATTATTTATTGTTACGGATCTGATTTTGCTTTGTGGAGCCATGCTTTAATTTGAATTTGTAACAATTATAAATATGTATATTGTAAAATGAAATGCATCACTAATAAGTATAAAAAACACTATTATAAATGTAGCTACTGTCATTATAATACAGTATAGGTTTTGTTGTGTCCTTATAGATATTTATAAAATTGTAATGGTTGATTATAAATAATTATAAACAGAGTTATCATTTACTATGAGCACAAGCTTCATAGAACATGTTACCTTCAATTCTTACTCTTACTGTCCAGGAAACTTGTGGAAGACACCACAGATAGGAAAACCAAGAATAGGAACACTATCACATATACTGCATCTCACCTTGACAAGGAGTAGTAAAGACATCTATTATGCAAGCTTCCTCTAGCGATGGAAAGAGCAGAGGCCAACCTTGGATGCCTAATTTGTGCTATGCAAGGCTTAAATGATTTAGTAAGCCATGGCTCTTCATGGGAATTAGGAAGATCCCCATATACATTTTAGGCAGCTACTGGACAATCTCTAGAGAACATGATGGACCATGATCTTCTAAAATATTAAAAGAAATCTAATGTGTGAACCACAGTACTACCTTTTGTAAGGTAATTACAGCACAAAGCAGATGAGATCCTTCAATGTCTTGTCAGACTGATGACATATTTTGGACCAATGGCTTCGCCCATTATTAGGCTCATGGAATGGGGACAGAGGAGAGTGAAACCATATTCACTATTTTTTTAATTTGTGCGAGATCGTTACAGGTCAGTCCTTAGAAGTCTGGATTTTAATATGAGATTTTGTGGTTCCTTATCAACTTGTAAGAATGAACGTCACAGGATGACTTGAATGCAGCATATGTTAGTGGACTAATGTAGGGAATAGTGAATGAGGATATGGGGAGCGATTTCAGACACAGCACATGAGATGGTGTTGCTCATCATTTCGAGCCCTTTTTTACTCTTCAGTGATGATGCATGCCTTGTTACGCTGCTGAACGTCTTTGGCAACAGTTGCCTAAGGCAATGCTGACAGGTATGAGAGAAGCTTGCTGCCTTACAAAACACAATAAAAATATATCTTCAGCTGTCTAAAATAACAGGGAAAAGTTGGAGAAAGCTGTCAATGAACATTTTAACTTTTATTTTGAAATTCTGTTCTTGTTTCCTGCCCTATTTACATTTTGCCTGTGTTTTGCCTAGTTTGTCTGTGCATAAATAATACATAAACCTCCTTTGTTTTCCCTAGTGTTTAGTTAGTATATATATTGTCACTGTTTTGCTGATTCTAATTCTGAAGCCGCAATGGTTTCAGCATCAAACAAGATGCTCATGGATTAACAACTGTCCATTTACATATCATATAATACAACTCCTAAGTCAAAAAAAGTTAGGACAGTATGGAAAACGCAAATAAAAAAATAAGTAGTGATTTCTAAATTTACTTTGACTTGTATTTCATTGCAGACAAACATTATTTAATGTATTCCTCATGATTTTTATTGTTTTTATTTAGTTTTTTTCCAATTTTGGTTCTTGCAACACATTTCAAAAAAAGTTGGGACAGGAGCAATTTAGGGCTAGTAATCAGGTAAATTGGTTAAATAATGAGGGTATTTGAAACAGGTGATGTCAACAGGTGATTGTAATTATGATTTGTTACAAAAGCAGCATCCAAGAAAGGTCTAGACCTTTAGGAGCAAACATGGGATGAGGATCGCCAGTTTGCCAACAAATACGTGAGAAAATTATTAAAATGTTTAAAATCAATGTTCTTCAAAGAAAGAAGACATTTGGATATTTCACCTTCAACAGTGCATAACATAATTAAAAGATTCAAGGAATCGGGAATTTCAATGCGTAAAGGACAAGGGCGCAAACCTAAGCTGAACTACCGTGATCTCCGATCCCTCAGGCGGCACTGCATGAAGAATCATTCATCACTCATCAGTCATTCATCTATAATTGATATCACCACATGGGCTCAGGACTACTTTGGCAAACCTTTGTCAAGTACCACAATACGTAGGTACATCCACAAATGCCAGTGAAAACCGTACTGTGCCAAAAGGAAGCCCTATGTTAACAGTGTCCAGAAGCGCTGTCGACTTCTCTGGGCTCGGAGGCATCTGGGTTGGACCATCACACAGTGGAAACGTGTAGTGCGGTCAGATGAATCAGTATTTTAGGTATTTTTTGGGAGAAATGGACGCCGTGTGCTCTGGACCAAAACAGAAAAGGATCATCCAGACTGTTACCAGCAATAAATCCAAAAACCAGGGTCTGTCATGGTCAAGTGCCATTGGTAAAGGTAATTTGCACTTCTGTCATGGCCCCATTAATGCTGAAAAGTACATAGAGATTTTGGAGCACAATATGCGGACATCTTTTCCAGGGATGCCCATGTATATTTCAACAAGACAATGAAAAACCACATTCTGCACACATTACAAAGTCCTGGCTGCGGAGGAAGATGATACAGGTACTTGACCTGTCTCCAATAGAGAATGTGGGGTGCATTTTGAAGCACAAAATGCGACAATGAAGACCCCATACTGTTGCCCGCCTTAAGACTTGTTTGCAGGAAGAATGGGACAAAATTACACAATTCTTTTTTCTTTTCTTTTTTTCGTTTTCCATATTGTCCCAACTTTTTCTGATTTGGGGTTATAAATATTTTACTGTTCATAAAATTCAAAGCTCTCAAATCTGGTTAACTGGTATTACGGCCCTCTATATAATATCCATTTTTGAGTGAACATTCTAAGTCAGGGTACCAGGATTTTATCAGACACAAAGAAGTACACAATATACGCTTAATGAGCACAATTAGGAAGCAATTATTGGATTTGACAGATCCTTATTGTGTTCAGTCACAAACCAACATGGATGTGCATGGATATTAAGTATTTTCTACTATCATTTTGTTTTTGTTACATGTCAGTCAAATGCTCCCCTAAACTTTATGCAACAATAAAATAAACTGCAGTTGGTCAATATGCTTGCCAACCAGTCTCATTCATAAGTAGGCTGTACTTATCCAGAATTACCTGCAATCATAAATTACACTGTTTTATAGCCAGAATTTTACACCACAGGAATTGATTTTGATTCTCAATTCCTGTCCACACGGCCCAGTGATCTGTACATTGTGATGTATCTCCAGATATCTCACTTTTCTAACACACCTGATTCAGATTGTCAGCCATGAACTCCACTGAGTCTGTCAGAAAAGAGAAAAAAACTGTATACTACAGAGTGTGCAGAGCACTGGGATGCCAGGACTAGAATTGAGAACCATATTCAATTACCATTAATGGATTAAAAATATGAATCAAGCTATCATTTTGTTCCTGTGTATGTTCCTATTAATTTCCATTGCATTCAAATAATTAACACTAGAATTTACCAGAAATAAACAGTGACAGAAGCGATATTTAAGTGTTTGATGTTACAACTTATAACCATATATGTCATTAAGTTATACAATGTACATATACAAGTCTACCTGAACTATCAATATATCCTTTTTTTCTCTATACACTGTACAAAATATCCATTAATAAACCGTGCTGGTAACATTTCACTTAAAGGGGTGTTCATAAGACTGTCATAAATCCTTTATAATCATGACATGTCAACTTTGCATTTAAAATGTCATAACTGAGCAAATGACACTTAATGACAGTTGTTATAAGCATGCATAAAACCTCATGTCATGTCATGATTATAAAGGTTTAATGACAGTCTTATGAACACCCCTTCAAGTAAAGTGTTACCACTGTGTTTTCAGCATAATTTAAAACTTCTGTCTGGGATAGTAAATAAACAATGAATCAAATTTCATTGATGGCCTGTCCTTCGTGGATGACAAATTATCATATATACAGTATAAACAGAGGGGTGGTGCATACACACTTCTAAGTTGTGTTAATTGCATTGTGCTTTGTAAACTATTTACCAATGGTTGTCTGTTATTACAAATTGCTTGATTAAAATAATAATCTACATATCTCATTTCAGGTATTCTGTCTATGCCTACATGGGATTTAGAAGAGATCATTGTAATGAAAAACGAGATAAATAAATAATATTCCATCATTTTTTAACAAATAAACAAATTGAATAATTTTGTTATTATTTTAATCACATAATGCATTAAAAAGTAACTGTTATCTGACTGTCACAGCACAAAATATCACACAAAAGCCATTATAACACACACAAAATACACCATGCCCTATATACATACAACAAAAGATAATAATATTGTCAGAATTTGTATTTCTTAGTCCAGTCAGCAGTATGAATGCTGTCAAAACTAACACTTTATTTTATTATATAACTATATTATAACTATATTTTTATTTTATAATGTTTTTACGAAATGTATTTGCAGATTTATTGTAACGTCTTTTTCATTAACCCCAATATCAAGAATATCAGTTCAGCTTACATTTTTGTTTTGCCCTTTATTAACATTTAATCAACACTGACTACAAGAACATTACACAAAAAACTGTCATTTAAAGTACTGATAACCACAATAATAACAATAGATACATTCATTGTATAATTAGAACCTTACAGCCAAACCAATTAACAGGTTTTTAGTAGCATTTTTAGAATGTACATGATAATACAGTGCATGAAAAACACTCCTTCACTTAATATTAATTAATCTGTATCTACAGATTCTGTTTTACATCTCTGAATCTCAATGATATCAAGTTCAGAGCACTCAGACCCTCACAATGCACTCATAACGCTTTAAAAGCAATATTTTTCTATTCTATGCATATCCGCTTATTAGAATATTTTTATTTTTATCTTTTTTTTTTATTTATTTACTCATTTATTTATATTTATATTTAACAAAAGTATGTCTTCCTACATAATACAACAAAGTCATTTAGTGAGAGCAGAAAATAAGCCCTTTGGCCAATAGACAAAGCACATCCCTGATAAAGGATACTATCTCCTGCAGGAAGGAAATTAAAGGTGTTCAGAAGAGACATGATTTCAGAAACCCAAAGCTGTTGTTCGACCCTCTGTGTCTAGAATGCTGCTGTACATATAAAACAATTGGATAAAAAGACCATGAAGCACCTGTTAGAAGTCCATATGCTTCATGCTTGAGCTCATTTGGTGGAAAAGACATACAGTCCCACATGCTGCTCATGTTGAACCATCACTGAGAATTAGTGCCTTAAGGCAAAACTGCCCTCAGAACTGTTGCACAACTTTGAACCCAGGTTGCTCTCAATAAAGACTTTGTAGAAAAACGAATTTGCTACATAAATAATAGATTCATTGTCAGACTGTCTTAAAACAATATGGAAAAGCACATATATCTATAACAGAGCATCAGATATATCAGATTCCTGCAGTGCCATTCTTCAAAAGCATCTTATTGAAGCACAGAGTTGTTGAATACCACATGTATAATACATGAATTCTCTGCTTTTCTACTCTCGTTTTCAACATTCAATGCTCAAGGTCAAGTTTAACAGCTTCATTGTGCTATTTAAAAGCTTCTCACTTTTGTTTTGGAGCAAAAGTTGACACACGTCCATGCTCAAAAATATTTTTACGTCACCTCATTTCTAAAAGATTCTCAAAGAATTTGTTTGAAGATTCATGCTTGTCCTCCATTTTGCTCTGATTGGTCGGATGGCCTGTACCACTTACACAGGGTGTCATTGAAGGCCACTTCAGTATTATAGCTGCCAGTTACAACTGCTCTTTCACACCAAGCACAATAAATATAAATATAACGATAAATATCTCTGCGTCCACACAGGGACGCCTCCAAGGGGTGGCCGTGTAAATTATGGCCACCCCTGTGGCCACCCCAATATGACTTTGCTGTTGATATTATTAATTTAAATGTCTGTTTTATTAATTCATTAATCTTTATTAATTTTAGACATGGCATGTACTGTATGCTGTACAATAAAAGTATGTGGAAAAATAACTGACCTGAAAAGTGTTTTTGAACTAAATATTGATTTTTATTTGGTTTGCACTTGTACTTGCTGAATTATTTCAAGGAAAGAATTGCAATATTTTAAGAGTAATTAAATGAATTAAAACCACATTATTTAATTTACCAGAAACAAAAATATAACATTACACTGAATTTATAATTTTTTTGTGTGCCACCCCATGATTTGGTGTTGTCATGATCACCAGCGATCTGGGACTCTAGAGATCGCTGGTGAACT
>CAIGQV010018170.1:12967121-12993415 GCA_903798115.1 Danio jaintianensis
TATATATATATGTGTTTAAAATTTTGTTACTGACATAATTTTATATCATCACTATGTTATTAAAGCCTTTCCTCTTGGAAAAACAAATGCTTTTCTGTCACTTTCCCCAAATAACCAAATGTGCAGGGAGCTGGGACGTCAACATGTCAAACATAACAAAATAAACAAGAACATTTGATTGATGATCTACTACATGAAAGTAGTGTCTGGAAGAATGCTGATTATTATTATTTACAGTACAACAGTCTTTTTTGTCCCAGACTTTTGATAGGCAAACTTTTAGAATTATTAAAATGGTTGTTGCGCCCCCTCCTGGAATGGAATACATAGCGCAACCGATTATTATTACATCTAAAAATATTTTGGTACTGTAAATTTTTAATCAGTGCAAATATACAATCTTGCTACCATAGGCGCAGATGATTTTCCCTTGGTACAAAAAGCACAGTAATTCTATAGCAATTCTGTTCATATGAAGAGCATCTGCAGTACATCCCCTTTAGACAAGGCCCATTTTGCTGCACATCAAATTTACAGATGTTACTACACAGAAAGCATTTTAAACTAAGAGTTTCAAAATATGGGTGAAATAATCTCCCATTATCATTCACCATAACAAATATATGTAGTACTGCAATTACGTTCCAATATGTATTGTACTTTTTAAACCGTATAAAAGAACAAGTGAGCATTCTAAATTTGAAAAGATTAGTGACAAAATTTGAAATTGATATCAACCAATATTTAGGAGCTATGATAGTCTCAAATTACAAACACCATCAAAAATCATAATTCATAATTAGTGCTGGGCAAAGATTAAATCGCATCCAAAATAAAATTTTGTTTTGACATAATATATGTGTGTGTGTGTGTGTGTGTGTGTGTGTGTGTGTGTGTGTGTGTGTGTGTGTGTTGCTTATATTTATTATGTGATACACATAAACCAAACTATACAAATCTTTTTTTGTTGCAATCAAGATGCTCATCTGTTTCCAGTAACTTGTTCAACTGTAGAATGTACCAACAGGCATTTTTGGAGAATCCCATAACTTTCCCAGTCTTCTGTTGCCCCTGTCCCAGTTTGTGTCACTGGCATCACACTTAAAATTAGTAAATATTTGCAAAAGACAAAGTTTATCAGTTTGAACATTACTTATATTTGTGGTGTTTTTAATTGAATATGGGTCAACAAAAATTTGCAGGTCACTGAATTCTGTTTTAATTCATGTTTTGCACAACATCCCAACTTTATTGGAAAATGGGTTTGCACTTTTGTACTTTCTAACCTGCCATGTCTGCGTGTTTTCTTTATATTTTATGTTCTATTAAAAAAGCCTTTGTATTTGTTTGAGTACAGTAGCTGATCAATTTTAACTCTTTATTAATTTCGCTCCATAGAACTGATGAAGGGGACAGATGAGACAAACACTACAATCTATAATGATTTTGTGCTTTCATAATTTTCAGTACAATAGTGTAATTGAAATTGGGAACAAGATGTTATGTCTGTTTTTGCTTGGTAATACAGAAGAATTAAAACCTATATTCTCACACTTTCATCAGAAAGTTTACTTCAGAAACTGCATTTTTCACTGTATTTTTTCAGGTTTAGTGTCATGTTGGGTCATCTTTAGTAGGAGATCATTTCAGTACTACTATTGGTCAGCAAGTGTGATTTGAGCAAAGAAAACAAAAACAATGACACAATACTTTATAATAAAACACAGTTACAAATAATTATTAAATAAAACAAAAAATACAAAAACAGCATTGCTTTGTTCATACTGAAAATTCCAATCTTAAACTGTTTTTGTACACTTAATGACCAAACCAGCCG
Organism: Danio jaintianensis; assembly: GCA_903798115.1. Lineage (NCBI taxonomy): Eukaryota > Metazoa > Chordata > Actinopteri > Cypriniformes > Danionidae > Danio > Danio jaintianensis. The sequence goes on from CAIGQV010018170.1 coordinate 12,968,959, forward strand.
TTGTACTTTTAAACACTCCTTAAAAGCATGCAAAGGACTATTCACCTGGTCACATCTGCAGTCTCTGCCTAAATTGTTAAAGGTCCAGATCAGGTGTGTCCAAACCCAGCCCTCGAGTGTCCTGCTGAGTTTAGCTCCAACTTGCTTCAACACGCCTGCCAGGAAGTTTCTAGTAAGAGCTTGATTAGTTGGTTCAGGTGTGTAGGATTAGGGTTGGAGCAAAACTCTCCTGGACACCGGCCCTCTAGGACCAAGTTTGGACACCCCTAGTCCAGATCTATCTGGTAATTTATTCTATATAGACACACACAACTATGGAAAAATATATATAAGAGACCGACCACTTGGAAATTCTCAGTTTCTCTGCAATAAGAATTTATGTAGTTATGCATTGGAATAAAACATTTTGTTCTGCAAACTACTAATATGGATTCATTTTTTTATTTTAAGTTTTTTTTTTTTTATGTGACAACTGGTTAAAATTAAAAAATATATACCATGTTTCAAATATGTTCGTTCATTCATCAGACAACAATACCAATATTGTAACTTCAGAAGTTAAACACATGATTGCTGGAACAACCCTGACTTTCACACAGCAAATAGAAACATTAACCATTTTCTGCAAAACACGCTCAAAAGCCAACATTTTCATTTTAAACAATTTATCACCTTTATAGAAGTATTAACCTTTTACTCTCAAACCTACTAAATTCAGTTCATCAGTAACAAAATTTAAATGGTTACATTTTATGTATTTTACACACACAAATACCAGTTTAAAGAATGCATGTTTAATATAACCAACATTATTTTGGCAACATTAGTTTTTATTTAAATATATAAAAAAAATCAAATAAAATAAATAAAAAAAACACACGCACGCATGAACATTGTACTGTGGGTATTTGCTACCATCTGGTGGCAGCAGTATGAATGAACAAAGCACTTCCACACGAAAGTTATTAAAACAGATTTTATTTAGAAAGTCTTTTGTACTCCACAAATAAACCATTTATTAAAATAGACTTATAAAACCTGCCTTCATGGCATTCACACAGGACTCCATAAATAATTAAAGCATTACATTTAAATTAAAGTTATACTCAGTAACACATGCCTGCATAGCTGCTCAGCAAAACAAATACATTTAAAAAATATATACACATTTATAAAGTCTAAGAGCGGTTCTTGCTGACCCAGTGATATCGGTCCTGCCTTGGACCAGAGAATGCATAGGATGGTCTGTAGCCCTTGAAACTCTTATGGCCTGGATATGGCCCACCTGAAGAATGAGAAAGTTGCTGCTGGTAGCCCTCAGTAGCATACGGCTTTCTTTTAGGGTATGTCCCCCAGTTTTGCATAGGGGGTGGCTGCCCAAACTCACTGAACTGTAGACAGAGAACAGCAGTCAAACTGTGTTAAGGTTAATCACTAATAACCCACCCCCACAATAAATACCAATGCATTTTGGGGTCAAGTATTTCGCTTGTGTTTTTTTTTTTTTTTTTTTAAGAAAGGGATCAGTCAGTCATATCTAGAGTTTAACCATTTTTGTATCCATTCAGCCAATCTCTGGGTCTGGCAGGAGCCCCAAGCATAAACCACTGAATCAGATTAGACCCCTATATAACTTTAAATTTACCCATTTAATGCTTGAAATGGAGCATCCCTTTAATACACATGCTAAGTGGGTATATAAGCTTTGTTACCTGGTAGACACTGTTTGGGTTGGAGACTGTTGGGATGCATTTGGGTTCTGGAACAGAAATACTGCTACTGTTGCTACTAAAGGTGCTGCTCATACTAGTGTTTCCTCCCTCCTCATCAGAGGAGGTTCCAGAATGGTAGTCTGATGAAGCCCTTTCCACCGCATTATTTATCCTACGTGAGAACTCGCCATCTCTCTTTTGTCCCTCAAACTGGGTAACACAAAATGGGGTTGACTTCTCACCATACCTTTGGTTAAAGGACAAACAACACTTTTAGATTTACTACAATGGTACGATCAAGTCATCAAAAGTTATAGCAGCCAGAAAATGTAGCACTACCGGCATGACACCTCTCCTGGATCAACCCAAATGGTCATTTCCTTTGGTAATCCAAGATATTCATAAACAATGTCACTCTGACAACAAGCACGCTCGATAACAGGGTCTCTTGTTTGCGCTTTGTTCATCCTTAGACACCTAAAAAGAAAATGGTGGAAACCCTTCTGATAAAATGCTCAAATCTTCCAAAAAAGTTAAATTAGGCTAGAATCAACTTGCCTAAAAGCTTGTCCTTTGGTAGGGTTTTCTGGGTACCAATGACTTTTGTAATTTTCAAAGAGTACAGAAGTTAGTTCCACAGCAAACTTCTCTCTCCGAACACGATCCAGTTTGCCATGCTTCTTCGCTAGTCTTGCAATAAAAAACACTGTTGCTGCAATTTCTTCCTTCATTTTCAACTATATTCTTGTGGGCCAATAGCACAAACTATTTGACTATTGTGTTTTTTATATATCTATTAAAACCCTTAAAATATCATAAAACTACAGTTATAATCAAAGAAGCAAACAAACTGGTTCTCTAGTGCAACTACTTGATACCATAAATGGGATTCAGCTGTTTTGCCTCAGCTATACAAAATCATGTCATGCTCCACAGGAAAGAAACTCAATTGCTTTCAACATCCCTCAGCTTTTTAACTTCTCAGGATGTGCTTATCTGTAATTAGATTGAACAGGTGTCTCAAATTGTGGGAGGAACTAATATAAATCAACATGGGTTAATTAGTAAAGAAATTGGACTGAACCAAATTACAAACAAATATTTTAAATGAATGTGTATCAATTATAAACAATTGCAAACTTGTATTTTTAAAAACTATATGGATGGTTTAACTTTTTTCTTTTTGCCAAGTCCCTGTGGGCAAGTCTAAACCTGTCTTCACGTGGACTAAATGGTCTCTTGGTAACCCGGTCAGAGACCCATTGTCCACTATAAAAACACTGTTTAGCATTGCCTACCAACAGCTAATAACATAGCTTGTTTTCAGTGTTGACATAGATATGGGCCTCAGATTTTTGTTGTCTTCAAGCCGCGTTACGGTTGACTTTCTTTCAACATAGGAATTATAACGGCTGAGCAATAATGTATTTCAATCCTTAGATGTTTCTGTGGCTAATAAAAGGTAATTCAGACTCTAACATCTGACTGAATTAGCATTTGAAGCTGTTGCAAAATGTGAACGCACATTCAGTAGTATAAAATAATTGTTTCCTGGCAACAATAGCGGAATTATTTATAATTAGTATTATTGTTGTTGTTGTTGTTGTTGTTGGAGCTATATGAACGATGAGGATTTGTATGACTGGAAAAAAAAATTCAGAAAGAAAATCTATTTATTCTGAAAGTATAGGCCTACGGGAAATTTAAAGTCCTAATAAATTATTTCGATTAGTCATTAAAAAAAAAAAAAATACGATAGCACGTTAAAAAATATCACGTTCAGAAATTATTAGTTCAGTGTTTGGGGGAGTGCAGAATCAAATGTGTATATATTTTTTTAATAGGCTAGTTAACTTTTTATTGCATTAAGTACATTCCGATGCTCCCATTGTAGGGCGCTCTGCAGGTTATTCTACTGGGAGAAAAAGCGTCTGGTGTGTCTGCAGCGGTGAGCGCCTTGGTTCGCGCTCTGTGACTCCCGCCTCGTATGGCGCTGAATTTGAACAAACAATATCTGCTCTGACTATAAAAGCTGTCGGTGATGTGAGCTGGAATCCAAACCAGAAGGACTTCGGTTGCAAGACATAAAAAAAAAAAAACCCGACGAGTTTCTTTAGGTAAGTTAAACTCATTTTAAATGTTCGTTTTGAAGGACCTTCGTTTCCACATCAGAGAAAATTGAGTTATTTGACAGCTTAACTTGCCTATAATTTAAATATTGAACACTCAACCCCACCTGGAGATGTTTCGTCAGCAGTAGCAAAACAACAATAGATGAACACAAACCTTGAGAAACCTCTTCTTACTGAAAACATTTTATCTGTTATTTGTGGAATCTGCTTCTCTACATTGGGGTAAAGTTGGTTTTTATATGTGCACATTCGGACTTTCTCCTTAATATTATATATTTAGAAAAGTATTCTTTACAAATTCTAAATAGAGAAATCATATTCGCAGCCAAAGACTATCAAAGTACAACATGGTTCACATTCAATTAAATAGTGCTAGTATTGTTTTGATGTCATACTTGCATGCTTTTTCTGACCAAAAATTCAAAGAAGCATGGTAAATAATATAGGGACCATGTCACAAGTTGTCACTGAATGAATGTGAATATAAAACCAACTTTACCTCAATCTTCTCTTATGAAGTGTGATGGTATGATTTTGATTTTAGGTATGTAAACATGCCTGTAGGCCTATATTGCAATGTTTAGCCTATTGTGACATTTGTTTGTAAGTCTTTCCAATAGGTTGACAGACAGTTTCATGTGCTGATATTAACATGTTGGGGTTGGTCTGTAGGCAGTGTTGTTAGCTGATTGTTTCATATAACCTATAATCACTAACCATACTGCCAACACAACAGCCTACAAGGAAACACAAAGCTGATATAACTGACTGACCTGTGACACATTTTATGGCTAAATTCCATTTTTTGTGATGACCGGACTCATGGTGTTCTGCTGGAGACTTTAGGATAATGATTAAAATGGACCCTGTCGGATTCCGCTGTGTGATCACCAGGCAGTGCAGTTAGTTGATTACAATCCATAAAGTAATCACTAACCTCACTACCAGGTGAAGGCTAGTAATAAAACGACATATAAAGATTATTTTTCTCCCTGTTTTGTAATGACATATCTGACAAAAAGTGAAAACATACCATATTTTGTGCTGGTTTATTTATTAATTGGATACTTTAGTGTTATTATTTTTTTTTTCCAATAATTTATGAATGAATCATTAGTTAATTCATTAAAATAGGAATTAATCAATTAACCAAGTCATTCATTGACATTACATTTAATTTATGTCAATTGATAACATATGGAGAAAGGCATTGCCTCTGGAAAAAAAACATTTAGCAATTACATTATTTGAAGTTTAGAATGAACATGCTGCTGTGGGCAGAAATTCATTAGATACTGAGTTTCAGTATGGCATTTTGGATATGTACTGTGTATATAGTCAAGTCAACTCCTGATAACGATATATATTATGATATAATACCATTTCTGTAAATTGAGTCAATAAATAGTATAGGATATAGATCACATGTAAAGGACAACATAAAAAAAAAAATCACTTAATAAAATGCAAAATGTAAACATTGTGCTTTTTAAGATTGTAACTTTCTGGAAATGCTGCTATTTATGCTTCTGTCAGCATCCCCTCAATGGTTTGTAAGATTCATTTTCCTTTGGCTTAGTCCCTTTTATTCATCAGGGGTCGCCACAGCAGAATGTCCAGCATATGTTTTACACAGCGGATGCCCTTCCAGCTGCAACCCTGTACTGGGAAACATCCATACAGATTCATTCACACACATACACTACGGCTAATTTAGTTTATTCACCTATACCGCATGTCTTTGGACTGTGGGGGAAACTGGAGCAAACCGAGGAAACACAAGGAGAACATGCAAACTCCACACAGAAATGCCAACTAGTCCAGCCGGGGCTCGAACCAGCGACCTGCTTACTGTGAGGTGACAGTGCTAAACACTGAGCCACTGTGCTGCCGGTTTGTAAGATTGTGCTCCATATAAAAAAAATGAAAATGTATTACCATAACCAATGTATTTTTGTGACACTATGAAATAAATGACATCACAGAATAAACAGAGTATAATATGAAATAATAGACTTTTTATTTTGTCCATATGATCTTGTCATATTGCACCGCCCTAATATAACTACTATATATAAGTTTGTACCTTTTTTAAAATATACTGAAAAAATTCATACTGTGTTAATAGTACAGGTCAAATTGATATTTCAAAACTGAGGACAGGGATACACATCAGAATAACAAACAAATGATAAATAAAAGAAGAAAATAAGGCAAACAAAATAAGTTTATTTATAAATCTAAGATGAACAAAAGTCAGTTTCCAATTGTTATTTACAAAATGTGCTGAAATATGAACCCCTAAAGCCTATATCTTACAGGTTATTTATATTTACTTACAAAACGTATTGTAACATTAATTATTAATGCACATTTAAATAAATATGCACAATTTAGCTTAGGTTACATTTTAAAATTACAGTGTGTTACATCAGTGTGATAATTATTAACTACATGAAATGACAAAAAAAAAAACATCAAAAATAAATATATTGCACATTGAAAAGAAATCTTACCTTCCCAACAACGCTTTGCAATTGTAGCACATTATACAAAAGCATGAGGGCGAGATTATTATTCATACAACTCGCCACCAGGGTGCGAGAGAAATGTTTTACTTTTCAAGACGTGTGATATATATATTTTGGTCAAATATAGTAACCAACGGATAAACAATTGACATGTTTGTTTTTAGTATCTCCCCCTTCAAAATTATAAGTATTTCGCAATGTATTGTCTCTCTGCTTTACTCTTGGAATTTCTTACTTCCGTTTGTAAGTGAGGGGTTACCTTGGTAACGGCAATCCTCACATTACATGGCTGGTTACCTATTGCTAGAACAGAAAGCTCGCAAACTATGAGCGAAGAACTAGACGAAGAGGTTTTAGACGGTCTTACAGAAGTCGAAAAATTGTATACAGTTTTTCATGGAGCGTCGCAAGAAGATGTGGCGTACGCAAAGCTTTTCTGGAACTCTCTTTCCCTTCAACCACCGATAGAGTCCCGTCTCGTTTCTTCCGACATCAGACAGCGCTTAAAAGTTGCGAAAACCCCGAACAGTAAGTAGCTTTCTTTTATATCTGTAAAGTGGCTGTATAAATGAGCTATGAAAAGCATTAAAACCTTTAACGTTAATATGCTGATTGCGCCATGGTGCATTTGACGTTTATAGATATATACACTAGATATCGCATACGGACCCTGAGCATGCGTCAATAGCGCCGCCACATTTGTACAGTGCTCCCAGGACAAATGTCATTCAACAGCACTAGTCAAGACAGTGTGCCAATGAAGATGCTGGACTTTAGCGCTGCTTACGGGTGTAGTAACGAGCAAACAAAGAAAACAAAGCACAAAGGCAGAACATTTCATAGGTAAGATTTCGTTTTTTGTATGTTACAAACTTTTGTGCTCAACAAGTAACGTTATTGATGATAATACAGTCTCTTACTGCACTGATCATAAGGCAAAGTAGCATCAACTTGCACTGAATTCTAGGCTTATGCTAGTTTTGTTGAATAAAATCAGCAAACAATGAAAAAGAAATATGACAACAAGACGCTGCGGTGCCAGAAACTTGTATTATTGTCGGCTAAGTGAACGAGTCTTTCATAACGGGGATTCATTCCCAAACGAATCGCTCCCTCCGTTAGAATGAGAAGTGAAAGCAGGAGAGGGGGTGTGTTTCAGGACACGGATTAGATCAAATTTAACAGGGAGGGAGGATAATACATTTCCATGCACACAAACACACACTCTTTATCGGCAATGCCCATGCGGTCACTTATCCATCGATCCATAGAAAAGTGATGTAAAATTATAATTTTCGTAATTTAAAAATATATTTGCGTACTGACCACCGGGGAAATCATAGATATATGTATATATGTGTATATCTCTGGCTCTGGATGGCCACAGTCCTCCACTGCACCTTGGTCCCGCATTCATTTCAAAGGAGCGCTACCCTGTACTAAAATGGCGGCTCTATTGACGCATTCCTTCCAATAGACAACAACAGGGTAGGCGACATCTAATGTAAATATCTATGTTTGACGTTTAGGTCAAACTTGGTCATTTGAACATGGATCCAAGTCCACGGTGGCGTATGAAAACATAAAAAATAATAAAGATCTGGCCGAATATAAAAAGAATGGCCGAATATTCTGAAGAATCTTCTGTTGGTTTTTTTTAAGCTACAAATGCAGCTTCAAATCAAGCGCCATGGTCAAGTAAGTGTAACGTTAGTTTAATTATTTTATTGTATATTATTAGTGCATTATATTGTGCTACTATTAAACGTAATCTGTTTGTTTGGTAGAGAGGAATGGGGAAATCCAACAAGATGCTTACCTCAGGCAAAAGCAAGAGGAGAAACAGAGATACATGGAGATGGTGAGATCTCAGTGGCTCTGTTCACGAGTCCACAGAACTGGCTATCTTCATTGAATCATGAAAAACATGTTTGTACACAGAGCTGTAGTGGTATTATCATTAAGTGCTATGCCACAGAGCTGCTATGTTTAGTGGCACATCCACAACTTGACATCCTTATGTTGCTGAACATGCTGAAAATACAAGTAATGAATTTATCAGGGGTCACGAATACCACATTAACAGTAACATCTGTTAATCTGAGCATTTATTTTTTGCATGATGCTGCATGTATGCCAGGTCAGTTCAAGCTACTGTATACCAAAAAGTACAACAGGAAAGGAATATGTGAATAGTGTTTAATTGTTTTAGTTGCACATGCACGGTGGTCAAAAACATACTTTTTTATTATTGTTGTGGCCACCAATCTACATATCCTATATATTCAGCTGAACTGTCAATCAAATCAAATAGAAAAATGAAAATATTGAGTTATAAAAACAATTTGAAAATTAAAAACATTGGAGAATATTGTTGTTTTTTTCACACAGCCCCTCCGACCATATTATGTGAGTGGAGTAGAGCAACAAGAATTTCCACTTCACGCTCAAAGTATTTTCAATCCGCTCCGGGTTTGCCATCTCCTACTCGTTGCTCCATCCTCTCCTGCTTTCTGCTCAACGATTGCTCCATGGAAAATATTGATTTAATTAATGCTCCACTAATTGTTATACCACAGATCTCTGTCATATAATTATAATTTTTTAATACAAGTCATTATTTTGATCCTATTAATGTTGTAATGTAGAATGTGCTTAAATATTATAGCCTAGTTGACAACATGCATCAAGTGTTTGAGATTGCTTCATCTTTCAAATGTTTTTATAGAAGCTTGTTTAAATGCGGTGGCCACATTTTTTGGTGGCCACATATTTTTCCGTATTATGATTGATTCGAGGGTTATGTATTTTATAAGTGAATCATTTATATGGACTATTAATAACTGTAAATCTCAGAATGGAAAAGGCTTGGTTAGTTTGTTAGTTAAATATATAAAATCATCCAAAATTATATCTGTTGTGTTTGTAATGGAGCGGTTCTGGAGTGGGAAGAGAGAAAAAGAGAGAAAAACATGACACTCCGACTTTTTAAACATTTGCACCAAACTCTGGCCAAAACTACGGTTTTCCACTCCTCGCTCTGCTCTTATGACACACATGCAGGTTGCCAGATTAATGACACTAACAGATTGCGAGCCTGCCTGAAGATCAAACCTTACACTAAGCTAATCAGCTTATGTATACATTTGTAATATTTTAATTGTTTGCAAAATAAAAATCACCTAATGTGGATTTTTATGATTCTGAACCTGCATCAAATTTCAGAGGCTGCTAAAGTCCTCTGGAGATCCTATTTTCAGCCATGCCTGCATACATTGAGGCAACCTTCATGACTGAAATTAAATGAGTTGTGATTTCCACCAAGGCAACCTGGGGTGCCAAAATATAATTGTGTAAACTGGCAGTGGGCAGAGATTTACAGAACAAAACAAACACCGAAACAGAACGTACCTTTTCCTAGCTTTCGAGTAGAAGGTCTATAGTGTGGTGTATATGAAACTACAGTATATAAATACCCTTCTGAAAAAAAAAGAAACCTAACTGAAAGGTATTTGAACTACCTCTTGAAGTGGTCAAATTTCAAACCTTGTTTACACCTAGCATTGTCTGCTTTTGACCATGCAGTTCAACAAAAAATGCATTCATCTTAAGTGTAAAAAAGTGGCTTTTAGGAAAGTCAAAAGACCTGCTTTAATGATGTAATTATCACTTCTGTGGAGCAAAAACTAAAATTTCATGAGTGGTTCTAGATATGTGGCATATCTGTGCATTGAAAATCCACATGCAAAAATGAGCTGTTTGAACTAGATGGCTGCAGCTTCTGTCATGTTTGTCCCTTTGCTGTGATTTTTATTTCTAGACAGTGCATTGCAGCATAAAGAGCTAATGAGCCACTCTGTGGAGGGCGGTTATAGATCACTGATGAAAGATGATTTGAGATCAGCAGGGTTTCTAAGTGTACATCTGGCAGGCTGAAATCGCAAGTTTTAGAGTGGCATTATCTAATGGTGCTGCAAAAAAGTTTATTTATAAACCACTGTTTTATGAACAGCAGTTGTTTGCCAAGTGTACAGGTAAGAATTAAATAAAATCAAGAATAATGTAAATAATAAAACTATGTAATATAATAAAGTTATAAAATATTATAAGAATATAATAAGATAAAATAACAACTCTCACATGGTGTTAAACACTCCTAACCCTGCTCTTGGGCCCGGTTTACACCTGGTATTAAAGAGATAGTTCACCCCAAAATGAAAATATCCTCATCGTTTACTCACTCAAGTGGTTCTAAACTTTTATGAATTTACTTCTTCTGTTGACCATTAAACAAAATATTCTGAAGAATGTTGGGAAAAATTAATCTTTCATTGGCCAAAGTCCTTTTCTTCCTTTGTGTTCAATAGAAGAAAGAAACTCAAACAGGTTTTAAACAAGTGGAGGGTGAGTAAATGACAGAATATTCATTTCTATTAACTGTTTCCCGGGGCGACGTGGTTGCGCAGTGGGTAGTGCTGTCACCTCACAGCAAGAAGGTTGCTGGTTCGAGCCTCGGCTGGGTCATTTGGCATTTCTGTGTGGAGTTTGCATGTTCTCCCCGTGTTCGCGTGGGTTTCCTCCGGGAGCTCTGGTTTCCCCTACAAGTCCAAAGACATGCGCTATAGGTGAATTGGGTAAGCTAAATTGTCCAAAGTGTGTATGGGTGTTTCCCAGTGATGGGTTGCAGCTGGAAGGGCATCCGCTGCGTAAAACATATGCTGGATAAGTTGGCGGTTCATTCCGCTGTGGCGACCCCAGATAAGCCGAAAAGAAAATGAATGAATGAATAACTGTTTCCCTTCATCCCTCCAGGTTTCTGCAGCACATACACATGCACACTCGTCAAATACAGCGCTTTTATTCTAAAACTAAAACACACCAATTCTATAACATCACAGAACATGTAAATAAAGTGCACTAGTCAGAAGGTACCTAAGCTTTACAATCTAAAGTTTGATTTGAATGTGAAAAGAAATATAAAAAAAATCTTCTCTAACCATTCCTGATTCTAACACAAACCCAAAGCTTTTAATGTAGTTCGTTTTTTGTTTTTTTTACCAAAATAAATTCTGCTGCTTTCCGTATCATTCTCCATTGTCTCATTTCATGTTCATATGTAAATTGTGCATTATTTTTTCAAAATATAAAATCAAAAGAATACAAAAATCCATGTATACACACCCAAGCCAAAGACACTTCAAGTTAAAGAACCTCAAAGTGGTCAAAAGGCACGAATGAAAACACTAGATGTAAACAGATACTCACCTAATAGTCGCAGATACTCGCTTACTCGCCTAATTTCGACCAAAACACTTCTTCACAAACCTTGGTATAAACAGGTCCATAACTCCCAAACCCTGCACCACTTTCTCTGCCACAGTACCTCTGAAGTTATGCTTATATTACCAGACGATTATTGGGCTGATTGATTGTGCACTTTCAATGCTTTCAAACAGAGGCAACAGACCAGCCTGCAGATTTAATTTAAAGGTTTCCAGCGCTGTCTGACTCGTGTAAATTCTCACACAGAGGAGTCAGTTGTAATTCCATCCAGCAGGCAGAATCCTTAAGAGCCTGCTGAGCCACTCTTAAGCTCTACATTTGTGCGATGATGAATCTGTCCGCATAGCTACTTTCTCTCCCAACACTGCACTAACCACATCCACTAATCAGATTAGCAGGAAATCACTGGTCCTGCAGATCAATTCATCTGCTTACAAGAATAAGGGAGCATTGATTTGTCCTATTCTCCGGGCACTGTTGGGGCAAGAATCTACTCATTCTTTTTTTTTTTTTTTTTTTTTCTCTCAAAGTGAATGTGTCTGTGACTGTATTTGCCACAGAACCTGATGAGCATATTGATACAGTATGCTTTATGTAGAGCTAATTTAGCATCAGAATTTCAGATAAAAATTGACAGGAGGCATTTACAAATGCATGATAACATGTGTTTTGTTTTTTCTCTTCATTTTTTTTAGTAGCAAACAGACCGTTTTCACATTTCCGGGTTTCTCAGTAGCGGAAGGCATCATAGTTGGGTAAACTTAGAGCACAGTGAATGGAGAGTACAACAAATATTTTTTTAGAATCCTATTTGCTGAAATAATAAAAGAAAAACTCCACGATGGTGTTATCAAGACTTTCAGAAAAAGGAAAAAAAATATGTGAAATTGATGACGGCAGACAGAAGAGATAATAACATCATATTTACTCTCAGCCCCATAGACGCTGCATTAGAAACACCTCGTATTAGCGGTAATTCGTTTTTTTTATAATATATTATAAGATGTTATAATATATTCATAAATGCATATAAATGTTCATACTTTTAAAAAAAATCAAAATATTAAAAACTTTCAAGGATTTAAGATTATGATGACCGTTAAATGCATCATAACAGTCTTGTGAAAGGGTCCATTATGTTAACATCCTAAAAAATAGTTTATCTTTATATATGTTTTAACATAAACAAGTAAGTCAAATTGTCCATAAACAATAATAGACCCTTTTCACAAGATGGTTATGACACGTTTATCAGTCATCGGCATCTTAAATCTTTGAAAGTTTTTAATATTACTTTGTATTGTATCACAATGCAAAAAAATGAATGACCACTTATGCAAAGTGTTTCTAATGCAGTAAATTTGATGTTGTTCTCTCTTCTGGCGGCCATTATAAGTCTCACAGTATCATTTTCCTTTTTCTTTTCTTTTTTTTTTTTTTTGAAAGTGATACTACAATTGTTAAGTTTCTCTTTTATTATTTGAGCAAATAGAAAAGTAAAAAAAATATATATTTGTTGTACTTTCCCATTCACTGCACTCTAAGTTTATTCAACTATGACAACTTCCGCTGCTGAGAAACCCAGAAATGTAAAAACAGTTCATTTGGTAACAAACTTTACATTTTATAGTCAGCATTATGTCGTATGGAATTTAATAATATAAAAAAAGGTTATGAAATCTAGTTCCCCTTCATATGGGAACTTCAACGTGTGTCTGGTAACAGACTATGGGAGTACGTCAGACGACCAATCACTCTGAAGAGTAAGAAAAGGGCCAATGAGTGCCAAAATGAATTGGCAGAGCTCAGCTCCACAGCTGACAGTGATTAGCCATTAGTGCTATATAAGCTGCCAGCTGAGAAGCGAGCACTAGAATTTAGCTTTCAGAGCCTCTCACGAGACTGAAGACACTCTATCTGCCAACCTGATTTCAAGACTGAAACCAGTTTACTCACCAGTGCGGCAGATGACGTGACAGCGGCGGTCGATCTGGGATTCCTGTCCCCTGGGCGTTTCGCTGGTGTGCACAAAAGAGCAGTTTCCATTAAAAGAGCAGATTCCCTAAGAGGGCTACACAGTCAATCAACACGTCTTTTTCAAGACGCTGTTCTGACTGTGTGTTTCTGGATGCGGTGGTTCCTATCTCCGGATGATGGGCACGGTTATCGCATCACACGTCTGGGGGTCCAGCATGTCGATGCGGTGCTCGCAGACAGCTTATGTTCTCGCTGTGAGGGCATGGCTGTTGCACAGCTGAGATCGCGGCTTCCAAGCCACCCCCATTGCTCCCCGTGAAAGCGGTTAACACGCGGGCAGATCTGAGGATCACAGTGGGGGTTTATCCGTCGCCTCTGGGCCCGCGGACCCCCCACTCCTCCACAGCGCCCCATCCAAGCTTTGAGTGGTTGTGCGGTTCATCCCCCGGGATCCCCGCACCTCTGCTTGATGACACCGGAGATCAGACGCCCATCGCAACATCGGAGGGCGAGCTGTCATGCTCAGATGACAGACCAGGCTCGCTACCATCCTATGGGTGCGATGCGTAGTCACGGTTCTCAAGTCAGACATGATGGCTGCGCTACCTAGGTTGCTTCGGCGGTGTGGCTGGAGATGGCTTGTCCCCCAGTCTCACCGCCGGACCGACTAGAGGTGTGGCGTGCGAGCTGATGTAAGATGAATCTTCCAGCTCCCGTCCCCTTCTTCCCAGGGGCGCACAGCGAGCGCACGCTGGCATAGAGGGCGCTTTTCTCCGCCCGGTCCTCGTGCGCTTCCACCTTCACCTCCCCAGATGGCGAGGCGGCCAGTGAGTACGAAGCTATTCCTCAGGTGGTGAGCGCCGCCACCTGGAGGGGTGAGCTGAGACCTCCGTCCAAGGCGGGTGGGTTATCTGTGTCTCTCATGGCCAGAGCCCACACCGCTGCGGGCCATGCTGCTTCTGCCCTGCACCACGGCACCTGCTGTGCTGCACAGGGGCGGTTCTTTCCCAGGCTTATGCGTAAGCACCGCACGGTGGTTGACTATGCTCTCATGACCTTCAAGTCGGCCGCCCGTGCCCTGGGGAGGATGATGGCCACACAGTGGTACAGAAATGCCACCCTTTGGCTTACCCTGGCAGATATGCGCCGTGCCGACAAAGTACGCTTTCTTGGCATGCCCATATCCCAGGCAAGCCTACTCGGCGACACTGTCGGGGACTTTACCCAGGAGTCCTCCGTGGTGAGAAATCAGCCGTGTGCGATGGAGCAGGTCATCTCTTGGTGGGCTCGGAAAACTGCTCCCCCACCGGACCCATCCGCGCTGACTGTTCCTCGCCGAGAGCGCTCTTCCCGCGGCTCCAAAATGCTCCGCCGTCACAGGCTGTTCCACTGGCTAGTGAACGTGCCGAGCCTCCCCGCAGGAAGTTGAGGCTCCCATCACAGGTCGCCGTTAAGTCTGGTAATCGGACCACGAAGCGAACCTGAGGCGGGCCGCTTGGAGAGGAGGAGAACCGTTCTTTCCCCGGTGGAGGGCCGGGGCTCCCCAACGAATGAATCTAGCTATCTAAAAAGAGCGGCTTTTCCTCCGTCTGGGTGTGGAAGCCCAATTGCTGCCAGCTTGGGACGCGCTGCCTTTCAGCTCTCAGCTTGAGAGCTGAATTGGGTAAGCTAAATTGTCCGTAGTGTATGTGTGTGAATGGGCGTGTATGGATGTTTCCCAGTGATGGGTTGCAGCTGGAAGGGCATCCGCTGTGTAAAACATATGCTGGATAAGTTGGCGGTTCATTCCGCTGTGGCGACCCCAGATTAATAAAGGGACTAAGCCGAAAAGAAAATGAATGAATGAATGATTTATTTATTTTGTTTTTAAGGTAAGTGGTTGCAAACAATTTATATGGACTGAATTTAAACAAATAAATTAAATTTAGTAATGTTCAACTTAATTTGTTTGTTCAAATTCAGCCCATATAAATTGTTTGCAACCACTTATCTTAAAAAATTGTTGTAAATCCAATAAATCATTTTTTCCAGTGTACTGTATATACAACAAATATATAATTTACAGTAAAATGAATTAAATTTTAATGTAAAGTAATGGAAAATGCTTAATGTGATCAGGAACATTTGATTTTATTACTAATTGTTTAGAACTTAAATCACTAACAGAGTTGACATTTTCCACCATTTTGTGCTTTAGTTCAAGATGCTAACCACAAACCAGGTTCCGCGTGGCATGTCTAAAACAGAATTTTATGTGTTTTTATCATATTATAGTTTTCGCATATTATTAGTGAGAAATTCACTGAAATATCACAATAACATAGTTGACATCTAATTTATATACTATTGGTGTATCCTAAACATTTTGTACAAAATATTAAGAGAAGAATTAAATGCCTCAATATTATTCAGAGTTTACATCACTTCTTTCAGACTATAAATCTCGATAAAACCAACTTTATTATACTGCTCAGATATATTTTCAACATGAAAGGTGCAGGAGCACCAAGATCCATGTAACTAAAATGTAGATAATGTAACTAAAATGAAAGCAATAAATACAATATTATAAGTAGTATTTAAATCATACTAAACAAACACTGATTATTAATTCTAAAATGCTTTTTGCTCCCTTATAGTGCAATTTACTATGTCCATTTACTTTAGCTCTTTTTCTCTATAAGCTGTCATTTCATGTGTTCTTCACAATACGGTCAATTCAATTTCAATTCAATTCATGTTTATTTATATAGCGCTTTTCACAATGTAGATTGTGTCAAAGCAGCTTAAAATAGTTCTAGTAGAGTCCAGATTTCAGACATTCATCTCATTCATTCATTCATCTGACGGTATAGATGGCAGTGGGCAGTACCCTCAATGTAATGCCTGCATTCCCACTGTGAGTAATCAACCTGCAAAGCACGAGATAGATGGCCCTCTGGAGGACAGGTCCATTTCATGCGATTACTCTTAGCTAATTAACCTCATTCCCAAACCCTCTGAATCAGAGAATTATACAATGCCAGTGCAAAGCCAATATATGTCAAAACCTTGAAAATGCTTCATTTTGATTCAAAAAGTCATTGTTCTATATTTATTTAATCATAGTGTTTACTTCAGCATAAGAAACGCTAATCATACTCCAGTCTGCTCTAATGTGATTTTTGCAGATGAATTGTGCCGTTCCAAAACTCCAGTTGATTTAGTTGTAAGAGTTTTAGCAGATTGCAGGATGACAGATGTTTACATTGGGTGATAATAATCAACAAAGACGTTACATTACATTATTATAACGGATTAACCTGCCATAAAATGACACTGGCTTGAAAAATGGTTACAGTGAACAAGCATGTAATGGATTTAATGAAATGACATTAAGTGCAGCCAGAAACAATGGTCGCTAAATCAAAATGATGAGGCTGTCTGTTCAGCAGTGCAAGTTTGTGTGTCATGAGGAATCTTTTACAGACAGGCATCAAGGTGTGAGTATATTATTTAAGTAACTGTTATATATCCTGGTAGTATTTCCATGCATATTTTATTTGTATATAGCACATACAGTATGTGAAATTTGCCTGTTTTGCTTTTATTAGAGATTTCCAAACGTTTGACTGGTAATGCTCACTGAGGTTACATTTATTAGATCAAGATATTTACAATAATTTTGTGAAATACATTATTAATTCCATATTTCATTTGCTGTTTTCAATTTCATATTTTAAAAGCAGTTTATTGTGATGAAAAGCTACATTTTCAGCATCATTACTCCAGTCTACAGTCTCACATGATCTTTTAGAAGTTATTTAAATATGATGATTTAATGATCAGAAAATGTTTCTTACATTATCCTTTTTTATAGTTTTTGACGATAATTGAGCATCAGCATATTAGAATGATTTCTTAAAAAACATGTGACACTGAAGCCCAGAGTAACGATGCTGACAATTCAGCTTTGCCATATCTGACATAAATAAAATGTACATATATTAAAATATATTAAACAGTTCATTTAAATTGTAAACCAATTGTAACGTTTGTAGACAAACTTAAAATTTATTTTGCCTTGAAAAAGTCAAAAATAGTTACAAACAAGCAAATAGCTCATTTTAACATGACATGACACACTGTTATCACATACTGTAGCATTTTTTTAGTATGTTCCTAGCATGTTTAAGCACATTGCTATTAATTTTAAGACATTACTAGCATGTTTTAATCATTTGGATCATAAATTGCATGTTTCATATCTTGCTAGCATGTTTTAGCATGAATTAACATGTTATCGTGCTGTTAAAATGAATTTTAAAAAATTCTGGCATTGTTAACATTAATTAACATCTTGTTAATGTTAACATTTTAAATACTTTGCTTGAATTGTTTAACTAATTTTTAGTGCATAGCATATGCATGCTGCTAGCATGTTTTAACACATTAATGTTTAGAATGTGTGTGTTTTAGCGTATTGCTAACATGAATTGTAAAAATAGTTAACATTAATTAGCATCTGAAGATCTTGATTTCCCAGTGATGGGTTGCAGCTGGAAGGGCATCTGCTGCGTAAAACATATGCTGGATAAGTTGGCGGATCAATCCGCTGTGGCGACCCCTGATTAATAAAGGGACTAAGCCGAAAAGAAAATGAATGAATGAATGAAGATCTTGAACTTAGTGGGTATATATATTAAATGCTCTTTTGGATTTATTGTTTGAAAGATTTTTATATCATCTGTTTTATGAAAACCAACCTCTGTTCAGCTGGAAAAGATTCAGAGCTGTCTCAAGGTCTGAGCCAAGTTGTCGCTTAAAAGCTCAAGACAACATAATAATATTTAACAATATACATTTTTCATTGTTGTTGAATAAAACAAATTAATACAATCTTGGTGAGACTTCTTTGTGCGCCTTCTTCCTCCAGGTTATTCATGGTGTACATAATCATACAATCTCATTCTAATTCATATTTTATTTATGTGTTAGGCCAAAAATCGAGACCAGATTATTGCCCTTCTGAAAAAGCAGAGAGATGAACGAATTAAGGTAAGATTTTCAAAGTACTTGTCCCCATTAGGTTAAAACATGCACTCCTGTCTCTCCATTCAGTTTGAATCAGCCTACTACACATCTCAGGTCTTCTGCTAACACAGCTATTGCATATTTGGATGCTGCAGGACAGGTTCCTCAGACAGCCAAGTGTTTTATTTCTCTCCATTCATTAGAGTGCTCTCTTTCCCTTCCTCAGCACTTTTTCCCCAGAGCCTCAGCATTTCTTAGGGCATCCTCCCCTATAGAAGAGGAGCGGAGGGGAGGGTGGGCTTCCTTTACACTTTGATGTCTCTCTGGGGAACAGCCTGATGATTATGGGGAGGTGGTGCTTTATTCAGCCCCTGGTTTGCTAATATAGTTCATCTGGAAAGTTATAGCCTAACTTCAAAATATATTAAATTCATTATTTTCCTCAACATTCTACAAACAATATCCCTTAATGACAATGAAAATAAAGTTTTGTTTTTTTACTCTTTTAAAATTTATTAGACTGGTGTTACGGTGGCGCAGTGGGTAGCACGCTCGCCTCACAGCAAGAAGGTCGCTGGTTCGAGCCTCGGCTGGGTCAGTTGGCATTTCTGTGTGGAGTTTGCATGTTCTCCCCTAGTTCACGTGGGTTTCCTCCGGGTGCTCCGGTTTCCCCCACAGTCCAAAGACATGCGGTAAGGGTGAATTGGGTAAGCTAAATTGTCCGTAGTGTATAAATGTGAATTAGAGTGTGTAGGTGTTTCCCAGTGATGGGTTGCAGCTGGAAGGGCATCCGCTGCGTAAAACATATGCTGGATAAGTTGACGGTCCATTCCACTGTGGGGACCCTAGATTAATAAAGGGACTAAGCCGAAAAAGAAAATGAATGAATGAATGAAAATTTATTAGAAATTAAACAAAATGGAAAAAACATCATGCGCTTAAGTATTCACAGACTTTGCTCAATAATTTGTTGAAGCACCTTTGGCACCAATTTCAGGTTTTTGTGTGGATGATGCTACAAGCTTGGCACACCTATTTTTTCAGTTCCTCCCATTCTTCTTCGCAGTACTTCTCAAGCTCCATCAGCTTGGATGAGGAGCATCGGTGCACAGCCATTTTCAGATCTCTCCAGAGATGTTTAATCTGGTTCAAGTCTGGGCTTTTGCTGGGCCACTTAAGGACATTCACATACCCCTTTTCCACTAGCATGAACCAGGCACTAGTTTGGAGCCAGTGCTATTGCCAATTTGGAGCTGCATCTGTTGTGCCTTCTAAGAAGTGAACTGCTTTTTTCCCCCTATTCCAAGAGCCACTGTACAGCCAGGTGTTATGTCTCTGCATAAAAGGTCTTTGTGAGTCAAATTCATACCCAAACTGGAAGACACCCGTAAATGTGCTGCAATGTGCTGTGTTATTTCAAAATGAGATCCGAACCTGTGCAGACCAGAGAAATATCTTAAATGTACCAGACCCGATGCAGACCCGAACCTGGCTGGGAAGACACACACCCGACTGCACCCGATCAGCTGCTGGCTAGGTGGAAGAGCACTATTTATTTATTTATGTATTTGTTTATTTATTGTTATTCAAGTAAATATCAGAAAAAATGAGTCCCAAAAACAATCGTGTCAAAACATTTATTTCTTCAAGGCAATCACTGACACAATTGTATCACATCCAAAGCATTTTGTTATTAGTACCAGAGTGGAAAATGAAACCGAGCTTAGTGATTGCTGGCAGATGCGTTGTTCTCAGAGTCTGATCAGATCTGGTATTACGCAGAGACCCGATATATATTTTAGATAATATAATATAATGTGGCGACGCGGTGGCGCAGTGGGTAGCACGTTCGCCTCACAGCAAGAAGGTCGCTGGTTCGAGCCTCGGCTGGGTCAGTTGGCATTTCTGTGTGGAGTTTGCATGTTCTCCCCGTGTTCGCGTGGGTTTCCTCCGGGTGCTCCGGTTTCCCCCACAAGTCCAAAGACATGCGGTATAGGTGAATTGGGTAAGCTAAAAATTGTCCGTAGTGTGTGAGTGAGAGTGTATGAATGTTTCCCATTGATGGGTTGCAGCTGGAAGGGCATCCGCTGCGTAAAACATATGCTGGATAAGTTGGCGGTTCATCCCGCTGTGGCGACCCCAGATTAATAAAGGGACTAAGCCGAAAAGAAAATGAATGAATGAATAATATAATGTAATGTAATGTAATATAATATAATATAAAATAATATAATATAGGCGCAGTCGGTAGCGCTGTCGCCTCACAGCAAGAAGGCTGCATTTCTGTGTGGAGTTTGCATGTTCTCCCCGTGTTCGTGTGGGTTTCCTCCGGGTGCTCCGGTTTCCCCCACAGTCCAAAGACATGCGCTATAGGTGAATTGAATAAACTAAATTGGCCGTATGTGTGTGTGTGAATGAGTGTGTATGGATGTTTCCCAGTACTGGGTTGCAGCTGGAAGGGCATCCGCTGTGTAAAACATATGCTGGATACGTTGGCGGTCCATTCTGCTGTGGCAACCCCTGATGAATAAAGGGACTAAGCCGAAGGAAAATGAATGAATAATATAATATCCTTCGTTATATTGCCTGTGTACTTGGGGTCTTGTTGAAAGATGTACTGTCTCTGCATTGCTGCATTCATATTTCCCTCAAGCCTGACTAATCTACCAGTTTCTGCTGCTGAAAAAGCTTACTACAGCATGATGCTGCCACAAACATGATTCACTGTAGCAATGGGGTTGGCCAGGTGATGAGTTGTGTCTGGTTTACTCAGTTCAATCTGAGCAGAGTTCAATCTTTGTTTCATCAATCCAGAGAATTGTGTTACACATGGTCTGCGAACTCATCAGGTACCCATTGGTAAATTTGGTAAACAGGTGGGCTGTCATGGAGTTAGGCCATTTTAACGTACAAGCCTGATTGGAGTGCTACAGAGATTGTTGATCTTCTAGAAGGTTCTCTCTCCACAGAAGAATGCAAGAGTGAGTGACCATTAGGTTCTTGGTCACTTCCCTCACTAAGGCCCTTCTCCAACGATTACTCAGTTTGGCCGTGTTGCCGACTCCTATCTTAAAGGTCTGCAGGCAGTTCCTTGGACCTTATGGCTGGTTTGTGCTATGACGTGCACTGTTAACTGTAAAATAATGTGCACTGAAAATAAAATTTTAAGACAAAACAATAAGTAAAAGTAATTAAAAAACAGTAATCAAAGAGTATTAAAAGCATGAGAAAATAGATAGGTTTTTAAAAAGGACTTAACAACAGAAATAGAGTAGGAAAGTTTAATGTGAATTGGTGGAGTGTTCCAGATTTTAGGACCAGCAATTGCAAACACTCGATCACCTAATTTTTTAAAGCATGTTCTAGGCACAGTGAGTAAATTCTCTTGAATCACAAGATCTTAATGATCGAGAAGGTGTATACAGACAGAGCAAGTCAGTAAGGTACTGAGGAGCAAGATTATTGACGGCTTTGTATACAAATAATAACATTTTTAAATCAATCCTTTATTAAATGGGTAAGCAGTGAAGTGCAGTTAAAATGCAAGTTACTTATATGAGACCTTATGTAGAGAGGTGTGTGCCTTTACAAATCATGTCCAGTCTACTAAATTTACCACAGGAGGACTCCAATCAAGTTGTAGAAAGGGGTGGAAACAGGATGCACCAGAGCTACATTTTGAGTGTCATGGCAAAGGCTGGGAATGTTTATCTACATGTAAATTTTATTGTTATTTATTTATTTAATTTATTTATTTATATTTGCAAAGATTTAAAACAAACTTCATGTCATATTTGTAGAGTGTTGAGGAAAATAATGAATCCATTCCATTTTGTAAAAAGGCTGTAACAAAAATGATGTGAAAAAGCTGTGAATACTTTCCAGGCACAATGTACAAATTGCACTGCAGTATGTTCTTTTTGAAAAGATTATAATTGCAGTAATATATATAATTGTCTATTTTGTATACTTACTCCCAGGGCCATTTATATCGAAGTTGATATTTAGCTGCACCATATTGGTGTTTCGTAACATCTAGTTTTTATGAGGTGGGTTGTTAGCCCAATGCTCAACCCCCAACCTGGAGGACCAGGACATACACACATGGACAATTTAGCTTACCCAATTCATCTACAGCACATGTCTTTGGACTGTGGGGGAAACCAGAGCGCCCGGAGGAAACCCAAGGCAACACGGGGAGAACATGCAAACTTTACACAGAAATGCTAACTGACCCAGCCGGGGCTCGAACCAGCGACTTTCTTGCTTCTTGCATAATTTGTATTTAGCATTTCAACAACAACAAAAAATATATATATTTTATGGAGAACATATTGAACATGGAGAACAACAAAGATTGTCATTTGTCTTCTGTGGAAAACTAACCTATTTGGGGGACTTTGTAAGGATGTAATACTCTAGAAATCGCTAATTTGTAATGACCAGCTTCTCTTGCTATGGTTTGCTGATATTATAAAAAACATTGCTTTAAAAATGTAATCAAATATACATACATATTCAGATTTTTTATTTATTTTATTTTATTTCAGAATTTATACTTCCAGGTAAATATGGCTTTCTTTCACAATGAAAAGATTTAAAGTTTCTGGGTTTGCTGTTAGTCTGAAACACATTGCTGAAACATATAGAAAATATAGGGAATATATGTTTACATTTGTACCCTAAAGGGCTTTGTGCCATGGAGGATAAATAGATTGCCAATTTACCATTTAGCTGCCATTTACCTAACATCCATTTATGCTTGCATTTCGGTGCTTCTTTTTTGTCTTTACTGTTATAATTGTGATTTGCATCTAAATGGCAGTAAAGTTACAGTAATAATATAAATGATGCTAAGAAATGAGAACTTATTGTTTTACCATGTCATTTGTTTCCTTTCTCATTAATGTCATGCAAAACTAATACAGGTTGGCTTTATATTCTCAACAGAAAGAGATGATTTCCTACAAGCACAAACCAAAAAAAGGAAGCCCATCAGAAAAAAGGTACATACCTCAACGAACTGTACTCTCAGAGACAAGCAAATTACCTTAATATAATTTCATTTAGCAGGTTATTTCTCACTGTATCTTTCATGACTTGGCGCAGTAAACTTTCTATAATTAAAGGTGATGGTATAGTGCAGTGTAATACTGCGTTCAATAAAGTAATAGTAATTGTGTGCCTAATAGTAATTTACTGCTGTGGACTGCATGAGGGCCGCGATTTCGCTGATTCTGCCACTGTAAATCACATCCAATTATAAAAGGGAAAACCACATGGAGTTCAGTAGTATTTAAACAGGTTTTCTGGTAAAGGAGAAATGGTTTGTCAGCTTGACAGAGAGGGGAATTACTGACAGTTTCTAACGTTTTCATTATTATATGGATTCCCAGCCTACTAAAATGGATTTGCAGAGCCAGTGATGAAGGGTTATTGGAAAAGCAACTTAGGTTTATATTGAGGCTCAGATATTGATCGGAAATCTGTCTGATCTTTTCTGCTTTGAACAGACGCCTCAAACCTGCATTGATTACCTGTCCTATTATCCAAAACAATTCCCTTTCTGATGAATGCGTCATTGCAAAATCCCTTACTTAATGTCACATAAAAAGACTTTCATTAACCTGTGCGGTAGATTGGTTTGCAGCATCAGGAAGTTAAATGTGTAAGCATGACACATTTTACAATAATGCTTAAATGACCTTTGTTGCTGAATGCTTTTAAAAACAATAATACATGTATAAAATACAATCATGAAAAATACAGTGCTTTGTTTAATAAACTGAGTGGATGAAAATATCACTGC
>CAIGQV010018170.1:13007334-13060835 GCA_903798115.1 Danio jaintianensis
ATATATATATATATATATATAAAGATGTTCAAATATCATCGTACAGTGTCTTAGTCAAAACTAATGTTGGTTTACTTTTTTGTGCTATTTTGTGTAAATGTGAGAAAACAAAAAGTCATGACAATAATTGTTTTATGTTACTTTAACTTATTTCACTAAGTCAACTAGATTTTTAAAATTACACAGTTTAGCTTCATATTTTTAGTCCGTTTAAGTCCTATAAGTTGAAATGACTAGAAAGTTTCATTTGATTCAACTAAAAAAATAAGGCAGCAATATTTTTACAGTGCCAGTTTATTTGTATGTGTTTTATTTATTCATTTTCATATTCACAGTGCTGCCATGTTCATTCCACCAGATAATGCACTAAAACCTAATTCTCTTACATTGCAGATGCTCTTCCAACACGCAGATACCCCTCTGTAACAGTAAAGGATGATGGCATGAGGACGGTTGTGTCTGGACTTCCAGGTGAATATTTACTAAATACTGTACTTTGAGGTCCAAAACCTTTCTAGGAATAACATAGTTTTAGGATTTTAAAAGAAGCTTGGAAATAGTAAGATCTGAATTAGAATTTGCTTTATATATTATGTATTATTTTTAGATTAATAATTAAGTATATTTGTGTGACTGATCACATGACGATCAGGGTGTTCTTTCTTCCATAACATGCTGCATAATATGATTTTTACATTGTTACACATAACAAATACTTATAAATTTATCTTTAAAATTTAGCAAATGATTATGGATGAAATAGATTATGCTGATAATGTTTAAAGTATGTTGTACATTTTTTAAAGAAATTGGTATTTTCAAAAGGTAACTACGCATTGAACTGATCAAATGTAAAAGTAGGGACCTGCATGTTGTTATCAAAATAGGTTATTTCCAATAAATCCAAATTTATTCATCCATTAGTGTATCTACAGGCATCTGAAACATAGGTTGTGTCACCCATGGCTTTTCTATCTTGGCTTTATTTTTGATAAATAAAAAATGAGACAGTGTGAGATGTCATGTGATGTTGTTCATCTGAAGTTTTATCTTCCAAATTTGAAGACCTGCCATGGTCCATATTGTTTTTGTGTTTGTTTGTTTTTTTGTTTGCTTTATTATTATGTTCTGATATTGAAAACCATGAAGTTTCTTTTTCACAAATTTTGTCTTGGTTTCCACAAAAATTGTAAGCAGAACAAATATTTCCAACATTAATAGTTCTAAAAAGTTCTTGCGCACCATAATTTCATCTAACCTTGGTCTTGAGTATTAGAATTATTTCTGTAAGATCATTTGACACACACTGAATACTGAAGTAATGATGCTGAAAATAAATATGTTCTACTAAATTTGCTATTTTTAGTTTCTTTAAAAACATTAAATGAACGCAACCTACAGTAAGCCTTTTTATAAAACATCAAAAAATCTTTTAGACTTTTTAAAGAGTTTGTTAATAAAGGCTCAACTGATCACATTAACCAACAACCTGCTTCTTCTTTTTTTTTTTTTCAGATAATGCTCTCAATATCGCGTACATTGTACTGCCAACCATACCACTTCTGCTGCTGTTGATTGTGGCGACTGGAGTTTTCTGCTTCAAGCTGTTCACAAAGAGGTGTGTTATTTCACTGCTGACTTCACTGATCAACAACAATGTTCAATTTAATACCCAGTGTTGAGTAAATCAAAAAAGTAATTCATTAGTACATATTAATTTTATTATTAAAATTGTATTTAAAATACTTTTTCTAATGACTTTGTCTAAAAAGAAACTTAATTGCTTAAGTAATTGAATTACTTGTCTCAATAATTCAAATCTGTATAAATCTGAAAGCATGATAGACAATAGAAATACAACTTTTAATTCTTTCAATTAAAGTCAGACCAGACCATTTAGTTTAATAAAAAAAACACACACACTAATAATGTTAAATATTATATGCATCAAAAAAAGTTTATTGGCACTTTATTGGCAATTTCATTTATTTATGAAAAGATTTGTTACTAAAGCACATTTAAAAACAGCCACAAGACTGACCAAAGTGCTGTAAAAACCACAGAGTAATATTTAGTAATAAAATAGAGAAAATGATAAAAACCTAGAAATAAAACCAAGAGAAACAACAGTTCCCCTTCATACGGGAACTTCAACATGCGTCTGGAACAGACTATGGGAGTGCGTCAGACGACCAATCACTCTGAAGAGTAAGAAAACGGGCCAATGAAATGCCAAATTGCATTGGCAGAGCTCTGCTCCACAGCTGGCAGCAATGAGCTATCAGCGCTATATTCAATTCAATTCAATTCAATTCAATATATAAGCTGCACGCTGTGGAGTGAGCCTCAGAATTTCTGCTTCAGACCCTCTCACGAGACTGAAGACCTAAATCTGCCAACCTGACTAGCGAAGTGTCAGCGCTTATTACCAGTGCGGGAGAAGACGCAACAGCGGCGTTTCATCTGGGTTTTACGTCCCCTGGGCGTTTCACTGGTGTACTAAAAGAGCAGTTTCACACTAAAAGGGCAGAATTCGCGTCTTTTTAAAGATAGACGGAGCGCGGAAGACTTAGGTGACTTACCGGCGGCGGTGGTTAACACCATCACTCAGGCTAGAGCACCCTCTACGAGGCATGCCTACACCCTGAAGTGGAGTCTATTCACTGAGTGGTGTGCTTCTCATCGAGAAGACCCCCGGACTTGCCAGATTAGCGTTGTGTTATCCTTCCTTCAGGATAAGTTGGAGCGTAGGCTGTCTCCCTCCACACTGAAGGTTTATGTGGCTGCCATCTCCGCTCATCATGATGCGGTGGATGGCAACACGCTCGGGAAGCATAACCTAGTCATCCGATTCCTCAGAGGCGCGCGGCGATTAAATCCATCCCGCCCCCCTCTTATGCCCTCTTGGGATCTCTCTGTAGTCCTGGCGGGTCTGCAGAGAGCTCCATTCGAGCCACTCGATTCGGTAACATTAAAACTTCTGTCAATGAAGACAGCTCTGCTGATCGCGTTGGCATCATTCAAGAGAGTCGGGGATTTGGAGGCATTTTTGGTCAGCGAATCGTGCCTAGAATTCGGACCGGCTTACTCTCACGTTATCCTGAGACCCCGGCCTGGCTATGTGCCCAAGGTTCCTACCACCCCATTTAGAGATCAGGTGGTGAACCTGCAAGCGCTGCCTTCGGAGGAGGCAGACCCAGCCCCCTCATTGCTTTGTCCCGTTCGCGCTTTGCGCCTTTACGTGGAACGAACGCAAAGTGTAAGATCTGGTGAACAGCTCTTTATCTGTTATGGTGGTCGGCAGAAGGGAAGTGCCGTATCAAAACAGAGGTTGGCCCACTGGATAGTTGATGCCATCGCCCTCGCTTACCAATGCCAGGGCGAGCCGCGTCCCGCTAATGTGAGAGCACACTCTACTAGAAGTGTCGCCTCCTCCTGGGCGTTAGCACGCGGCGCCTCTATTACAGATATCTGTAGAGCTGCGGGCTGGGCGACACCTAATACATTCGCGAGATTCTACAATCTTCGAGTGGAGCCGGTTTCCACCCGATTACTGGGTAACCCCAGTCAATCGGAGGGAAACTAAGCTCGGTGTTAACAAACGCTTGCCGCGCCATGCTCCCTAACCCGGAGATACGTGCGCATTTCTTATTCTACTAGTAAGTTTCCCACTTGGCGAACCCTAGAGAATTCCTCCGAGGCCCCCAGCACCTGACTCAGCGGAGGAGTCGGGTGCCTGGCTCAGTGTGATGTCTGTATGCCCATTTGGTCTACCCACATGCTGAGGTTTGGTGCCAGCTTGTGCGGTCCCCCCTCTGGGGTGACCCCATACGCTTATTCAGCCACGGAGTGTTCCCCCCTGACCAGGCGGACCCGTGTCTTCCCTACCCGCTAACCAGCTTATCATATGTAGTACTCCCCCTCATCAGGGCTAGTCCATATGCTCTATTACCATCAAGTCTCCCCTCTTGGGTAGCAGGTGGCTCCGCAGCGTCCTCCCCCTTCGGGGACTGGCACGCTTTCCCAACGTACTGTCGTAATTTAAAAATCCCTAGTCTATATTAGCTAGGTAAAAGCTCGTTACGACTCCCGATAAAAATTTAATATTCCCATGTAATGGTAATTAAGGGCCTAGGGACGTTGGAAGGTTGCGCTCCTGGTGATGCTGTGCGCTCACGCTATGCTTGGCAAACTTCACATCAGGGGTGTGACGGGCTTAGCTGCAGTGGCGTTTTCCATACAGTCTCCCATAGTCTGTTCCAGACGCATGTTGAAGTTCCCGTATGAAGGGGAACGTCATGGTTACGTCCGTAACCCACGTTCCCCGAATAAGGGAACGGAGACATGCGTCTCCACTGCCACAGCAGCTGAGTCTCCAGCTGTTAGCTGAGTGATCGGCTCTTCAGCAGGCAAAATTCTGAGGCTCACTCCACAGCGTGCAGCTTATATAGCGCTGATAGCTCATTGCTGCCAGCTGTGGAGCAGAGCTCTGCCAATGCAATTTGGCATTTCATTGGCCCGTTTTCTTACTCTTCAGAGTGATTGGTCGTCTGACGCACTCCCATAGTCTGTTCCAGACGCATGTCTCCGTTCCCTTATTCGGGGAACGTGGGTTACGGACGTAACCATGACGATTTATATTTATAAACAAAGCAATTGACAAAACTATTAATATAATATTTATAGGGCAAATTCAACAGGTACGTTTTTAAAAGTGATTTAAAAATAGATAGTGATGGTGCCATTCTAATCTCATGGGGCAGATTGTTCATACACACCATATATTGGCATACATTTCTTACTCATTTCATTGTTTCTTGAGCATGTGCAATTTTCAGGCAAATGTGGCCGCCTTTAGTTGAAAAATATATTAATTATATATTCTTTTAAAAATAAAAAATTGCTGTTTAACAGAAAGAAGATTTTTTTTCAACACATTTGTAAACATTATAGTTTTTAATAACTAAAAACTTTGCCATGTCTTTGCCATGATAACAGTATATAATATTTTACTTATTTTGAACTTAACTTGGGTAATTAGGTTAACTAGGAAAGTTAGGTTAATAAGGCAAGTCATCGGACACCAGTGGTTTGTTCTATAGACAATCGAAAACAAATAATTCCTTAAGAGGGCTAATCATTTTGACCTTAAAAATAATTTAACAAAAGTAAAAAGTGCTTTTATTCCAGCCAAACTAAAAGAAATAAGACTTTCTCCAAAAGAAGAATTATTTAAACTGTATATATAGTCAACATTTTAAGTGGGTCAAAACCTTTCATCAAAGGTGTTTTAAAGCTATTCAACAACATCCATTCTAGTCTTAGGGCAATTTTGAAAAACCTTTTTGATCCACTTTCAATTTTGTTTATATATATATATTAATTATTATGTATATATATGTATATGTATATGTATATATATGTATATATATATGTATGTATGTATATATATATATATATGTATATACACACAGTTAGTTTGCTACTCTAAACCTTATATTTTCATGAATTAATGTCTCATACAGTTTATAGTTTCTTAAGCATTTGCAGTCATCTTGATAAATGTAACATACTTTAGTTGAAAAATATTTTTGTTTTCTGCTAAATGTACAGTGCATGCATCCGGAAAGTATTCATAGCGCTTCACTTTTTCCACATTTTTTTATGTTACAGCCTTATTCCAAAATGGATTAAATTCATTTATTTCCTCAAAATTCTATACACAATACCCCATAATGACAATGTGAAAAAAGATTTTTTGACATTGTTGCAAATTTATTAAAAATAAAAAACCTGAAAAATCACATGTACATAAGTATTCACAGCCTTTGCGTGAAGCTCTAAATTGATTTCGGATTGAAGGATTTCAAATGGTACAACTGATGGACACTTCGGGCCCCGAAGTTTGGTGTTGGTGTTGAACAGAATGTTCCATTCAAAAGGGCTCATCTTGAAGCTGTCACTCCAAAGCGTAAACCCTTCAAAGGGATTAGGGCATAGAGATGAGCCCATCTGAATGTTTTTTTTACAGTTACATTGTTTGAGTGGTTCATTTATGTCTTTACCACAAACAGTGTAGGATGAGTTACATGCTGAATTCTGTTTCCACTGATCATCCTTGAGATGTTTCAGCAGCTTAATTGGAGTTCACCTGTGGTAAATTCAGTTGATTGGACATAATTTGAAAAGGCTTTTTTTTTCACATTGTCATTATGGGGTATTGTGTGTGGAATTTTGAGGAAATAAATCAATTTAATCCATTTTGGAATAACGCTGTAACATAAAAAAATTTGGAAAAAGTGAAGCGCTATGAATACTTTCTGGATGCACTGTATTTGTATGAATTGATTTATCCAGAACTGTTCAATTTATTTACAGTGTTTAAGACAAGTACATTATAAGTAACTGTAATTAAATGACCTAAGAATTACCTTACTTTTTCAGTAGAAAAGAAATTCAGTTGCAGTATTTATTTACTTTGTGACTGATTACACCCACCACTATTAATACCACATACTATATTGTATGTATGCAGGAAGAAAGAACAGACCGAGACTCCTCCAAAGGATCCAGGATACTGGGCTGCTGGAGAAAGATGCAACAGTCCGAGTCCGGACGTCTATAACGTAATCCGAAGGCAGCATGAATCAGATCTGGCCGGCACACGGCCTGACATCAAGAACACTTCCTTTCTGGGGTCTTCTCCAGACACTCCACCTGGAGATTACGACAACCTGGCAGGCAGAGACACAGAGAGTGGTTTTGTGACACTGGCCAGCACTGAGAGCGGCTTTGTGACCAATGATATGTACGACACGCTGCAAGGCCAAGGAAGCGGGAGATACTACAGAGACCAGGGCTGGATGGACGAATTATATGGCTACTGATATGGAGGATAAACATGTGAGCATTTCTTTCTGAATTCTGCTGTAAGAATGACAATGCTTGTTGATGTCTCACCTAAGGTTTTTCTTTGGTGCTAGATATCCAAAATTACAGTATACACCTCATTTTTGATGTTAAGAGGATATGGCAAACCGTTTCAACATCTAATCTATAGTAAGTACTGGTACTTATATATTAGCTAATTTTGCTCATTGTTTATATACTAGTACCTTTTTAAAATATACTAGTACACTGTAAAAAATTGCTGTAAATTTTACAGTGTTACCGGCATTTTGGTTGCCAGTAATACTGTAAATTTTACAAGCGCACTGTAAATTAACAATTACAGTTGTGCTAAAAACCACAGCACAGTCGTAATTGTTAATTTTCAGTGTGCTTGTAAACTTTGCCTGTAATACTGTAAAAATTGCCAGTAATACTGTAAAAATTACAAGCGCTCAAAGTTAACAATTAAGTTGTAATTGTTAATTTACAGTGTGCTTGTAAATTTTTAGTATTACTGGTAACCAAAACTGCCAGTAATACTGTAAATTTTACAGCAATTTTTACAGTGCTTATAAATAAGATATTCTTTAGGTGCTAAAGGCTCGTACACACTGAATGGTTTTCGCTTGTGCTTATCGCCATCTTTTTTTTGACGTGTTTTTCCACAGTCAATCATTTGGGTGATGAGCAGAGTGAACGTGCTTATTGAACTTAATGAAGTCATGAAAGAAAGGTGAAATGAAACTCACCATCAATTTGCTACCATAATAACTCCCTCCTGCCAACATTTTTGAAGTTGCTGTTGTGTTTATCATACAGCTCTTTGTGTTTAAACACCAATGAAAACAGCAGCCCCACATTCATCTTACCTCGGTGCATCATCTTCTTCATTGAATGAAAGTGAAACTGTGCTCATATAGACCATTTTCCCGGTGTGCACTGGCCTTAATAAATATTTCTATCACCACTAGTAACAAATTATCAATTTTTCTCATTGACTTCAATATTAATCTCTGACTGAGATCAGTTATTAAATTTTGACTAGTGCTGTATGCATTCCAGTTGCGACTTTGGTTTATATTTTGGTAGTTATTCATCATAGATATATACACTAAATATCGCATACGAACCCTGAGCATGCGTCAATAGCCCCGCCACATTTGTACAGTGCTCCCAAGACAAAGGTCATTCAACCGCACTAGTCAAGACCAAAGCCAATGTGAAGATGCTGGACTTTAGCGCTGCTTACGGGTGTAGTAACGAGCAAACAAAGAAAACAAAGAACAAAGGCAGAACATTTCATAGGTAAGTTTTCATTTTTTTGTTTTTTTGTATGTTACAAACTTTTGTGCTCAACAAGTAACGTTATTGATGATAATACAGTCTCTTACTGCACTGATCATAAGGCAAAGTAGCATCAACTTGCACTGAATTCTAGGCTTATGCTAGTTTTGTTGAATAAAATCAGCAAACAATAAAAAAGAAATATGACAACAAGACGCTGCGGTGCTAGAAACTTGTATTCAAGTCGTTCATAACGGGGATTCATTCACAAACGAATCGCTTCCTCCGTTAGAATGAGAAGTGAAAGCAGGAAAGGGGACATGTTTCAGGACACGGATTAGATCAAATTTAACAGGGAGGGAAGATAATACATTTCCATGCACACAAACACACACTTTATCGGCAATGCCCGTGCCATCACTTATCCATCGATGTAGAAAAGTGATGTAAAATTATAATTTTTGTAATTAAAAAAAAAATTTGCGTTACGACCACCGGGGAAAACTCCCGATCATAGATATATGTATATATGTGTATATCTCTGGCTCTGGATGGCCACAGTCCTCCACTGCACCTTGGTCCCGCATTAAATTCAAAGGAGCGCTACCCTGTACTAAAATGGCGGCTCTATTGACGCATTCCTTCCAATAGACAACAACAGGGTAGGCGACATCTAATGTAAATATCTATGGTTATTCATTAGATACACATAATAGATAATCAATGGATCGCCATGTATTAAAGGATTTTAAATGCACGACACGAAGGCAAAGATCCACTTGATACGAAGCCATTGATTTTCCTACTTATTCCATGGTCATTTGCCAAGCATATGACAAAATTGTTTTTGCTTTTGAGCATATTTGCTAGGTTGGATCTACGTTGGCTCCTTGGTGAAGCACACATAAGTGTCCTTGAGATTTCTCAGAGGAATGAAGGCTTCGGCAACTGTCACTGAGTTACTATGGTTACTACTAATGTTTGAGGGCATTTATTGTGAGCTGTAATCAAAACTGACTGGAACTATCTGTGCATTAAACCATTTTTTTGCACACCTTCCATCCAATTAGAATCAAGAATTTCAACTGACCATGGAATAATAGCACTTATTTTTAGATACTAGTACCTATTATAAGATACTAATACTTAGTCGTTAGATATCAAATATTTACTGCTTTTTATTCATTTATTCATTATTCATTTTTTAACTTTCTTGTTATGACTAGTCAAAATGGCCACAGTACATTTCAATACAAAAAATCTTACTAGCATCTACAGAAATGTAGACAGGGATATGTATTCACAATGAGCCCGTGTTGCAACATGTGCACTAGTATCAGTTGATTTACTAGTATGAATAAGGGCACATAAAATGTTTGTTTAATAGGAAGGAGTGTATAAAAACTACTAATTTCGAATAATAGGTACTAGCATCTAAAAATAAGTACTAGTGTCTATGTGTACTTGTATCAATTGATTTAGTACTAGTATGAATAAGAACTTACAGATAAATACTAATATATAATAAAAACTAGTGGCTATGCAATAGGAAGGAGAATCTAATAATAGGTACTGGTATCTTAAAATAAGTTCTATCCCTTAATGAGTAACTACTAGAATATAAAAATATGTACTAGTAAAACTTGGAATACATACTAGTCAAAACAGAATAGGTGATATCTCAGTGACAGATCCACAGGGATTTCAATGGCAAAATGTCAAATTTGATACTAAAACAATAGAATAGTTACTAGTCCCTATTGAATGAATTAAAAAATATATATTATTACTTGCTATTTAGAATTTTGTGCTAATTAATAGATACTGGTATGTAACAAATAAGTACTAGTATCTAATAAGAAGTACCAGTATTTAATAATCTAATAAGTAATTTCTAATTAATAAGTATTTCTGTCTTTAAAGGGGGACTTTATCTAAAGAATACACAATAGTAGCTAATGAATATGTACTAGTATTCACTGGAAAAGATTCTTTAGTCCAAAAAATAAGTAGCGGCCTATTTAAAAAAAGAACAAGTAGCATGAAAATGGGTACTAGTATATCTTATATGTTAAATGTTGAAATGGATTGCCATAAATAGAGCCTATTTGTGACTTGAATGTGCAAAGGTTGCTGGTGTCATTTACTTTCAGCTATTTTAGCTGTTCAAAACTGTCAATTTTGCTGCTTGATATTGTTTTTCCACAATGGCTTACATATTGTTTTAAAACAGCTTTACAGAAGATGCTTGTTTTAATGTACTCTGTTATCAGCCAGATATGAGTTTATCAAAGAAATGGTAATATACAGCTATTATTTGGTTAGTTGATGTCATTTGTGCGGTTAAGCAGATACAGTGAGTGTGTTAGGCAACTTGCTGCTCTTTGATAGTTCTAATAATCATAAACTCACTGGCTTGTAGTTAAAATAGTGTCACCATTTACAACAATTTATCATTCTTCTAGTTATTTACCGGATGTCTGGCACATTCAAATACAATTGTTTCCGTCTTTGCAAAATGAGGTGGGTAGACTGTTAACTTACCCTCAATTTATTCCAAGCTTGTTTGATCCTTTCTTATGTTAAACACAAAAAAAGATATTTAGAAGAATGTTGAAAGCCATTGACTTCAATACCATTTTTGCAAATATGGATGTCTGTGGCTACTGGTTTTCAATATTCTTCCAAATGTCGTCTTCTGTTTTCAGTTAAAGAAACTCATAAACACTTGAGTGTGTTGAGTAAATGTTAAGTAATTTTTTATTTTGGGTGAACTATGCCTTTAAAATAAAAATAAAAATAAATATATATATATGATATGTTGAATAATAATTAATTCTCTGATTTACAATCAATCTACTTTCTGCCTGAGATTCAGTGCAATAACATCTGAAGTTTAAGGGTCACATCTTGATTGTCGGATGTTATTCCCACCCCAGATTTTTATTATGACACCCCTATGATACATAAGACACAAAAATACCAATAACAAGAGTAATTTCATGCATCTAAAAAGCAAGTTCTGGAGGATGAACACTCAAGGGGGTGGAATTTTGTTACAAACAAGTTGCTCAGCAAATGAATGAGATCTGAGAGAAATTGGATCTATGGAAGCTTGTTGGTTTGCATGACCCTGTTATGCTGCTTTTACTGGATGTGCTGTTTCAGGCTCAGTAACAACACCGTGACAATCTTATTCAGACTGTCTTTTCCTGTCAAATAATGAATGATCAAACCTCCTTCAAGTTTCTTATATGCAAATATTGGAATGTGTATGCAGTGATGTTAATGAAGCCTTAATAAACAAAAACAAACAAATGAAATTTACTTTCTGGCAAATTAATCACCCATCAGTCACAGTTATGCATGTACAGTAATGAGAAGTGAAGATAAATAGTAGTGAGCGTTTTTAACAGCAGGGGGCGCTCTATGACAACATCCTCAGTCACAAACAGATGTTTATACTGTATATAGAGAGAGATCAATTGTCCCTCTTTTTCAGAAAATGACGTTTTCTCAGAATTAATTACTGTTGTTATTATTATTATTATTATTATTATTTGTTGTTGTTGTTGTGATTGAAAACCATAAATATTCAACCTGATTAAAACATTGGTATTGTATTGTCTTAAAAATAACATAATCATGTCTTAAAACATTTTTGTCAATTTATCCAAAATTGTATCATATTTTTGTCATATTTTCTGTCATTACAAAAAAATGCTCTAAATTACAACACTAATTGGAAGAAATGGCATCAGAAATTTACAAAACATATATACTGAAGTATAT
Source organism: Danio jaintianensis (assembly GCA_903798115.1). Taxonomy (NCBI): domain Eukaryota; kingdom Metazoa; phylum Chordata; class Actinopteri; order Cypriniformes; family Danionidae; genus Danio; species Danio jaintianensis. Next base: position 13,019,302 of record CAIGQV010018170.1, read on the forward strand.
GCAGTATACTGTAGATTAAATATAGTAATATTTATTGTGTAATCAAAGTTATAAAATTGCAAATATAGCAATACCAGTTGGTATATGTATCGTTATTTTATAGATTTAGAGTTTATTAAATAAATAAATATAAGCAAGCATAGGCAGGGAGCTCTTTCAGTCAACACATTTAATAATAACTATTATTATTATTATTATTATCATTTGTTGTTGTGATTGAAACCATGTATATTCAACCAAATATTGCCTTCTGAAATTAAAACATTGGTATTGTATTGTCTTAAAAAATTACATAATTATGTCTTAAAACATTTTTGTCTTTTTATCCGAAATTTTATCATGTTTGTCATATTTTTTTGTCATTTCTGTCATTACAAAAACTGTTCTAAATTACATTAAGAAGTGCCATCAAAAATGTATAAAATAAATATACTGAAGTGAAGTATATGCAGTATACTGTAGATTAAATATAGTAATATTTATTTTTTGTTTTTTAATCAAAGTTATTAAATTGCAAATATAGCAAAACCAGTTGGTATATGTATCGTTATTATATAGATTACAGTTAATTAATTAAATAAATAAATAAATAAAAGCACAGGAAGTGAGCTCTTTCAATCAAAGCATTTAATAATAACTATTATTATAATTATAATAATAATTATTATTATTATTATTATTAATCATTCATGTACAGCAAAATAAGTTCTCTATTAAAAAAATATATTAATAAGCAGCAATCAAAATTAATCAAAATTCGTACTGATGTTTGCATGTTGAAGCTGCGTGCAGTGCATGATCATGCTCATAACTATAATATTGCATTTCAATGCATTCAGCGGCAACTGAAGGTCAAATATATGCAAGGTAGTTGCGAGTGTTTGTTGAGTTTGCAATAGCCGCTGATTGACGTACGCAGCGGATAAGGTTGTCGTGGTGACACGCCGCTTTGCGAGACCCGCCCCTTAATAAAAATCCCTTCAGCGCTGACGTCAATGTCTGTCGAGCGCCAGAACATCATTCCTCCGAGCATCAGAGCGGAATGCGCGCTCATTTCAGTCATGTAGAGCCCTTATCTGGGAATGAAGAGATGTGCTGGAGCCCTTGGCACCCATATGCCCCATTTGCATTTTAGCGTTTGGCATTAGAAACATACCCATACTTCAATTGCTTTGTAAGAGCAGGTGAAGGTGGAGGAATCATCCACACACCTCTTTATCCAGTAGTTCACTAGAAAACTATGGTCATGGCCGCTCAGGACCAAAAGTCGTCGCAACGGGCTCCGGTACGCGTGGGATTTTACGATATTGAGCGCACACTGGGAAAAGGCAATTTTGCAGTTGTGAAGCTGGCGAGACATCGAATCACAAAATCTGAGGTGAGTAACAAACACACACACATAGACACACACATATACATAAGCACGCACACTAGTGTTTTCGGTGGACACGCGCTTATTCTGAGAAGTCACAGCAACTTACATTTCCAAATTAAAAACATATATATATATATATATATATATATATATATGCTTAACCTAAATATTTTGCAAGTTGTATTCAAGTCTGTGACGAAATGGATCCGCAAGGTGTAAATGGAAACAATTTAAGTGCAGTTTTTGGAAAGAAAAGTTCTAACAATGTGTATGCAAGAGGATGTCAAAGTTTTGATAAACGTTTATATAATTTTGTGCCAAACAAACGTGCTTAATTTAACTATAATGTCAAGTGGTGTATAGTGGTTTATATATAGCCTATATATGAAGTAACACCACTTGACATTGGACTGTAGGCTACTAATTACACTTTTGTACAAAATGGGCCATTTTGATTCATTCTGAATCGAATTCTACAAATGAAGCAATTGTCATATTATGGATAATTTATGGATTGAATTTATGAACATTTATAAATTGTAAATTTATGAATATTTATGGATTACAGGTTAGATTACATTTTAAAATACTCAGCTTTAGATTAGAGTTACTTTTTTGTGCGGAAATGCTTTTTCTTTAAATCCACTGGCATTCACTTATTGATCCTAAATTGTGAATATAAGAATATTTGTAATTTAGAAGACTTGGTTGTGGTATATCGTTGTTATTATATAATTCAGAGATTTCAAAACATTTGTGCTGGACTGAACCTTGTTGACCAAAAAAAAGTACTTTACCACTGAAATTGCAGATTTATATATCAACGATTTAACAAAACATTTGCATGTATACAGTTGGTTCTCTGCACAGCTTGTTCAAACTATTTACTTAAAATTAGTTGAAACAACACAATTCCTTTGTGTTTTTGGGTCAACTTAATTGATTTGTGTTGGGACAACATGAAGGAATTGTGTGGAACCCAGTATTTTTTACAATACAATTTTGATATCTTTCTTCTTCTATTTTGATTAAAATTGTTTTAATTTTACATTTGTATGATTGAATTGCTTATCTTTTTTAATTAACTCCACTTTCGGAAACACTGATGTTCAATACGTGTCATTGATAACAAAGAAAATACATTTTTTCTTATCTTTAGATCAGTACTGAATAAAAAAATCTAGTCTATGTGATATTTTATTTCAAAAGTAACACAATTAATGTTTTCATATGTCAATGTTTTCATTACAGTTTCTATCAAGTAATCTACCCAGTACTTTGTGGTGATATTTAAATATCAATGAGATTTCTTATGGACTTTATTTTATCTTAACTATATTTGTCACATGGCAGTATGGCTTCCTATACATGCTGGTAGCACAAGTGTTATTATTACAAATATGATTAACATATAGCAACAATATAAATGCATGTATTCATCAAAGCATTTGTGACAACTATTTTTGAACTACTAGTTTATAAATGAGACTTTTTGAAAGTTTCATTACCTAGACATTTTAGACTTTAATTACATTTTTTTTTTTTTAAATCAAAAATATTTTCATCAATCAAATGTGTATAGAGTAATGTCTTATTTAATTTTTCATAATTTTATATATTTTTTTCCCAATAGCTTAATATATTCAAATAAAAATTTGTGACATTTGATTATTTAATGCAAATCAAAATTAGAAGCATAATTTTTGCACTTTCAGATTTTTTACCTACAGCAGGGGTGCCCAAGCTCGGTCCTGGAGGGCCGGTGTCCTGCATATTTTAGTTCCAACCCCAATAAAACACAACCGAACCAGCTAATCAAGCTCTTTCTAGGAATAGGAATACAAAAACTTCCAGGCATGCAGGTGTGTTGAGGGAAGTTGGAGCTAAACTATGCAGGACACTGGCCCTCCAGGACCGAGTTTGGACACCCCTGACCTACAGTCTGCATTATGTAATGTGGCATTAGATGTGCTTTTGCATCAGTTTAGATCAGTATTACATTGTTGCTGTGCCACAAAAAGGGTCACTTTACTCTTTGAATTTGAGCCTGAGAGTGACTTAAAACGATAGTTCTCCAAAAAAAATGAAAAACCTGTCATTTACTCACCCCTGACTTGTTACAAACCAGTCTGAGTTTTTCATTCTGTTGAACACAAAATATGACATTTAGAAGAATGTTGCAAACCTGTAATCATTGTTTTCCATAGAAGGAAAAACAAATACTATGGAAGTCAATGGTTACAGGTTTTTAACATTCTTCGGTATATCTTCCTTTGTGTTCAACAGAACAAAAAAAATAGACAAGTCAAGGATGAGTAAATGATGACAGAATTTTCATTTTTGGGTGAACTATCCCTTTAAGAGCTGCAGTCAAACCAAACAAGTTATGCTGTTTCTGCTCTCACCATGTCTTACAAGCAAAAGTAGAACAGCCATATATCCAGTACCAGTAGGCACGGGCCAGTATAACATTCTGATGGTAAGATATCCCTGGGTAAAAACATCACGGTTTCATGGTATTGTGATTACTGCTCTAATAAGTTTTTTTTTTTTTTAAACAGTAACTTGAACAACTCTTTTTTTTTCTGGGTAAAAAACAGCAACCTGAACACAATATATTTTATTTTAAGAAACAAATATTCAAATATTTTGTCAGGATAAGTAATTAAAATAAACAATTGACTTCTGCTATGTTCCTTAGTTTCAAAAAAGGCATCTTTGGAGATCTTTCTTTTCTTTGGGTATAAAGTAAACCACTGCACTGTTCAGGTCCAGCATGACTGTATGTTGGCACATAAGTGATTTATTTTTTCAAATGTTTGCTGAATCGTGGGCTGACCAGTACCCTAAAAAATGCAGGGTTTCACACAATTCCTTCATGTTTTTCCAACACAAATCAATTAAGTTAACTTAATTGTTATACACATTTAAATGGATTGAACATAAAACAATTAAGTTGTTCTAAAAAAAACTCTTTTTGATTTAGCTCATTTTAAGTAAGTCGTTTGAACAAGCTGCAAAAATCCTTTGGTTCTTTTAGATACTGTTGCCCAAAAACTTTGACAAGACGTAAAAAAAAGAAAAAACCTTACATAAACCACGGGAATGGTATAACAGAACATTTTTACAGTTTTAAAACAGTGACTTTTCCAAACCGCGGTAAACCTTGAAACCAGTTGCATAATTTTAAAATAAAAGGTGCGGTAAAGTAAGATATGAGGGAGCAAGTTTAACATAACATTTATTGCAACTCTAAAGCAAATTGGTCTTTTGAATTTTTCGTTTGGTTTTACTGTTTGTTATTGCAGTGCAGCTCAGTGGATGATTTATTAAAATAATCCTTTATTTTCTGTTAACTGCAAATAAATAATGCATCAGTGGCTTCAAAACCACGCAGCGAACAAAAGCGCGGTATAATAACATGTACATCTGCTGAATTGCAGGTGGCCATTAAAATCATAGACAAAACCCAGCTAGATGCGGTGAACCTGGAGAAGATCTACAGGGAAGTGGAAATCATGAAACTGCTGGACCATCCTCATATCATCAAGCTTTACCAGGTACCATGTGTCCTCCAATATGTTGATTGCATGTATTTATTTATACAATACATTTATGACAACCCATCAGCTGATCATGCAGTACATAATAACAGTTTTTGAAAATAAAGCCTGTTGAGTCCGGTAGCTAGAGCTGGTGCTTTATAGGGTTAGCCTTGTTATGTTATGTAAGATTTTTAGGTCAGTCTGGGTCTGGATGATGAACTGTTACACAACACAAATACAGCATCAGCAGCAGTCCAATCATTTTTTTTGCGAGGGCCAGTGGTCATGTTGTGATTTGTCTGTGTGGTATTATATCAGAGCTTCCTAAAAATAAAAAATAAAACAAAAACAACAACAAAAAACTGCTCATTGTGCTTTTTGCAGAATCACCTGAGAATATTGGTACCTCTAGAAATTGACCAAATGTACACATTGGTCCAAGACTAGACCAAATGGGCAAAAACAGGGCAAGAGAACAATGATACATGCTCTTAAAAAAGTACTGTGGTGATACCGTGGTGCAAGGATTATAGCACATAGAAATACAGTACAATACTGTATGGATGTACATTACCAGTCACCATTTTGGACACAATTCATTATTATTTATTAGTTTATTTATTACTATATACTATATTACTATGTAAATTAATATATACAGTTGAAGTCCAAATTATTAGCCCTCTTGTTAAAGTTTTATTCTTTTAAAAATGTCTCCCAAGTGCTGTTTAATGGAGAGAAGATTTTTTTTTCAACATATTTTTAAACATAATAGTTTTAATAAAGTATTTCTAATAACTGATTTCTTTTGTTTTTGCCATGGTGACAGTACATAATATGTATAACTAGGCAAGTTACTGGATAGTTGGTTTGTTCTGAAGCCAATCAAAAAAAAGTCTTAGGTGGCTAATAATATTCACCTTAAAAAAAAAAGAAAGAAAAGAGAAACAGTTTTAAAAAAAAAAGAAAAAAAAAACTTTCTCTAGATGAAAAAATATAGGAAAAACTATGAAAAATTCCTTGGTCTGTTAAATATCACTTGGAAAATATTTGAAAAAAAATAACAAATTCACAGGATGGCTATATTAAACACTATCTTTTTATTAAATGATTAAAATATTTTAACCATAATAATCTATTAAATAAGGGCGTCATGGTGGCGCAGTGGGTAGCACGATCGCCTCACAGCAAGAAGGTCACTGGTTCGAGCCCCGGCTGGGTCAGTTGGCATTTCTGTGTGGAGTTTGCATGTTCTCCCCGTGTTTGCGTGGGTTTCCTCCGGGTGCTCCGGTTTCCCCCACAGTCCAAAAACATACGGTATAGGTGAATTGAATAAGCTAAATTGGCCGTAGTGTATGTGTGTGAATGCAAGAGTGTATGGGTGTTTCCCAGTGTTGGGTTGTGGCTGGAAGGGCATTCGCTGCGTAAAACATATGCTAGTTGGCGGTTTATTCCGCTGTGGCTACCCCTGATTAATAAAGGGACTAAGCCGAAAAGAAAATGAATGAATAATCTATTAAATAAATACTATTAATAAATAGCTATTATTATTATTATTATTATTATTAATATATAACATTACTATTTGAAAATTATATTATAACAGATAATTATATTAATATAAACCATATTTCAAATATTTAATAAAATATTACCAATCTGTTTATTTATATTATTTATTTATAACTTTATTTTCGTTTTCAAGCTTAAAAGCAAATTGAGATCATAAGGAAAATAAACATGTTCCAAACTTTTGATGGTTGTGTACACCACAGTACTGAATCATTGCCACAGTCATGTATCATTCAGTATTAAAATGCAGTGAACTTCAGTATTTTATCTTGGCACTACCATAGTACATGTCTAAAACCTTAGTAATGTTCTGGTATTTTTTGTTATTGTGTTCAAAGTTAAGACAGCATTGTAAAGAAAAATATAATAGCCATAACATTAATAACCAAGTGTGATTCACTTTGATTCACTTTTTTTATTTCTTCATTTTGCCTCACACAAAATAGCATATAGAATTGTTTTCTCACTTGAAGTCAAGTGTGAAAACTTCTGACAGGTGAAGATGCTGTCAGTCTCGAATGCTCTGCTGATTTAAGGGTTTTGCGATTTGTGATTAATTGCATTACCATAATCATCCCATATTTGTGCAGCACATCGAAGTCACATCTCTTTCTCTTTCGATAGGTCATGGAGACCAAAAACATGCTCTATCTAGTCACAGAATACGCCAGAAATGGAGAGATATTTGGTGAGTGCTTCTCATTTGCTTCACCTCGCAGAGTTAACTTGTGTGTGTGTATGTGTATACACTGAACGCATGCCTGCAGTGTCTTGGAATGGTAATACCACATTTCTGCATATTTCATCCGTCCATCCGCTGATTCACTCACTTAACGCCTAATGGATGAGCTGAGCCGAAGCTATTTTTTGTGCTGCGATGATTAGCCGTGTCACCTGTAATGGAAAAAGGTCCTGCTGTTTTCAGATGAGAGCTACGTGACCAAAGAAACAATCATTTCACCCATAACAGCCCCGTACTGTAGCGCTGCAATCGTACTTGAAAGACAGTGAATGAGATTTATAGCCTCATTAAGGGGCAAAAGGTTGCGTTTGATAAAGCAAGAGAGAGAATATGATATGACAGCTGCTGCCAAAAAAGAGGAATAGGATAATAATTTACAGAGACATCCTTGTGATTTGGTCAGTGCGTCTTCAGTTATTGTGTTAATATACTGTTTGTATTTGACGTCATGCGCTCTGTTCTTAGCACATGTAATGTATCAGGAGTGTCAGCAGTAAGTTATATCATTAGTTTGCAAGCTAAGATGTAGGTAACTTGCACAGACCCACAGTTTTTTTTCCCGTTCACACCAAAAACGATAAAGATAGTATTCTAAAAATCATTCCGAATGTAAAACAACAGTTCAGACCACAGCTGTAATGATAAAGATGTAGAGAAACTATATCATTGTGATTACTTTCAGAATCAATTGACATAAAAAGGGCACAAATTAAAGCTGCACTGTAAAAAAATGTATTACAAAAAGTCATTTTTATGTTACTTTAACTTAATTCAATAAGTTAATCAGGTTTTTTGTAGCTATACAAAGTTTAACAACATATTTTTAGTCCGTTTGACTGATTTAAGTTACTAGAAAAGTTCATTTGATTCGACTAAATAAATTGAGACAGGAAGAATTTTTTTACAGTGTATAGACGACATTGCGAAGAAGCTCTGCTTGATGTTTAGCCCTCTTTTCAAAGATTATTTAAAGATAATGACTATCTTGGAAACAAGTAGTTATATGATGGGAAATAGTGATAAAAGGGCTGCACGGTGGTGCAGTGGGTAGCACGTTCGCCTCACAGCAAGAAGGTCGCTGGTTCGAGCCTCGGCTTGGTCAGTTGGCGTTTCTGTGTGGAGTTTGCATGTTCTCCCCGTGTTGGCGTGGGTTTCCTCCGGGTGCTCCGGTTTCCCCCACAATGGTATAGGTGGTATAGGTGAATTGGGTGAGCTAAATTGTCCGTGGTGTATGTGTGTGAATGAGTGTGTATGGATGTTTCCCAGTGATGGAAGGGCATCCGCTGCGTAAAACATATGCTGGATAAGTTGGCGGTTCATTCCGCTGTGGCGACCCCAGATTAATAAAGGGACTAAGCCGAAAAGAATGAAAGAATAGTGATAAAAAAAAAAATGTGGAAGTTATGCAAGCCAGGCTCGCAAATTGAGCTACAAAGATAAAAGTGCTGTCTTTTTGCTACCCTCTTTGAAAACGCTAGGGAAAATAATTGGTGTTGTTTTTATTCCAATACTACAGTGACTGAGTGCGATTTGCTAAAGTCACTGTTTGGTTAGATTGATTATATAGGCAATGAGCTAGCTTCACTAGTCAGATGCTATAATAACATGCTGAGGACACCTGCTGGTTACAAGGGGGTAAAACAAAAACATAAACTAAAAATAAACAGATCATTATCACTTGTCAGTGTGGACGCAGATATATTATATATTTATATTTACACTGTTAAAGATGCTTGTAAATTACACTGTATTTAACTGTATTATGAACTGTATTTTACTGTTGGATAGTTAAGCAGTATGTTACTGTATTTTAAAGTTGTATTGTGAATTTACTGTATATATTTTACAGTAAAGATACTGTATACATCGAAATCTGTAAATACAGCAAGATAAATCCTGCTGTATATAATGTAAATACAGTATTTTGTCTGTAATTGATTTACCGTAAGTTACTGGTGAACTGCTGCCAGTACGTTACTGTAGATTCTACAGGAATTTTTTAACAGTGTACAGTTATAGTTACTTGCTTGGTGTGGACAGGACTTTAATGTGTCGTCAGCAGCCACGGGTATTAGTTTTGTTTTGCCTAAGATGTCTTTTTTGATTCTCAAATTGCCAACAGCTGTTTGAAAAAACTTGCATTTTATGGATCTTTTTTATCTGCTTAAGAATAAAATGTGTTTGTAACACTTTACAATAATGTTCCATTAGTTCATGTATTTATTAACATGAACAAACAATGAACAATACATTTATTATGGTATTTATTCATCTTCGTTAACAATAGTTAGGGAAAAGAAAGTTGTTCATTGTTAGTGTTAACATGTTAACTAAAGGTGCATTAATTAATGTTAACAAGCACAACTTTGGATTTTAGTAATGTATAAGTCAGTTTTGAAGTATTATTACTATTATACTTACTATTTAACTATAAATTCTGCACATGTATTGTTCATTCTTAGGTAATGTTTGAAAATACATTAACTAACAACAATGGATATTTTATTTAAATTCCACTGTAATTTGCATTTATGCAAATACATTTATTATTTATTGAGTATACTGTATATGCAGGGCATACTGTTGGTTTGAATAATATTTCATCATTCATTTATGATTTAGGTCAAAGGTAATTAGGACTGCAGTCCAGTTCTTAACACGAGATTGGTTCATCCCAGATAACAGTGTTCAGCATGAATGAATGCAATAATAAACATCTTTTACTCCATATGGAGAATCTGTGCATAAAGAGCAACATGCATTATATAGTGTACAATGAAAAGATTCAAAACTTGCAATCTTGAAGAGATTAAACCTGTTTATTTTTATTATTTTTTTTGTATTGTTTTATTTATTTATTTATTTTGTTTTTGCTCCCAACCTGAACTTTTACACAGAATTTTACTCACCCTCAAGTGGTTAAAAACCAGTTCAATTGATCAATCGTATTCAAAATTATAGATTGAGTAAAGATATTTTGAATAATGTAGGTAACATCCTTCAACATATATTTTCCTTTGTATTCGAAAGGAGGAGAAATTCACATAGGTTTGAACAAAGAAGTGAGAAAATAATTCATAATATAATTTTTGGGTGAACTATCCTTTAAATGCATGGAGATGAAAAAATGCAGATCATGCTTTTAACAAACTGAATGATATCATAGATTTGGTGAGAAAGCTACTGTAATATTTGTATAATACTTGAGTCTGGATTCATCTAGCTCTTCTGAAGTTCACACTGTAATAGAAAGCATCGTGTGCTGTGAATGATCCTTTATATCTGCTGCTTTTGAGGATTTGATCCTGAGAAAAGGCAAATGACCATCGGGTTGCTTTTTATTACAGTTCTGTTTTCATAAAACGCTATAAAAGTGCAGCAATTAACATGATTCATCCCATAAAGTGATTCAGTCTATCTGTTCACCAGCCGTCCTTTCACTTGAATCATATCTACATTTTTCACATCTCAAAAGCTTTTTGAGATGAACATTTCATTTTTGTTGTAAGATGGTTCTAAGTATCATGAATGGTGATGATATACAGCGGGTAAAATAAGTAGTGATCATGATTTTTCCTGGCAAATGTATTTGTAAATGAGCTGTTTACATGAAATTGACCCAGATGTTGGTAAAAATCCAAACATACAAACAAAAACTTTGTTATGTAATAACAATGGAATGACACAAGGAGAAAATACTGAACTACTGAAATGTATTTAACACTTATTAATTTAATACTAATATGACAGCTTCATTTCCCAGTGATGGGTTGCAGCTGGAAGGGCATCCACTGCGTAAAACATATGCTGGATAAGTTGGCGGTTCATTCCGCTGTGGTGACCCTAGATTAATAAAGGGACTAAGCCAAAAAGAAAATGAATGAATGAATGAATGAATGACAGCTTCAAGACACCTTGTATGGAGAATGGAGTTGCATGAATTGCTCAGGTGTGATTTTTTATTTTTTTTTTCCCAGTCTTCAATAGAGTCTAAAAATCTTGATTCTATTGGTCTCGTACATGAACTCTGATTTTTACTTCTTATTTTCTGTTGGATTCATGTCAGGTGATTGGCTCTGTTATTCTAGCAGCTTTATTTTCTTTTCTGAAACCCATCCACCTTGGTTTAATTTTCATCCTCCTGGTAATGTAGATGTTGGGATTGAAGCAGCTAATATTCATTTAGACTGACGAGGAGCAGGGTTGTTTTCTAACTACTGAGAGATTTCAGGTGGTGCTGCGGGTAGCGCTGTCGCCTCACAGCAAGAAGGTCGCTGGTTCGAGCCTCGGCTGGGTCAGTCGGCATTTCTGTGTGGAGTTTGCACGTTCTCGTGTTTGAGTGGGTTTCCTCCGGGTGCTCCGGTTTCCCTCACAAGTCCAAAGACATGCACTATAGGTGAATTGGGTAAGCTAAATTAACCAAAGTGTATGTGTGTGAATGGGAGTGTGTGGGTGTTTCCCAGAGATGGGTTGCAGCTGGAAGGGCATCCGCTGCGTAAAACATATGCTGGATAAGTTGGCGGTTCATTCCGCTGTGGCGACCCCAGATTAATAAAGGGACTAAACCGAAAAGAACATGAATGAATGAATGAGAGATTTCAGCTGCTGTCTGGGCTTTCTATGCATTTTACAGCTCCCTTTTTTTCATGTGTTCAATTCTTTTTCCATGTGTCATTTCATTTTGTTACACGTAACTTCATTTCTAAACTAATTAGTTTTGTTTTCTTTGTATGCATGGATTGTCTTAGTTGTTACTGACAATCTGGTGAAAATTTCAAGTCAACAGAACCACTAGAAATATGTTTTCTGAGAAAAATGGTGATGTGTTCTCAATACTTATTTCTATCGCTGTAGATTAGATGTTCAATTTCCTTATTCTACCTGCTGGGTGTAAATGACGCGTTGTCATATAGTCAGTCCATAGGGACGTGAAGCCATCTGTCAACGCAATATCGTAGCATCCCACTCGCGCTACACACTGCCTCACATTCGCATGCTTTGAAGTCTCCTACATGTCTCTAACACATGGGCTGTATGACGCACGCATGCATACGTATGCGGCTGGCATCTCCATGCCCTTGTCAACTGATTAACTCGGAGGACTGCTGTTTTATCAGCATCTGAAGCAGCATGGCTGACAGTCAGGTCCTGTTTTGAATGTGTGGTCGGCTGTGGATGACAGGTTGCCCTTTCATTTTTGGAGGGAATGAATATATGCTGCTTGTTTGAGGTTGTTTTGGTTGGATTTGAAATTCATGAAAAGCCGGTGGTTGCATATTCACATCACTCTGACACAGGGAAAGGTATTAAGCAAAAACCTGTGATGCATGAAAGAGGACACGAGAAAATAATGTGTTATTAAAATGGTCTTTTCATTTGAATTAAATTAAGCTTTATCTTTTGAGATTAAAGAGTTTAATGTGCTATGACAATATAACTCTTTTTTTTTTTAACCAGTGTTGATATGGGAGCTTTGCTTCTACAGCAGATATTATTTTTAATTCATCTTAGTTAATATTTTCTAATAAATAATTAGAATCCAGAGTTGTTACGTTATTTAATACACATTATTTGTTACATTAATTAATGCATGGTGAACTAAAATACAGTTTCGAAAAAGGTTATTAAATACTGTAAAATTGTTCATATTATCCAATGTGTTAACTAATGTTAATAATAATAAAACCTTAGTGTAAAATGTTACCAAAATAAGTTAAACTAGAAAGTACAACAAATTTTAAAGACAAAATCCCTACATTACTAAAGTGTTTGGGCATGAAATAATAATAAAAAAAATGTTTAGGGTGATACGATTAATGAAGAATGACATTCTTAAAAAGAAAACCTTATTATAATAAAATAATTATTGTCATAACTACTCATTATTATTATTATTATTTTTATTTAAAAAAAAAATTATAACTGAAATTGGCATAATCATTTACTATGAACAAACAAATAGAATAAGTAAATACAACTTTTGGCATTACTACACTAATCTTTCGCAAAATGTTGTGTCAAATCAAGGTCGTTTGGTATGGGGAAAAAAACAATAAAATGAACAATGGTATCATACATTATAGAGCAGGGGTGTCAAACTCAGTTCCTGGAGGGCCGCTGCCCTGCACAGTTTAGTTCCAACCCTGCTTCAACACACTTACTTCTATAGGTTTCAAACAAGCCTAAAGGACTCAATTAGTTTGATCAGGTTTGTTTAATTAGGGTTGGAACTAAACTGTGCAGAACTGCGGCCCTCCAGGAACTGAATTTGTGTTATAGAGGATCCCTGTGACCACTCTTGACTGTCAAGTTCAGTAATTCTTTTAAAATATATAGACAAGGCATGGGTAGTTAAGGTTGTAAGGTCAAGTTGACCAAAATATCCTCAAAAATGTATGTATCCTCAAATAATGAAATTTATGAATTAATAATTGATAATTACCCACTCAAAGTTTGAGGTCATTTTTTAAAACTAATTTTATTTAGCAATGATAAATTTAATTAAAAGTAGAGGGCTCTTAAAGTCACTATTTGTAACAATTTTTTTCAATAAAATATCCAAAAAGTACTAGAACAGTGTTATTTGCCAATTTTGAAGGGAAATAAGCTATTTTAACTAGTGACACAGACGGTGCCCTTTGCCACCATGCTAATGCCATTATACACCCTTGATTTTCAGTTTGGTTGTATAGAAAACAGGGAAACACCAAAGACACTTTAATATGTTGTGTGTTTTATTAGACTGCGCAGTGCAGCATTCATGACCGGAAGAGCCAGAAGCGATTGATTGTGGCTGAATAAAAGCTCAGCTGCTTTCATGCCATGTCGCTCTTGTCTCTTATCAGCAGTTGCTTCAGCATTCGTTTTGCTTCGGTGGCTTTCAGCCTTACTCCTCCTCATACTACCATGATAATAAGTGGGAACAACTCCCATGATTCCATATTTGGTCAAACTACACCTTTGTTAGTTGTGAATATGCAAAAAATACATACTGTGCCTTAACAGATATTTTTTACAGTTTAGAGGCCGCTTAAACTTAATTGAAAGTTATAATAAGCTGCTCGCACAAACAACTTATGGGTCGTTTTTTGGAGGAGGACAGTCTGCGTATAAGGGTGTACTCACACTAGGTACAGTTGCCTTGAACCGCACCGAAGCGCGCTTGTCCCCCCTCCACTCTCGCCCGACGACCTGCACTCACACTGCATGTTTTACCTTCCGAGCCGCAACACGCTTACGTCATTGATGATGCGACTGTTCAGTTTAACAGGAAGAGAAGCGCTCTCGCTCAGCACAGTGGACATTGCTTTAGTTATATCGTATTGTATTATTTTTATTCATTTGGGATGCAGTGACACGCAGTCAAATATTTTGCGGAACAGATCCACCACTTTTGACGCTCATAAATTATCATAAAAGTCCTCGTGCAGCACGTATTAGGAGGTTTGCTGAAGGTGGCAGCTGACGTGCAGCGAGGGGTTTGCATCTTTAATAAACTATGACAGTTCGTGTTCATTGAAAAGTAAGAATGATTAATAAATCCATATGAAACAGTCCCTTAAAAGTGACGGCGCTTCTTCAGTTTTGGGCTCAGGCGCGCTTTGCACTCACACTACAAGCGTACCACGCCAATGCCCAACCGAACCGCGCTCTGGCACACCTCTTCCAACCGGGCCAGGGCAGACCAACTGAACCGCTCCTGGGCACAATTCGAAGCACTCACACTTGTCAAACGAACCGGAAATGCGCCCGGGCACGGTTCGGATAGTCTAGTGTGAGTGCGCGCTGAATTACACTGTGTGCGTCTGTTATAAGCAGACCTTAATGAAAAAAAATTCGAACTAAATTAAATTAATTGGTGATTTCAATTAAGTGTTAAGAATCCCAGCTGTTATTAAGCTTCAAACTGATTGTTTACTGCTGTCCTTTTTGTACACTGACAAGTCCAACATATTTCATCGGGTCTTCTATGACAAACAGCAATAAACAGATTTTTTCCTGCCCTCTCCCTGCTCACTGTCACAATCTGCATAACATTTTCATGAAAAATTCATGACTGTGACATGTTGCCTGGATGTGCAGATGACGACCCAATAACACCTGATCCCTGTCTGGCAACACAGACTACCTGGCCAGCCGCGGGCGGCTCAGTGAGGTGGACGCGAGGAAGAAGTTCTGGCAGATCCTCTCAGCGGTGGAGTACTGCCATCAGCGAAACATTGTACACCGAGACCTGAAGGCTGAGAACCTGCTCCTGGACACTCATATGAACATGAAGATAGCAGGTAAGCCATGTGCTTTTTCCTTTTAAAGTGGCGTGACAGACAACTTACAGTATAAGTAAGCATCAGTGACATCAACAGGCTCTAATGATGTTTGCACACCTGTAGATCATTTGCTTTGTCATTAAATATATTTGACAGTTTTACAGTATTTCAATTTCATCATTTCACAAGGCAGTATTTCTAAATGGACCAAAGTTTGTTCCATGCAAGTAAACACTCATCTCATTGGTCAGAGCTCATTATCTCACTCACAATATCAGACATCTGTCAGAATGGATGGACAGTAGCTTAATGAAGCTTTCCTTGAAGATGTTGTTATATTATTTGATCATTTTCAGCAAGAGTCAAGGCTTTAATTGTATTTTTATGTGCTTTGAAGTATGGCTGTGCAATTAAATCAATTTATTTTCAACGTTTGCTTCCAATGATTATAAAAAGTCAATAATCAGGATAAAACAATTATTGCGTCATACCTATCGAACCCCTTTCCAGCAGTCTGCATTTGCTCCTTCACAAAGCCCAATTTCACATGGTAATCAGTAAAATCATGTAACTAACTTTTGCAACATAAGGGTTTATTTATGGAAGTGTGTTAGATTTATTTGTGTTTTTAAAGGCACGAAAGAGAACTTGTGCTGTTCTGTGCATATAAAGTCATCTTTTAGCTCAATATGCACACCTAAATGGTGAAATATATGCAAAAATGTGTCAGAACACAGCACTTAGTGATTATTCACATAAACCCTTGTTTGTATACTGTATATTTAATATATATTATGAAATATATATTTTATTATTACATGATCTGGTGAAATTCTTGATTCTGGATGACTGGAAGGTTTGTGCAATAAAATTGTCTAATGCACGTGTAGTTCCAGTCAGTTTTGATCACAGTTTGAAATAAATGCGCTTCCCTCAAAGATTTGTAGTAACCATAATAACTAAGTCACATTTGCAGGAGTCTTCATTCCTCTGTCTAATCTTTGGACACTGACATGTGCTTCTCCAGGGAGCCAATGGGGATCATCTAACTCACAAATATGCTCAAAAATGTTTGCGAAGAGGTAGCTAACGCAATTTACTATGAGCTATTTAATATGCCCGATTCATTTACATGCACACACATGATTTTTCTCACACGACAAGCAACCTCTTTGGTTTTTGCCTCCACGTTGTGCATTTAAAATCCTGTAATGCACGACAAACCATTGATTATCACTTACATAAATCAATCCAAAAAGTTTTAGTCATCGTTCATAATAGTTTTAAGTAGTTTTCCATAATTGAGCAAGCCCTACTTTTATTGGGCCATTGGGTCTGATTTCTTTCTCACTACGAGTGAACTTCTCATTATTGCCTAAACAAACCAAGCTAATAGAGAAGTCACACCAGGCTCTGAAACACTCTAAATGAGCCAGGGAAAAAGAACCCTCAAGTGTTTTAAAAATGATTGAATCCTGGGTTAACCTGCACAGACAAAGACAAATTGAAATCTTGATTCTTGAAACACTCCGCTCATGCCAATTGTCTGTCAGAATGGATAGCCAGTTAAACTTACATATTGTTATATTATTTTTATCATTCTGAGCAGGAATCAAGGCTTTGTTGATTAATTTGATCTTTTTCGGAGAGTTGTTCTGAAGTATATTCTTATGAACAACATTACCATTTCGTCTCATCTGGTTGCTCCAGGTTAACCCACGATTGACATTAGCAAAACAAGCACACAGTTTTATAGTATAGTTAGTTATAGTATAGTTTTTAGTTTATTCTAATTGTATTATATATATATATGTATATAGGCAACAGTAAGTCCAATAACCACTCGTTACAATCGAGGTATGAGGAAGAGCATCTCTCAACACACAACATGTCGAAACTTGAGGCAGATGGGCTCCAATTCGCACAGGCTCACCAAAATTAGACAATAGAAAATTGGAAAACGTTACCTGGTCTGATGAGTCTCGATTTCTGCTGCGACATTCGGATGGTAGGGTCAGAATTTGGCGTCAACACCATGAAAGCATGGATCCATCCTGGTTCAGGCTGGTGCTGGTGGTGGTGGTGTAATGGTGTGGGGGATATTTTCTTGGCACACTTTGAGCCCATTAGTACCAACTAAGCATCATGTCAACGCCACAGCATACCTGAGTATTTGTTGCTGACTATGTCCATCCCTTTATGACCACAGTGTACCCATCTTCTGATGGCTACTTCCAGCAGGATAACGCGCCATGTCATAAAGCGTGAATCATCTCAAACTAGTTTCTTGAACATTATAATGAGTTCAGTGTACTCAAATGGCCTCCACAGTCACCAGACCTCAATCCAATAGAGCACCTTTGGGATGTGGTAGAACAGGACATTCGCATCATGGATGTGCAGCTGACAAATCTGCAGCAACTGTGTGATGCTATCATGTCAATATGGACCAAAATCTCTGAGGAATATTTCCAGTACCTTGTTGAATCTATGCCACGAAGTATTAAGGCAGTTCTGAAGGCAAAAGGGGCTCCAACCTGGTACTAGTAAGGTGTACCTAATAAAGTGGCCGGTGAGTGTATATATTGTACACATATATAGCAGAAAAACAAAACATTGCAATGTCAGTTTTTTTCCAGTATCGTCCAGCTCTAACAAACACTGCTATTTTTCACACTGTCTATAGATAAAAACTCATAATTTGTAGTGAAGCCTGGTTCATTGGTCGCTTGGGTCTTATTGCTTAATCATCACAAGTGAACTGCACCAGAGTTCATTTTCACCTTGTTTTAGCTGATCTTGGACCAGATTGTTTTGGTGTAGATCCAAGAGTAATTGCCATTTTCACATGCGCATTAAAAAAAAACAAGTAGAGCGAGAAAACAAGCCAACTATATCTAAAAGCACCATAAATATTCCTTGATATCAAAATTATCTTCTATCTGAGTTTTACATGCAGATTAAACTGCAAGCGAGTCATTTGTTGACTTCTGTGAGGAGTGTAAGCTTTGTCTAAGTCAAAACATTGCTCTGTTTGTTTAAACAGTCTGAAATGTCAGTTTATTGTGGCTCAGCCAATGGAGGGAGTTTGGGGGCTGGGCTATCTGTAGCTATCTATGAGCCATTCAGTGGTTCAAGAAATCTGTTTGGTGCAGTAGTGACAAAAAATTTGAGCTTTTCACCTTTTACCTTGCCTTTCAAGGGCAAACATTAGCAATGATTAAACTCATGGTGTACAACATGAGAGTTAATTCAACGTTAGATTGGTTAAAAGTAATGATATGTGCAAACTTGAATAATCTTTTTATGAACAATATTACTGACATATCGGTGTTTTATTGTTTTCATTAATATTTTCATTATTTATTATTTAACAATAATTTTATAGTTAATTGTTATTATTTAAAATAATTTTCGTTTTCATTTGAAGTAATATTGTTTAGCTTTGTGGTTACGCTTTACAGTATTGTTAGTTAATTACATTTGTAAACATGAACTTGAACCATGACAAATACTTGTTAACACTACCTTTAATGAGACCTTATTGTAAAGGTTTAGATTTTATTGTCTATATTTATTTAATTCTTTTATTTCAGTTGGAGTTTTAGTCATTTTATATTTCGCTAAAACTAAAACCATAAACTAATACCATATTTGTGACATATAAAACTTATTGAAACATATAAAAATGAACTTTTTCAGCTAGCTATGAAGAAATTTTGATTTATTTTAACTTGATGTTCTAAATTAAATAAAAAATAAGGTTCATTTTCTCTAAAACTCTTAATAAAATAATTTATAATAAATAAAATCTTCAAAAGTATCTTGATGCACTAAACAAACACAGGTTATCTGAGGACATTAAGGTAACCTAAATGAAAATGATAAATGTTTCTCTAATTGTCATAGAATAAGGTATTTCTTTATTTATATTGTTTTATTTACTGTTTTAGTATATTATTTAACTGTAATAACCGTTGTCATGTTCATTAAGTACTGTAATTTATTTTCATGTTTTTACATGTATTATTTTTTTTCGTTGAAAAACTGAATAGACAAAGCAGAGAATTGAAGAATTTGTGAATAAGAATAAAAAAAAGCGTAATTGCCCATTCCTTTCTGGATCTTGTACATTCCACAAGTCAAATCAGATCTATTTCACTCTCTCTCTCACACACACACACACACACACACACACACACACACACACACACACACACACACACACACACGCACACACACACACACACACACACACACACACACGCACGCACACACACACACACACTTAATGCCAGCCAAAGTCTATCATGGGACTGCATATTTACTCAGTGACATCAGTTTAAACTGGATTTACTTACACAGTTCATTCCTCAAACACAGATACTGTATACACCTCAGTTAGAATTACCACAACTCATGCAGTTCATCCATACTCATAGTTTTTCTCTTTACTATGAGATGTAAGCGTGATGCATACTGTATACTGCATACTGTAATTTTTATCACCATCAAGTGTAAATGCTTTACAAAGTTGACAAAAAATAACCTGTAAATCTGTTGACGGCATTGTTTAAGAAAAACATACAGTTTTTAAATGACTTTTGAGTTCATTTTGTGCAAAATGTTCATATATTTTCAATATTGTTGTATACATTATAGCACACTGTAAAAATATCTGTTAATCACCAGTTTCACTATTTTGTGAGTCACAAGTGTTTTGTGAATTGCATTATGGAAACTTTATCTCTGCTCTGTCGACTTTTGATGTTGAAAATTCAACTCTACAGTTTAACAAAGTGACTTTTATTAACATTTTTAGTAGTTTGCAGTGATATATTGTCTGGGCTGGTGTTGTATAATATGGTACAAAAACCTTGTAATAAGCTGCCAGTACATTTTCTGTTATTTTACAGACTTATTTCTTTATATATTAATACATTATATCATTTCAAACTACTAAAATGTCAATAAAAGTCACTTTTTTTAGCTTTTCAAGGTTAAAAGTTGTTGGAAGAAAGATCAAGGTCCCATATGCAATTCAAACACATAAATAAATGGGGGAAAATAAAAACATGAATCACAAAATTAGTAAAACTGCTAATTTACTGATATTTGTTAGAGTGTACATGTGCTTTCATATATACATTATTATATGTACATGTTGTTGGTGTAACATCTGCAAAAGGACCTTAAAAAACATACTTGTTGACCATTAGATAGATTACATAGATTATAAAATTCAGTCAACAGATCTACAAAACAACTTCATGCGCGTGATCTGACCTAAATTCCCGATGTTATCTAGATATCATGCGCAAACAGTCAACTTTTGTTTTTCCCTTTCAAACATGTAATCAAAGTGTTGTGATGTCAAGTAATGACTGCGGTACAAAGAGGCTGGTGGGGTGGAGGATGACAGAGAGGCTTCTAACGTGCTGTGCTCTATAAGTACCAGTCACTGCAGAGAATGGCGCCTTGTGGCAGGCCGTTTGTCTGTATTTATGTCATACCAAGCTGAGAGAGAGAGAGACTGAAAACGCATTATAGGGCGTTGCCATTGTGTCACTCGTTCACACGGATAACAGATGTGATGGACTCACCGTCACTGCAGAAAACACACCTCCGCCTTTTAGAGCTGTTTCTGAAAGGGTGCTTTTATTTTTCAAACTGAAATGTTTAGTTCACAGTTAAGTTTTATTGTCATATCTCCTGTTTTCTCTGATGTCTTTCCCAAAGCTCATTATAAAATGAGACAGGCATTGACAGTGAGAGAGCATAACATAAAGATCTAGAGTGAATGAGTCAATATTGAAACCCTAAAAAAAGTCTTTACTGGAAAAAAAATTTCAACACCTTTTTCACTCTTTTCTCGCCAGGATGTCTTTTTTTTAAGTTGCCAGCCATCATCAGCATTTTTGATGATTTTCACCTAAATTTGACAGCCCTTAGAATATTTTCTACTGGGAAAAGGCATATTATATTTCAAAATAAAGAACCAAGCCTCTGCTTTTAAATAAAAAAAATATATATATTTTCATTTTCATGTGTTCATGTTTTATCACCACTTGAACTTGAGGTTTCATCAAATATTCAACCTTTTGAACAAAACAGAGAAAACCCCCTTTTTTTGTAGTACCATTTTAAGGTATATACACTCTCAGAAATAAAGGTACGCGAGCTGTCACTGGGGTGGTACCTTTTCAAAAGGTACAAATTTGTACCTAAAAGGTCCATATTAATATCTCAAGGGTACATACTAGTACCTAAAAAGTACAAAAGTGCTCCTCTTAAAAAAAATTGGTACTAATATATGCTTTTGAGGTACCAATATGGACCCTTTAAGTACAAATGTGTACCTTTTGAAAAGGTACCACCCCAGTGACAGCTCGCGTACCTTTATTTCTGAGAGTGTAGTATATAATATACACACATATACAGTTGAAGTCAGAATTATTAGCCCTCCTGAAATAATAATTATTAGAAATTATTATATTTTCTTTCACAATTTCTGTTTAACGGAAAGAAGATTTTTCAAGGGCAGCGCGGTGGTGCAGTGGGTAGTGCTGTCGCCTCACAGCAAGAAGGTCGCTGGTTCGAACCTCGGCTGAGTCAGTTGTCATTTCTGTGTGGAGTTTGCATGTTCTCCCCGTGTTCGCGTGGGTTTCCTCCGGGTGCTCCAGTTTCCCCCACAAGTACAAAGACATGCGCTATAGGTGAATTGGGTAAGCTAAATTGTCCGTAGTGTGTGTGTGTGAATGGGAGTGTATGGGTGTTTCCCAGTGATGGGTTGCAGCTGGAAGGGCATCCGCTGCGTAAAACATATGCTGGATAAGTTGGCGGTTTATTCCGCTGTGGCGACCCCAGATTAATAAAGGGACTAAGCCGGAAAGAAAATGAATGTATGAATGAAGTTTTTTCAACACATTTCTAAACATAATAGTTTTAATAACTCATTCATTCATTCATTTTCTTTTTAGCTTAGTCCCTTTATTAATCTGGGGTCGCCACATCGGAATAAACCGCCAACTTATCCAGCATATTTTTTACGCAGCGGATGCCCTTCCAGCTGCAACCCATCACTGGGAAACACCCATACATTCTCATTCACACACATTCTCTACAGACAATTTTGTTTACCCAATTCACCTATAGCCCATGTCTTTGGACTTGAGGGGAAAACCGGTGCACCCGGAGGAAACCCATGCGAACACGGGGAGAACATGCAAACTCCACACAGAAATGCCAACTGGCCCAGCCGGGACTCAAACCAGCGACCTTCTTGCTGTGAGGCAACAGTGCTACCCACTGCGCCATTTAAAATGAACTGAAACACAATTCTTGAGATTTTTTTGGCCCAACTTAATTGTTTTATGTTTAATCCAATTCAATTAGTTAAAACCAATTAACTTAATTGGTTTGTGTTGGGACAACATTAATGAATTGTGTGGACTCTTTTTACAGTGTATAATTTTAAAGGATTTGTTGTAACATGGGGGATCAAAAATCAATGTTTATGGTATTCATAATTTGCATAATTAGTTTAATTAAACAATTAATTAAACCCTTTCTGAATCTATTAATAAAACTGACCTATAAAAAAGCGAAATTTTTACCCGGTGTGACTGATGTTTTGCTAAATCTGATACCCAAGTTATTCAGTCTAAACCTAATCAAGACTTTTTGTCCTCTTTATCTCTAGAATTAGATTCCTATATTGCGTGTTTTGTCTTTTATGCACAGACATAAAACACAATATCCGGTTTCATGTCCGCCCTATACAGTCTATGAGTTCATTCTTCCCACCCCCGTGCAGTCATTAATCTACGTCGATCAGCGCTGACGTACATCAATGAATCTTTAAATTATATGGATTACATTACACAATTCAACCTGTCCATTATCTGCCAGGGGAAATGCATCCCTGCTGAGCAGACGCAGACCCTCCCAGAGTCTCTGTGTGTGTGTGGTCAGTCAGTGGAGTACCACCTGCTCCAGCGCCATCACACCATCCAGACCCGTCTCACTCCTCTCCTCCTGGTGCTGATCCACTAAAGATTGTTTTTCCCTGCAAGCTGACACACAGCCAGGGAAGCGTTCAGCCATCTGGACAGTTCAAATGTACAATTACTTGTGTCATATATTAGTTTGCGCAAGTGACAAGAGCTGTCAGATTAAATGCTATTAGTTCCCATAATGGCTGCTCTTACTTTGCTGATGACTAGGGATTTGAAGAAGAAACCCTTAATCCTAGATAGAATCTCCTCGCAAACCAAGCAGGTGTATTTCCTGAAGCATCAATAGCCAACTGTTGTTCCAAGTTTAACATAGTTCAGTGGTTGTGTGTTTAGCATAGTTCTAATGAATATTCACACAAAAAAAATGCATTACATTAGTTGGATTGAATAAATTGACAGTGAGGCAGCACAGTGGCTCAGTGGTTAGCACTGTCGCCTCACAGCAAGAAGGTCGCTGGTCCGAGTCCCGGCTGGGCCAGTTGGCATTTCTGTGTGGATGTTCTCCCAGTGTTTCCTCCGTGTGCTCCGGTTTCCCCCACAGTCCAAAGAATTGAATTGAATAAACTAAATTGTTCGTAGTGTGTGTGTGTGAATGAGTGTGTATGGGTGTTTCCCAATACTGGGTTGCGGCTGAAAGGGCATCCGCTGCGTAAAACATATGCTGGAATAGTTGGCAGTTCATTCCACTGTGGTGACCTTTAAAATAGAGACTAAGCTGAAGGAAAAATGAATGAAATTGACAGTGTCAATATTGTTTTACTTGTTTCAAAAAATGTTGCTAATATTTGCTAATCTATTGCAGCATGAATATGCTAATAATAGCACTGACATTGATTCTTCAAATCTGCTGCAGATTTTGGCTTTGGAAACTTTTTCCGTCCAGGGGAGCCCCTGACAACTTGGTGCGGCAGCCCCCCGTATGCGGCTCCAGAGGTGTTTGAGGGGCAACAGTATGAGGGTCCACAATTGGACATCTGGGTAAGAGCATTGGTGTAATAATTTTTTTTTGGCTCATCCTTACCATGAAGAACCATGTATGGTAACTTCATTGACATTGATTTCAATGTAATTTTTTCATACACAGACATAGCACACTCATGTAAAACACCATGTACTATGTATTTAATTTTAGTTAAATGGAAACAATCTGTGAATATTTTTTTAACTGGGTATAATCAGGTTGCATTCTTCTCACAGTACAAGCATTGAATATTAAAATGAAACGTTTAGCACAAGAATAACCCCAAAATCTTGAGACAAGCCAATCTGCAGCACTACTGCAAACAAAATACCAAAACATTATTTCTGTGTGGAGTTTGCGTGTTCACGTGGGTTTCCTCCGGCTGGTCCGGTTTCACCCACAATCCAAAGACATGCAGTACAGGTGAATTGGATGGACTAAATTGGCCGTATGAGTGCGTGTGTGAATGAGCGAGTGTATAGATGTTTCCCAGTACTGGGTTGCGGCTGGAAGAGCATCTGCTGCATAAAACCATGCCAGAAAAGTTGGTGGTTTATTCCGCTGTGACGACCCCTGATAAATAAGGGACTAAGCCGAAGGAAAATGAATGAATAAAGGTTTCGTTAAGGATAAGGGCTATCTTAGCGCAAACTAATTATTTGAAATGATTTGTTTCCGGCTTTTTTTATGAAAGACTGGAAGCGCAACCCATAATTCAAGGCAATTTTGGAAAAAGGTTGACAGTCATATAAAGCCTTATGTGCTGTATAGCAAAACTCAACTGCTTGATTGATTCGATTATTGCAAAATGTAAAGAGAATCATTGGTAAGCTCTAAACTGCTAAATGCTAGTATTTGCATTATAGATATTATAAACATTAAAATCATGATTTTCTGTAAAACTGCTTTGCAACAATGTGTTTTATGGAATGTACTATGCAGATAAATTTAAATTGACACAATTTATTTCTCAAGAATAGCGTGCAAGTTGTATTGCTGTTTGGTACATGTATCCATAAATCCATAATCTTATTATGGAATGTCAGATTAATATGTATTCACTCTAGACAGCTGACAAAATTCTTGGCAGTTTTTGATTGTTTCACTCAGTCAGTGCAGAGAGTTGCATAAGCAACTAATGGTAATTCGACTGATTGAAAACATAATTATTATTTCCTGTATTGTGTGTGGGTGGTCATTTATGTCAGGTGGAGTTTTATGTTTACGGATTGATTTTCTGTCTGTGTGTGTGCGTGTGTGTGTCATGCAGAGTATGGGGGTAGTTTTGTACGTGTTAGTCTGCGGCGCTCTTCCATTTGATGGCCCTAGCCTTCCTGTCCTTAGACAGAGGGTCCTGGAGGGTCGTTTCCGCATCCCATACTTCATGAGCGAGGGTGAGCAAGTCACAGTAACACAATTGCATGACTGTTCACGCATTTATAAAGTTGCTATGAATGCAGTAAGCGTTTAATAACCACAAATGTCACAAATGGGTCAGTCGTGGTCTGGTGGTTAGAGAGTTGGACTTGTAAGCAGAAGGTTGTGGGTTTTAATCTCAGTGCCAGCAGACAATGACTGAAGTGTCCTTGAGCAAGACACCTTACCCCCGTTTGCTCTGCAGTGATAATTGGCCTCTGCATAATACTTGTAAGTCGCTTTGGATAAAAGCGTCAGCCAAATGACTAAATGTAAATGTAAATCCCCCATTTCAGACTGCGAGCACCTGATCAGGAAGATGTTGGTTCTAGATCCAGCCAGGCGTTTGTCTCTGAGTCAGATTAAAGAGCATCGCTGGATGGTGCAGGAGGTCCCGTCCCAGCGGCCTGTGCTCTACAGACAGGGTTTGCCCTGCGAGAGTAAATCAGGTTTGGGGGAGCACAGTGAGCAGGTGCTGCGCCTCATGCACAGCCTCGGCATCGACCAGCAGAAGACCATTGAGGTCAGTTGATCAGCTTTTACTTGGCCAGGTCAATTCCTGAACTTTAACTGCATTTGAATTCAGGCTGCAAAGAGGATGTAGAACTGTTATAATCTTTTTGAGTTAAGTCAAGTAAAATTAAACTGCAAAATGGTAACTCTTTACAGGTTTTTGTTTTATTTGATAACATCTGTCAGTGTTGTTTAAGGGATAGTTCAGGCAGGATCTATAACACACTTCTCTAAGAAGTAAACGGTACAAAACATTATTGAGCAGGGAGAACGCAGGAGAAGCTGTAGAATCAAACAATCACCCATAAATGAAAATTGTTATTAATTACTCACCCTCATGTTGTTCCAATCCCCTGGGATCTTCATTCATGTTCAGAACTCAAATTAAGATATTTTAGATGAAATCCTCCTTATACAGTAATGATCCACAAAAGTTCAAAGTGCGGAAAAGGACCCAAAAACATTGTCAAAACATTCCATGTGACTTCAGTGGTTCTCAACTGTAATCACATGAAGCTCTAAGAACACTTTTGTGTGCCAAAAACTGTGAAAATGACTTTGTTTACATATGTCTTCTGCATCAGATTAGTGTGTTTGTTTACTATGGGCAGTAATGCATGTCATGCTGCTGACTCTAACGGCAAATACATCATACTGCCCATAGTAAATGCTCACACTGACCTGTTGATGAAGGGAAGATTAAGGCAAACAAAGTTGCTTTCACAGGTTTTTGGCAAACAGAAGTGATCTTGGAGCTCGGAATCTATGGAGGTTGAGGGAGCTCTTGAATTAAACCTAAAATAACTTAATTTGTGTACCAAAGATGAACAAGGTCTCAGGGGATTGAAAAAAGATGATTTTCATATTTTAGGGTGAACTAGCTCTTTAATTACAGCCAGAATCAACCAAATTAAAGGAGCATTAAATACAAGTCATGAAGAGTAGTCATGAAAAATATGTCCTTCGTGTTTTTGAAAAGTTTTGGGATTGTACAGATTTGCAAAAATTATGAATTATGAGTTATGAATGCCAGACCAATAGTTGGCGATGGAAAAACTAGGAATCTGTAAAAAATCAGTCCTGCAAACCACACATACCTATAAGCTGAATTTGCATGATGTTTTGTAGTTTATACTGGGATAATCCTTTTTGAAAGGTATGTTTTTGCATAATATGTGTAAGGTATGCATAATTTAAGGTATGTTTAAGGTATGCATAATAGGTTTCAAATATTAAACCTATTATGCATTTTAGTAATTCCTTACACAAATGTGGCATTTTGTCCAGCCCTACTTGGATACATTTAAAAAATTGCACTTTGTAAAGAAGCACTAAGCACAAGTACACGCAGTCCTGTAATACACTATTGTTGTTTTGGTCATACATTTCTATAAACTAAATCCATAAACATAAACTACCTTTCTCATTTTATGGGCATCATAGAAGATCTCCCATTACCCAAAATTCTCTAATTTGCATAGTATTTTCTTTCATTATCAGATTAAAATTAAATGTAACTACATTTATTATTATTATGCTTATAAATATATTTTGTTATACTGGCTCAAAATAGTATATTGACAATTTTTACATTTACTTGAAAATGAAAAAAAGTTTTTACATATTTTCATAAAAATATTTGTAAAAATAATAATAACACATGTTTATTATATACAGTTTTAGCAAATTTTTCTTTGAATGAGGCAAACTGAATTCAAATAAAAACTATTCTTTAATTGTGAACTCTTCATTTTGTTTGTTTGTTTCTAAAAATAATTTTTCCTCTCGACTGCAAATTTGATTTTCCAAGAGAGCAGCCTTTCAGATTATTTTCAAAACGTGCTCGTAAAAATTCAACATTGCAGCTGTTCTCTTTTCGGTCTCTCTCTTCAAAAACTCTTGTCTCTCCCGTCACAGTCTCTCCAGAACAAAAGCTATAACCACTTTGCTGCTATCTACTACCTGCTGGTGGAGCGATTGAAGGCGCATCGCAGCAGTTTCCCTGTGGAACAGCGTTTGCACGCCACCCAGCGCCGCCCCAGCACCGTCGCCGAGCAGACTGTTGTCAAGGTAACCCCATCTGTGAAGTCTACCCAGACATATTGAAATGGCGTTGGTATAAAAATGTAAATATTGGAATCCTGAGAAATAAAATCTGTAATCCAGCCATCAGTCTCTCAGTTTAACTTCCGTGACCACAGACACAAGCTGTGGGTGCATTGCTTGTATACCGTGAGACCTTTAACGAGAACTTTTTGGATGACAAAATCCTGCAGTATAAGATGGTAATAACATGGTGCTATGATATATATATATATATATATACATATATACAAAGTCTAAGACTATTACTACTGGTAAAACTGCTGGTAGTGTACAGTACAGTACTGTGATATTACTATGGCATTGTTTTTCAGTTTATGCACCACACAGATTTCTGTCAAATCAAATGGTCTCTAGAATAAGAATACCCGTCCCCCTAATATCACCTGGCACAGAGTAGCAAGTCAAGGTGTGTGGCTGTTGTGTAGCTATGTCTGTTGGCTTTTATTAACATTCTTTTATAATTGTATTGTATGTAGCAAATCTAATCATTAAGCATTACTGTTGTATAACATTTAATCAACATTGTTTTGAACATCGTATTCAAGTACATTTGAGTAAAATACACTCAAATAAATGACTTTTGCTGCTTGTTCAAACTACTTATTAAAAATGAGTTGAAACTACACAATTATGAAGTATTTTGGGGACGACAACTGTTTTATGTTCAATCCACTTAAGTTAACCTGCGGAATAACTTAAGGAATTGCGTGGAACCCAGCATTTTTTACAGCGTAATGTTTTTTTTTAATAATCACCCTATGGTAGTAATAGTCAAATGAGATAAAGTACCTAAATCCCTGCATTATCCAAATAACAATAGTAATAATCATTGAAATAATAATAATGATTATTATTATTATTGTATAATATACAAGTGCTATCTTATTTCACTAACAGTGATAGTTACTGTACTGTGATAATCCCATGGTATTTTTGTTATGTGCCTACAGACCATTGTGGTTCCCTCTCAAGCGGGTGTCTCGCCTCAGGCAGCGCGTCAACTGCGTTCACCTGTTTTGTTGCAGTCCACCGCAGAAACATTTACCTTCCCACAAAGCCCTGCTTCTCCAGATCAGACGCTCATGGAGGAAGACGTGGCTACTCCTAAGGTCAGTTATGGTCAAAACAACGAGCTATTAAATGGATTCTTCCTGCACAGAGAGAAACCGCTCATCCTCCTTTCGGGCTTGAGGCTGTATTTCATAAGCTCTGCCTGCATGTTTTAAATAGCAGCGTTACTCATTGGCGCTGCTGTATGACGGCAGTAAGAGCTTTTGTCTGCAGCGTGTGAAGTTCCTCTGCCTGCGTGTCAGCCTGATCTCTTCCTCATTACTCACCCGCAGAATCGCAGCAGCCTCCGAAAATAACACCTGCATATATATATTAACAATACAAAAAAATAAAAAGCGCTCTTTGTGATTTGAGCGCTGGGTGTCACCGCCGGGGCTTTGCGTCAGTGTAGGTCTCTCAAGTGCTCGTTGCTTCTCATTCATAAATGAATGAGTCAGAACAGAGGTAGGGGATTTGATATGATATCTGAGGCCAGGCGCTATGGCATGTACTGCACAACACCAGGAATGTGTCAAATGGCAGAGATTTTCCTCTACCATTTATGCCGTGGAAGATTGTGTGGCCATATTTAAGAGCGATGGAGGAATGTGACACATTGAAATATGTGTTTTGTGGCATCTAGTCCATGTCTAGTAGCTTTGAGGTCACATACGGTTGAAGTCAAAATGATTAGCCTTTCTGTGAATTTTCTTTTTCAAACATTTCCCAAATTATGTTTAACAGAGCAAGGATTTTTTTTCACAGTATTTCCTATAATATTTTTTCTTCTGGAGAAAGTCTAATTTGTTTTATTTCGGCTAGAATAAAATCAGTTTTTAATACCATTTTGAAGGTCAATATTATGAGCCCCCTTAAGCAATATTTTTTTTGATTGTCTGCAGAACAAACCATTGTCATACAATGACTTGCCTAATTGCCTTAACTTGCCTAGTTAACCTAATGAACCTAGTTAAGGCTTTAAATTGCACTTTAAGCTGAATACTAGTATCTTGAAAATATATATCTAGTAAAATACTGTCATCATGGCAAAGATAAAAGAAATCAGTTATTAGAAATTAGTTATTACAATTATTCTGTTTAGAAATGTGTTGAAAAAATCTTCTTTCCGTTAAACAGAACCTGGGGAAAAAATATAGAGAGGGGCTAATAATTCAGGAGCACTAATAATTCTGACTTCAACTGTATATGCAAATAGGCAATTATTGTAATGGTATTTAAAAATAATAATATTAATTATTATTAAATGTGAAAGCTATTTCATTTAATTCACAAGAGTTTTTTGAATATAATAACCACAACAATAATAATCACAGTTGGACAATGTAGTACATTTTTTCTTTAACTAACATATTTCATTTCATTAAAATAAAAATTATGCATTGTCCAAATAATTGTTCTTAATATTATTTTTATTATTAACACTATTCTATTAAGGTGAAGAACTTATTTTTTTTATTTATTGACAGATGCAAAAACTTCTAAGTGGCATCTGAAATTTTCTTCTAAAATGAGCATTTTTTTCTCCTGTGTGTATTCAGTAATTTCACATGTATGGCAAAAATTGGTTCTTTTCTTTCTATTTAAAATTAAACATAGGAGAAAAATGCTTATTTTAGAAGATCATTTCAGATGGTGCTTACTAGAGGCATCTGAACTTCTTTACCACTTTTTAAAGAATTTCTACAATAAAAAACTATTATGCAATATAAGCGCACTCCATGTCATAAGATTTTTGATCATGTGGCCCACCATTATTGATCATGGCATGAGGAAACGGCCTGCATTTCAGCTCCCTCTCTTTTGCAGCCTGTTGTTACAGTAACTCCAGCATGTGAGGTTTGCAGTTACACAACACCACGGCCCTGTCTTTGTAAATGCCCCTGATGTGGCACCATGTGATGAGAACGGGTGCTCACTCCACTCATGGGAAGCGTGACGACAACATTTGTCACCTTCACTGTCGCAAGGCAATCTCCATAGCTACTGCTCCTTTAACTGACGTGCAGCATTGACTCATTCTGGGGAGACTGCGTCATATACAGCGCCCTCCACTATTATTGGCACCCTTGGTAAATATGAGCATTGAACGCTGGGGAAAAATGTCTTTATTGTTTATAGCTTTTGTGTGAGAGAAGACAATCCAAATAACTTGTGATGTGGACATTACTAAGACTAGACTTTCTGAACCCAAGACACAACTAACTTCTGCAATTTCACAAGTATGGAGAAAGTTTTTGTGATTTTTTTGGTCACTAAAGCCCTCCACCTAACTGTGCATGCACATTTTGTCCCACTGCACTATGTCTTCAAATAAAAAAAATTAAAACACAAAAAGTTATAATTAAAAAATATATTAAATAATATTTAGAATAAGAAATAACATGGGCACAGATCATGAATAAATATAAAAAATAAGCGTGAATCAAAAATGTAAACACATTAAAAATTATATTACACAAAACTGAAACCTGAATTCAAAGTTTCCCAAATTGGAAAAATCACTTTCATTTCCATGTTCTACTCGTGCATTTCCAAACAATGCTACTAGATTTTCACTTAAATCACTTCAAACTTCACAGCATCATCATTTGTCCAGTGATGGAGATTGACAGCTGCTCCTCTAGCAGTCAGAATTTCTTTAGGGTACAGTTGTATATTAAACTTATTGTAGTTTTCCATTGTATTGCATTTAATGTCAGAATTAAATGGAAGTTAAGATTGTCCTTTTTTCTGCTACTGTGACATACATCCACCTGAAATGGTTTCTGAAGTGAGAAAAAAATGTAGGGCAGCGGATAATTTTGATCCTTTGGGAAGCGATTGGATCGTTGGAATATGGGCGTTGCTAATAAAATGGAGGGATATTAACAAATGGACACACACTGATAGCCCCGCCCTAAAGGCATTCCATGTGACCAAAAGTGAAGAAAAGTCATTTCGAGGGGGGAGGGAAGGTAATGGTCTTTGATTACAGATTATGAGGACAAAATAATGACTATGTATAAATAAATAACTACTATATGCAAATAAAAATAAGAAGAGTACATTTTGATTTCATGCCGCCTTTAAGGGTATTAATGAGGGAATAACCCACATGCTATTCTTATATATTCCTAGGGAAATTTGACTGTTTGCATTTCTAGTACACTCTAGTACAAAATAGATATATTTTGAATAAAAATGCTTTGGATTTAGACTTGTACGAAAAAACGTTAATGTCAATAATGGGAGTTAGAAATGCATTTGACAAATAAACTCTGACGTAGTGATCATTACACCAACGTGACTAATCAGCTCTCTCCATTATGCTTGCCTTGTTTACTGTTGGTTACTAGGTTACCAATACTACAGTCAGCTGCTCTAACAACATTATGGAAATACACTCACAAATGGGATTTTTTTTTTGCTAACTTTAAAATATTCACTTCACATTAGGATAGAACCTGGCTATTGAATGCTGTCCGACTGTGTTTGGCCTCATATAAACAGCCCTTTGAAACAGGAGCCAATATATTAAAATATAAATTGGCAATATACTCATATGAATTCATAGGGGTGGCAGTAATTGTGGCAAACATATGTTTTACAGAGTTTTTGTTAATATTTTGAGCAAAACATCAAAAGGTTAAACAAAAAGACTTTTTTTCCACAGCCTTCTTTGCTCATATTTAGCAAAAGTGCCAATATAAATGGAGGGTACTGTACATACCAGTTTACCCTCTAAAAGGAATTTTTATGCGTAGTACATGGAAAAAAAGATCAAGTGTTTATTTCCCAGCAGGGGAAATCGTGTAAAAGCTGTCCTTGGGTACACTGTGGGTTGTTGTTGTTGGTAAAGCATGTAGTGAATGAACAAATGTACATGTTTGTTACTGAAGAAAAGGACGAATGATAAGTCAATCATCCAGCCTCTGTGCCTGTAGAGCTCAACAGATGGCAATCTAGAGATCTCTTCAGCATGTTGAGGTCACGCTTTCACAAACTTATTTCAACTGGCTTATTGTAATTCAGGAAAGCTGCTGGTTGCCTGAGGGCATCTGACTGCAGCATTACATAATTCAAAAAAATTAAACCGATGACATGTACATGGAGTTACAGTCATAATCAGGGTTTACAAAATGGCTTTTTAACATGATTTTGGAAATGCAGTGTCCATTAAGTTAACCTTATTTACACATTTGCATCGTTTCTTATATTTCACCAGTACTCTGCTAAAATAAGAACATTTGTGTCATGACAATTCTCTTAAGAGATTTAGTAGAGTTATGAATATGTATATGCAATGCTGATGTGTTTGGTCTTAGTGGCATAGATCTACTACACTGCTGCAGCTTTTATTTTTGATGCAGAGCAAGTACAGAGACTTACTACTGCCAGTGTATCACAGACATGCTGTCTGAGAATATAACACACTGCTGTTGCAAACAATACCATGCATGAAACCCCCCAAAAAGCAGAACAACATGAAAAAAAACTAAATTAAAACTTGATTCTGTGTATAAACAAACTCTTGTATTAACAAACATGCATATATCCAGGCATGATATGACTGAGATAGGACAAATTAAATAAACATCCCCAAAACAAGCCCATCTATCACCTAAATGTTTTATTCCCACCATGACCCATGTGACTGCATGTTTTACTATGTGTTCCTGGGCTACCCGGCAGACCAGCTTAGCCCTAAAAATGTACACTTTGTGTCTTTATTACAAAAGATTTCAGGTTGCAGGCTGATAAATAAACCCAGCAACCACCTGAGAAAGTATAAATGAGAAACCTGATTATATCGTTGCCATACTCTTTGTAAATAAATCTAACTATAATGTTTAAATGGATGCCCCAAACCAGACACTTGACACATGAAAAGCAGCATTATAAAATATAAATATCCTGATTTCTCAAGGGTCTTATATGCACGTACAATAGCACAAACAACTAATTGAGAGTTCACACAGACAACTAATTAAGAGTTCATATTACAGACCTGCAGCACCCCTGTGGATGGAGAGAACATACTGTTTAAATTAATGGAATAGGCATACACAAAATATGATTCAGTGAAAACCCAACACATTAACAGAACCAAAAGAACAAGAAAAAAAATATGTGAAAAGGGGCCTATGTGCTCATTAGTGACTTATTCAAGGGAACCGAAATGGGAGAAAACAAATCCTGGATGCCTGTCTCACTTATGCATGACAAAAAGATGAGTGGTTTAAAGATTCCACAATGTAAAGACAAGATCTAAGACTGTGCATGAGCCTCTTACAAACACACAAGCAAGCAAATGATGCCTTCTGATGCAGCTTGATTCAGCCAAGCAAATTTAGCATGGCTAATGAAAACACCCTTTGTAGAGGCTGGATGAGCCATATATTTATGCAACCTAATATTATGGATGTATATAACCCCATTGAAGCACAAAGTCATAACATTTAACCTGTTTCTTCTGTATAAACATTGCTGCGTATGTTTATTTATACACAAAAAGTTGTTAATGTGGAGTTTGAATTAAATCCAATCTCACTTAAAACAATAAGCAGACAAATAACACAAAGATGTAGAGTAAAATATTATCTTCAATTATTTTAGATGTTTTCTTTTTATATCCAGAAACATGCTGCGGATTGCTAATGCAAACATACACCAGGGTAATTGAATGTTGAGAGAACAGCTCATTGGCTGCTGAGGCAACAGCAACTAATCACCTGCACATAAGCCTATAATATCAAATCCTAAGCCTGCACATGCCGTTTCATGACAGAATTAATAAAATAAAATAAAAAACATAAATACTAGTAAATTAACTTGCTAAAATGCATTTTTAATAACTAAAATTAATGCCAGGCAACAATGAAAATTTGTAATGATATATGCTTTATTATTTGAAATACACTTTGCTCTCGTTATTAAAAGTGACAGTTAATAATGTAAGAATTAATAGTGTATTTGGATATTACTTTTATTGAACATGAAAGTTTTTTTTTGGAATGTTTATAAAACAAAGCCGGACATTTTTTTTAAACAACAAAAAAATAAGTAGTCTGTTACCAGTATACTGCATTCCAAATCTTCAGATGCCAATGCCATATAATCGCTTGTGAAGAAAAGAGTGGCATTTAAAGCAGGGAACAGTGACAGATCCTTTGTTCTACATTGTGATGTACATCTGATACATCCAAGTGAAACAGCTTATCAAAAAAGAAAAGAAAAATGATGAGTTGACAGATGGAGGCAGATGTGAATGTGAGCTGGCATTCAATTGTAAGCAAGGAGAAAGTTTTATGCAGATAAAACGGTTGGAGAACACACAGCACTGGAGCGAAGTCAAGAAAAGGAAGCTATGCAAGGATGAAACTGTAAGACATGCACAATAAGACATATAACATGCATTAAAGCAATGAAAAATACACTATAAAAAATTACTTTGTTCAAACTACTTATTTAAAATGAGCTGAAACAACACAATTCTTGGGTTTGTTTTGGGACAACTGAATTGTTTTATGTTCAATCCACTTAAATTTGTAAATACTAATAAATTAACTTAATTCCTTCATGTTGTCCCAACACAAATCGATCAGCATTTCTTACAGTGTAGATTCATTTCTATTTGAAGACTTTAAAATTCTTATTCACTGATAATCCTTCCTTTATATCAGTTTCAAAGCATTTTTGTTTGTCTCTTTGGGAAGTTACATTGATTGACTCTTAGTTTTGATTTCCTTGTCAGATCTTGAAACTGGAGAGTGCTGAGCTGTTTGAGCCTGAAATAGTTTTGCCAACGGTGTGTTTATTTGTATGTCAGGTGGACGGCTGCTTGCTGGACCCGCTTCCTCCAGTCGTGGTCCGCAAAGTCAGCAGCTCGCTGCCTAGCAACGTTATGGAGACATCCATTGATGAGGGCATTGAGGCAGAGGAAGAGCACACTGTTCCCCTGGCCGCCTTTCATACAGCTCGATTCAGTCAGCGCCGCCACACGCTGTCTGAGGTCACCAACCAGAATGCTGCGCTGCCCATTACAGGTCAGTACCACATGCTAAACTTAACTGAGACACATAGATATAGAGATATACATGTAGATATTGCAGTCAAAAATTTGGAATCTCTTGAGATTTTTTGTTTTAGAAATGGGTCTCTTTAAGATTGCATTTATTTGATCAAAATTTACAATGAAAAGAGTCATATTTTTGTGAAATATCATTATAATTTAAAATAACTGCTTTATATTTATAAAATGTACTTCATGTAATGGCCAAGCTGAATTAAAGTCTTCAGTGTCAATTGATCCTTCGGGAATCATTTTCATATGCTGATTTGGTGCTTAAGAAACGTAATTATTTTTTATAATCATCATTGCTGTGCTGCTTATTAATGTTGTGGAAAATTGGGATACTTTAATTCAGGAGTATTTGATAAATAGACAGTTTAAAAGAACAATAACAATATGATACATCAAATAAAAAATCTAATAAATCAAAATATCAAAATACATTTTTGGTAACAATTAAAAAAGTGTTTTTTATCAATTTAATAAATTCTTGCACTGACCCCTGAATGATAATAACATTGCAGAGTGCATTACACTTGCATAAAACAAATAATTAAAAAACTAAATAATGGGAAAATAAATGTCCATATCCATTAAAAGATGTTACATTTTTCATTACATTTTTTCACTGTTATACAATCATTGTATTGTATTATATTAAACATGTCATATTAAAAGTTTTTAACTACTGAACTACAAAATGTAACTACTAGTTGCACTGAGCTACAAAATGCTAAATTGTCAAATTTAGGTCGATAGTTTCTGATTCAGTTTAGATTTTTGTAATTCACTTATTATATACATATATAAAAAACGGGTCAGAATAAGTGTGCTATTTATATTTTTACATAAATATAGTTTACAGCTGAATATTATTACACCCATTTCTACTATTTCAAACGTTAAAGTAGACACTTTACTTGCATTTAATATTCTATATATCTATGTGTATAAAATCTATTTTCTAATTTAATTTGGTGCAGACACCAAAATGACACATCTTGAAACTTAAGATTACTTATTCATGCCTACTGGATTCAATAAAACTGAGAAGGACTCAAACACTGGCTCTTAAATCAGTCTTTGCGAGGAATACTTGACATGAAGTTCTAAAGAAAACTGGGCATCGAAGATACATTTTCCACTGACATTAACAGGCAGTGAGAGCTTTTTTTTTAGTAGACAGTTTGTGTCTCTTTGATTTTGCTCATGTCTATTACTGTACGTCAAGGCAAGCCAAGTGTATTTATAAAGCACACATTCTTACACAATAGGAATTCAAAGTGCTTTACATAATAATACAAAAGAAA
Organism: Danio jaintianensis; assembly: GCA_903798115.1. Taxonomy (NCBI): domain Eukaryota; kingdom Metazoa; phylum Chordata; class Actinopteri; order Cypriniformes; family Danionidae; genus Danio; species Danio jaintianensis. The sequence goes on from CAIGQV010018170.1 coordinate 13,057,249, forward strand.
ATAAGCTAAGTCCATTGTTAAAATAACCATAAAGGCTTATATAAGAACAAAGATGAAAAATACATACCTAAACTTTTAAACTTTTAAACACAAAAAGGAAAAACTACAAATGTAAAATGACAAAGTGCATGTACTTGACTGATGTATTTACCTTTTTGTCAGTACTGTAATGTGGTCGGCATCGCTTGGACTCTTGTTTTACTTTGTAATATAAATCATGCATTCTATTGCAGTTCTAAAAGTTATCTGTAACTAACAAATATGCAATCACCAAGTAGATTTAACTTCCATTTGACCAGTATGAATATGAATATTCCAAAAACGATCACAATAAAATTCAACCTATAATGATAATCACAATAAATGTCAAAACTGTATTCATTCATTCATTCATTTTTCTTCAGCTTAGTCCCTTATTTATCAGGGGTCGCCACAGCGGAATGAACCACCAAATATTCCAGCAAATGCTTTACGCAGCAGATGCCCTTCCAGCTACAACCCAATATTGGGAAACACCCATACACTCTCACATACACTACGGCCAATTTAGTTCATCCAATTCACCTGTAATGCATGTCTTTGGACTGTGGGGGAAACCGGAGCACCCAGAGAAAACCCATGCGAACACTGGGAGAACATGCAAACTCCAGACAGAAATGCCAACTGGCCCAGCCGGGACTTGAACCAGTGACCTTCTTGCTGTGAGGCGACAGTGCTAACCACTGAACCACCGTGCCGCTCCAAAACTGTATTATAACTTCAAAATAGGGTTGGAATCTGAGTACTTGCTAAAATTTAATGGCCAATTTCATGGCTTTAAAGTAAATCACAAAGGCATTTGAGTTCAACACTAAATTCAATTGCGCTTCTCTGTGGATTGATTCAAAACCCATGTGCATATGCATTGTGCTGTTGAGCACAATTCATTTAAAGAGATGAACAGTCACAAACAATCAGTGCTTTGAAGCACATACATTATACCAAAAATTTAACAAACATATTTTCAAGGAAAATCTATTTTCGGTCTGCTGGTTTGTCCATTAATGCGTCATATGGCGCCCATTTTTATCATCACATGATCTGTTTAAACAAAATCACATGACTCTAATTATTTAATTAATTACAATAATCTGATACATAAAATAAAATCCCCCTCATATGTTTAATAGACTGTTCCTCTCCCTTCCACTGTGTTTTTTTTTTTTTTTTTAAGTTGATGTTGAAAAGTTAAGACATTTCACTATTACAGGAAAACTACACACTAGCTTAAAGGAACACTCCACTTAAAAAAAAAAATAGGCACATTTTACAAGTTCCCCCAATTTTACCATTTTGGAATCCATTCAGCCGATTTCTGGGTCTGGCGGGACAACTTTTAGCTTATTCATTGCCTTTATAGTTTATGTTATAAAATATAAAGTTCCACGAGCAAAATTAAAAAAAATGGTGATGACGATGATATTACATCACCACGGATGGCATCTCATTACGGCGGTGATGCGTTTATCGTCACTCCTCTAGTGTATACATTTGATTTACAAAGAAAGTTTGTGTGTGCAGATCTGAACCCCTCCCTCAGCAGCATGGACTCCCAGTACAGCATGGGTTCAACTCAGAGCGACTGCAGTTTTCCTGAAGAGAGTCCAGCACTAAACTCTACACCTGCCGGCTCCACAGCTCCAGTCTTCCTCAGCATGAAGCCGCCTGAAGCCTGCCTGCAGATGCTCAATCCACAGGGACACAATCACTCATTAGTCAGTTTCCGAGAGGGGCGAAGGGCTTCAGACACCTCTCTCACACAAGGTCAGGGTGATTTGTGTTCTTGTGCACGTCGTTTTTCATTTGTGTTTTCCATCACTTTTCATTACACTTCTTTAATTCTTCATGTCAAGGGGTGGGCACACTGCATTTCTGCATGGTAAATTACTTTGTGCTAAAGGGCAATGCACACTCACTGGCCACTTTATTGTGCTCACCGGATCAACTGCTAATCAAATATAGAATCGGCCAATCACATGGCAGACGTGGTTAGGACAGTCTGCTTAAGTTCAAAACAGGCATCAGAGTCGGAGGAAAGGTGACTTAAGTGACTATGAACATGCCATGATGAGTATTTCAGAAACTGCTGATCTACTGGGATTTTCATGCACAACCATATCTTTTGTTTACAGAGAATGGTAAGAAAAGGAGAAAATATCTAGTAAGTGGCAGCTTTATAGACACAAATATTCTATTGATGCCAGTGGCCAGTGGTCAGCAATTTATGCTTCAGTACATTTCGATACAGCAAAAAGAAAGTTCTTTGATTTATTGATTTATTGATTTATTTATTAAAACTAAGATCATAAAGCACAATCTTTTCTTTATTTTAACATGTGATTAAACTATACTTCAGCCATCTTCTTAGCATATAAGCAATGCGTAACGGGGCTCAATTTATGTAAATGGTGAATAATTCCTGGCCGTGCCTGGAACCCTGTCTTTCTCTCTTACTTATTAAGCATATATTTTCAGTTGTTTTCAATGAGTGCCTAATTTCTTAGGTGAAGCGCTGAGTGTTAAGTGTTTTTTTTAATGCACCTACATTAAAGCCTCTCACTGAATGGGTCAATATGAATATGTATATTTAACACCCCTTGTGGTCAGAGGTGAATGACCAGACTGGTTTATAGTTACCACTGAGGTCTGCAGAGGGGACACACAACATATATAACCAGGAAGCAGATGAGCTACAGCAGCAGAAGAACCGCTAATACTCCTTTCAGAAAACAAAAGCAGACTGAGGCTACAGTTCACACAGGCTCAACAAAACTGCACTATAGTAGATTAGAAAAAAAGATTGCCAGGTCTGATGATCATTGTCTTGTGACATTTAGAGTGTCGAGAAGGTTTAAATACATCACTTGCTCTTTTTTGCTTGTACAATAATGCACCAGCAATATGATTAAAAAGCATTAGTGAAAGAATTACTTACTGTTATTAATAATAAAATCATCAGAATAGTTTCCTAGCCTTCAAATATTGTTTATCTGATCAGATTTAAGAGTCAGAACAATTTTCTCTGTGAAATCCTCTCCAGTTTCCCATCTGCAAACCATGAAACTTATGTATACTTTTAAACGTAAAATGGGTTATTAAATTGGTGTGTGTGTGCGTGTGTGTGTACTGTGAAGCAATTGATCATAATTTAATTTCTAGTGTTTTCTTGATCATAATATATATAGTATTTTGTTCAATATTACATTTAAAATGTGTATATATTTAAAATGTACTAAATGCCAACTTTATATTTATAAATGTGTAATCATAAATATATTAGAAATCATGAAAACACATCAATATATAAAGATGCATTTCAGTTCTGGGTCTTAATACAATGACCATGCAACGAAAAGCCTCAAAATGTTTTATAATGGTATCTCTCTCTCTCTCTCTCTCTCTCTCTCTATATATATATATATATATATATATATATATATATATATATATATATATAGATAGATAGATAGATAGATAGATAGATAGATAGATAGATAGATAGATAGATAGATAGATAGATAGATAGATAGATAGATAGATAGATAGAT
>CAIGQV010018170.1:13060845-13203573 GCA_903798115.1 Danio jaintianensis
GATAGATAGATAGATAGATAGATAGATAGATAGATAGATAGATAGATCCAAAACTGCAAAAATTAATTGTCCTTCATGGTTTATTTTCAGACAAATGTTATTCTGTTACATGTAAATACTTTATAGTCAAATGCTACTTTACTATACAGAATAGATCACAGGTTAGAATTCATCAAACTTGAACATAATCACCAAAAAGACACACAGTCTGCACGTCCATCCTTCCATGTGTATGAATGAAGCACTGAATCTAGCCTGAACACCACTTTAGTTCCTGTAGGCATGTATTTACGTGTCATAATCAGTGTTTTGGAGGATTTATTGTTAGCAGATAAATAACCCTCATTCTGACTGATATCAGACCTTCTGTGAATAATGACCACTTTTAAAAAGCTGAAAATAATTCGGAGTGATTCACTCCTGTGCTAATTATAGCAGTAGTGAAGAGTGTGAGTCAGAGCACCCCTGCAGCACTCACAGGAATATCTCCAGCGCTTCGTCTCACTAAAGTCTGTCGTATTTTTATTTAACCCACGGTTTCACAGGTTTGGTGGCATTCAGACAGCACATCCAGAACCTGGCCAGGACCAGGGGCTTCCTGGAGCTCAATAAAGCACAGATCGTGTTAGGAGATGGTGGAGCATGCGGAAACCCCATGATCAGTCATCAGGAGCTCCTAGAGCCTCACCATCCCCTCAGCCATCAGGTCAGACTTCCACTTTTTTCTTTAAATAAAGGGGCCCTATTATGTCCCTTTTTACAAGATGTAAAATAAGTCTCTGATGTCCCTGGAGTGTGTAAGTTTCAGCTCAAAGTACCACACAAATAATGTTTTATAACTATTTGAAACTGCCCTTTTAGGTTTTGACTGGTGGTGGTGACTGTTGCTTTAAATTCAAATGAGATTGTGCTCTTTTCAAAAAAGGGGCGGAGCTACAAACAGCTGTGCATAGCCATAGCGACAGCTTTAAAACAGAACTAACATTATCTGTGTGAAAAACTGAAAATGTGAAAAGAAGTGTCTCAAAAGGCAGTCGATGGGGACTACAGTGTTCAACTCCACATGTATAATCCTCTTAGTCGGTGGACAGCTGCTTCTCACTCAGGGCTGTTTATGCTAATGAGGGAGAGATTGTCACTAATAGGCGGAGCTTTCCCCCTCTGATGATGTGTACAGTCGTGGCCAAAAGTTTTGAGAATGATACAAATATTAGTTTTCACAAAGTTTGCTGCTAAACTGCTTTGAGATCTTTGTTTCAGTTTCTGTGATGTACTGAAATATAATTACAAGCACTTCATACGTTTCAAAGGCTTTTATTGACAATAACATGACATTTATGCAAAGAGTCGGTATTTGCAGTGTTGGCCCTTCTTTTTCAGGACCTCTGCAATTCGACAGGGCATGCTCTCAATCAACTTCTGGGCCAAATCCTGACTGATAGCAACCCATTCTTTCATAATCAAGTCTTGGAGTTTGTCAGAATTAGTGGGTTTTTGTTTGTCCACCCGCCTCTTGAGGATTGACCACAAGTTCTCAATGGGATTAAGATCTAGGGAGTTTCCAGGCCATGGACTCAAAATTTCAGCGTTTTGGTCCCCGAGCCACTTAGATATCACTTTTGCCTTATGGCATAGTGCTCCATCGTGCTGGAAAATGCATTGTTCTTCACCAAACTGTTGTTGGATTGTTGGAAGAAGTTGCTGTTGGAGGGTGTTTTGATATTCATGGCTGTGTTTTTGGGCAAAATTGTGAGTGAGCCCACTCCCTTGGATGAAAAGCAACCCCACACATGAATGGTCTCAGGATGCTTTACTGTTGGCATAACACAGGACTGATGGTAGCGCTCACCTTTTCTTCTTCGGACAAGCCTTTTTCCAGATGCACCAAACAATCGGAAAGGGCCTTCATCGGAGAACATGACTTTGCCCCAGTCCTCAGCAGTCCATTCGCCATACTTTTTGCAGAAGATCAATCTGTCCCTGATGTTTTTTTTGGAGAGAAGTGGCTTCTTTGCTGCCCTTCTTGACACCAGGCCATCTTCCAAAAGTCTTCGCCTCACTGTGCGTGCAGATGCGCTCACACCTGCCTGCTGCCATTCCTGAGCAAGCTCTGCACTGGTGGCACTCCGATCCCGCAGCTGAATCCTCTTTAGGAGACGATCCTGGCACTTGCTGGACTTTCTTGGACACCCTGAAGCCTTCTTAACAAGAATTGAAACCTTCCTTGAAACTCTTCATGATCCTATTAATTGTTGATTTAGGTGCAATCTTAGTAGCCACAATATCCTTGCCTGTGAAGCCATTTTTATGCAACGCAATGATGGCTGCACACGTTTCTTTGCAGGTCACCATGGTTAACAATGGAAGAACAATGATTTCAAGCATCACCCTCCTTTTAACATGTCAAGTCTGCCCTTCTAACTCAATCAGCCTGACATAATGATCTCCAGCCTTGTGCTCGTCAACATTCTCACCTGAGTTAACAAGACGATTACTGAAATGATCTCAGTAGGTCCTTTAATGACAGCAATGAAATGCAGTGGAAAGTTTTTTTTTTTCAGGATTAAGTTAATTTTCATGGCAAAGAAGGACTATGCAATTCATCTGATCACTCTTCATAACATTCTGGAGTATATGCAAATTGCTATTATAAAAACTTAAGCAGCAACTTTTCCAATTTCCAATATTTATGTAATTCTCAAAACCTTTGGCCACGACTGTACAAAGGGAAAATATCAATCAAAGTGTTTCTGAAGACTGTTTTTATCAATAAGTGTAATTATAAAAAGCAGAATTATTAAATTTTTACCATTAGAGGCTGGTTATATTCACACACTGTTGCCACACAACCGTGTTTAACCACAGTTATAAAAGTGATTTTTGCATAATAGGCCTACTTTAAATGTGAAATGAATTACTAGTTGTCTTTATTTTTTATTGGTTGTTCTTTGTGATTTATGCTGATATTAAACTAATCATTTCAGGGAGAAGGACGACAGTGTCTTGGTGGAAAAGATACATCGACATTCACTGGTAAAATGCACCCTTATTTGCTGTCCAGGAGACAGAGTCTGGAGACACAGTACCTCGCTCAGCGCCTACAGGTGGGTCAGATACAGGTTCACAGTCTGCTAAAAAGACCATTGCGATGTACTCTATGAAGAAACTTTGATACCATTTTCAGGAAGTTTTGAAATGTATGACATTCTAAAAATGTAATGTAGTGTAACCATTTAAAAACACCATATTTTCCCTAAACAATTGCTATATGCAACATACATTTTTGAACTATGTAAAGTTCTCTCTTTATATATATATATATTTACTTTATGTAAGAATTCAAATTTTAATCCATTGCTGAATAAACTAATAGACATAGAAAAAAAGCCACGTCATTAATCCAGAACTCACAAAACAGTATTATAAAAATAGCATTTCTGCTAAGATAGTGTTATATAACATCTAATCCATACAGGAAAAAACAAAAACATTGGTCGAAAACCAATGAGACAATGATGCTTGTTCGGATTAGTTTATGCTGCTTTAGATCTGATAATGTTAGGAGCACTAAAATCAAATGAAACATTTTAATCATAATTTCATCATCTCCATTATTAATATCAAAAATAGCTGTGTGTGCTGCTGCTGAGCAAATACATAAAGCACTGTTCATGCATTTAAAGCATTGCTTTAAGCTCCAAAGAAGTTGAAGAAAGTTGAGTCGAAGCTCACTTACAAAAGCCTTTTACTCTTTGCACAGCATCCCCATGAAATAGTGGCATCAACACTAATGCGATACCTAAAACCATAGACATTTGGGTAGCGCTATACACTCACTCACATCCTTAAGCTTAGTCCCTGATTTATCTGGGGTTACCATAGTGTAAGGAACCGCCAACTGGCAGTGCTATACAGATATTTCCAAATAGTAACACAGATGTAGATTCAGGTGTTTTTGCCTTCTGTGGACATACACAATGTGAATTCTGATGGTTGGAAGATCACATCGTCCACACATACATCATGAGTGAGTTTATGTGAAAATTGTTTGGACAATTCCCAGTGATGGGTTGCAGCTGGAAGGGCATCCGCTGCATAAAACATATGCTGGATAAGTTGGTGGTTCATTCCGCTGTGGTGACCCCAGATTAATAAAGGGACTAAGCCGAAAAGAAAATTAATGAATGAATGAAGGTTTGGACAATTTTAAGATCGCATGCAATTCTGTGCAAAAACATAGACAGGAAAACATTTCAGAGCCTCTCTCTTTCTCATAACAGCTATTGATACAAGCTGTAAATGAACACACTCGTGTAAGTACGTGCCACAACCGTACAAACATCGATTTCCACACAACTTCTCCACACACATGCTCGTAAGACAGCAAAAATCACACCCACCTTTTGTGACTTCGAGATTGGAAATTTGGGAGATCTTAAAGGGGTGGTCCACAGTGGTTTTTTTAAGGTTTGATTGTGTTTAAGTGGTGCAAAACAATGTGTGTTCATGATTCATTTGTAAAAAATCACATTATTTGTTCACATATCTTACCTTCATTTTATATAGCTACTGAGCTAACATGGAAACGACCATCATATTTCCTCCTATAAGGCCCGCCCTCAAAGGGCTCTGATTAGTCAGCTAACCTAATGTGTTGTGATTGGAGGATCGGCTTCACGTCACCAGGAAACGTCATGCCTCTCCTGCATGCTGTCTGTCAGACTGTAAATAATGTCAGTGAAGTCGTAACAGTGAGCCTAAGTCAGACACAGAAAATGAAGAGGACACAGCTGAACCCATGCAAACGCGACTCTTGCAAGATGTTTCTAAATGGTATGGGTTTTTTTTGTTCGTTGGTAAGAGGAGGAATGTGGTCAAGCCATCAGCATTTCATTTCAGCATCTCATATTAGTGTATATAGGAAATGATACATTATAAGATGGCTGTAAAGTCTGGTTATCAATTTTGGAATAGCATCTGATCGCCGCCAGCCGAAAGCATGGTACAGTTATTAACATCACATACACCCGCAGCCCATCCACCCCCCGGTTCTCAACTTTGTTACTCAGAGACCACCACACCAAACCAAACTCTCCACACACCCCGTTCTCGGGAAATTCGGGCACAAATGTTGGCAGGCATGAGCTAAATTGCTAATAATAATTGCTAGTGACAAACCGCATTTCTGATTGTTTATATCCTTGTTTACGTCCTTACTACAACAGCCTACAATGAACTGCTACTGGTGAAACAGATCCATGGAAATAGCAGCGTTTGGATGGCATTTTTCTTTCTCTACTAACGCGTCTGTGGCCACGCCCCTTTGCTGCGCGAAGTGTATGCGCAGTGAATGCGCGTAACCTGGAACGTTTGTGATCTCATTAGCCCGGATGTATTTTTTGTAGTCCACAAATTCGTTCGCTGTAGGCTTTTGCATTAAACTTTGAGCATCTTACACTCAGAGATGTTGTTTATGTCCACACAGCAACATTACACATCAACTAAAGTTTAAAATATGATATCGTAGTGGACCACCCCTTTAAACATCTACATTACACACTGTAGAAAAAGGAGAACATACAGTGCGTCATGTGGTTCAGCTTTCCTCAATTGTCATCATTAGCGCCGTTTAAAAACATCAAAATATTTAACGCATATGTGTGTTTAACGCATATGGCTTGTTTTTGTATTTGAATTCAGAGAGCCAGTCAGTTGGCGAGCGCTCTCGGAAGTGGCCAGATGTTTTGTAAAGAGGCTGCACCGCGCACTTTAGAGCAACAACTCCAGGAGCACAGGTCAGGAACAACCGCATTCACAGTACAATGACGTCCCGAAGCTGTCCTGAAGAGTTTCAGCTTATCTGTAATCCTGTTTCGCAGACTCCAACAGAAGAGGCTCTACCTCCAGAAGCAGTCTCAGGTTCAGGCCTACTTCCACCAGATGCAGCTGGCAGAGGACGCTTACCCTCCCGCCCAGGACCCCCAGATCAGCAGCAGTCCCCTGTCCAGCCCTCCCTTCACACGGACCCAAACCCTGACCCCTTTTCTGGAGCCCGGCACCTCGTCCCTGACATACGGTCCCAAGTCTGCCCGCTTCCCAGACTGGCCTCCGCCACCCGAAAACCACAGCAACTACACCCCATCCCTCCCTACAGAGCCCCAGTACGCATGGAGTCCTGCCCAGCCTCCTCTGCCCCCGGGTAAAGCAGAGACCCCTTCAGCGCAACACGCACCCGAAGCCCCTTTCCTGGACTGCGAGATGATGGAGAGCGTAGAGGCTCCGCAAGGCTGTGTACTCGTAAACTAAACATGAAACGAAGCACTCTGAGGCTGGTTCTCAGGCTGAGATGTGGTGAAAAAAGCGCCCTCAGGGACAAACAAGACGCCGTGGTTTACAAACCTACAGACGTGCACTTGATCCTGTGGTAGACCTTCATGTTCAGAGATGTTCGTGAGATGCGCTAGTGTTTTCTTTTTTCTCCAGTAAGCACAGATGAAATGTCGTGCAGCTACCATAGAGTTAAAAAAAATCAGTATTAAAGCAATATTCCTTTTCCTATATAATAGTTCTACGAGTTTCAGTGTTTTTATAAGTAGTTCGTTTCATCCTTAAATGATCAGTAGCTACTCAAGTTAAGTTCACTATTAGTAGTATCGTGTGATTTTGAATAATAAGTAATTAATGGAGAAATGTGTAAATATTGGAATTTATCTAAGGAATGAAACGTAATTATTAGAAAAAATGTTGAAGTCAACATGAAACTGCACTCGAAAGATTTGGTGTGTGTGTGTGAGGCAGATTTTTGTTGAGATGTGAGCACAGTGGTCAAAAACATCAGTTCTGCGCATGTTTACACAGAAACAAAACTATGGAAAATGCTTTTTGTATGAACAGCCCCTTACATTTTATAAATGAGATTTAATGTGTATAAACATGCTGAATACATACAGTGCTCAGCATAATTGAGTACACCCCATTTTGAAAATGAATATTTTTATCCATTTCTCAGTGAATATAGGCAAAGTATTTTGGTGCGTTTAAACAAACAGATTTATTAAACAGATATATTTATTAAAATAATATTTGTCACCAAACATATTTAGAAATTGAAAGATAATACAATTAAATTCAAGCAAAATATTGCAAAAAAAAAAACATTACAACTTACAAAATTTCAACTAAATTTTCACATTTTTTGCTTCTCTTGATTTTTCCTCTTTTTAAATTTTGTATTTAATATTTTTCTATAACATATAAATTTGGGTGTACTAGTTTTTGGACTGTTATCGCAAGTTATTTTGTTAGATAAGCTCCAGATTTGGCTTCAGTGCTGACTAATCTAATGTATATGCACAAATATAATATTGTATAGCTTCCTATTAAAAAATATGATTTAAAAGATAGATTTGTGAGGGGTGTACTTGCATATGCTGAGCCCTGTATAAAGGAACTGAGTATAATTTACAGTATTTATTAATTATTAAGACATGGGTTAAAGACAAGTGGTCCCATTTTGATGTTTAATTTACAGAAGTGCTTTTATATACATAGAAAGCATATTGAATTAAAGTGTCCATTTTGGTTCAGATAATGTTTGCATAGAAAATGTCAAAATATGGGTAAAATAATGTTCGGTCATCATTCGGTATAACATAAATATGAAAAAAAGAGATTTATAGTGACCAGTAAAACAAGTAATCAAATAGAATTTGAAAATAAAAACTTCTTGCTGACAAATGAGTAAAGCTTAGTTGTTTAAAGGATAGCGGCAAAATATAACCATTTAAAATAACAATTAATTCGAATGTTCAGGCTGCACTGTGATCCTTAAATAGATTACATTTTAAGATGCAATGAAATGGCTCTTGGTAATGATGCCTGAAATAATTTTGTTTGGATGAAGTATATACAGTAAGCTGTTTTAATGGCCATCTTCCATAAAAAATAGCAAAATGAAAGATTGGTTGGGTTATTTTTGGTCAGAAAAAAGGCACTTTCTTATGCTTGAAAACCCCTTTTCGTCTTTGACCCATATACAACCCAGTTGGCGACAAATACTTTTTATAATACAATCTAATACAAACCAATAAATGCTGTAATAAATTATTCATGACACCTAAAGCACCAACCAATGTTAACAAACTGAACGTTGACTAAAGTATCAGGTGGCGTTTACACTCATGCGTTTTCATTTTCAAACGCAAAAATTGTGTTACAGCTATGCCTGGCAGTCACACTACTTCGGCATCTTTGACCCACAAAAACGGAGCGCTTTGAAAACACTAAAAACACCATTTCAGTTTGAAAATGCTTGTGTTCTGTTTCAGTATAGAGGGACTGAAACTAACTTTTGAATGCAGAGGCGTGGCTATCCACAATAACTCTTTGATTGGTCTTTTGAACATTTGCTTAAAGTTCCCTGAATGGTCAAGCCTCTCTCATATGACCAATACAAAACCAGACAAGACTGCAAGTACGGTAATGTCACGTATCATGCGTATCAGGCATTCTTTCACTGCGCCACGCCTCAAATATTTGATTTTTCTGCTGACATCACCTAGGTCAGGGATGGGCAAACTTGATCCTCCAGGGCCGATGTCCTGCAGAGTTTTGCTCCAACACTAATCAAATACACGTGAACAAACTAATCAGTGTCTTCAAGATCACTAGAAAGCTACAGGCAGGTATGTTTGATTAGGGTTGGAGCAAAACTATGCAGGACACCGGCCCTCGAGGATCAAGTTCGCCCATCCCTGACCTAGGTGATGTCAGCAGAAAAATCAAATATTTGAGGCGTGGCGCAGTGAAAGAATGCCTAAACAAACCATCTTTGGAATAATATGCTCTGATGGCTGTGCATGATATTACCAAACAATGTCAAACGAAATGGGTTGATTTGATTTCATGTTGACTTTCAGAAATCACACTACTTACTTTGGCCTCTTCAAAGTAGACTGGAGTAAAACAAGGTTACAATACATGGTTTTCCTGCCAGTACATTTGCTATTAAAGCCACTGTAAACATTCAGACTTGAGTTACGTAGATGAAACCAATTAGAATCAGCAAAGAATGATCTCACACTGCCGTGCACTACTACTACTCGAAAATATATATATATATATTTTTTTTTTAGAAACTTAAGTGTTGTGCCTTTCAATTCTTGTTGTTCCTTTTTGAAGAATGTCTGTTTTTAGATTGAATTCTTCAAGTAAAACTTCCTGTTTGGAAATGCAGTATGAAACACCCTCTTTTGACAGATACCTTGAACCAAAGTCTCCATTTAGGTTCTGTTTTGAAGTCCACTATGTGGATTGTTCTAGAACCGTCCAGCTACATCAGAGAGTTGTCATGGTCCTACAGTATTTGCCATTCAAAAGTATAGCAATATCCGGAGTAATAGTTCTGACGTTTAACATGGGTGTTTGTAATGAGTGTTGTCATTTTGCCTTCGAAGGAAAAAACAAACAAACTTATTGTGACTATTTAGAATTTGTAGTCAGATCTTTGGCTATTGTTGATATTATTACTGACATTGAAAAGTGAACTGTTTTGTTATAGTCGTTTTTCAGTGCTAAAATGTTTCCCAATGTGTGATCACAATACCAATTTTGTCATATTCCTTTCACGAGGGGAAATAAAGATCACGCTCCTTGAGTAAAAATGTTTTGTTCGTATATTTCTTCATCACGTCTCACATCGCTTTAGTGAATGAAAGCTAGTAGTGGTGAGAAATTAAGACATTCTTGAATTGTTGTCTTTTTTTTCTCAAGTGAATTGACCAAAATCTTAATATACATGTCAAGCTTGACCATGATGAAAATTTCCACAGGAAGAAAAGGGGTTATGCAAATGCAAACACCATGTTTACATTAATGCAGTTACTATACAGTAAGTTACTGAGATACACATGGTCATGATCTGAGTTTAGATATTCAAATATTTTCCCAGTTTAAATAGAATTTTTACCTTTATAATAGCATCTTTTGTAGCATTATTAGCAAAATTCTTCAATTAATTTGATCAGAATAAGGCACTGTTTGCCTTATTTTTTATCAGTATAAGGCAATTTGGGATCAATTTAGTAAGAGCTTGTACAGTGCAAACCCTTTTGGGTGTAAAAAAATATATACTGTTAGGATTTACTAAAGAGACAGTATAAAATAAAAAAAAATCAATAAAAATGCATGGACAGAGTTATTGCAACTTTATTACATATGCGTTTATGGATGTATCCCATTCAGATGCACAATTATGGCAGAAGACTATTTAAAGTCATCATGCAAAGTGATTTAGTAAACTTTGTGGCAGTTTGTTTACTGGTATTGGCACCATCACTTAACACCCTCTTAAAAAGCATTTTGTGCTGCTCTTGGCAGATCACATTGGTCATTACATAAATGAACTGTTGCATCTTTCTATTTATTATCATTATTATATTATTATTTTCACAAATTGTGAATTGTCAGCAGAATCACCTGCAGAGCTAATGTACACTCCTATCTGCACTTTTTATGGGATTGTGATCTTATGGAAGTTTGCCCTGTCAGCAATGAGAATCAATCAAATAAATATTAGTAACACAGAGCTGGCATAGAAGCTACACCTGAGGAAGCTTTTGGATTGAAAAAGACTTTATATTGATTTAAACAGACCTTAATGCAGCTCAGAGGTGGAATGAATGGTTTTACACTGCAATTAGAAATAATAATGCTGAAATAATGTTGTTTTAAATATAAAAGTACACAAGTTGATATGATTCTTTAGAGTCTAACTGAAAACTATAAAACTTACTTCGGTTTGATTTCTCAATAATAGTGTAAACAAACACCCTTTTTACAATGTTAAAAACACCTCAATCCAGTGAGATGTCCCATTTTACAAGATTTACAATAAGTCTCTGATGTTCCTAGAGTGTGTTTGTGAGGTTTCAGCTCAAAATACTACACAAATAATGTTTCAAAACTCTTTGAAACTTCCCTTTTTAGGCTTTGATCCTAATATTGTCATTTTGGTGACTGTCACTTTAAATCCAAATGAGGTTGTGCTCCCAGCCCTCTTTTCAAGAGGGGGCGGAGCTACAAATGCCTATGTGTCAGCATCACGGCAGATTCAAAAACAAGACTACCGACCTATGCTAATGAGGGAGAGATTGTCACTAATGAGCGGAGCTTTCCCCCTCTGATGACATATACAAAAGAAGACTTGTTTCTGCAGACTCTTATTATGAAGTGTGATTATAAAAAAATAAAATGAATAAATTTTTACCATTAGAAGCTAGTTATATTCACAGACTGTTTCCACAACTGTGTTTAAAAAAAGTAATTTTTGCATAATAGGTCACCTTTAAATGCTAATGAGCTGCTCCTCACCCCACTCCTCGCTGTGTCTGCTGGATTAGAAATAGCAAACCTTGCTACTGCTCAATTGTGTCTGTATGACCGACATGGAGTATTTGAAGCCGTTTCCACATTATGATTACAAACTGTAAGATTGCATCAAGCTGTCTCCCGCGCATATACTAGTTGTGTATAATTTATCATTGCTTGATAAATTGCAGCCCACCATTATCAATGCAAAAATATATGCAAACAAACATCTATATGACATTGATGTATTTGACAGCTGCACAGTCTCAGAGTGAAAACCAACAACAACAGCACACTGACAAATACAGCTCTGCACATGAAGGACGATGATCTGATTCTAAACACGAGTGAAGCTGGTGGTTGATAACCAAACGAAACATTCACGAGCTATAAATACCAAATTACTTGCATCTTTCAGACATCTTTTAGAAAAATTTTAGGTACAGCTACATCTTTTAAATGCAATTTTGATGCAAGTCGAGCTTCATATTGTCCAAGGCTGTAAAGTAGCCTGCCGAAAAATGTTTTGCCACATAAGCACACAAGTTTTCCCCACTTTTCCAGGGATATTCCCTTCATATATAAAACTAATCCATTTAGCAGTTCCCTTTTCTGAAGCTGGAATTCTGTGCAAAGTCACCTTTGAGCTCTGAACACACTGCAGACTGCGTGTCAGGATCACATCCCTGTTAAAACGCAGAGAACCGAAAGGCACCATTGTTAGCCACTTCACTATCTATTTGCAAAAAGGTGAGGCGAGAGGAGTACATAGTTTGCTTGGAGGCAGGCAGGTGGAAAGTAGCATATAAACCTAAATTCCAACACGTCAATTATAGTACATAAATAAATACATTGTTTATTAAAAAAAAAAAAAGCTGCTTGTCTGAACTGCTAGACATAGAGAGATCTCCTGATGGTCTATTAATCCTTGTTTTGGAGGATTCTGTTAATCCGTTAAAAAAGGAAAAATGACTCATGATTTACTCACCCTCAAATATTTCTTCATGAGCTTGTTGTTTTCTGTTGAACACAAAAGAATGTACTTAAAATAATAATGGAAACCAGTAACCATTGACATCCACAGTAGGAGACAAAAAAATTATAATAAATGGCTACAGATTTCAACATTATTCAGTTTCTTTCTCTTTTTTCATGTCCTGCCAAAGAATGAAACTCAGATCAGTTTTGCAAGTGGAAGGTGAGTAAATGATGTCAATTAAAATTTTTGGCCGATCAGCCTAAGTATTATGTGCCCAACTTCTTTAAACACTCAAATGTACCTACTTTTTCTACACAAAAAGTACATACATACTTTCAGCAGTTGTTCTTAATGAAGGCATTGTTTTGTTACTCTAAATGATCATTTTAAGAGTATTTTAGTGTCAAGATCGTGGGAGCAGAAACATATCATTTACTAGACCAGGGGTGTCCAAAGTCGGTGCTGGAGGGCCGGTGTCCTGCAAAGTTTAGCTCCAACTTCCTTCAACACACCTCCTTGGAAGTTTATACCTAGAAAGAGCTTGATTAGCTGGTTCAGGTGTGTTTAATTGGGGTTGGAACTAAACATGCAGGACACTGGCCCTCCAGGACCGAGTTTGGACCCCCCTGTACATGACCGTCTTACTGTACTATTGAATACGGAGCAGACTTTTTGAAGCTTGAAACTTTCAGTTTGAGAAGCATTCACTGAGACACTGATGACTGCAGTCCATACTGAAGAGCTCATCCCTATACCTAATCCCTTTCAAGGATTTGCCTTCCAAGACCTTTGAAGGCCCAATAGGTGGAGGGAAAAAAAAGTTCACTTGTGTCATCTTGATGAGGTTTAACAAATTAAATATGAAAGGAATTCTAGAAGCAAAAGTTCCCCTCAGTTGTATCCTTCTAAACCCTTCATTCCTAAGGAGACCGTTTACTGGGACCAGTTTTGAGCACTTTGATCTGACACAATCCTTCAATTGCAAATGTGCACCGGAAGGATTCTGTGATTCAGACTACGTTTACATGACAACGATGTAGCCAAAAACAGCATTTCGTGCATACACAACAACATTTTCAAAATGATTTACGTTTAAACATCTACAGAAACAGCCAAAATGCTGCAAGCCAGGCCAGTATTTGCTACTACTGTCACTTTGTTAGTAAGTGACATTGTGCCTATGCCAGCTTGGTGTGCTTGTGTATATGATTGAATTTGATGTGTGTAGGAAGCGTCTCTGCCATAATGCCATTGGTTGTAATGTGAAGTAAATCCACACTTTGCTGATGAAGCATTAGCAAACACTTTAGCAGCAACAACACTGCCACATACTCCACCATTGTTGTGTGTTTGTTTGCGCTTGACCTTAATCTACACTCCTTCCTATGCATGCACATGACATCATCATTTTTAAAGACTCTCGCTTTCGGGGGTTTACACAAACACCTTTGCAAAAACTTCAACTCTGTAACTCATTTTCATATGTATGCGGTTTTTGTTAGGTTCCAAAAACACAGTTTCAATGTAAATTAACAGACAAAATGCATAAAAAGTTTCACGTTTTTGGCTTAAAAAACGGCTGACTCCCTAATCATTGGCCTGACTACTGAACTAGGGTGTAGTGTTTGGAGGGGTGGCAGTTAAAAAACCTTCAAAAACTGCCCTTATTATTTATTTTTTAACTATTTTCTAGAGCAGAAACTGCAGATTTTAGCTCTAAAGCTGCGGTCACACTGGACTTTTCTCCCCATAGACTAATCTCTCACTTTTTTAATATCTAATCATCTTGTTTAATCCCGCCCCTTTTCGCAGCGCCGTACGACAGAATTTCGCAGGCACAAACTCTAGTGTGAACGCAGCTTTACTTGCCTCAGCACACACCTGCAAGGATGTTTAGAAAGCCTTGTAATGTTGCAGTCACACTCGAGTTTGAGCCTGCGAAATTCTGTCGTACGGCGCTGCGAAAAGGGGCGGGATTAAACGAGATGATTAAAAAAAAAAAAGCGAGCGATTGTATGGAGCCAGATCAGTCTCAATAATAATACATTTGCATTCATAAAATTCATAAATGCACAACACAATTAGTAAATTCAAAACACAATTCATAAATCCACAACTCCAATTCATAAATTCAAAAGTAAAAATCAAAAATATTTCCCAAATGCGCACACATATGCATCTTACAAAAATACATTTAAAATGTTTACACAATTATGCATATATGAAGTTCTTGGATGACTTTCCTCATGCATTTATGAATTATGTAAGATGTATTTATGAACCACTGAATGTGCATTTGAAAATGCTCACACGAGCATGGAGTCCTTTGAATTTGTGTGCGGTATTTTTGAGACCTTCCTGGCAGGACAAGATTCGTACACATCTTTTTTTGGAGGATATTCTGTTTAGCCAATCGCGGTGAGTTTTTAATCCGCCAATCAAAACACTCCTTACTGAACAAACTCAAGAAGCTCCACCATTTAATTGTTATTATTTTAGATAAAATAAAATAAACAGTTTTAGCAGTATTATTAGACATTTGTCAAAAATTAAATGAGCTGAGTAACGTTATATATCAGTAATATTGAGTACGATGATCTTATGTCATTCGCGAACGGCTGGATTCAATGCACTCAGTAGCAAATCTTACTGAACGAATCACTGATCCAAATGAATCGGTTAAATAAAAGACTCGTTTAGCAATACAATCACTTGCTGCCACCTGCTGGCATTTTCAGAATATAATTTTGCCGATTTCCTTTGTGATCAGAATATATGTTTGACTTGAATTCCATGACATTTTGCCGCTTTAATTGTTATGTAAATGCATTTATTATCTAATTCACTTTTAGATGCAGATACTTTACCAGTTATGCAGCACAATATTGTTATAGAAGTCACTTATTAAATTGTTATCAGCCTATATTATTCTGATTAAATTGCTAAATTTAGCTTTAAAGATATCATTCTTCTTAGAGTTCATTTATTATCACCGTTGCTGCTTGGAGGATGTCGTCCAGAAAAAGGCTTCTCTCACTTATTCACTTCAAAAAGGTGCCACAGGGGGAGGGAGGCATCTCATATAGAACATTCAGTAAAATCATACGCACAATATACATTATGTACAACCTATTGAATGCCCTAGTTGAAGCCTTAGTTACAATCCTATATTAAACGTAAAATATCCTCACAGTGCCTTGGATTTTAGATGCATAGTCATTACATTGCATAGTGATACCAAATAAAGCTTCTTTAAATTTGGGTGTATGGCACAAACCTTTTCTTTCTTCTGTTGAACACAAAAGAAGATATTTAGAAAAATGCTGAAAACATGTAACCACTGCCTTCCTTAGTATTTGCTTTTCCTATTATGGAAGTCAACGGTTACAGGTTCCTAATATTTAAAGAAAAAAAATCTTTTTGTGTTTAGCAAAATAAAGAAACTCAAAGGTTTGAAACAACTTGAGAGTAAGCTTTCTTTTTTGGGTGAACTATCACTTCAAGAGATTCTCCAATGGCTTTCCTTAGATTGCAATAAAGCTTCTGTTGAATATTACCATATTGTACTCTTGTCTTCCTTTCCTGTATATTTGTTGCTTTTAGTTGTAGGTTCCCCATAGAATATTTAGGCTGCGTCCGAAATCGCATACTTCTATGCTATAGTACATTAAAAAGAGTATACGAGCCGATTAGTATGTTCGAATTCATAGTATTCGAAAAACAGTATGTCAGAGGAACCCGGATGACCTACTACGTCCGGCAAGATTCTGAAGTGCGCATCCAATGGATGCTAGGTTGTCCTATGATGCCATGCAAAGAATTCATGAATGGGAGTGAAACGACACAACTGACGCGGGAAGGTCATATGATAATGACAGTACGTCCGAGCTCCATTCGTACTATACAAAACATACTTTCCTAACGGTCGTGTAGTAAATTCAAAATTCTAATGTAGTCGAGTAGTAGGCGATTTCGCACGCAGCCTTATTCTTAGTATCAATAGATAAACAGAGGAGTTGATTTATTATTAATTCTGCTACAATTCTGAATGTCTAAAAATCTTATTTAAATAGTTATTAAAATTGTAAAGCATTTATTGATTTACAAATGGGCTAACTAACTTCAAAAAGGAGATGATTGAGATGTGACAAACCACAACTAGACACATCAAAAACTGTGTTGGCGGCACTCCAGTACTAGCATTGCTACAATTCATTCAGTAATAAATGAACAAATAAACACTGAATCATTTCCTCAACTCATTCGGTCAAAATGTGACCAATCAGGACCAAAACACCACTCTGCCAATAACCAGAGAAGCTGATTATTTATTCATGTGATGAATAATGCATTTTGTAAGTGTAATAATTGTTGTTTAAAGGGATATTTCATCCCAAAAATGACAATTTAATGAGTTCCAAACCTTAATGAGTTTCTTCTGTTGAACACAAAAGAAGATATTTTGAAGAAAGTTTAAAACCAGTAACCATTGACTTCCATAGAAAAAAAAAACAAATTCTACAAAGCCAATAGTTACAGGAAGGCTTGAAAATAGTAAATAGTAAGATTTTAAGATTTAGTACAATTTATTTTCATTTTTGGGTGAACTATCCCTTTAACGTTTCTAGTATTCCATATTTCTAGTTTGTTAGACAACAAATCTTATTAATACTGGAAAGGTAAAGCTGTAAATTAGCCATATGAGGCAGGCATGTGTAGATCCTAACACAAACTGGAGCAATGTGAACTGGAGAACAGTCTTTGTGTGTGAAATCTAACCACGCATAGCTGCTGAATGAACACGTTGCATAAAGCTGGTTAATTTCCCCTGATGATTAATCTGGGCACTAACACTCAAAAGGTAAGTCGTGATGTTCCAGCTATAAACTGTTCATCAGCAGGCACGACAGCAGCAGCACCACAATGCAGACTCCAGATAACAGCCTTGTCAGAACAAACGCTCCAAGCCCTGACAGCTCTCGCAGCCTGTTAGACCTTGCATGCCAATTGTGCACACGTTTTTAAAAACTAGCAGGTTTTAGAAGCATTAAAAACTTGATTTGAACACGAGTTTTCTAAAGTAATAAGAAAAAGTAATTACTGTATCATGTTGGAGAACTGTCAGGCTTCACTTTATTTACCAAACAGAGTCTTACTGATTGTTTGTGCATGCTGACAGGTTAAAAATAAACCCAGCAGTGCTTTTTTAACATTGAGATCCTTCGTGAAGATATGATTTAGGATTTTTGGGGGGGTTAACACTACAGTAAAGATGATGCTTTAATTTTATAACTTTTTTTTTTTACTTGCAAATGGCAATTGAAGCTCTAAAGTGATTAAACACTTTACCAGTCAAAAGTTTTAAAACATTTGTTATTGATTTAAAAAGAAATCTCACCTACGCCTCAAGAAACAATCCTAATAAAATCAGTATTGAGAAGACAGAAATGCCTTTTCAAATGGATCCTTTTCACAAGGCAGTGATGGTCATCAGCTTCTTAAATCCTCTAAAGTTCTTAATATTAGATTTTTTAATGTATGTACACTCATTAAAGCTATACTTTGTATTATATCATCTTTGCATCAAATTACAAAAACTAGTTAACACTTGCATGAGGTGTTTCACGTGTTAAATGCAGCATTTTTGGACAAGACAGTAAATGTGACATTCTCCTTTCATCTGGCTGCCGTTAATAGTCTCAGAATTTTTTCCTTTTCTTGAAAGTCGTGGAAACACTATTGTGGAGTTTTTCTTTAGTCATTTGAAGAAATTGGAAAGCAATTTTGTGTGTGTGTTATTCTCCCATTCATTGCGCTCTAGATTTTCCCAACTATGAAGACTTCAACTGCTGTGAAACCCTAAAATGTGAAAAGGGTCCAAGATTTTTATTATTATTTTTTATTTTTATTTAGCATCATTACTCTAATTTGAGTCAACTGATCCCTCACAGAAATCAAAGTTTGTCCTTGTTGAATAAAAGTCAAAAGAAGAAAAATCTTCTAATAGTCCACTTGAATGGCAATGATTAAAAAATAATAATAATAATAATAATAAGGCTGCAAAAAGGCTTAAAACATTGTATTAACAAATAATATTTAGAAATGTTTCTTGAGCAGAAAATGATTTTATTAGAATCGTTTCTGAAGCAGCATGCAATGACGACTCTAGAAATGGCTCTAACATTGTAAAAAATATCCGTACATTTTTTCTTCTGTATTTTGTGATTCTCATCTTTTTATTTTTTATTTTCCCGTTCTTTCTTCTAAAAACTTTTAATCTAAAAAGTGACTTTTATTAACATTTTTAACTGTTTAAAGTGATATATTGCCTGGATCGGTGTTACCTACAAACACCTTGTAATAAACCGCCGTACATTTCCTGTTATTTTACAGACATATTTCTCTCTATATATTATTTCTTATACATTATTTAAACTCTAGAGTTGAATTTTCAACATCAAAAATCGACAGAGATGAACATCCCATAATGCAGTGTTTCTCAACCACGTCCCTGGAGGACCACCAACACTGCATGTTTTGGATGTCTCCTTTGTCTGTCACACCCATTACAGGTCCCCAGCAAGCATTTTTTGTTTTTAAAAGATGTCTAATAGACGTCTAAACCTAGTCGTCTTGGCTAAAACAAGGCTAAATTTGGGCTGTCAGTGAAAATCTAATAGACGTCTAAGAATAGGCCAAAACTAGACTAGTCATCAAATAAACAGAAATGAATGACTACACATATAAAGTCTGTCTAATCAACGACTAGTCTATTTTTGGGCTATTCTTAGACGTCTATTAGATTTTCACTGAATGCCCAAGTTTAGCCTTGTTTTAGCCAAGCTGTCTATGTTTAGATGTGTATTAGACATCTTTTAAACACAAAATTGTTTGCTGGGTCTTTCAGTCTCTGCTAATGCGCTGATGATCTGAATCAGGTGTGTTTGGTTAAGGTGGTGCTCCAGGAACATGGTTGAGAAACACTGCCATAATGCAATTCACAACCGTAAATAAACAGAAAACACTTACATTTACTGTTACAATACGGTAACTGTTAAAAGATTTTTTTTTTTACAGTGTAGTATCGTGCTCAGAACAGAAACTCTATAATTACAATTTTATTATGTTTCATAGTTTGCTGTATGCACAATTCCATTTGGCCGGCCATTATCTTACGGTTACTGGTTCTAAAAATAACTTTGGCTCTCCAAGTATAGTATGCTATGAAAATCCACTGCAAAAGCTCATTTCCAAAGATGAAGGAAAACTTGATTTCTCACGATAGGCTTCCTTCAATAAACAGCTCTTCTGTGCAGCAATCTACTCCCAGCTTACACACTTACACCACATGCTATATTGCGTTTTGCAATATATGACCTGATGGATTACAGAAGGTCCACACGCTGTGAAATAAGGTTATATAACGTTCTTTATTGAGTTCCCTTCTACCAAGGGCAATGTGACCATATTCATATAAAACCCAAAGCACAATCTAAAGACACTTTACATAGCAGATAGTACTATACCGACTGCACTCTGAAGCTGAAGAAGAATCGGACAGTCAACATCACAGGCGAAAAGCAGCGCGTTAACGGAGAGACTTTAAGATGCCTTGTGATTAATGAGCTTCTCAATATGGCCATGGCCTATGGAACCGGAGTGCAAGAGGCATGCAGATGAACTCATACACAAATTAAACATTTGTTTTCAAACAAATTTAAAAAAAGGAAGAATATGTGCAACATGGTCAATGGCACAGAATTAAGAAGCTTGCCTTCTTAAGATAAAAAGGGCCGTTTAGGAATGCCAATCCTCTGTTATCACAGCTGCTGGAAAGAGATGGAAATTTGTCGTGGTCCCTTTAAGAAGAGAAGCACTCTGAGAATGGCATCAGACAACGGACATGCGTCTAGTGCTTTATGGGTCTTGGTTCGACAACAATAAGTGTAGGACAGAGCGCAGGAACACAGTATTGAATTGACAGTCGCAGTAGTGATTCGCCCCATCATGCTGTGCACATGCATGGGTCAACTCTAGCTTAAAATCAGCGCAAAGAGCAAAGATGGTTCAGTCCATCAGATCAGACGGCTGAAGTAAATCTGGACAACCGACACCTCGATACATCTATTTATTTTTTTCTATGACAAGCCTATGATGCTTTGTTACATTGTTAAGTGGATAGGAAATGCCATTTAAGTGTGTGGGTTAGAGAGTGAACATACACACAGCAAAAGGGGCTCAAGTTGGGTCTATCGAGGAGTAGAAATGAAGAGCAAGATGGTGTGTGGTCAACAAAATACTGACAGAATCCAAGTATCCCTAAAACATTTCTCACTGAGAGGGCACAAAACACATGGTTTCCCCATAAACAGTCCAGTGGACAATCGTGGATGTCAATAAATACAATGGAGGTCAGCTTGAGATGGGTCGTAGGTTCAGCAAGAAGGAACATTAGGCCAGGGAAAGAACTGCAGAGAAAAAGCAAAAAAGAAGTGTTAAGGCTGTAACATACTTTCAGTACAAACTGAGTGACGCCCTTTCAAATAATATCATGTCGAAATGAAGTTTGCTTGGCATCTCAGGAGTTTGTCCAAACATTTGAGGAATCTTCTGGTTATTATTTTTTTTTATTCAGTCCTCTGAGATCAGAAGCAAGTAAAAACATGAACACACTGGGGAAAAGCTTGCAGCAGAAACTGATGCTGTAATTGTAACTGAATGTAGATCGACTGTATAATGTACTACATAAATGTGACATTACTGGAGTGCAAATATAGATATCACTGATGCAAATATACCTATAATCAGACACTTTTTCTTTTTTATATGTATTTTTGGAGCTTGATGCCTTTGTGATATGACAGTAGTTGGACAGAAAGCAAAGTTGGAAAAAAACAGGATCAACAATCCGGAATTCGAACTCGGATGTCTGAACCACAGTTGCACTACATGTTAGCGCCCTGCACACAAGGCTATCGGTGCTGACATGATCAGATACTTTCTTAACGGAGGTCTCTCATTTTTGTTAAGTTTTTATTTGTTATTGAGTGGAAGGGATGATTATTTGCTTGATAGTCTAAATGCTGCTCGCCACAGTGAAAGCATAATTAGGATGTCAACTAACAAGATACCGCTGCAAAAGTATTCGTTTTTTTACTCTTGTGTGGTAATAGAATTCTGTATATTCCAGTTGTCCAAAGGGTCAAAAATGACCTGCCTTCATTAAAACCTCTAAAATAAAGCAGCAAAATTGAATTTCAATCCTCAAATTTATTTTGCATGATTAAACAACCTCATCAGTCATAACAAACTCTCTGAATGTCCAGGTTTTCCCTTGTCAGTGTGCAGTATTTCATTAATATTTAATAAGTGAGCACCACTTGGGTTTTTTTTCTTATTATTAAAAGTAAAGGTTTATATTTTGTAGTTCTATAGGTACATGCATAGGTGTAAAAAGTTTAGCAAGACAGTATTCATAAAAGTTAAAGCAACAGATTCTTATTGTGTGGGTGTGGGGGGATGTGTTTGTGGTGTAAAAATGGTTGTACAAAGACAAACGTTATATCTAATATGTGAAAAGCCTTCATGAATATATGAAAATAGTTAATTTTTTCTAATGTTGGGGTCAACTTCGAAAAATTCCTCAAAGTTAAGATAAAAAAAATGTTTGTATTTTTTCTGCTGTTAAAATGGTTACAGGTCATTTTTGACAATCAAGTCAACAGGTGAGTTATAAAAAAACTGAAAATGACATTTATTTTAGAATCATCATCATTATTACTTATTAGATAAGTAGAGTATTTCGTTTTTTACCTCAAGTGTTACATAATGATGTCGATTTTCACTGCTGAAGGTTGTATAAGTAAAGAAAGATTTTTCAGTTTGCGTCAACAGTTACACAACACTCAAGAACAGCCACTGATGGAACTTACCACTGATGGCCTCCTGGGCGAAATATTTGACATCCATGTCTTGATCCGATGCCAGTTTCTCCAGCACTGGTTTCACCTCCGTCTGCAGACAACTGTAATCAAAACAATAGGGAGACGTGATGCTGAAGTCAGTCACTTCAAAAGAAACATGAACATTTCTTTCCTGTCTAAAAGAGGATGATTACATACTTGCTGTCCAGCACAGGTCCGATCTTCTGAAGAGACTTGGCCACGTTAAAGCGTACGTTGGCTACCTGGTCATTAGACATCTTCAAAACTACAGGGAGCATGTGTTTGGTGGTAATGTCCTGTCCACACACTTCAGACAGAGCCTGCAACAGACAGTTACACACACAGACATGACCTCTGTTCCCAAAGATTTATAAGAAATCACAGACAGAGAAGGCTTCATTAGCTACATGCTAAAATTTGCAAACTGGAAATTCTACTCAAGTATGAGAAATTGTGAGGAAAGCGTTTCATTTGAAGAGCAGCATTAGCAAAGGTCACTTGCAAAGTTCAAATTCAATTACAGCTTAAAATTAAATCTTTCGACAATAACAAAAACACAGCATTTCACTGCTTATGCTAGAGGTCACAATATGCATACTGACGATAAATAGAATTTTTTTAAAATGTATATACACATAATATTAAAAGCACAAATGTGTCATCCGGTAAGCTCCAGTATTGCACATTGATGGCCATTTAAAGCAGAAAAGATGATGCACTGTATAGCTACTACTACCACCATCTTGTCATCGGTAAAGACAAACACTCTAAAACGTTAGCTTGTTAGTCTGGAAGATATGCTTTTTTTAATAACAAAAGAACCTCGAGTGTACCCTTTTATGTAAACTGTTGTTCAGTTATGATTACACACTCCCTACACTTGTGTTTTGAGCATGATTCAATGACCAAAAACAGAAAAAAACACAATAAATGTAAAAAAAAAAAAAAAAAGGATTGTACTGATAATTCAATGGCATTATTGTAAATAGTATTATATTAGTGAAAACCTGATATCATGATGCCTCTAGCCAAACTTATTATAGTTTTGCATTTTTTTTTATTAGTTTTTGTTTCAATACTGTTTTTACATGTTCTGCAAATTTCAGTTTAGTTTTAGTTGGTTTCCTTAATGGTTTTGGTAGTTTTAGTTTAGTTTTTATGAACATGTTTCTATTTAGTTTTTCTATATTAAGCTAATTCTAGTTTAGCGGAGTTAACAGAAACAGTGTAGACCAAAAGAAAGGACAGTGTTTGCACCGCTTGCATTAACCCTTATTCAGACCTCTCAGTAACCGACACTGAACCCAAAACCACAGAAATGCAACTTCGATTAAAAGTAAATGAAGAACAATTAAGACAAACTTCTGCATTTTAAAGATCATGCATGTAGTTAAACATGTGCACGAGTGCTTATCAATTCTCAAAACGATTATTATTTTTGCTAATTATAATTTAATTTCAGCTAGTTTTTCAGTGACTGTTGGCAGCTTTAGTATTATTTTAGTTTATTTATTATGAAGTTTTACTTTATATTCCGTTATTTCGAGAAAATGTTTGACCAAAAGCATTAGTCTTCATTTACTAAAATAACCTTGCCTCTAACTGATGCCAAAGAAACCTTTTAGATGTTAGCCAAGCATAATTCAATGGAGAGTGCATCATTTGACACTGAGAATATAACAAGATAGTACTATATTTTTATGTAATGCATTTTAATGTCAAGATGTACGTCAAACTGTGCTTTTCCAAGCAACAACCCCTTACATTGCACTGTGACTCAGCAGCTGCTTTGCTCAGAAGCTGATAATCTCTGACTCACATTAATGCAGAAAAGGGTGGTCATCCTGTGCAGGTAGTTGGGGTCGTTAGCCATGCCCAGTACTTTAGGCACAATAGTGTTCTGTGCCCATTCCGCCCCAAACTTCTCCACCAGCTTCATCAGGTTACAGGTGGCTGCCTCTCTGATCGCATAAACTTAAGATTACAGAAACAAAAAGTGTTAGTTTGAGTATTTTTAAAATACAAACAAACAATTAAAAAAATAACTGTGATTTTCATATGTACCATTTAACATTGTGTGGGACAAATTGTCTTAAAGTTTAACACCAAGTGAAAAATAAATCCTAAAAACATACCGTGATCAACAAGCCAAGCCATGCACAGAGAATTGAGCTTCTCATCAAAAAACTCCACACCCTGGAGACAGAAGAAATAGGGGATACCTTATATCAGCTACATTGGCTTGCATGATCCAAGGTGACTTGGTGGCAATAAGTTAACAGGATGATTAGTTAAAATGCTTTAAGTATTAAGAGAGACAGAATAATAAGAACTGGCCACTGGAATGTTCTGATCTCTTTTTTTAGGATAAAGAGTTCTAGGACATCGACGGTTGGGACTCACCAGCTGTCCAGCCAGAAGGGGCATGTACTCAATGATTGCCAGTCGCACTCGCCATTTGGCGTCCTCAGCCAACTCCACAATGGCCGGAAGCAAAGACTGGGAAAGTTGGCGGATTCCAATCACCTCATTCACACAATCCAAATTGGAGATGATGTTGAGGCGAACCTCTGGGCACTGATGGAAAAACATGGCAAAAATGGTCAAGTTTAAAAAAAAAAAAAATTACAGATACTACTTAAAATTTTTAAAATACTACACTTGTATAAATACATAAATATTACTATATTTACATAAATATTTGCAACTAACTAAAATAAAAAAAGAGTTTAAAAAATGGTTTAAGTTTTACTTTTGATTAAAAAAAGTATAACATTTTATAGGATTCACTTTTTTTTAATTCCTTCAAATTCTCTAGATAAAAAAAAACATTGTCGTCTAACAACATTAAAAATAGGTAATTGCAAAACTGTGTTTTAGATTTAGGAGGTTATTGCAATACTGACATTTTGGAGCAACTTCTTATCAAGTAAATGAGTAAGTCTCAATACAGCATCTAGCATAAATAACCTCATGTCTTGAATGAAAAGAATCATTGGATTTTTTTCCTACCAAGGGCAGGATTTGGAAAGGTTTATTATTTGAGCACTGACCCCATTCTGCTTGCCATTTATTTAAAATAATTAGTGGTTTTAAGTCCGATAGTAGTATACCAGTTAAAAAAAAAATTACTTTTTAAAAACTAACAAATTAAACAACAGATATCACTTTTCACTTTCAAAATATGTTTTTTTTTAAAAACCCTAAGTCATTAAACTGTCAAAATACAGTAATTTGTTTGCAACTAAAACAGCATGCTGCACTATATGAATCACTGCATGCAGTCAGCAAAGATGTAAACCATTCAATGCAAGTGCATCATATCACAATTCTCATCAGTTCACAGGCTGACAACTATGTGATGCAAGTTTTATTTTTTAATTAAAAAAAGAAAAAACAGTGCAAGAACTGACACGGAATATGAAACTGCTTCCTGTCTAAAAACATGGATCGATTCAAGCTGCAGTCTAGGGGCTGGCTTTGTTCTATTTATTTCGTGCAGTCTGTGTGACTGACAGATGTTCAAAGACTTCTCCCAAGCAGCTTAAAGAAGAGCGATCGCAATATAGACAGCAAGCAGGCAACAAAAAGCCCCGGTAAATAAAGAGATGAGACGTGAGATAGTGAGCCACGCTCATCCATTCATCTCTCACTTCAATGCTTTCTGCTTTCCACTAAAAGGCTAGCATTAGCAAAGCCTCTCCTCGACAGGATCAAAGTGAGCAGTTGCACAGAAGTATCATCTGTGACTGGAACATGACGCAAATCACCTCAGCCAGACCTGTGCGGTCTCTCTCTCTCTCTCTCAATCACACGCACACACATAAACAGTAGGCTTACCTCATCTTTGAGCTGGGCCAAGAAAAGGGGAAGCAGGTGCTCAATGGTGTTGTCTTTGCCTAAGATGGTGGACAGGCCCATAATGACTGATGCCAGTGCAGACTTCACATGCTGATTAGTGTCTGAGACTAGTTCCTGTTGAGAGAGGAGCAAACAACACGGTGAAAGACTGGAATAACACTGGTGATTTAGTATACCACCACAGACACCTGTCCAAAGGTAAACAGCAGTATAGTGGTAAACTTCAATGTAAAAATGGTTGATATTTAAGCAATCAGTGGATTCACCGATTGACTGTTATGAGTCCGTTTTTAACTCAAGCAATATGTATATTGTTTTTTAAGATGGTTATTAATTGTGTTCTTAGTTTGTGTCTACAAAATTTCCAGCAAAAATAACTATATTACATACATAAGCTACACATTATGTACACTAACATTCAAAAATCTGCTGGAGGAAAAAAAACTCAAAGCATGAGGTAATATTCTCAAGCAAATTAACTTTACACAACAATTTAGCAAAAAATACATTAATGCTGTAATATTTTTAAAAACATTGTTTGCTTTTTTGTTTCGACATTAAAAATACTTCCAAAGCCGGATACATTTGGCCATCTGGATATGAAGATTTGTTTATCATAGATTAAGGGAGCTGTCACCTGTTTGGTTTCTAAATGAATCAGATGTTTTGAATGAATCAATTGAATAAATTAAATGGGCAACACATTGATCCAACAAAACCAGCCAAAGTGTCTGTTGCTGTTTGACATCTGTTAGTGTCATTTGGCCATTAGAATAAAATTTTAAGAAATCTTAAATTTGTTATATATTTCACAGCATTACTCTGAAAACAGTTGTTTCGACCAGGTAAAATGCACACTTGGTATAAGAGACTTTTATTCATTACGTAAAAAAAATTATATTAACATTAATTATCGTCCATAAACTTCTGAATGCCACAATCATAAATCAAAGTGCAATGCTAGAATCAGGAGGCATTTACATTGCAGTAAGATTACCTTGAGTAAAGCAATGCAATATATACACTGAAATAATTACTACACAATGGTGGAACATGGATGTGAATCTATGCAAAAGGCAGGAGAAACACTCATTGGCATACTGTAAGTTATCCAGTTTAGAAAAGTGTTCTAATGTCGCTACAGCCAGTAGGTCAGAGTACAGACACAATGACACAGTGTTAATCTGATCTTGCTTAAGTCTTAGTCTCTTAGAGAACAGATGCTGACTCAGAGTTATCTGCCAGTAACTGATCCAGGATTGGAATTGCATGCCAATTAAATGCGATGAGAACTGTAACACCAACAAGCAAGCCATCAGAGTTTGACTAATAAATATGTGATTAATAGTGGTGCGTTTCCACAATTTGGTGCAGTTGAGTTTACATCTGAAGTGAACTGTATTAGAGCTTGAATGAACCGCACTCCAAACCACCCCTTTCAGGTGGGCTACGGTACGCAGGTGCACAGCTGAGTTTAGAAGACCAGGTTCACATAAGCTAAACGAATCAATCTCTGATGTCAAATGAACCTCTGTGCGCACCAAAAGTGCCCATGTGAAAGCACCCTGAAATGTGCCAGACAACAGAGATGGTGACGTGCAGGATGGGAGTGGGGAAAAAAAAGATGTTTTTTTACCTTAACACAGGGAAGAATGTGTGTCATGATGATCGTCTCTCTGGTGTCCTCTGGTAAGTTTTCACAGAATTCTGAGTATAAGTAAAATAAACAATTAAGGTTACATCACAACAAAAAACACAAAAAACTCAACAGCCATTATACTATATTAATCCCTGTGTGCTGTTGGGGATGCTTTCATCCACTCTGGGGTGATTTTGAGTCTTAATTTGGCCACAACTTTTTGTGTTTCAGCAAATGGAATGATTTTTGATGACGTCGTATTTTGACACATATTTTAGGAAAATGCTTTGGAATTTTTCAAAAACTCAATACACTCTGGGCAAATTAACTACCCTTTGTTATGTTGGTGGCTGTTTTTGCCCCATTGACTTTCATTATAATTACTTTTTTGATTGCAAAGCCATGACACCATATAAGCATGCATTTTTTTTTTTACAGGTTTTCCCTGTTAAGGTCAAATTTGTAATTTTTACTGTCGTTATAATGGACGTCAATGGGGTAAAAACAGCCACGAACATAACGAAAAGGTAGTAAAATTTGAACAATACACAAGGGTTAAATAAATTATTATTTATTATAGGAACTGAATAATTAATTACTCTGCATTTCTTACATATTGATTGATTTAAAATTGGCTTAAAAAATTCTTGTACTTATGTTGAGCCTACAGTGCCACTATAATTTAATACATACATTTCTCATTATGATCTAAATACCATTACATTTAAAGAATTTTTTTTTAAATGAGGGGAGCCGAATGGTTTGCTTTCATTTAGTTTTACATACCAGGGTTTTACACAATTTGTAAAAAAAAAATGTGATTCCACATCTATGAGAATTATTAGTGTTTCCTTTCTCTCTACAATGTAAATGTGACTACGATTATTTAGATCTACTACCCAAATTAATATCAGAGGTAACCAGTTGCATGCTCATGTATGGCAGGGCCGCCTCTCTCACCTTTGACTTTGTTTGCTGCGGCGGCTCGAACCTCAGCCTCGCAGTCTTTCAGAAGGTTCTGGAAGGCTGGCACTAGGTCATTCTTTGTGATTTCTGGACCCACAGCCTTTTGCAGCTGTAAATTCACAGAGACAAGCATGTCATTTTTTTATTTATATTTTGTAGTTGCACTTCAGCATTTCCAGCAGACTGAAGGACAAAAGACACTTCCGGTACATGCGAGGATACAGTCAGAGCTATTCTATCACTGCGTCTGAAATGCGATACATAATTCTAAAGGAAGAAAAAAACCTTATTGTTTTTACACAGGCTTTTTCTAGGGATTTATATTACAGCATTCCGCATTTCCTGTAAAATATCTGACATTTTGAGTGTCTCAGGATAATCCAAATTCATCCAATGACATGACAAAAAAATATGGGGAAAAAATGCATTTAGGTCAAGTTGCACAACAATAAATTGTGTGCATAAGAGCAGGATTATAGAGAGTGTTGAACTGTTATGAGGTGCCATCCTGAAACTGTGGAACCAGCTGTTGAACCTTAGCATTGATACCCACCAGGAAACAGGTTTCCAGGAAGCTTATGTAACATTAGCAATTCAAAAAAAGGGTTAAAAGTTCCACAAATAGATATTATTTAGCAGTGATAAACCACAACTATTCAGTAGTAGTAGAGCTTTACCACTCCTGAATCAGCATTTATTGATACACCAAATTAGATTTAGTGGTCTGAATCAGTCTATTTCAGTTTAAGTCAGACTGAAGATGGTCTAGCACAAAAACTATCTGACCACAGTGTTTGCCTGTTGCATCTGTAATTCACAGAGAACACCCATAGTCATTTGTATGGTATCAGATATGTTTGAAACACACAATTGTTCAAAGTTTGGGGTCTGTAAGATTTCTTCTAGAAATTAAATTAATATTTATTAATAAGGTTGATCAAATTTATCAGATTCTGATTTTATATATATATATATATATATATATATATATATATATATATATATATTTATTTGTTATCACAAAAACCTTTATAAACAAACTTTTTCATCCATTATTTACAATAATAAAGAAATGTTTCTGTTGCATCAAATCACCACTTGTGACCCTTAAATCTTCTGTTGCACGGGTATATTTGTAGGAATAGCCAATAATGCAATCGTATCAGTCACATCAGTCTTTCTTTCATGCCAAAAAAAAACATGTTCCATGAAGACATTTTGTAAATTTTCCTACAATAAGAGTATCAAAAAAATCTTTTTGATGAGTAATATGCATTTGACAATGCATTGGACTTATTTTAGACAACTTTAAAAGTGATTTTCTCAATATTTCGATCATTCGAACTAGGGGTGCACGATTAATCGTTAAAAGGTCACGATCTTGATTCGACCCCCCACACAATCTTAATCCAAGATTTCTATGAATTAGGCAATTATATTTTCAAGTTAAAAAAAATATATATTTTCAAGCGGTCACACAAGTCTTTACATTGCTTTATATACATTGCTCAGCAAAGTGGACATTGTCAGACTCCAAATGGTGTTGAAAGAGTCAGCATACTGTATTTATAAGGTATAATTCACAAAAAAAAATTTATTTCTGTCTTCATGTAATGACGTATTCGCGGCCGCGAATCACACGTGAGCTGTTTGTTTGCCACAGAGAGGATGCGTGCGCCTGCGAATGAAGTCTACTTTAGTGAACAGAACCTGCATAGGCTGTAAATAACAGGTAATAAAGTTGTAAAAAATGTTTAGTTTGTTGCACAAAGCGATAGGTTCTGTCCTTAGTCAGGAGCCTAGCGGGTAGTTTATGATTTGCATGTAGGCTATGTTTTTTTTCTCAAAGTGACGACACCCATGACATGAGACACACTCCGCAGTGAAAAAGAAAGCGTGCATGTCATTTAAATGACCATAATCGCTTTTTATAGTTATGATTACGACAAGCATTTCATTTCTTTTTTCTTTCATAGCGAACACAGAGTTGTGCATGAGAATAAACATTAAACAGTGTCAGTATAACTACATTAGTCTATATAACCTTGAATATAATGCAAGAAACTGATAATGACAAATGTTTGATTTTACCACTGAAAAATGTGGTCTAATAATGTCAATGACAAACTGCAAGCATATGTCTCAAACATAATAATTCAACATCAGAATTACGAATAGTTGTATTCTGATGTAATCCTTTTACTGTGCATTAACGACCAGGACAAATTCAAAGACTATTCAAGTCCACTATTCCAGGTCTATACAAAATTTAGCATTTTAACCAACAGTAGACCAACACCGTTTTTTTTTTACCATACGTTTGAGAAACAACAATAACAATAGTCTACTCATATCAACCTTTATTTTACATCTACAGAATCGTGAGAAAATCCTGATCTTTATTCGAAGCAAAAACAAAAATCATGATTCTCATTTTAGCCAGAATCGTGCAGCCCTAATTTGACCTTTCCAATTCCAGATATTAATATAGTTACAGCTCAGCCAAATATTGCCCTATGATAAAATAGTTAGTCCAGGGTAAAATATTAGATAACTTTCTGTTAAACTGTAAAACTGAAGAATATAATTTTCCTATGATGGCAAAGTAGAGTTTTCAGCAGCTATTAAATGATGCTATGATTATATTAAAAAAAGAAAAAAAGTTTCTGTAAAATTTAATATTTTATAATATAAGCTTTTACTGTGACTTAAATTAAGCACTGGTGTATATTAAGAGATTTTAAGCATATATCTTACCAACTACAAATATTAATCTGAGTTAATCTGACTATTTTGGGATATTTATGAACAACTTGTAGTGGAAGCTCTCAGGCTGAAATCAAATAACACTCTCTAGTAAACATTGGGAATTTCCAGTAAAACGTCACATAATAAACATAATTTGCTTTTCACTTACATCAGAGAATTTGTCTGCAACCATGTAGCGAACCCTCCAGGACTTGTCTTCTGCTGCCTGGCGCAGAGTGGGCATCACCAGAGCTTCCAGATCCTCTTGAGGCAACAGAGTGGCAATGCTGACGCCAGCCTCCACAGCCAGGAGACGAACAGAGTCCTACAGTGATGTAAATGTTTGCATTCAGATGTCAGGAGAAAAAAGATTGATATTTACCATACACTTCTCATGCACTCCTGAGTTACATAAACACAGTGAAAACATTTCAACGGTCATGCAAAAGTTTCAGCTACGGTTTGAGTAATGACAGAATTAAAGTGTGCATATTTCAGTGAGGATTACTGAATCCAGACCTGTTCATCAGATGCCAATGCAGTGAAGAGAGAAATTATGTCACTCTTGACATACTCCAGCTCCAACACTTTGGCAAATTCGCCCAGCTTGGAGGCGGCTGCACGGCGCACCATGGGAGTGTCATCAGAACACAAGGTTCGGAAGTGCCTGAGGAAAAATGGTACATGTGTTAACTAGTTTGCATTTAAATGAAAAAGACACCCAAGTTGAGGGATGCACCGAAATGAAAATTCTTGGCAGAAACTGAAAAAGAGGAAACCAAGGCCGAAACACCTAAATAAATTATGTTAATTATTAGTACAATTGCATTGCAATTGCATAAATTAATATTAACGTTTCAAAGAATAAATCAATTACAAATTATGAAAATATTTATTTAGCACATTGCAACATTGGGTTATCATTTCTGCGGATGGTTACTTCAGACAGATAACATCTAGCTGTTGAGTGGTTAAGCTTGACATTTGAGAAAGATTTGAGAGAGTGTATTTAAATAGGGCCAGTGCATGAATTTATATTTTTGTATATAGTAGCCTAAGTCAAAACACAATAGCCTACCTATTATAATTTGAGGCACTTTCTAGCAGGATTTCACTGAACATATAAGACAATGAGGATGCTGAATAAGGATCTGATCTCCCTCTCCCACGTGTGCGCTCTCCGTCTCCCCATGAGTTCTCCGCATCCATCGCAGTCTGGATCATTTCGCATGCGCACTACTTTATTTCCTCATTCAAGTAATGATCTTTATATCATGGATCAAGTAGTCGCGATGAAGTGCAAAAGATCCGAATAGACACCACACACACATTGCTTCAGCCAACCACGTGCTGGCCACGGTGTCTGTTTGCGTCATCACAACATACCGTTTCGGCGGCGTTGTTTCGGTGATAAAAAAATCTTTCAGCCAAAAACCAAAAATGCACTTTTGGGACGAAATTTGGCCTAAACTTTCCAGTGGGCGAATATTCGGTGCGTCCCTATATATTTCCATTTTGTTCATTTTAACATCAAAACTCTGTAACTATAATCACGCTTAATCCAACTGGCTATTTACAGTAAATAAATCACCATAATAAACTGCTAATTTCATCAACCAAAACAGCTTTAAACAAACAGAAATTTGACAGGTCTGCTGCACCAGTAACGTGACTGAAAGCATGCCATGTGTTCAGAGCATCCAATAAAAAAACAGCAGATTATAACAACAATTAATGTTGGTTAGTTGTCATCTTTTTGACAACATTTTAGTCTCATCTTTTTTCATCAACTATATTCCACTGTTCCTTCATTAGATGAGTGGATCAGACCATGCCATCATAGCGTTCAGTCACATTACTAGCACAGCAGACCTGTCATGTTTATGTTAGTTTCAAACCATAGGAAACAAACATTTTTCGCCCTCATTTTGGATTAATTTAACACTGATAATAAACAATACATTCCTATGGACCCGTTTACGCCAGGATCAAAAGCTCATCTGACATCCTAATGCATTGTCTGTTTTAATAAAAATAAATTAATAAAATAATACATTTAAATACTTAATCTAAAATAAGCTGTTAAGTCTAGAACTGTTTTCTAGTTGCTGATATTAATTGTAGAAAAAACAATGTATTGTGAATGCAGTGCTATACATCACATTTCCACTTTTCACATTATAAATTTCACACTAGGGTGAATTATATCATAATACCTGTAAAAACATGCCTGTATCATATTTATACCAAAATAGAAAATAAAAAAGTGCACCCATAAACATTTTATAATAACAATTCCAGTATTCCTTTTAGTTTTAATGTTGACAATTGTATTGGTAAATATTATTTTTGTGTATATGATATCTTGATGTGAACAGTCATGTATGTTTCCCTAGAAGATAAACGCTCCTCACAAATATGTAAAAACTTACTGGCGGATCTCAGCCTTCACTGTACTGGAAACTCTGGGGTAGCAGACGCTGAAGAGACCACAGGCAGAGGTGCGTGACGTGAACCAGTCACCGCTGGCTAAACGCTTCACCAGAGGCTCAAAGTGAACTTCCAGGTCCACTGGAGAATGCTCATGGGAGATCTTCCGCAGGGACTCCACTGCCTTGTCCCGCACCACTGTCTCTTCAACTGTAGCCAGACTCTCCAAAGGGGGCTAAAAAAGACCAAGACACAAATCAAGCATGTTTAAAAAATCACTATAAACCCAGAACAATCTATTTTAAGCCATTTTCTAGTCAAAATGCTTACAAGGAGACAATGCACATATTCAGGGCCTCCAACCAGCATTGTGAAGTTACCCAATTGTTCAGCAAGGGCAAGCAGAACTTCATCTTCATCGTATATGGTATCTGATCAATCACGAACAGATAATCAGAAAAATAAAAAACAAGAGGAAGCAGCTTTAATGAGTGAAATAAATTTTACAACAAATTACAAACTGTTGTATTCATTAGAGAAAGAGAGAAAAAAACATACCTGTGAGAAAAGGTAGAAGTTCAGTACGTGTCCTTTCAACCCCCAGAGCTAAGGCAATGGTAGACAGTTTCTTGATGCTGTTCAATCGTAACTATGGAAAGAAAATGTCAGAAAACTGTAAGAAGGCTCTCTAAATGCATGTTACACCAGTGTTTCTCAAATGGAGGCTCACAGCCCAAAATTGCAGCAAGGTTGTAATTCAGCAAGTCATGAAATTGCCAATGAATCTAATGCCAACAGAAAATAATGAGTAGGCTTACACGGAATCTGTGCGCAGAGAAATCCACAGATTTCCACAGATTTCTAGCCCATCATTGATTTTATATTTATTTAATTTTGATATTAATTTCACTAATGTTATTGACTAATATGAAAATGTTCATATGATTTATTTACAAACAGTTTTTAAAGTTATAAGTTTTACCAAATAAGTGGATTTAATTGGATTTGCATTATAAACATTAATTAAAAGTTAAAAAGGGTATTATTATTTATTTCATATATTAAGTTTTTAGTAACGATACTAAAGAAACTAAAGAGATGACAGGGAGGAAAACATTTATTTTTTCTTAATCCATTGAAATGAAA
The DNA here is from genome assembly GCA_903798115.1 of Danio jaintianensis. Classification (NCBI taxonomy): domain Eukaryota; kingdom Metazoa; phylum Chordata; class Actinopteri; order Cypriniformes; family Danionidae; genus Danio; species Danio jaintianensis. Next base: position 13,095,926 of record CAIGQV010018170.1, read on the forward strand.
ATGACTAAAGCATTTATTTTGTCCTTAATTTTAGTCCTATTATTTGCATACTGTACTTTTAAAATGAGTGGAAATGTAATAAAATGAGTGTAATAGCTATATTAACAATATAAACAAAATATAGACACTGCATAACTACATTATAAGTAAATATGAAACAACAACAAAAAAGGTAATTAGTAGATCTGGTATATATTATATTGTAATATCTGTCAAGTATATTCTTGACTCTACCGGTTGCTTGCTGAGCTGAAATGAGTGATTATGCATTTAATGAGTTTAAATAAAAGCAATTCAACGGTCATAACAGAATTGTTATGTTCTAACGCTTTAAAATGTGTTTAAGTTTGAGAGTCAGTGACATACCAGGTAAAACACAGACAAGCTAACGTTGGTCGTGTTAGCATACACACAAACATCCTCTGCGTCACACTTTATTTACACTCTAAAAAGAGTTATTTTACAGACTGGAAAAATGAACATTTGGGAGTGATAAATGGTATACGCTTTGTCTTTAGCTGTCAGTGAATATAGTATAATAGTACAGTGTCTTAATTACTTATTTATACTCCCGTCGCTACCGGTTGCTAGCCGGTTTGCTAATCTAGGACAGGCCCACACAGGTTACTGTTGCCTATTCGTGTCATTCAAGCGCACGCGTTCGAGATTGGTTCTCAACCTAGAATGTAGTCTTAAACAGCGTATTTTGTTTACCTGAACATCTTCATTTCTTAACTCGTCGATTAGCACAGCAATCGGGTAAAGAGAGTCGTCGCTGTCTGCTCCCGCCATCTTGGATGCTAAAGGCTGTTTAGCTAGTTCCTGCTACGGGGTTTCTCAGTCTGCCGCCTGGAGACTGTAGTGTGCACACGAGCCCAGCCCTGCGAAATAAAAACAGCATAACATAATATACTGTAGTATAGTCAACCAGCAATTAAACAAAACATACCATTTATTGCGGTTTAACGTTTGAAAGCTTTCCAATAGTTGTATATTTTAGCATTTTGGGCTATTTAAATAGCTAAGGCATTTTCTATTTAATTTACTTTAAATGCAACCTTCAGAATCAAACTATTTAGATTTGTTAATACATTTGTTGAAACCTTCAGTATGAATATGCAAGCAGAAGAGCACTAGAACCAACCAGACTGATTAAAAAAAAAAATTCTATCATGGTGGTTGTTAGTTAATGTAAAATAAAACCATTAAAATAATACTATTTTTTAATGTTTATATATATATATATATATATATATATTTGAAAATTGAAACGAAAGTGGTTTTATTAATATAGAAAAAGCTATCAGAATCAAAGTGATTTCATTTTTGTATTCAGTATATATATTAATGTAAAAATGAAATTGACCTAAAAGGAAATTACCTGTACTTATAAAAAAAATAAGAGTATTGTACTATATTTTAAATGACTAAAAGCGTCTACTTTTAGTTGCATTACTAAAATGAGAATGAATGGATTTTAAATGATACAAAATATATGCAAAAAATACTAAAACAACAGACTAGATAGATCATAGCTTATTCATTCATTCATTTTCTTTTCGGCTTAGTCCCTTTATTAATCTGGGGTCGCCACAGCGGAATGAACCGCCAACTTATCCAGCATATGTTTTTACGCAGCGGATGCCCTTCCAGCTGCAACCCATCACTGGGAAACATTCATACACACTCATTCACACACATACACTACGGACAATTTTAGCTTACCCAATTCACCTATACCGCATGTCTTTGGACTTGTGGGGGAAACCGGAGCACCCGGAGGAAACCCACGCGAACACGGGGAGAACATGCAAACTCCACACAGAAATGCCAACTGACCCAGCCGAGGCTCGAACCAGCGACCTTCTTGCTGTGAGGCGAACGTGCTACCCACTGCGCCACCGCGTCGCCCCTAGATCATAGCTTAGTTTTACCACAAATAAAATAAAGATTGTTTGGAATGTGCATGACAATCCTCGCGTATCATTTGAAAATTTGATCACCGAAAAAAAAAATGTAAATGAGAAAATGAGAATCAAGGAAGAAACAGGGTCCTGACAACTGAGTGAAACATTATTCACAGAAAAAATGTCTTGTATGATTGAACGGGCTTGTGTCTGTACCATCTGTTCTCCATTCAGTTGCTAATTTGTGTTCAATTAAAACACATTGACATCCATTATTCATACTGGGTCTGCTTTTGTTAGTCTGCATTTAAAAAAAGAATGGTGTTCATCTTTACATAAGCAATGATTGCATTGATCCAGCTCGACCTATTAAAGGGACAGTTCACTCAAAATTGAAAATTTACACCATTAACTCACAAAAACCTCTTTTTTGTTGTTGAACACAAAAATATATAAATTTTGAAGAATGTAGGAAACAGGTATCTATTCCAAACCATAACAGGAGAAAAAAATACTATGGAAGTCAATGTAGTCAAATGTATATGAGTGTATACAGTGGTGTGAAAAAGTGTTTGTCCCTTACTGATTACATATTTGAATATTATTCAAAGATAACACAAGTAAACAGATCATCCAGTTTTTAAATTAAGTTTTTATTATTAAGGGAAAACAAAATCCAAAACTACATAGCCCTTTGTGAAAAAGTGTTTGCCCCCAGAAAACATCTTGATGATGAAAATACTCTGTGGACTGATAAGACAAAAGCTGAACTTTTTTGCAAGGTGTGTGTCCCACTGTGTGGCGGTGATAGTGTGATAGACTGTTTTGCTGCTTCAGGACCTAGGAGACTTGCTGTGATGAATCGAACCATGAATTCTGCTGTGTACCAAAATATCCTGATAAATAATGTCCAAAAATCTGCTAGTGACCTCAAGCTGAAGCAAACTTGGGTTCTGCAGAAGACAATGACCGAAAGCACACCAGCAAGTCCACTTCTGAATGGCTGAAGAAAAATCAAATGAAGACTTTGGAGTGGCCTAGTCAAAGTCCTGACCTGAATCCAATTGAAATGCTGTTGCATGAACCTAAAAAGGCAGTTCATGCTTGAAAACTCTCCAATGTGGCTGAATTACAATAATTCTGCAAAGACACGTGGGCCAAAATTCCTCCACAGCGCTGTAACAGACTTATTGCAAGTTATCAAAAATGCTTGATTGCAGTTGTTGTTGCTATGTGGCCCAACCAGTTATTAGGTTTAGGGGCAAACACCTTTTCACACAGGCCTATGTAGTTTTACATTTTGTTTTCCTTTAATAATAAAAACCTTCATTTCAAAACTGCATGACTAATATTTAAATTTGTTTGATGATCTGAAACATTAAAGTGTGACACATGCAACAAAAAAAAAGAAATCAGTAAGAAGGCAAACACTTTTTCACACCTGACCTGTATATTGCTATTCAGATATTTTGCAATATATGCTTCTCTGAATTTATATCTTATATTGTCAAATTCTCAATCAGTTTGTTTCTTAAGCACACAATTGTCTTGATAATGGTTCTTTTGTCTGCAAAATATATATTAATCTGCGTCTTTAAATGCATACAGCGCCAGGTGGCTGATCCTGCCAGGATGGAGGAGCACATGGACATGGAGCATACAAATAACAAACATGCAAGCACAAATAGTAAAGTAAGACGTATGTACTCAATATGAGAGTAAAATACTATAAGTCAAAATAAACTCACACTGAACTAATTTTCAAGAAATTACACTGCAAAAAACTGCTTTTCTTACTTAGATTTTTTGTCTTGTTTATAGTCCAAATATCTAAAAAAAAAAAGCAAAACAATCTGCCAATGGGGTAAGCAAAATAATCTTATGTCAAAACGAAAAAGAAGATTAATTTGTTTACCCCATTGGCAGATTGTTTTGCTTGTTTTAAAGAAAAACTAAATTTTGGCATATTAATTCTGAAAACCAGAAAATATTTTTTGCTTGTTGAGAAAATGATCCCTAATTTAAGAATTTTTAGATATTTGGACCAGAAACAAGACAAAAAAGTAAAAAAAGCAATTTTTGCAGTGTAATTATCGAATTATCGATTATTAAATCGTGAATTAATTTTGATTTATTTTACCCTTCATCGAAAAGCTGTAAATAATGGTAGTTTTTTTTAATCGTGGCTTGGAAAAAGTCAGATTGCTGTCTTGTAAAGGATCTTCTTTTATTTCAAGTATTTAAAAGACTGCAATTTGACTTTTCCCAAAAGTCACAATTTAAAAAAAATCTATTTACAGCTTTTCGATGACTGTATAGGAACCCTTCAAAATTATTGTTAAGCTAATCATTATATTTATACACCTTTTCAGACCAGTTTATGTTTTACACCACTAAAAGTTTGTACTTTCACACAGACATCAGTATAATGACATAAAAATGAAAACTGCAGCCTCATTAAAGCACAAACTTATAACTCAAGTTGTGGATTGTTGCTTAAAAGAACAGTAAATTGCATTTAAACTATAAAGCACAGAACAGTGGCTGGAAAAACGATGTCTCATAAGTTTCAAAGGGGTTTCTGCGTCATCGTCTATAGCGTCAATGGAAGGATTTAAAAAGGATCAGAGTTCCCTGTAGTGTTGTGGGGCTTAACGTGTCGTCGCTGTAGACAGCTTAATAATCCCACAAGCCACACATTCATTGCCCTCTGCATGTTTACATATACACCCACAGTCTCTTCACCACTGCGCACCTATTTTCTCTCTTGCAGAACCAACAATGACACACGGGGGAAATGATGAGTGCTTGATGATGTTCAGTGATAAATTGGAGTCTCGATGGAGTGCAGAGACGCAGAACTTTACTCAAAAACATCATAATAATATGAACAGGCTCTCTTTTACTGGGTTTTATATAAAGCTCAGTTGTATGGTTTTAAAATGTTACTACGCACTGGAAAGTTTTTAGTTAATGGTTATCCCAAACCCCTGCACAAACGCAATACGAAAAGCAAATCTGACCTGATCTGAAATTCGGGGTCTTAAACTTTGCCCAAAAAATAAATAAATTATTAGGTGAAAAACATTTTTGGAGACAAACAGAACTAACATGAAATATATACATATTAAAATTAATCAGAAATATTATTTTAGGGAAAAATGTTTTATAAATAAAATATTTTTAAAAGCAGAACAGAACTGGGTAATGCTTGTATTTATAGTTTACATTTCCAAACTTAAAGTTCAACAGTAATATGTGATAATTTTTGAGTAAAGTTTCATTAATAGAAGCTAAGCAGCAATGCGTGATTATTGTGAGTTTCATTAAGTTTTATTAATAAATAATAATAATTTGCAGTTATTAGTTTGTCTTTTTAGCAGAACTAATGCATTTGAAATTTCATTGATTTATGTAGATGGGTAAAATAAGTATTGAACATGTCGACATTTTTCTCAGAGAATATATTTCTGAAAGTGCTGTTGACATGAAATTTTCAACAGATGTCAGTAACAACCAAAGTAATCCATACATACAAAGAAAACAAAACTAATTAGTTTAGAAATGAAGTTATGTAATAAAATGAAATGACACGGGGGAAAAAGTATTTAACACATGAAGAAAGGGAGGTGTAAAAATGCATGGAGAGCCCAGACAGCTGAAATATCTCAGTAGTTATAAAACAACCCTGCTCCTCGTCAGTGTAAATGAATATTAGCTGATTCTGTCTCAACACCTACATTACCAGGAAGATGAAGATAAAACCAGGATGGACATTTCAGCAAGACAATGATACAAAAAACAGCAGAGGGTTCAGAAATGAAAATAAAGCTGCTAGAATGGCCCAGCCAATCACCTGACCTGAATCCAATAGAAATTTTTTCGTTGACGAGACCCACAGAACTAAGATTTTTAGACTTTTTTGAGAAAACAGAAATCACACCTGAGCAATCCTTGCAACTCCACTCTCCATACAAGAGGCATCTCAAAACTGTCATTACTAAAAAAATTTTTTTAAAAAGCCTTTATACAAAGTATTAAACACATTTCAGTACTTTCTCTATGTGCCATTCCATTTATATTACATAACAAATTATTATTTTTTATTTTATATTCTTTTTTGGCTTGAAAATAACAATTCCCTTATATTGCCAGGCTTTCAATGACCCTGAAAATGCTATAAGCATCTTAATGAGTGCATCTGTTGCAGAAATGATCTCTCTGACATGGCACAGCCACACATTAAGACAGCCTTCTTTTATTACACTCGATCACAGTTAACACTGATATGATTATGATATGACAGACATGATTTGGAATGTAAACACTCAATTGTCCTGGTCTGCGGTCAGACCTCACAGTCAACGTCCACTTCCACAGACGACAGAACTGTAGAGAACCGAGAGAGTTTTTGGTGCAACTTTCATCCTGAGATGCTGAAGCAGGCCTGAACCAGCGGCTCCAACAAGACGAATGAAGAGCAGTTCATGGCTCTGGATGATAACACGTGAGATCTGGTTTGGGTCTGCATTCGTGGAGAAACAGTTCATTGTCCCAGATCAACGATGAGGTCATAACAAATAAGGGACATTAAGTCCTTAAAGGGTCGTCTAAACAGAGCTCTTCTGAAACAGAAGCCCGAGCAGGAGTAAAGAAACCGAAGGCATGGATTGAAGCAGAGAGAATCAGGATGATGGGTAAGGCATCCATGCACTGTGCTGGATCTGATGTCTACATACAGGCCGATACTGCATGGCTTCATAGCAAAGATGGTCAAAAACAAACACTCACTCACTCACATCTGAACACAATTACACACACATAAGAGCACAGAAAGAGCAGTACATCTTGGAAGCAAATGAGGAAGCACTGTAGAAAAGAAGGACGTATGGAGGAATGCGATGATGGAAAAAAGCAAGAATGGCAGGTCAGGCTTGCGGTCTCTTCCGGGTGTGTTTGGGTCGTCTCGGTTTGAGGATGACGTATCTGCTGTTGGTGGTGTATTGCTCAGAGAGAAACGGGATAAAAAAGGCCCTGAGAAATCTGGAGGACCTGTGTGGGAGAGACAAGGCAGGTGAACAGCATAAGAATCATAAAAAAATTGTTTTTAAAGTATATAAAAATGAGGTAATAATATATGTACAGATTTTGATTGGATATTTCATCACAATGGGGGCTGACACGAATCGTCTTAAGGTCAGGACACACCAAGATGATGGTTGGCTGTTGGGCTGGCTAGTTTGTTTTGCGTTCCACACATCGCCTCTCATCGGGTTAACATCGAAATGAGTTGGCCTGATTCAGCATGTGGAACTGTGGAGACTGCTCTGATTGGCTATTTATCAACTAATCAGAGCGCGAGAACAAAAACTGAAGTGACGTTTGCAAGTAAACAATTAAAGTCAAGAGAGAACACAAAGAAGCTGGCTGTAATTTTGCTAAATTTCTCTAATATTTGCAAACTGTATGGATTATTAGATTAGCAGACACACTTGAAGGAGCGAAACGACACGTCCTTTCACGCAGGCTCAAAACATTTCAGTCGGCTGCTGTCTGTTTAGAGTGTTCATGTGCAGTTTTTTGGTCCAGACGGGACCAGATGTTAGCTGACAACACAGTTGGTTTTCAGATTTCTTTCTTTTAGGGACTCTGAGAGTTATTTTTGCTTTTATCTCCTCTAGGCTTATTTACTGTATTAATTAATCACCTCTCTCACATTTACAGATGGTTAGGCAGCAGCCCATTTTCTGACAAGGACAAAAGTCGACACTTAACTTTTCTCTTTGGCAATTTTTAGGTCTGGCACTTTTAGCTTAATAAATAAATCATAATTAAAGAAAAAGGTTAGATAACATTCCTATTTAAAAGCTTGACTATTCTATAGTTACATAGTGCACTAAGACCAATGGAAAAGGAAAAGTCGCTATGAATAGATAAAAAAATTATAGAACTCAACTGTTTAACTCTAAGGGACTTAAAATTAAGCCTATTTCCAAAAAAGTGGAGTGTTAACCTCCAATGCCTTTATTGATATTAATTAAAAAAAACTATTGGCCGATTCAGATATAGGTGTGTGCCATTTATCATATTCAATAACACGGTAATTGTTGTTTTCATTATATGCACGTTTTTTTGTTTCACTAACAAAAATGTTCAAAACAAAACAAGAGCAGAATGTTTGTGCATCTCAGAGCAACACTGTGGTATCTTGTTACTGGATTAATCTGTTTTTGAACAAATCATGAGAGAAAATGATCCAGTGATCCATGCATATAAACTAAATGAATCAGCCATTTGAATGAGTGTTTCAATGAAACGGTCATTAAGACTTGCATCCTACTGGTTAATTTAGTGTCATATTTATTTGTGACAGACCTAAACCAAGCTAAGATACCAAAACACAAAAACTCTTAGCAATATATTGTTTAATTACCATTATAGAAAGAAAAATCCCCCAAAACATTGAGATATAATTTGTCAATATCATATCACCCCATTTCGATGCAAAAAATAATTACTTGCTCAATTATTTAAACTTTTGTCCTGAAAATAGATTATAGACGTGCAATACTAAAAATAACTATTATTATGTTATACCTTATGGTTTTACAAAGACTAAATTCAAATTCAAGTCACATTGATGTTACATATTAGATTTAATAGATTATTTTATTAAACCAAAACAAGACATAACGCTTTAGATGAAATGTGTAAGAAACTAGTACTACAGGAGCTGTTTGAGGACAACCCTTTACAAATGTTTTGATAATAAGTGTCTTTAGGTGTGGTTCCTGTAGTAGAAGCAAAATAACTGACTCAGGCTTGTTGACTTATTAGAAAACAATGCACACCTGAGGGTGTAATGGCCAATCCGCTTCAATGTGCATTACTTTCTTATTAGTTATTCCTGACTTGTGCTATGAGGCTTTTGAATGCTGGGCTCTGTCGCCCTCTGTCGCATTTTATATGTATTTTATATGTAAGGCTATTTAAAATGTATTGTTTATATAAAAGCATTTTGACTGTCTTTTTTTTTTTTTTTTCTTACACAAGTTAGTTATTAAAAGTTAAAGAAATTAGCTGTGGGGCACATCCCCTGCTTTTATGTTTTAACTTGATCAAAAATATCACTGCTTAATACATCATACAATATTATCTATAGAAATCCTTTAGTTTACTCTCAAAAATATGCAAATCTAGCATCCTTATAAACTACTGGTATGCACAAGATGAACGACAAAATCATTTGAAAATAAACTAAAATCCACTTTCTTTTAAAATGTACTTTGGTATTTTCATCTTTGCAATAAACACACCCTGAGATAATTAGTAATAAATTAGGTAGAAGATTATCTTTCCTAGGATGATCAGACAACAATTCATGAGGAGAGCTTGATATTGATGTCCTAAGTATCTTCAAAAGGACAAGAGATCCCTCTAGTGGATAAGCGCACACCCTCCAATTTTAATGACCCTTTACAGCAGAATTAATTTACTCTGAGTGAATTGGCTACAAGAGTCTCTTGCATTTGCACTTATTTTCAAAACTCCAAAAACGAGTCAAAAGACTTGCCTGGTAGTGTCTAGAAAAGGCTTGTCAGCAATAATGCTCCACTCCTCTTTGTTTGCGGCGTATCGTGGTTCACGAGGGGCTTCGGTTTCTGTTGCCAGATCCACCAGGTAATGACACTGCTTCAGCTCTACCTGAAGAGAGCCAGAGAACGTGGACATATCCATAAGTATTTCACATAAAACTACAAAACTGACTTGACATATGCAGAGGGTTTTAACAATAAGTAACAATGAAGTTACATTTTCTGGAACTTCTGGAAAGCTATTATTCAGAGTTACAGACTTGTCATAAACTAAGGAAATTAAAACTACTATGAACTCTGCTATCAATACTATACTATACTATACTATGAATCTGCTAAACAATAATAATTTCTTAGAATAATAAAAAAAAAGTAATGATTTATTTGATTATGATTTATTGTTATGATTTATTATTATTCTAAATGAACAGAGAAAAATACATGTTAACAACTGCCACCTAAACAGCTTCTGTAATTCATAACCAAAGGAGAGCATAGATAAATATCATAAAAGTATAACATCCCAGTTCTGAACTATCAGGAAAGTGAATCCTTTTTTTTTTTTTAATTATTATTAATTGATTTATTTTGAAAGCACTGTCCTTTTAGGTACACAAATGTCTTATAATATGTTAATAGGTTTACACTTTAAATGACATGTGTGGTATAAAAACTCAAAACGACTTTTCCCATCTGCTTTTGAAGATGTTTCACAATGACAAAAAAAGTCACTGTCTGAGGACTGTAGAGCTTGATTCTTTATCAGTATCCCCTCTCACACATTCAGCTCAGATATTAGGCTTCATCAACTTGAAATGAGCCAAATGCAAAACAGAAACCCCATGTTTATGTTTGTGTACTCACGTATCGTGATGTCTCCTCAAGATTCTGATCATTCATGTCTGGTGGGATGATCCAGGTGGCATCAGGACCCATGGCATATGGCTTAGGTAACTGACCCCTGAACTCTGATTGGATAAACTGTAGATGCCAGCTGTAAAGCATGGTACAATTAGTATAAATTAGAAACCTACATTACTGTACAAAAGTTTGGGGTGGATAAGTGTTTTTAATGGAATTTTTGATATCATTTTAATATGAAGTCTTATATGTGTAATCAAGGCTCTATCGATTTAAAATATTATTACTATAAATTTTTAAAAAACATTTTATACATATTCAATATTTAAAGGAAAAATAATAAAAAATTAATACATTTTAAAATAATAATTTTTAAATATATATTTAAAAATATTTAAAGTTATTTATTCTCATGATGGCAAAGCTGAATTATAATTATAAGTCTTTAGTGTCAGAAGATTCTTCAGAAACTATTCTAATCAAGAAAGCATCTGTGCTTATTAATATAAATAATAATAATAATAATAATAATATAAGTTGCTTTACATTTTTTCATAATTCTAAAATGAACAAAGATAAGAAAACTGAATTACTTTGAAATTGAAATCATTTCAATAAATGTCTTTGGAATCACTTTTAGCTGCAATCTAGCTAATTAAGTGTTAATAATAGGCATGGGACGATAACTGTTTTCAAGGTATACCGCGATTTGGAAAAGTCAAGGTTTTTAAATTTTCTGCTATATCGTTCCTAAGGTATTTGTAAGATTTTTTATTTACGTTTTTTTTTTTTTTTTTTAGGACAACAGTATCTCCAGCAGAAAAGATCTCCAAAGATGCCATTTTAAATTGTAAAGAAATCTGTGTTTTTGAAACTAATAAAGACAGAAGTCAATGATTCATTTGAATTATTCAGCCTGACATGTTTATTGTTCCAAAATATTTTAAAATGTTTCTCAAAATAAAATATATTGTGTTCAAAGGAGAAAAAGTTTTAGTTTTTTACCCAGACATTTAAAAAGAATATATTTTAGAGCATTAATCACAATATCGTCAAACCGTGATATTTATATCCAAGGTTATCATACCGTCAGAATCTTATACCGGCCCATGCCTAGTTGATAATAATAAAAAGGTAGTTTATATGTATGTACAGTCTTTGACAATTTAACCAAAAATCTAACTCACTTGTTTGGCAGGAAAAAACTGCTGGGAAAGCGGTACCACTCTTTCCCGACACAAACATTGACCAGTCTTCCCTCTGGAACAGTGTGGATTGCAGGGTCTTTAGCAATGCGATGAAACTCTGGGTACAAATCCAGCGGAGCATGATAGCCTTAAAACACACAGCAACCCCACGTGAGACAGACATCACATAAGGAATGTATATACTGTATATCCACCAGCTTTACCTTAGTGGCATATTTCAGTAGAGTTGATTTTCCCCAAAACTTTCTCTCAGCATTGTCTTGATTGAGCCTTTACATGATTTGTCCTTACCTCTGAAGAGGGCCACAGATCGGGAGAGCGAGAGCACTCCAAACAACAGCACAGAGCCCAGAGCCAGCCAGTTGGAGGAGATGGTGTAGTGCTCCAGACGATAGCGCTGGAATATGAAGTGATAGCACTTCTACACAGATAAACAGACAGAAAACAACATATTAAAATATCACATTCAAATTACATATCACACACACAAATTACATTAATAGCAATCAAATTTACACAACACAGGCAAACTATTCTCATAAAAAGTGCTGTGTGTCTGTAATTTGTACATGAAGTAATGATGTATTAGATATTCTCTGAAGAATCTTAGAGTTTCGCTGTTGGTGGTCATTAAGATCCATACTTTTATTCTGCAGATATGCATTAAACTGATTAAAAGTCACAATAAATATATTGATAATCAAAAAAAAAAAAATCTATTTTACATAAATGCTGTTCTTTTGATCTTTTTATGCATCAAAACCATTTATTCAGGATTTTTCACACGCACGCACACACAAAGAGCACATCTGCTTTTAACAATGCTAATAATAAACGTTTATCTGAAGATTTATGAATGATGCTGAAAATTCAGCCTGAATAAATACTATATTATATATAATGTACTATATTATATATACTATTGTGTATGTTTTGTGACCCATTCTATGCTAATTATGCTAACCCAAAATGAACATTTTCTCACTGTTTACTCACCCCCAAGGTGTTGCAAACCTGAGTTTCTTTCTTCTGTTGAACACAAAACAAGATATTTTGAAGAAAGCTGGAAATCATTGACTTCCTTAGTATTTGTTTTTCTTACTATGCAAGACAATGCTTACAGGTTTTCAGCTTTCTTCAAAATATCTTGTTTTGTGTTCAACAGAAGAAAGAAACTCAGGTTTGCAACACCTTGGGGGTGAGTAAATGATGAAAGAATTATCACTTTAAGGACTGCTGGGACATTCCAAGCACATATTTTTGAGCCTTGATGAGCATAAGAGCCTTTTTAAAGAAACATTATTATAAAATAATACATTCATAAATAATTAATAAATTATAAAACCATATTGAAAATAAACACCATGGTTTTGTATATTAAACAATCTACACCAAAAAATTGTCAGCAGCAAAAAAACAACAAAAAAAAACAAAACAAATGTCTAGCAATCTAGCAAATGTAACCTGCAAAGAGGAGAGCGCCACCGCCCCACACAGACAGATGAGAGGGTAGATGGGAAACAGAAAGCGTTCCTCTTTATGTGGACGAGTGAAAAACACCAGCATCCACAGGTACATTGGAGACAAAGTTAACCAGTACGGACGGCCGAGGTTCTGAACTGCAATTCATACAACACAAGAAACATGAAATTACCAGAAAACACTGCACAAACATCACAATCATATTGGTGTAGAAACAGCACCACTTACAAGGATAGTTCACCCCCACCCCCCCCCCCCGAAAAAAAAAAAAAAAAAGTACACTTTCAATGTACAATTGTGAAGAAAGCTGTTTGCTGGTACTACGGCTGTGCAATTTTGGGGGGGTATATATACAGCCTATATATACTGTGTGTAGACATTATATATTTTATATGCATCATTACTGCACGGTGCTGTTTATTTGTTTTTTTTAACGGTGGGTGGTACACGCGATTGGTTTGAGTAATGGTGATTGGGCGGAACGAGAGTGTGCTCATTTAATTGGCTTGTAAGCCTGTCACACAAAGAGAACCGTCGGCACTTGATCTCAGGTAAATATTTGTGTTATATTTATATCCCATTCATATCGCAGCCTTTTTTTATTTTTTTATTTGATAAATCGCAATGTTTCAAACCATGCTTATGATAACCTTTTAATTGCACAGCTGGTACCCATAGAAAAAAAATACTATGGAATTCAATGGGTGCCAGCTACCAGCATTTTTCAAAAAATCTTCTATTGTGTTCAACAGAAGAAAGAAACTCAAATAGATTCTGAATAAATAAAGGAAGAGTTAATGATGGAATTAATTCATTTTTGGGTGAACCATGCATTTAAGGGCTTAAATAAAACAAGTAAAAAACAGAGTTCTTTCATACCATTGAATCTTTGAAGCAGTGCCTCCATAAGCGCCGTGAGAGGAAGAGAAAACAGGGCCAACACAAATACAATGTTGAAATTAAGAAAACCATTCACAAAGTAGTAATGCCAAGGCTCTGTGCCTGTAAGAAAAAAAATTTATGGAAATTCTTTAACATTAATTACTGATGCCATCTCATGGCAGCTTGAAGAATTATTTGCACATTTATTTTTAGATGATTTAATATATATATATATTTTTTAAATGTATATACAAATGATTTGAAGTGTACCATAGAGATCTGGCCCATGAGGAGTAAACACATTGTACAGTATTATATTCAGAGGAGCAATCACCAGCTTGCCATAGTAGTAGCTGTCTACTACAACCACAGGGACCTAGAAACATATAAATCATAATAATAAGTGGTATCATGTCAGTATAATACACAGCTTTTGGATATTTTGGATATTAAAAAAACATTTTGCTATTTAAAGGGTTAGTTCACTCAAAAATTTTAATTACCTCATCATTCACTCTGTGATTTTAAACCTTCAAGTTTCTTTCTTCAGTTCGACTTCCAAAGTACTATTACTATGGAAGTCAATGGGTGCCAGTGACCAGCATCTTTTGTGTTCAACGAAAGAAATAAAGATTTTTAACAAGGGAAGGGTAAGTAGATGATGGCAGAATTTTCATTTTTGGGTGAACTATTCCTTTATGCAATATATGTGTCTGAAGTAATTTCAAAATGACACAAAAAAAACCAGACATCTAAGAAAACAGAGAAATCATTGAGTTTGCTAACCAGAAAGACAAGCAATGCCACCAGTGTCCACATGATAAAACTTTTCCACTTCTTCTTCAGCCACAGCAGGTCAAAGGCAATGGGTATACTGCAAATAACAGAGCAGTAAAGTAAACAGAGTCTAAACTCATCAGTTTTTTTTACTAAATGTGAGTAAACAATTACTTTTGTGAGTGAATAAATGCCACTAGCCATTTTCATTTAATAGGAACTGCAGGATAATTCATGGATAAAACTGAAAAAAACTTTAATGACCCACACTATAATTATTTGGGGCATTTTTATTTGAATTGTTGGAGTAGATTAGATGGTAATTTGATGATCTGATATTCAAGTAAAATTTCTTAGTTGGTATTAATGTTCAAAACTGTTGTTTGTTTTCTAGAACCCATACATTTTTTTTTCAGAATTCTTTAATCAATAGAAAGCTTAAAAGAACTGTGTTCATTTTATATAGTATTTTTTGTAACATAAAAGTCTTTACTGTGATTTATTTATATTTTATTAAATGTATTTTATTAATTTTATTTAATAATTAAATAATTTAGTATTTAATAAAAACTATATTTATAGTTTAACGTAAGAACTAGGCAATGTTAATATATTAATAGCGTTTATTTCAAATAGCAATTATCTCTGCTAGCAGTGGACTAAAACTTGACCCAGAGACAAGTTTCAGTTCAGCAAATACAATGTGTGTGCTGGAAATAATCAGAGGTTATCTAGATACAAGCCCCCAAATTCAAAACATAAGTGACAAAAAAACTGGAAAATAATTCTTAATGATAAAAAATAAAGAGTGTAAAATGCAATTTCATGGCTGATTATAAAAATGCATACATGTTTTTCTTTTTTTAACCCTATTTGACAACAAAGAAATTGACACTTTCTTACCCCAGCAGGGCACTGAAGGGCCAGCCCACTATGGCCCCCGCTGCAACACCCAGCACAGCCAGACTGGGACGCCCCTGGAACCAGCCAGTCATAGCTACCACTGTACTGTACATGCAAAAAGTACTTGGCAGGAAAGCTGCATATTAACACAAACACACACATTAAAATGCAGCTTATACATTTAATTGTCACAAAAATAAATAAATAAATAGCATCCAGAAACCTGTTGCATAAAGCACGTTTGGGTTTTTATCCAGGTAAGTTTGTCTTAAGTTTGAGTCTTAAGTTTTCGGGCTCAAGAAGGTGGGTTGGTTTTATTTGGGTTTCTTCATCACAGTAACATATGCTACACTCTGCTGAGCCAAAACATGCCAGTGGAAACACCACTGTAGGGGCTCATTTAGACAGAATTATTATCATAAGTATTATTTTCCATTCCAAATGTGTTATTTTTCCATTGTTTTGCAATGTAAACACGTGCTTGACAGATGTGCATTACCATTACACTAGCATCTTGGATTCTTTGAAGCACCACGCTTTTAAGACGGCATGTCAAGTTAAAAGAACTTCACATTTTACATGCAGCACCACTCATCAGTGTCAGTTTCAAAGCAGTAGACCAATCAGAGGAACTTGGAGGCGGGACATGTGCTGCAAGTGTTTACAGGCACTCAATGGCTGTGTCCGGATACCATCGTCATCGTCTGCAAAAGACACATTCTGTGTGAATGAGCCCTAAATGAGTTTTAAAATTCTCTTTTGTTGCTAATAAATAATTTATATTATATGAATAATTACTTATACTTATTTTTGAATATTACATGTTAAAATAGTTTTAAAGTGTCAGTTAAGGTTAACAATGGATTTATATTAAAATTGACATTTAAATATTGCTCTAATAATATGTTTTGAGCTGTTTGTGAACAAACATTATTAAAATCAGATGACTGATTTGCATTGATAAAATAATATTGGCTTTAAGTTGCCTTCTCAAACTTTCAACAATGTTTATTTCTGTCTTGTTAATTCATTATATTTTTGATAATGATATCTCTTGATCTTCAACAGAGAAGTAAATTGTGCACTGACTCACTGATTCAATTCGATTGGCTGTTTACTGCACGTGTCACATGTTCAGCTGCATGCACTCCAGAGTTAATCATAAAAGGCTAACAGAGAACATTAATATAAAGCATTGTGAAACAACCTAACCTGACCTTACCCAGGTTGGATTTGTCAACCTCTGCAACTCTGAGTTTACTCAACTAAATTTGTGCAACAGGTCTCAGATGAACCCAAATATGACTAATTTAGTTTAACACACCTGCGGAGGAGCAGAACATCCCTGCACTCAGGACGAGGAACGCCAGCAGAAGCCGTCCCACATGTAGGCCAAATTTCTTACACACAGCCCTAAGAGAAAACCATGAGATTAGATATCTAGGCTAACTCACACTGTAAAACCAGCCATTTTAGCACAGTGCCAATGTAGGTGCCATATATAGCATGCTGCACTTACTTGTAGAAGTAGAGCTCACACACACAACAGCCAAACGCTAACATGCAGCGCAGGAAATAAAACACAAGGACCTGAAACAAAAGAATCCAAACAACAAATCAGCCAAATTTGCGCTGAAAAGTCGACAAAATATAGCTTCAGGAATTAGTCGTACTCTTAACACAGTCAGATCATGCTGCCAAGAGGTGGAAGAAATGCATTTACACAGAAATTACAACTGTAAACTTTGATACTAGGGATAAAATGCTAATTATAAAAGTACTATTTGAATATGCGATTTAAAAGTTAGAGTTTTGAGAGATACTAGAAATAGCACATATCAATGTGAAACATGAATTTATGATTACAAATGGCTAAAACCATTGCTAACCATTCATTTTGAGGGTGGTGACTAGTTTACCTTGTTTGTCTGTAATATTTTAGCATGAAAGCAGGCAGGAAGGGCATGGAGCCAGAGATACGCATAGGAACGAATGGCGTAGGATGGGGAATACTCCCATGTCTGCATCCCTGTTCCATACAGCAAGTAGTGAGTCTGGCCAGAAAAATAAATAAATAAATAAATAAATAAACAGCTATTAAGAATCTTGCATGAATATTTCTTTTATTTACCAAATTAGGCAGTTAACAAAAGGTGGTTGAAATTCAGGAACTACAGCCTATTTATTTGTTTTTCATCACTCTTTAGTCTGTCTGTGATCAAGACTGATGTTTCTACTGGAGCTGCACAACACATGGATATTGGGCCGGGTTATTAGATACTTCAGGACTACAACAGTGACCCAGATCAGCAATAAGGATTTGCTTTCCGCTGTTCCAGTTAGACCAGTAGTTCAGTTTAATACTTGCACAAATATATTTTGTGAAAGCACAATAATAATCCAAGGCTAAACCACAAATATTACATTACGACATTTTAAAATATTCAGAATTATGTCCATATATAATTTTCTTCAAATCAAAAAATTGGATTTAAACAGATATCATTAAGTTTTCACTGATTCAACATAAAACATTTTAATACATTTAAAAATATTTTATAATGACATGGTTATGACCTAATTGTACTCTATTAAGGTGGTTTACGAGAACATAACTTGTGTCCTTGTAATTCAAAATGCTAAAAAACAGCATACTTAACAGGGTAAACCATATACAAGTATGTGTATGTGTGTGCATGTGTATACTCTACTAAGGTGGTTTACAAAAACTTCCCTTGTGTCCTCATAATTTAAAACATTAACAAAAATCATACTTAACGGGGTAAACCTTATACAAGTATGTGTGTGTGTGGCTGTGTATACTCTATTATGGTGGTTTACAAGAGCACCCCTTGTGTCCTCATAATTCAAAACGCTAAAAATATAATATGTGTATATGAAGTATATGTGTATATGAAATGTGTGTGTGTGTGTGTGTTTACCCATTTTTCACATTTTTGCCAAAATATAAAGTATTTTGAATTAAAACTGCCATGGAGTTTTCACTTGTCCAGACACAAAGATAATTTTAATACATTCAATATAATTTATTGTTTATTTCATATTTAATTAAATGTATTTAATACAAATCAGTTGTTAAAAAAATAAGAATATATACAAGAAATATAAGATACAGATCTCTTACAGTAGAGTATAGTAAAATATGCAATAAAATTATACATAAAAATTGGCACCACTGTCATAATTTCCTCCAAAAGAAAAATGATATTGAATACAAAGCCGCCATGAAATTATAAGATGTTATACATTAATAATTTGTATACTTGAATCATTGTATTTGTTATTAACATTATTAATAATTTATCCTATTATAATAGTTTGCAAGATCTATAACTTTAACTTGGTGGCATATTAAAATAAACAGAATTGGGGCAAAAAGGAAAGTGACAGTTCAATCAGCAGGACCAACACTCTATTGAACACTTCCCAGGCCATCCTTATTGCTGTTCCAAATAAAACTGAACCAGAATAATGCGTAACTCACTGGCTCCCAGTAATTGAAGGTTTCATCGCAGTCAGAGATGTTACTGAGCAGTGCGGCACAGAAGCGGGCTGAAACCAGGCACTTGAAGGCCGTGGAGCCCTCAGGAGCCCAAACCTGTCCTCCCTTACCGGATGACCTGTAAAGGAGAGGCGGGATACAGGAGCTAATGTGCTTATCTGGGAGCAAACTAATAAGCAATATAGGAACAAAGCATATACAAGGTTATCATTCATTTATTTCAGCTTTTAACATGGTGTCAGTCCAAAACGAGTCTCGTCCACAAACATAACTAAACAAAATATAAGGCCTATTTTTATCACAGACAAATTTACATCAATATCAGTGTCATTTTACAACTGTTGTGCTGTTCGGCTAATGACTATGTAAGAAGATTATGAAATTGGACATGCGCGAATATGCACAGTATCAAATATACTGACTGACATGCAATAGAAAATGTTTTGCTAAAGTACTCTTACGTATGATGTAGTCAATTAAAAAACGGTCATTATATAGAGTGTAACATCATTCATATTTTTCACCAGAGATGCGATGTGAGCGAATGAATGAATGAAATCAACCATGTTTGACCGTGTAGCCTGGAGATTTTAGTATTTATTTCCTTTCCTGCTTATTTCCTGTTATTTAAAGAGTCTGTGGACGGTTCATGTGTTTGCTATCTGTATTATTCGCATATTGGGACAGCCTGACTGCCGTTAGCGAGCTAGCGACCTGTCAACACTACAACATTAAACAGCGCGTCAGCTGGACTGGCTTTTGGTTACTTACTCATTTCGGGGGTCACTGGACTTACTGTCCTCAGCACATTTATCGTCTTTTGTGGCTCGGTTGTCTGGGGTAGGTGTGTTGTTTACGTTGTTGGCGTCCTGTTTGCTCCCCCGTCTGTTGCGCTGACGGAGACTCTTCGTCGCCATGTTTCCACTGGCCGTGCGTGACGTCATCGCTATATGGGAAGCCAAACGCAGCGCAGGTCGACGGACAGTCATTAGTGCGCGGATGTCAGTATACACGGATAAACATCGTTATTTCAGTAGTCTTTCATTAAAATTGTGTCTATAGATTTTAATTTTGTATATTTATTTTTTTATTTGAATTTTAGGTAAAGTTTAGAGGTTTACTTGTGTTTCTGATTGTCTGTTGTTGTTTTTTTTTTTGTCCAAATTGTTAGTTTTTTTTAAGTTCAATTGTTTTTGTTGAACTATACGTTAATTGTATTAATTTATGTTCATATGTATTTAAATATGCATATAACTAATTGTTTGTTAATAGTAGAATAAATGTTTTAAATGTGATAAATGGTTAAACCTTTTGCCCAACCCCAACTTATCTTATTTCCAAAGTTTATTTAAAAAAAGGTTCAATATACACAGACAATTAACTATTATTATATTATTATAATAAACAACCATCTTCTTACAGGTTTGTTTGAAATGATGTTATCAGCTAAAACATACTGAATGATTACATAATTTACTATGGTACACTGCTAAATGTTGTAAACCAGCTCTGTCCGCTTTTGTTACACTTAATAAACTGAATTTTTTAAATTGCTTTAATATTTGGACATGAATTTTTGATTACTGAAATTTAGTTTACAATTGAAATATGTCCAGAAAAACTGGGAGAAAAAAATTTCACAGGGCACACGAGTGTGAATTAGGCAACGCAAATGACTGCACATGCTTTCTCTAGAAAATAAAGACCAGCTAATGTTTGCACAAAATAACATTCCAAAAGATCAGATTTGGTGAACAGTAAAAGTAAACCCCAAAGCTGAATTATAAGGTTGTATATATAATACAAATATTCAACATTTTGATGGTGCCATTTGTTCTCTCTTTTTTTACACTCATATAGAAAAACAGTTGCAGTCATATACAAAAATGTAACACTAAACAGCAAACTGGAATGAAATCTAAACATGTATCAAATTCAAATTCGATTTAAAATTAGAACTGAATGGCAACCCCTAAAATTTATTTGAATTGAATTGTAATAGTTTTGCTGCTCGATTTGTTTTATAAATAATGCCAAAGAAATTAAATAAAAAATAAAAAACACAAAATATTTAAGTTACAATAAACTAAATACATTATTTAAGCTGCATTAAACTTAAAATAAATAAATAAATAAATAAATAAAATAAGAATAAGAAAAAAAAAATGGACAAGGCGACGGGCACAGTGGGTAGCATGATCGCCACACAGCAAGAAGGTCGCTAGTTCGAGCCTCGGCTGGGTCAGTTGGCATTTCTGTGTGGAGTTTGCATGTTCTCCCCATGTTCGCGTAGGTTTCCTCCAGGTGCTCCGGTTTCCCCCACAAGTCCAAAGACATGCGGTATAGGTGAATTGGGTACACTAAATTGTCCGTAGTGTATGTGTGTGAATAGGTGTGTATGGATGTTTCCCAGTGATGGGTTGCAGCTGAAAGGGCATCCGCTGCGTAAAACATATGCTGGATAAGTTGGCGGTTCATTCCGCTGTGGCGACCCCAGATTAATAAAGGGACTAAGCCGAAAAGAAAATGAATGAATGAATGAATGAATGAATGAATGAATGAATGAATGAATGAATGAATGAAAAATGGACAAAAGCAGACAGTCCGGACCAAACGACAGCTAGAAAACGAGCAGGCAGACAGACAGACAGACAGGCACCCATTCCACGTCTTTTTTTGTTTTTTCAGTAATAAATCAGAATTGTGAGATAAGTTAGTTTATATCAGCAGTTTAGTCACCTCAGCCAGACCAACACTGTTTGACATTACAATGGCAGAGGTTAGTTTTTGTATAAATCACCACAGCCATTATTCCAGCAATTCCATTTAGTTGATGCTACTGTGGCAGAAATTATGCACTTCACATTTCAGCATATTCAGCAATAACATGTCAGTATATCAATTTACAGTCACAAATGTTCATAAACAATCATAGACGTTGCAGTTATATCACAGTATCAAATACAGCATCATATATAATCTAAACAGACAAAGAAACTAGAAAAATATTTAAAAGACTTAAAAATGCATCAGATTAAAGAATGCAGTTGTGCATCAATAAATATGTCTCTAAGTTTCTTAATGGAAAGAGATCTCTGGACATGCATAACCAATTAATATTGGGAGAGTATACAAGTTGTAAGTGTTTGTCTCTATTTCTTCCTGATTGTAAAGTACTGATCAATAAAGAAGAGTCACACAGTACTACTGAAATCTGTAAACATTTCATAAATATCCGATTATACCTACAATAAATAGAATGTAAAACTTTTAATTATGTAAACATGAGATTAGATTTTAAACACATCAAAAATCAATCCCTTTGATATGTCATCTTTAAAAGAACGCTCCACTTTTTGGTGAAAACAGGCTCATTTTACCACTCCCTACAGTTAAACAGCTGAGTTTTACTGATTTTAAATATATTCAGCAGAGCATTCAGCACTTTTAGCTTAGCATAAATCATTGAATCGGATTAGACCATCAGCATCTTACTCAAAAAAAAAAAAAAAATGTTTTGATCATTTTCCTGTGTTAGTACATGATGTGATTACAAAAAAGGTCAAGTTTTAAATAGGAATATTATTAAAACTTTTTTGAAATTTGAACGAGATGCTAATGGTCTAATCTGATTCAATGATTTATGCTAAGGTAAGATAAAATGCTCCTGGCAGACCTCTGTGGTAATATGATAAAACTCAACAGTTAACTCTAGGGGACTTGTAAAAATGAGCCTATTTCTAAGCAAAATGTTAGCCTTTAAATAAACAGGAATACTATCCATTATATTTGCTGACATTTAACATCTCACTTTTAATGTAGATCACATCAGCCATAATACACAGGCTCAATGTTCAAGTCTATGAAGCTCATCCTTAAAAATGTAAATCTGAGATTACAAATCCTTTGTTTCACCTGTTGATTCACCTCAGTGTAACCTGCATGCGCAAGGCTAACAGTCTCCGTAGCTGATTCTGTAGTCCCAAGACCTGGCTGTTTGAAAGTGCGCGATCTGACGACTGATACGTCAGCCTGTAGCAAAGGCTTGCATGACCCATGTGTGGGTGTCTGAAGCGATCTACTAACGCCACATTTTTAACCACACCACAAGAAGCATCTCGCACAATTGCATGGAAGTCCAGTTCATCATAGTTTTCTGGATCCATCCAGAAACTGATATCGTGCAAATAACTTGGTGGGTAAAGGGAGAAAGGACTGAACAGTCCGACTGGACTGAGCTCAAAATGCTTAAGAAAGCGGGGATCTGCACTCCAAAGCAAGCGCCAGTCAGATATGCCGAAAATGAGGGTGGCTAAATGATCCAAGTTTACAGAAACAGCAACTAGCTGTAATCCTTCATCGACAGCTGAAGAAATGGAGGGTAAATATGTGATCCGCCCAAACTTGGGAAGCATCTTGGAATTGATCCACACTTGCTGCTCTAAGCCTGTTTGCTCCTCCTCAAAGGAGACATCATAAGGAATGAGCAGCGACTCCAAACAATCTTGGAAGCATTGGAGAGGATGGGACTCTACAGGGAACATTCCCACCAGTAGAAGCTGGTGGAAGGCAGGAGAACGGATTGGGCAAATGGGCACTCTCTGAAAGACCAGGCCACTGACTGCATAAAGTGTACCAGGGCTGAAGTCCTCATTCTGCGTGATCTCCTGGACATGCAGCAACAGAGACGGTTGTAGTGCATAGCTGCTGGTAAAGCTTTGTTGGTCATCTGTAGACTCGCAGTTATTTTGCTTGGTTTCACTTTGGTCGAATACATAAGTGTCGGTAGGTTTAATCCAGTACACTTCGGAATGGGTCAGTGTGGAATCGCATGCCTCAAGGGTTTCTGGTAAGCAGTTTACCAGTTCTGGGAAGTCTTCATTTATAGTGCACACTGGCCAGATTGACTTTAGCTCTCTATGCAACTGTTCTTGGGCAGTTTTAACTGGGTGATGTGACTGCTGGCCAAGGAAGTTCCTGATAGGGGAAACAAGAATCCACTAAATTAAAGAAACATGTAAATACAGATAAGAACAGATTTTAATAATATCACAGCAAGCATTTGTGTGTTTCAAAGAAATATTAAAGTAAATATACTAGACTTTTTTTTTTTTTTACTATTTTTAAATGTCTATTTTCACTGACAGACCAAATTTAGCCTTGTTTTAGCAAAGACGTTTACGTTTAGTAATCTATTAAACACAAAATTGATTGGTGGGACAGTACAAGATTGATAAAACCAAAAGCAAAAATGTGATCTCAGCTTGACATACCACCTTTTACAGAATCACTTGCAGAGCACAGAAATAATAAATAAATAAATCCAAATGATTAATTTGCACTGAAGATCCACTGAAAGACTGAAATTGAATGTTTCAAACAGAGATGTTGTGGCAAAACTCACAGACTGAAGCTTTAAAGTTTTCTTTTTTTTTTTAAACCTACTATTTGCTACTATTTTTAAAAACTACTAAATGCAACTAACATTTTCATGTTAGGGTAAATATACTTAAACACATAAATATTTAAAATCTATGCTACTTAAAATTAAATTAAAATAAAATCACTAAATCTAAACTAAATAGTTTAAAATTGATTATGATATATATAAAGAATAGATAAACTGATTATTTAAACAATTGTAAAATATTACCTTTAATGGTGATATTAAATTACTAGTGCTTTGAAAGATAAATTAAAAGTTGATGTTGGTAAAAGCAAAATTTTAAAAAAGAAGTAAAAATTTAAAAAATTTAATTTTTAATTTAACCAAGATTTTGGAATATATGTTTCATCTACTATAAAGCAACATAAAACTGGTCTGCTGTATTTTAAAGTTTAAATTTCAAAGACCAAAATATGAGGTGTTATTTACCTCCACTATAGATCTTCAGTGTAATGTCACCTTTTACATATTGTAACAAGACCTATTTTGCAGTTCTATTCATTAACTAAAAACAAAATATAGTTAATCAACACTGTGACATTGTCTAGACACACTGAAAATCAATATGAGTGTGACTGCAAATGTCATAATTATTTCATAAGACAGTTTTAAAAAACAGATAATGCTAAATGAGTTTCATTTAAGACCAAATTGAATGGGGTTTTTTTTCTGTTTCGTCAACAAAAACAGGTCCAAAACAAAGCTGGAGCTGAATTCGTAAATTAATCTGTTTTTGAAGTAATCAATTATTAACTGATCCATTGTTTAATTACAGTTATAAAAAAATAATAAAAAATAAAAAATACCGTTTTCATTTTAGGATGACATTTCTCAGATCAGAGTCTTTAGGTAGGTTACAATTCAGTCAGTAACAAGTTACCACTCACCTATTAATATAATTACTTAACTCCGCTGGAAGGTCAAAACAAACAGTCTCTTTCCCAACGGTTTTCTCCATTTTCAGTTTCTCTGGCATAGTGTGCGGGAGACTCGGAGTGAAGATGTGAGTCAGAGCTCCCTCAACATGAAAACCTTTGTCTTGACTCCTTATAAAGAATTTCATTTTATTAGTTTAAGTCTGATTAGCATGACTGTAATAGTCATTAAAAAGATTGTTCACTTGACTTTTTCTTATTTACTCAAGCGGCTCCAAACCTTTATGAGATTCTTTTCTGTTGAACACAAAAAAGATATTCTAAATATTTAAAAATGTTGGCAACCTGTAGCCACTGGCTTCTATAGTAGGTTAAAAAATACTAATGCTACCAGTAACCAACATTCTTCAAAGTATCTTCTTTTGTGTTCAACGGTAGAAAGAAATTCGAATAGGTTTGGTACAAGCGGAGGGTAAATAATGACAGAATTCACATGTTGGGTGAATTATTCATTTAAAAATTCTTTAATTAAAATGAATTACTACTGCATATCAAAACACATTTTTTAAGAGTGTGTCCACTTGTGTGAGTGCAAAGCTGTTTACCTGTAACCAGTACATCTGTAACCTTGATACATTTCACATTCAAAGGGACGGATTTCACTTAGAATTAGCCCTGCTTCGGCTGCCATGGCAACCACCTGCCAACTATTGTGCCATTCTCTCATTGGACTGTCACATGGAGTGCCGCCTTGCCCATTGCACAAGGTGACGTGCACTTCCCCATTGTCCTTCAGCACTGCAACAGCACTAGAAAACACACACAGCATCCATCAATTATACATGAAACAAGCACAAACCATCAGCAGAGCTCAAAAACTCTTAAACCTCTTGGTATTAACATTATATAAAGCTTATGTAACACCCTAATAAAGACCTTGGCACAAAAGTGACACTTACCTTAGAAAAAATTTCATCAACAGGACACGGTTCTTCTTTACACCACTTTTACGCCCACGGTGAGGGAAATTAAAGATAATGCAGTCAAAAAGATGATGCTGGAGGGCCTCATGCTCCTTCAGACATGTGCAGTCCACTTCAAACAGAACAACTGAACCTGCAATGGGAATTGTTGTTAAGAGTTTGTATTGAATTAACCAAATTATCATACAGAATTCAATGAGGCTTTTTAACCGCCCCTGGTCGTTTCATAGCAACCGACTGTGTAAATTCATTGACTTGGACTCAGGCATGCAAATTTAGGGCTATGACTCTTGATGTGTAGGATGATTAGGTATCCTTGAGAATTCTAACAGACACTGAACTGTGGGTAGCTTGATATTAGCTGCACGCTATTGGAAAAATACTGACATTGCAATGTTTTATTTTTCAGTCATACATATTGCAATATTGAGTATACTTTCACCAGATGAAATGAATAGCTCTATTTGGGAAGAATTATTAACTTTAGATTGATTGGGATGGTTTTGTAGTGGAGTGCATGTGCATAAAATATAATAAACCACTATACATATACATATATATATATATATTAAATCACAATCATTGAATCACAATTAAACTGAATAATGAAATGTAAAATAACAATGTATAGATTTCATCGAATATATATACACATATACAATTAATCTTTCTTAAGGTATACGTTCTTGCGCCTGGATGCTTCAAACAGGCTTAAAATGCTCACACAGTCACAAGCCTTACCTAAAAAATTCTGCCATGATTTATTTACCCTTTACTTGTTTCAAACCTTTATGAGTTTCTTTCTTCTGTTGAACGCAAAAGATATTTTGAAGAAAGCTGAAAACCTGTATCCTGGATAAGCACTGCTTTTCCTACTTTAAACTCAATAGGTAGAGATTTTCAGCTTTATTCAAAATATCTACTTTAATGTTCGACCAAATAAAGAAACTTAAAAAGGTTTGAAACTACCTGAGGGCGAATAAATTGAGTACATTTTCATTTTTGGGGTAAACTATCCCTTTAAGAGTTTGTATGGAATCAACCAAATTATCATTATTAGCATTCAATGAGACATTTTAACCGTCCCTGGTCGTTTCATAGCAACCGACTGTGTAAATTCATTGACTTGTTCTCAGGCATGCAAATTTAGGGCTATGACTCTTGATGTGTAGGATGATTAGGTATCCTTGAGAGTGCTAGCAGGTAACGTTAGCTAGCTTGATAATATCTTGGATATCATACAACCAGGTCAACAGAAACACAAGAAAGCACTGTTAGTGTAAGAAAACGTAAACAATACATTTTTGACAACATTTGAAGGATGGTGAATCGCATAACCAACCTCTCTCGCGAAGTCTCTGTACATTTAACGCGACTCCCTCCTGTCGGTATGTTTCATTCTCGCTTTGAAAGCATGTGGCGGTCACTCCGACATCACCGCCCGCGGTCTCGCTCAAAGCTGCCGAGAAAGAGAAGTTGCCTTCCCCTACAAGGAGCACCTCTCGCGTCTTGGACATTTCCAGAATATTTCAAGTAACAATCCAGCAGGTTGTCACATTAGTAACAGAACAAAACTTTTCGACGCATTTCGACTATCGAGCCTGAACGCAGTGTAAAAAGAGACCAGCAGGACACAATGCGGCATTACTGCGTGCCTCCATGACGCTGTGACATCTGTCGCCTGAAATCTAATCTAAATGCCAAAGCATTTAATGCCGGTGTTTGGCAGCTAACGCACCAGGTGGTTTCGGGGGCAGGTTGGCGGCTCGTTTACGTAAGGAAGTGTAATTGAGAAAGAGAAAGAGAGGTGCAGTGAGTGTCATAAACCAGCGTGCAGCAGCATTTAAGTTTCGTTCCCCAGGGAATGTCTCATTATAGTGAAAAACAACCGACGCTTCTGACAACGTAAACAATAACGTTAATATTACATACGCTTTGATGGCCACTTTGTAATTTAACTAACGTTAGATAAATAAATATCGTATTTATCCTGACGCGTGCAGTGAAATTATGAATTAATAACTAAACAGAAGAAGACGATACAACAAATGTATTACGACGATGTTTTTTGTTTTGTTTTTTACCGCCAGTACTGTTTACATTTTAAAAACTATTGTAGGCCTAAATATTTTATAACCAAAATATCCATGCACTGTGTCCACGTTCCAGCGTCCCCCATATGTTAGTACGCGCCACGCAGTAGCTGTGTTGCCAGATCTTACTGGAAAGCTAAGCGCGGCTTGCCATAACAAAGTGAGAACTGGAATTGATTTGAAAACCAATAATTATCGGACAAAAATATCTTACTTGGTTTAAATAATCTGCATTTGCCATGGATCGAATTTTATTATTGACGAAACGTTTAATTTTCACAGACACTCTGAAATGTCACCCAGAAATATATTTGTAATAATTATAGTTTTCACATTTTACTACTGAAGGTCATCTAAAATTATGAATCTGAACTGTGAATAAATCTGGTTTTATTGTAACGTACTGTTGGGATAGGAAGAAATGTGTGTATATACATTTGTGTGTGTGTGTGTGTTGTAAAGAACGGTGGTTAATAGCATATATGCTTAAAAGTAAGCGGAAATAACGGCAAAAAATTGATTTTCAAGTTCCTATACTTATTATAGGTGGACATGGCAACAACACTCGTGACACGTTTATGCGTAAAAGCGTTCTGGCCAATGAAATTATATATTATCAATCAAAGGCGGGTCTACACAGTTTGATTGACGTGTCATAATAATTTATCTTCAGAAAGTGAGCGTTTTCAAAAATAAAACAAATCCTGTCACTGACAGTCATCCAATACTAAATATAATTTGAAGAAATATAACCGTATCGCCTTTAGATAAAGGACATTTATTTTGGCCCCTCAGCATAAGAGGAAGACTACGTTACGAAGAAATTGAAAGCGAAAGTTTGGATTTCTGAGAACAACTAAAGACTCGGAGTTTCATGTCGTTTCTTGTTCACCTGTGAGAAGTACTTTAAGGTACGTTTGCTTTAGAATAATACAGTCCTATCTTGTCTAGTGAATATGTCGAGATTTTTAAATTTACATATTTTATTTTACAGAAACTGTAGCGGAAGTGCACCGTATTGTTAATGTTAACTCATATTTCACATGAAAGTTTAAGCTTAATCTAAACAAAGCTTACGTAAAGAACCGATTGGTATAATTAAAGATTTTGACCAATTTAGTTTGATTTAATACGGTCATGTTTTGCAATAATGCCTGTAAATAGAAACTGTTTTTATTTTCAAAAGTAAAACTTGTTTACAAAATTGAAATGTAAGTTTGTAGTTGCTGTCATTTAGACACAAACTGGTCAATTTGAATGCACACAAAAGTTTGTCAAACATTTTTGGACACAAATATAGGCTAGATCACTTTCATTTGTGCTATTGTCATAATTTTGACTAGTACTCTAAATGATGGAAAATGCTAGTTGTGTCCAAATGTTTGACTGATGTGTCAAACTTACAAACAATTAATTATTATTATTCTATTTAATCCACAGAGGGAACAAAGATGACATCCATCTCATTTTATGGCTGGGAGGCATTTTATGATGAAGATCGTCATCTTCAGGCAAACCAAGAACCCAAATCAGGAAGACTTTACACCATGTATCACGGTACGTCTGTAAAAGTAGCTCGTGCGATAATAAGTACAGGCTTCCAGCCGTCAGCAGATGGAATGCTGGGACCTGGAGTTTATGTGAGCCGTGACCAGAAGAAAGCAGAGCGCTACCCTCTAAGATCCCCAATTACTGACAAAGTAGTGCTGAAATTAAGCGTTGATTGTGGAAAAGTCAAAAGAATTGATAAGGACAACCATCCTCTACAGAAGAGCTGGCACAGCCAAGGTTATGACACTGCCTGGGTCCCTCCTAACTGTGGCATGAAAGCTGTGCCCAGCGGCCTAGAAGAAGATTGTGTCTATGATCCAGCGCGTATAGAGGTCGCAGACATTGCACTTGCACCCAATACGACCATCTTAACCGAACTCCAACAGCTCATTGCTCAAAACAAGAAGAGTCCTTCGAATTCTAACACCTCGGGTAATTGTGGAGTATGCAAGTTAAAACTGGGATCTGCTCATAATATACAGCCATGCTGGGGATGTGGAGAAACTATCTGTGCTCTCATGACCAAACACAGGTGTAAGGTCTCAGGGTTAAGAAACTGATCGGGAAATCAGAACTAATGCATTGTTCAGGGGGATCCTCAGGTTTTAGTCTGGTTTGTTTACATGTCTGTGCATGTTCGACAGTGATATAAAAGTAGTTAAACTGTGCATTTAAAAGGATAGTTCACCCGAAATTGAAAATGTGCTTGACTCACACTCAAAGAGGATCTAAACTTCTGTTGAACAGAAAACAAGATAGAATGTTGGAAAGCAGCAGCCATTGACATCCACAGTAATTTTTATTCCTATTATGGATGTCAATAGCTGCGGTTTTTCAACATTCTTCAACAGTAGAAAGAATGACAGCAAGAAAAGCAAAGCAGTTTGGAACAAGTGAAGAGAGTGTAAATTATGATAGATAGATATTTACATTATTTTATGGGTGAACTGTCCCTTTAAGACCCTTTTATTTCCTCATAGTTCTCAACGACACAATCATCTTTGACATTTATTATCTGACAGTTTCAATTTCTGCTGATGTGTGCCATCTTATTTGATTTTGTTATATAAAATGGAAATTATATTTGTGACCTGACAATGCATGTTTAAAGTGTAATTGAAAGCCGGTTGAAAATGTGGTTCATTTTTCTTTAAGTTCACAGTGACGTTTAAACTTTTTTACAGCTGATATGTGCCAGCAATCATATTATATATGACTATGAGACTAGAAGACTGTGAATGATCTGACATTACATGTGATGTTGTTACTTTGTTTAAAAGTTCAACTGAAAGCCAAAATTTAAAGGTAGAATACATTTTATATGAAAATGAATTATACCAAACTTATTTAACTTAATACAAAATGCTGTGAAACGACCATCTCTGCCATTCACGTTATATGCTCGGTTTCTTTCTTTTCCTGCTGCTGATTTTACAATATCAATAAATTCATTTCCATCAATCAGGCTGGTATATTACATGACATTTTAAAAGACAAAAAGGGCCTGTCAACTCACTTATCCAGTTTAGAAGAGTAGAGCTATTGCTTAGTGCTTGTGCAAAATGAGGATTACATTTGCAAAACCTGTAAGAATGTGTGTTAAGGCTAGTTGCTTTCTTTAGCATACAGGCATATTTCATCATAAAATAATGTTAAAAAGTGCTTTGTTGTCAATAACTGTTATGTATTTTTGTATTTTATACCTTAAAGAAGACCTATTATGCAAAAAAACACTTTAACAAGGGGTTTAAACACAGTTGTGTGGTAACACTATGTAAATATAACCACCCTCTGATAGTAAAAATTTCTATTGTTTTTATAATCACACTTGATAAAAACAGTCTGCAGAAACACTTTGATTGACATTCTCCCTTTCTACATGTCATCAAAGGGGAAAGCCCCACCCATTAATGACAATCTCTTCTTCATTAGCATAAACAGCCCTGAATGAGAAGCAGCCGTTGAAGATAATGTCAGCAACTAAGAGGCATTATAAATGTAAAGCTTTAGTGAACACTGTAGTCTCCATAAACTACCTTCTTCTAAACCACTTCTTTTGACAGTTTTTAAGAGATGACGTTGCTGACTATGCTGACACATCATGACGCATCTTATGAAAAGAGCACAATCTCATTTAAATTTAAAGCGACAGTCACCAGAACGGCACAATTTGGATCAAAGCCTTAAAAGGACAGTTTCAAAGAGTTATAAAAATTATTTGAGGGGTACTTTGAGCTGAAACATCACCTACACACTCTAGGGGTATAAGTCTCTTTTAAGTTGAGGCTTATTAAACAGAAAAAAACAACAGATTTTATTAAATTACCTGATTCATGCAATCAGACGGTTGAACTGAATAAGTAATCCATTTTTATATTATCAAAATAACTTATTATACTCATTGCTTCAATACCTTCAGAACATCCATTGTTTAAAAAAACAACATTAACTAAAGAACAGAACTAATACATGACATAATATTTAATTACATAGTTTAGAGTTAAAGAAATCTCAAAATCTAGCTTTAATTCTGCAGCCTGTCAGTAATGTTCCTTCACTGAATCTTACAAGGCAACTTTTATGAAAATTAAAATTGATTAATTAATAAATTACCTATTTGTTAAATAATTGTACATTTGAATGATTTTTTCCAAATCATTTTTACACATTTTGTTATTCAAATAAAACATTTACCCCCAATTCCACGTACAAGGTTTAAGCCTAGTCCCAGACTAAAATGCAAGTCTAAACCATTTCAACTAAAAGAAATTGCATGGACTGAGCTTAAAATATGGCAGTGCCATAAATTCTGTCATTTAATCACTCTTGTCACACGCCCGTTTACATTTCTGTTGGTAACTGTCCTAATATAGATGTCAATGGTTACCAACAGAAGAAAATGGTGTTCAATAGAAATAAGAAACACTTAAAGCTCCAGAACCACTTGAGGGTGAATAAATAAAAAGTATTTTGAACTATCTCTTTAAACTGAAAGTTTGACTATTTAAATCCTCACAAGCCTTCAAAATAAACATGAGATTCCACAAACTTGAAACAGTCCCACATTTGTGTACCAGGTTTTACTGATGAAAACATACACTGAACAGTACTGGTCTACTGAGAAATGAAAAGAAAAATATATATATGTACAAACATGAATGTTAAGTACAGTTACTATGAAGTAACAAACAAAAATATGAAACCACAGGTCAAGCAACCCACGATCTCAAACAAACTGTTGTTAAAATTGTCATTTGTGTTTGCATCAAGACATGGTGAAATGCAAAAGCTTTTCCTGTTTCTACTGTTTTCAGCTGTTTTGGTCTTTATGTTGAATTAAGCCTTTCGTAATGAGGTCTGGAATCTCAACCGCAAGCCACGGTCCAAGCTAAGGGATAACAGAGATTGTTTATTAATATTAGATAAAATACATTTAAAACAACAATCAAAAAACTGTTTAGGAAATAAATAACATAATACACTTCATTTGAGACATGAAACTTACTCCCAAAGCCATAAGATGAGCCAGACCAAACTTTGGCACATTTCTTGCCCACAGTGGTTTGAAGTGGTCTGTCAGGCAGATTTTTCCACCTCTGTGAAAAAAGACAGTTTTGATCATTTATTGAGAAGTTTTCCAACAAAATATTAAATCGTGGTGAAAAACAAAACACTATTAACATATGATCAAACCTGTACATCTTCGCTGTCTTCCCATCTAACTCAGGAATGGCCACTTCAGGAGCTGTGGCAGGATATGTAACTGGAATCTGGACATTGAGATGAATTTAGTAAATCAGACAACCAAATGCAACATATGGACTTTAGCAAAACACTGAATAGACTTAACCCTTGTACGTCAATTTAAAACAGTTGCATAGGTCCAAGGAAGACAAAAATATCAGTAGTAAAAAAAAATAATAATAGTGTCTTTTTTTACACTTGCCACACTTGAAATAACAGGGTTCATACACATTTTTACTACTAAAATTCCATGACTTTTCCAAGACTTTCAAGTAAATTTTCATGACCTAATGTTTCATGCAATGTCAACATATACATGGTAAAAGATACATGGGCTTTTCTGTTTTTCCAAAACTTTTCCATTCCTGGAAAATGCCATGTCAAAATTCCATGACTTTTCCAGGTTTTCCATGACCGTATGAACCCTGAAATAATCTGGCAAAATATTACAGATTTTATTTAATTGTTAAACTTCTGAATCCTTGGCAACATAATGAAAGCTTGTAGGACTTTTTGTTAAAATGGCTTGACTGGAAGGAAATATTGGAGTCTTAAAGGGTTTCAATGTGGACATGTTTGTCTTGAAGTTCCTGGAGAATCTATACTGCTCAAAAAAATAAAGGGAACACTTGGAGTTACAATGTGTTGTTTAAGTGTTCCCTTTATGTTTTTGAGCAGTATACCTTTTGCCATACATTATGATGTTTGCATGAACACGGCTAAAATAATTACAAAAAGTAAAATGAAAAAGACAAATACGTCCAAAAGGATGAAAAAGGGTTAAATAGATGTGAATTGAAGTGAATGTCTTACATCAAATTCCATGTCAAATTCATATTTGAGAAGCTCGTGAATATACCAGCATTTTCCAAACCACCTACATACAAAGAAATAGAAATTAAACTTAGAAATGATTAAAAAAAAACCTCATTACTCCTTAAATGAAGATCTAGTTAAAGTGACGATTAAAACTGACCTTGTGCCCTCTTTGTTGGACTCTAGACGAAACCAATCATTATCCGCTGTTTTGTTATTTTCGACATACTGCAGGACAACACAATTGGTAAACAACACAACATTTTGTAACCTGAAATTAATATATGGTTTGTACGCAAACTAATACGCATTAAAGATGATGAACTGTCAGTGTCAATAAGTCTGAATATACTTTAGCTAAATGACACGTATGGTTATTCATTCGCTCAGCTAGCATATAGCTCCCTGATAATTTTGCTAACAAGCAATAACTAACCTTTATAAGTGCTAAATATTCTTCTCGAAGTCTCTGAACCCATAGTTCCTTGTCTCTTGGTCCTGAATTAGTTTTTAAAAGCGGTATTTCAGAAACTGCTTTCCTAGTTGCTTCATCTGCCATGTTGACACCAGTCAGTGATGTCCGATTCGTAAAGGAATAGTTCTTTTGAGTCACTGAACGATTGAACCGAGAGATGTTTTAATGAGCAAGCTGATTTTTTCAGTTTATTTGGTAAAAAAATGTAAATAACTTGTTTAAATGTTAATTTATATCATTTTAAACTTTATAACAGTTTTATGAACACAAAGCAATACGTGTCTACAGAGATTACTTTATTTGAATTTAAAACTTCAATGATCACGTGACAGAATCGACTCGTTGAAATGAACTGTTTGGAAGAACCGAGTCACGGAAATGAGTTGACTCGCAAGAGGAACCGAAAGGAATGTGCCCCTGTGACGTCACCTTCTGTGATTTAGGGTGAAATTTATTATTAAAAGAGTCTAACCTGTATCGAGTCAAAGAAATATCGTATTCTATATGTAAAATATTGCGAATACGTTTTATTCATCATTTAAATATCGCGTTTTCAGCGGTATGCAGCGTGAACATCGGGAAGTTTCTGCACGGGGGTATTTTAGAGCTGCTCCTCTTTAAATGTCTGCACTGATCAGCTGGTTCCGCCGCTAGAGTCTGTAGTTGAGCTGTCATTACATCCCTCAGCATCCTTTCACCTTATTCCCTTCCAGCGGTCACTGCATGCGTAAAGCTTACATTTCAGTATGATTTCTGGATATTATTTTTGCTTATTATAATTGCACCAACATTTATTCAGCGTAAGTAAACAGACTTTTAAAACCTACAATAATAGTCTCAAATGCATGATTATCGACCATCGTTTAAATGCAACTGTTACTCCTTGATAACATGCTCAAATGTATTGTTAAATGTGCAGATTATTATGTAATATTGCTGTTTATATGTTTCTTTGCTAAGTTGAGTACTGTTTGCCTCTATTGAATTATTTGCATTTTATTTTAGAACCATAATGTAAAATATGAGTAATATGTGACCCAGGACAATTCTTTAAATGTTTAGAAACTGAGATTTGTGCATTATTTGAAAGCCGATAAATGAACTTTCCATTGACGTATGGTTTGTTAGGATAGGACAATATTTGATTGAGATACAACTATTTTGAAAATCTGGAATCTGAGGGTAAAAAAAAAATCGAAATATTGAGAAAATCACCTTTAAAGTTCTTAGTGATCCACATTACTTATCAAAAATTGAGTTTTGATATATTTACAGAAGGAAATTGATCTTTACTTAATATTCTAATGATTTTTCGTATAAAAGAAAATGTATCAATTTGACCCATGCAATGCGTAACATAAGACCGTCCAGGTCACATATGGTCCAGGTTCACATATGACCAGTATTGCCAATTTTTGTTAAATTAATGATATTAATATGTATTAATAAGATATTATATAACTGTAGATATTATTTTCATTATTACTACAACACTACAGTATTAGTATGTCAAACTGTTGTTGTCTCTTGCACTTCAGAAGATAAGTTTGAAAGTGTGCGGTCTCCTCATTTGGCTTGTGGGATCTCATGGGCAGTGTGCTGGCTCTGTCA
The DNA here is from genome assembly GCA_903798115.1 of Danio jaintianensis. Classification (NCBI taxonomy): domain Eukaryota; kingdom Metazoa; phylum Chordata; class Actinopteri; order Cypriniformes; family Danionidae; genus Danio; species Danio jaintianensis. Next base: position 13,132,658 of record CAIGQV010018170.1, read on the forward strand.
ACCCGCCCCGGGCGACAAAACTCCCCCTTTCCACAAGATAGACCCTTATCACGATGGGATAGGAGAGATGGACGGCTGCCTAACCCAGGAAGCTTTGATGGTCTGCACCGCAACTGTAAAGGTCTGTTATTATTTTTTTCATCTGTGTTGCTTTGGTGAGCATGTTCATGAATTTCATTTAAATATACACATTTTAAAGGGGCTATATGTAGACAATTGCGAACAAACAGGGCCACAACCTGCTTCAGGACACCAAATACCCTAACTGCATCCCTGCTGATAACTCACATCCCAATGCCATCTAAACTGTTGTGAGGAATAAGTAAATGTATGCTGGGCTCTTTATTCTCAATGGCAAAATAGACACAAAAAAAGTTAGGGTTTGTTAACTCAAAAATGTAAGTTTACTCTCTATTTACTAGTCACCGTCACGTAGTTCCACACCTTTTTGAGTTTTTTTTTTTCTCTTGAGCACAAAGAAGATATGTTGAAGAAAGCTGAAATCCATTGACATCCATAGTAGGAAAAACAAATAGTATGGAAGTCAATGGTTGAACTATCCTAATATAGGATATATATCTTCCTTTTTGTTCTACATAAGAAAGAAACTCAAACACGAGTTTGGAAGAAGTCAATGGTGAGTAAACGATCACAGAATTTTCAGCTTTGGGTGAGCTATCCCTTTAAAAAAAAAAGCATCTGTTAATTCATAGTGATATAGATATCTATGAACAAGCCCTGCAATTTACTGGCATCAAGTTGACAGATAAAATGAAACAAATTACACTTATGGTAGTCTGATATACTGTAACTTAATTTTTGGACAAACATTAGTTATTAATAGTTTTGGGACATTCACAACCCCCTTTAACGTGTAAAAAAAGCATCTTGAGTCAGTTTCAATGTTTAGTTTTTTTCTAATTGCCAGATGTGTTCTACCTATAAATAAATTGGCTAGACAACAAAAAACATTCATGAGGTCTTTTACCTTTGTAGGGCTGTATTTTGAGTTATTCTGAGAATTCTGTATATGAACTACAGTATATTGATCTGATTGATTGCAGTAAAGTATATCTCTTTCATCGTTGTCTTAAAGGTATAGTTTAATAAAAAACGAAAATTCTTTCATTGTTTACTCACCCTTCACTTGTTCCAAACCGGTTTGGGTTTCTTTCTTCTGTTGAACACTGAAGAAGATATTTTGAAGAAAGCTGGAAACCTTTAACCATTGACATGCATAGTATTTGTCTTTCTTACTATGGATGTCAATGATTACAGGATTGCAGCTTTCTTCAAAATATCTTCCTCAGTGTTCAACAGAATAAAGAAACTCATAAAGGTTTGGAATTAGAGGGTGAGTAAATAGTGAGTAAATTTTAACTTTTGGGTGAACAAACCCTTAAACGCTCTGCTGGATCCCAATGAGACAATTAAGTGGTCACTTTTTCCAACCCATCTGCATAAATGCCATATAAAAATAATAAGGAAAAATCTTGGAAAAAAAATATAATAAAAGACTTTTGAAAGAATCACATACAATTACAGGCAATAAAAAGGACAATAATACATGCAATAAAAAATGGTTAATAGCTGAAAAACTCCTACATATAGACCCTTATGTAAAAAAAAGTGATGGTCTACTTAAGTACTTTTATTGCTTGTGTTTCTAGATGTATTTCCACATCAGATTGAAGGTGTAAAACTTGTGATAAATAAGACCCTCAGCAGTTTTTTCAAGGTTTGTTCAATAAATATTGTTCAATTACAAAAATAACTTTCCCTTTAGCATATACCACAATTTAGCACAAAACTGTTTTGCCAAAGGATGCATTTGTGTTTCTTTTTCACCTCAGGTCAGTCACACATTTCACCTCAGTGCTGTTGCTTCATCTAGTTATCGCTTCCATGCTGAGCATCTACAATCAGACACTGACAGCAAAGAAACGGTAAGAATCTGATTTGTCTCTTGTTACGTTTTTATGTTCTTTTGTCTCTCATATATGTTCGGGTTTAAGTGTCTGTCTGTAGCATTAGGGCTGAAATGAGGGACTTCAACAGTATTATTATCAAAAATGATTATCAAGAGTACTATTAAATTACAAGAGTCCACTGTAATGTTTCAACTAATGTTTGTAAAAATATGTGTGGACTTTTTTTCAATCATCCTCCAGGATAATAGATATACTGTAGCTGTAAGTAAAAATAAAGCCATGTACTTATTCTGACACATGCTTATTACAATATATGAAGAAGTAAGTGATCTTACTACTTTGTATTATATATTAAATGAGTAAAAATGTTGTAATGAAACACGGTAAAAGTACTTATTTGAAGGATTGTGAAAAATATAACGATTTTACAACTAATTTACTCTTACTAATAGTAACTAGTAACAACCAATGACTATCACTAATGTCTATTTTGGGGCTGTACTGTGATCATTAAATAGAGTCTGTTTATATGTCATCAAATGAATCTTGTTTAAATATGCCTGACAATATTATTTTTATGCTATATAAACTCTTGATGCACTGAGTGACAGTGTAGTGTGTGTTTACTGTAAACCATGGTATTATAATGATCATGTTTGCCCTCTGGACATTTTAAATAAATAAATACATGTAAACATTTTAATATATAATATATATATAATATACATTTTAAAAATGTTTTACACATTTATTGTTTTAATGCTTTTTATCGGTTGTCTTTATGTCTGTATATTATAAAGAATCAGAATCAGAAAGAGCTTTATTGCCAGGTATGTTCACACATATGAGGAATTTGTTTTCGTGACAGAGCTTCTACAGTGCAACAGAATTACAGAGACAGGACAACAAAACAGATAATAAATATATTTAAAAAATAAAAGTAATAGTGAATGCAAATATACAAATTGACAAGTGTATGTACAGGAATATTACTATATACAACGTTATATGGCAGCTGTTATGTGTAAATTAGCATGTAAAATATGTTGTTAAATAAGTGTTTATGTGTATAAAAAGTGTATAGCAAGTAGTGATGTTTGTTCCATAATTACTATCATTCAAGTGTTCATGAGATGGATTGCCTGAGGGAAGAAAAGTTTCTGTGTCGGGCTGTTCTGGTGCACAGTGCTCTGTAGCGTCGACCAGAAGGTAAAAGTTCAAAGAGGCAGTGTGCTGGGTGTGAGGGGTCCAGAGTGATTTTGGCAGCGCTTCTGCTTGCTCTGGATAAGTACAGTTCTTGGAGAGTAGGGAGGGTGGTACCAGTGATTCGCTCAGCAGTCCGAACTATTCGACGTAGTCTTCGGAGGTCGGATTTGGTAGCTGAGCTAAACCAGACATTTATTGAAGTGCAGAGGACTGATTCAATGAAGGAAGTAGAACCTCTGTTGAGCTTTTTTGACAATGGAGTCTATGTGAGTGTTTGTGAATATGAATGTTTTATGTAAACATTCAATTCAATTCATCTTTATTTCTATAGCGCTTTTACAATGTAGATTGTGTCAAAGCAGCTTCACATAGAAGATTATAGTGAATTGGAATGGTGTCCGTTCAATGTTGATTGTTGACATGTATGTTAAACCCTATTCTTATTGATCACAAAGTATGGGTTAGAAAACATATTTAAAACAAATCATAAGTAATTCTTAACCTGTAGCTTGTTATGTAATGACTGAACACTACAAACCTTTAAAACAATCATTTGTTGGATCAGATTTCAAAATCATTGTAGCCAAAATAATCTTAATGGGCAGTAATGGACGGGTTCATAACAGACGACTTGCTTGAAGTGTGTCTTAATTAGGTAAACTGTATTGTATACATAAAGAAGTTGTCCACAATTTGTTCTGCGTTAAAGGACTCTCCTATGCTTATTGGGGAAATGGACTCCTCTGGCAGCTTAAATGCACACTCTTTGATCCATCTCAGTGAGAAAATAAGAGCTAAAGCGGTATTTCAGGTTAGTAAACAGTGTTGTGGAATGTTCTATTAATTAAATACGTTTCGACACAACATGGACTGACTTCCTGTTCTTTGATAGACTCAACAGGCACAGTTTGTCACGTGGCAGTTTGAGACAGAATACAGAGGTAGTGACTTTACAGCTGCGGTTACTATGGCCAACCCTGACGTTCTGAGGGAATCAGGTATGATTGTTTTAATTCCTCGGTAGAAGACAGACTGATTTATAGATGTCACAGGAATGTGTATTTGTTTGTCTTTCACTCTGAACAGGTTTTTCTACATTGCCTTGTAAGAGTTGCCCTTATATATCATTCTGATGAATTGTTCTGGTTGCCTATTAAGTAAAATAGTTACATACTGTAACCTATTATTTGCATTGCTCTGCATTCATTATAACTAAAAAGATTAAATATATATTCGCTACCTGCGTGTCATGTTTCCATTACCCAGCACCAGAGAACAATGTACATGCAAATATGTTGTTAAATTATTGGAATATTAGAAATCCCTGGTTTAAAGCAATTGTCATGGGCATTGCTTTTAACAATGCTTAACACAACAACAAAACACTTAACAGCTTTATAGCAATACTCTGGCAAACCCCAATAAGAACATCTTGTCATTTGTATAACACACTAAAATATTGAAAACACTGCATATCAACACCCTGGAAGGCCTGCAGAATACTTCGCAACTGCATTTATGCCTTGGCACATTGTGTACAAGCACACTAAACACTAACTCTTAACACTCTAGTGACCTCATACTGTCACAACACACTAAAACTACTTATAGCACTTTAGGAACCACATAGTAGAACACTGAATCCACACATAACGAACAGAAAACCCTTTTAAACACCTTAAGAGCTGCATATGCCTGGCAAGTCACCCTGGCAAGTCCCCAGAAAATGTAAAAACAGTATAGCAACACATTAAACCAATAGGCACATGTTAGCATTTAAATAGCATGCTAAAACACTGAACACACATTAACTGAAAATAAACATCATGGTAGCCCTTTAGAATGCTTCATCAGCAACTGTATAGTTATATGTCTTGGAAAATGTGTATAGTACCAGCTCATTAAACACACTAACTGTGAACACTGTAGCAACACACGAAGCACAGTACCTGTACACACCTTATCAACCTCATGCTGTAGCAAGATGCTAAGACTACTTGTAACTTTAATAGCCACATAGCAGCACACTAAAGCCACAGTGCCACTGAACACCTGAGCAACTGTATAAAACACACACACGCGCACGCACGCACACACACACGTTTGTTTGTTTTTGTGTGACGTGGGTACATTACATAGGTTTCCATTGATTTTATACTGCTCAAACCGTATTTTGTATTGCCCTAACCCCACCCTACCCCTAAACCCAAACATCACAGCAAAGTGTACAGCTTTACTCTCTGAAATAAACTCATTCTGTGTGATTTATAAGCTTTTTGAGAAATGAGGACGTCAGCAATGTCCTCATATTTCATCTCCTTTTTTTAATACCATACACCATAGTGTCATACTTATGTCATTATACAGATTTGTGTCCTGACATGTCACAAAAACACGTACACACACACAAAACTTTTGAACACCTTAACATCTAGCAACACTTTGGCAACAGAGCACCCATAAACTGTAGAAACATCATGGCTGCACAATAAACTAATAAGAACATTTAGCATTTGGATACCACGCTAAAACACTAAAAACTCTTTAACTACAAATCAACACCCTGGCAACACCTCAGGACACCTTAGCAACACACTACCTAGAACATGCTAATAAACAAATATCAACACAATAATTCCATGAAGATCACGACAGCAACCCTGTTGACCTTATTCTTTCACATGAGAGTGGGCGCAGCCAATCGAACCTTATTGGTTTGAGACTCGGCTGGGCCAGTTGGCATTTCTGTGTGGAGTTTGCATGTTCTCCCCGTGTTCGCGTGGTTTTCCTCTGGGTGCTCCGGTTTCCCCCACAGTCCAAAGACATGCACTGTAGTGTATGTGGTAGAATGCGAGAGTGTATGGGTGTTTCCCAGTACTGGGTTGCAGCTGGAAGGTCATCCGCTGTGTAAAACATATGCTGGATAAGTTCATTGTGCTGTGGTGACCCCTGATAAATAAAGGGACTAAGCCGAAGTAAAATGAATGAATGAATGAATGAATGAATAGTCATAAACAGTTGTTTGTAAGAAGTTTGACCATTTTCTGCCGTTTATTATTCCTATTCATTTCCCCATATTCAAAAGAAAAGAGCTTACTTCCGCATTGCAGAATAAAGTGAATAACCTTGTGAACACTGTAACAGCTACATAGCAACACATTGGCAACCCCTTGAAACAATTCACCAAAGGCTAAACAAAACTAAACGAACATTCAAAATAGCTTAACGACTGCATAGCAACACCTTGGTTGGCAACCATTAAAACACCTTAACAACTACATAGCAACCAGTCCTATGTTGGCAACCATTGCGAACACCCTAGAAACCCTTCAGAACACCTTAGCAACTGCAAAGCCACCATTTACATTTAAAATATGTAAAACTCCAGACTCCATGTTTCTTTTTTTCATCTTTGTGACAGTTATCATGGTTGCACACTTTCTTCAAAGTGTTTCCCCACAGCTGGTACTGGGGGGTGAGCTCGTGTACCATCGAGGTCGAGCAGAAGAAGGAGGCATACTCACCCTGGCAGGCCAGTACTCAGGTCAGAGTGCCACTTGTTATGCACCAGTCATTACAAACACTTATTAACTCATCCTTTTTCCCATGTGCAGTGTTTTCTTGCTTCTCAAGGGCAATCGAGAATCAAATATCACACTTTTTTTGCATCTTAGGGCCAAATTGGATTGCAACACTGAATGCAGGTAAAGGAGGTGCACATGCCAGCTACTACCACAGGGCCAACAAACAGGTATGACGGTGTTGATGGATGTCTTTGTTCAAAATGTTCAATGACGAGTCAAGGTAATAGTGTAGTAAAGCTGCATTTTTTAAATGTAATCTCTACAGATTCAGGTGGGAGTGGAGTTTGAGGCGAGTACTAGGACCCAAGAGACAACATTTTCCTTTGGTTACCAGATGGAACTTCCTGAAGCTAAAATGGTTTTCAGAGGTAAGAACTACAGATATACTGACAGTGTAATTAATCCAAGGCAATCTCATGGCAATTCGTAACTTTTGGAATTAGTGGCTAATTTGAATTACTTTGTATGATCTCATTCATTCATTTTTAGTATGCTTTGCTTATCCACCAACGACAGGGGGAGTTTGAGGGCACGCCTCCTTTTAAAAAAATTTTTTTTTGATGTTTTTATGAATTAAATCATATGAATTCATACGAATTAGCCACTTTTTTGCACTGTAGAAATTCTCTTTTTTAGTTAAATCAAATTAATTTTTACAGTCATCTCAACTTACATCATTGAAAACAAAACATTCATTCATTTTGCTTCGGCTAAGTCCTTTTATTCATCAGGGGTCGCCACAGCGGAATGAACCGTTAACTCATCCAGCATATGTTTTACACAGCAGATGCCCTTCCAGCTGCAGCCCAGCACTGGAAAACATCCATACACACTCATTCACACACATACATTATGGCTAATTTAGTTTATCCAATTCACCTATAGCGCATGTCTTTAGACTGTGGGGGAAACCGGAGCACCCGGATGAAACCCACATGAACACGGGGAGAACATGCAAACTCCACACAGAAATGCCAACTGACCCAGCCGGGACTCAAACCAGCGACCTTCTTGCTGTGAGGTGACAGTGCTAACCACTGAGCCACTGTGTCACCCGGAAACAAAACAGACTAAAAATATTAAGTTAAACTTTGTATAACTTAAAAGATTTAGTTGAAACCTGATTAACCTATTAAAATAAGTTTGATAAATAATGTTTTGACTTGTTGTCATTAAATGTTTTACAGTGTGTGAGATCAGGCTTTGTTTGTTTTATTTAACAAAATTTAAAACAATATACAAACAAGTCTAATAAGACTTATTTATTTACATTGTGGTCTTTAAAAAAATGGACAAGCAAATCATAAAAGGAGTGCAAACAACATCAGCTCAACAACTCAAAGCAAAAACATTCTTAACGTCAATGATAAAAACAATCATTTTTAACTTCCCTTCTAGAAATACTGTCAACTTGGATCTCTTGAATGCTCCTACACTGTAAAAATCAATCTGTAAATTATGAGTTTTCCAATTTTTTTGTTTTATTTCACGTATTTATGCTTTTGAATTACATTATGTGGCTCTGATCTTTCCTCCAACAAACTTTTGATGTTGAAAAGTTTAAAAAAGTGACCTTTATTGACATTTTTAATAGGTTGAAGTGATGTATTGTCTGGGTTGGTGTTTTAAATTTTGATTCATTTAATAAACTGCCAGTACATTTTCTGTTATTTTACTTTTTTTATTTACTTAATAAACCTAATTTTCTAGATATTATTTCTTATACAATATATTGTCTCACATCCATAAAAATCCAAAAAATCCATCAAATCCATTAAAAGTCACTTTGCTCAAGTTCAGAGTTGAGTTTTTAACATCCAATGTCGACAAAGCAGAGATCAACATCCCATAATGCAATTCTTAACCGTAAATAAACAGTAAAGACCTGTGAATCACAAAATACGGATCCTGTTAATTAACATATCTTTTTTACAGTGTAGGTAATACATTCAAGCAACAGAGCTAGTATACAAAAATAATTTCTTCTTATTTCACCTTTAAATTTACAAGGGTAAATGTTCCTGTTACTTCAAAATCTTAAACACATCACTAATTTAAAAAAAGTTAAGTTAAAATAAAAACTACTTTTGCTATAATGTTATGCTGAATATATCACAAAAGTTCAGCTAATACACCCTTTTACTGAATCTTGTAGTATAGTTGAGCCAAAGTAATTTGTTTATTTCATAAAAATTATCATAAGAGAACCAGTTTCAGACAAACCTGAGTTTTGATAAAATGTGTATTTTTTTAAGTATTATTGCAATTATTGCCTTTACACTTCGCAGTGGATTTAACCATTTACTACTCATAATCAAAATGACTTTTTATACTGCCAGTACTTACACTGCAGCCAACTTTTCATAAAGAAAAAGTCCCAGTCAGAATGTACATAGATCAAATACTTGAGTTGGAACCTCAGTCATTAACAAAGTTCAATACATCTTTCATCACCCTTTGCATGGGCAATTTTAAAACAGACCTAACGTAAACTCAGAGACTGTCACGCAATAGTTTGCTATAGTGTGTACATTTCTGTAGAAGTTCACTGTTGTTGTTAAATTAAACAAGCACCAAACAACTATAATACAGTAACTAGCAGAATAATAATAACTTTCAGAATGATTTTCCCACTTAATAAATACTAAAAAAATTGACAGCCAGTCAGAATCCATTGAAATATAAAAAGGGCTCTGCAATTTGACCCTTTGACTGCCGCTCTACCAAACAGTTGACCATGTTTTTACTGTTTTAAATAATGACTGTTAAAGCAATTTAAAGAATGACTGTTTTAAATAATGGTTTACACACACAGCATTGTTGGTTTACAAAAAAAAATCAAACAAACATAATTCTGTTGCACTACTACACTTGATTTTGGTTATATTGTAAAAAAACGAAGAAAAACGTTAAATGAGAATCTGAAATATTTTATGGCATACTTCAAAAAAATAAAGATGATTTAATATTCAAAAGATTTCAGATTTTTCATAGTATATGTATTCATTCCGGTACTTTTACCATAAACTGACATATCAACCATTTGATAGAGGCTGATATTTTAGAAATTATGGGATGTGTTGAAAAAAAATGCATTGAGTATGTTAACTAGCGACATTAAGAGTTAAGAAATGCAATCCAAATAGTTTTTTCTTGGTGGGGTGGTTAAAGGGTTAAAGCTAGACAACATTGTGGAGAAGCTCTGCTTGATGTTAAACTCTCTTTTCAAAGATTATTTAAAGATAATGACTAGCTTGCAATCAACAGATGGTTATCTTTGTTAATGTGGACACAAATATGATTATTGTTATATTTATAGTTATTGTGCTTTGTGTAAAAGGGTCTTTAGTTCAAAAGTTTGGATTCTGTGAGATTTTTCAAAGTCTTTTATGCTCACCAGAGCAGCATGTACAGTATTTGTTAAAAATCCAGTAAAAATGGTAATATTTAGAAATGTTTGTACAACTTAAAATAGCATTATTTAACTAAGCAGAAATGCATATTTAAATAAATACCTTCTTTAAATACTTTTCTTTATACGGTTGATCAGTTTAACACTGGAACTACCTGAGTTCTAGAATGGCCATAGCGGTTATTCTGACCATTCACATAAGACTGTACTGAACTAAGTTACATTCAAAGCTATTATTGAGATTTTAGAACTAAGCTTTAATTGTCTATCATCCTATTTTATGAAGTCATTACCCTAAAAATACGATCTTTTTTGTAATATAGCAGTATTATGTATTGTAGTATATATAATTGTGTAGTTAGCCCCCCCTACCACCACGAAGGTATGTACCTCACTTTGTCCAGCAAGCGAGAGAGTTTTTTTCACCACAGTTAAAACATTGTTTTTGAAAGTTTGAAAGACAAGCCTGAAGTAAAATTTTGTTTTTGTTAGCAGAAAGTTGCTAGGCAACAGAGGCATGCATATTTAAGGTGCAATGAGAAAGTAGCAAATGCTAAAATGCATGAGTCAATATGACCTTTATAGCCATTAAATTAAAAGAGAAAAAAATAATTAAAAAGAAAAATCTTTTGTGTTTTGTAATGTTAATAAAATAATCATGTTAGAATGAAATATACAGACATTTAGGAAAAGTCAGTTATATGAGTTTTACTTAAAATTATTCAATTACAAAATTTAAAAACAGTTAAAATGACTGACTTGGTAGTTCTACTGTTAACATATTTATAAAGATAAAATTTCTTCAAATCTTATAAAGAAAATCGTATTCACTTCAAACTTTTCATAGTGTATGTACAGTATCTTCAAAGTTCAAATATCAATGCCTTTATTGTCATTTTGTCAATCATTTTGATGTTTTTTTTTAGGAATGTTGGACAGCCGCTGTATTATTGGTGGGGTTCTGGAAAAGCGGCTTTGCCCTCTTCCTGCCACATTGATCATGGGTGCCTTTGTCAACCACAGAGCAGACAAGCTGCAGGTCGGTATTGGGGTCAATGTTGGTTAAATACAAGGACAAAAAATTCACTAGAAGCACTTAAGACTTTGGGGACTTCAGAAAACCACCTTCACCTGTCCAAAGGCACTGGTCCACCACAGAACAGAACAGACATTTCAACCAAAGCTCCTGTTCGCCATACTGGAAAATACTGCAAGCATTAATGAAGGCTGAAATAGTCCAGGAACACCTAGACCTCTATGTTGGTCCCATCCTGTATCAAGGGTTTTGCAGTTTTTGGTCTTATGTGACCCCTAAGTAACCTGAGGTAAATAACTGAGGTTTATTTACTGATTCTCCTATTTAAGAACAAGATTGCAACCTCTGTAACTGTTATTGTAACTCTATAACACACCAGATATCCTACGAATGAATTTAATCTCTATTAAAGGTCTATCTTTTTGTAACAAACTCTAAATACAATTCACTTTGAAATCAACGTCAACCGAACATATTGAAGATTAGCAAAAAGGAACAAATTCATTACGACATCCCTCCATTTCCTGAAATTCAAACAAAACAACATGAAGTCTGTGTTAAATCTACATTTACAATGTTTATTTTGCTAGCGCACTTTATTGTTCTTTTGGTGAACAATTAATCTGTGCAAATCTATTGAAAAAAATCATTTGTTTTGATAATCTTCAATCAAAGTCTGACCGTTTGCTTCCAAGTTTGAGGTGGAGGTCCTTATCTTATGAGGTCAGTTTGAAGGCTTCAGCTACAATATTCTTAACCATGCCCCTCTTACCGTTAGTTTGCTATGAGGGAATGATGCACAAAAAATGCCCTGCTCCCTAGTCAATATACCATTTTAGTCGGAAGTACATCAACATACTGAAATAAAAGTCTCAGCAACTTCTGGTTCATGCAGACTTTAAAGACTTTTCTTTGGGACTCTTTTATGACGGCAAGTAGGACAATGTAAGGTGTGTACTGAATAAGTACATATTATGCATGAGATATTACAGAATATCTCAGAATATCTAGAAGTGTTTTTTTTTTTTTTTTCACATTTGACCCAAAATCTGAGTAGAGTCAGAACTGTGGTGCAGTAGCGCACATTCTTATGTAGCGTAACAACCATTGGTTCTTAGGAATAGTGATATGAATCCATTCTGAATCATATTGGGATCTCTAACAGTGCTACTGCCCTGCAGACTGCAGTTTCTACCCTGCCCACTGCTCCGATGAGTTTGACTGGAGCTCAAGGGGAAATCTGCACTATTGTGGAGAGAGAGAGACCTTTGGCAAAATTTGTGAATGAGTCAAGGTTTTCCCTGTGATTTGCTTGCTCACACAGAGGCTAGAGGACCTCAGATGGATAAGGTAAATATGTCGTACAATGTGAGTGATGTAAATTTCTGAACTGAGCATACAAAACACGATTAAGAACTAAGGGTGGAGTGAAAACTGAATTTAGCTGCAGTGTCTACATGAGTAATGTAAATAGTTTTAAAGTGCATTGTTAGCTTCTGGCACTTTTATGTCCCTGGCAACACAGGCTCATTGGAAATACATGCTTCAGCCTACATTTTTGTGAAATTCTCAAAAACATACTTAAAATTATGTTTGACAGCAGTTTGTAGGTAAAATGAACGCTAAGAGGCAGTATGACGGCAATTACTTTTGTTCCTTTTCACTTTAACGATATCTACAGGGAAATTTTATTGATGAATAAATTATTATTTTTGTGCAGTTCTTTGCACAGCACCAAATAAACAACACAAAACAACTTAACAGTGTCTTGATTTGTAATCGAATGTGTTTGCCTAACCTTTCTGTCTCCATATGGATAACTTTTCTGGCATGGTCAGTTTGCTCAGTTGCTCACCTTGTACGTTGTTGAACTTGAAAGGTTCAATCCAGTGAAGCACAATTTCACAAAAGAGATAAAAGCAATGCAAAATCAAGGTCGCAAAGCATTTTTTTGTCACGTTTGCTTTTGAAAACACTAATGGTTGGGTTTAGGGAAGGGTCTAGGTGATCTGTAAAACAAGGCCCACATTCTCATGGACATGATCACAAAACAAAACGTACTCTAAGTCAATGGTTTCCAATGTAAGGGTTGGAACCCCTTGGGGGTTTGCAAGACAATGAGGGGGGTTGCTTGGTATTTCCAAAAATCTAATACATTTTATTAAACTATTAGGATTGCTATATTTTATCCATATCTAACAAAAGATCTAAATAATAGTTTATGGTTAAAAAGCAACATGCAAATTAAAACCCATCAGCCTTTACAATCACCCCCTGGGTGATTATGTTAGATTTACAACAGAGCAATAGCAGAAGATCTGTTGCACACACATACATTAAAAATAATTACAGGTCACGACTGAACATGGAGGATGATCTCCAGCGGTCTCCAAAATTAAACCAAGTGACTTGCTGTGCCGCAAACATTGTGCCCACCCATTAGGTGAGGTTAATGTTGAAACTAAACTAATTAAAAAATGACTATAAGAAATTATGTTTGACTGTTGCATTTTTTTTGTGTTATCTCCATGCTCGTGTTTATATAGGTCTATTGGTGTGTGTGTGTGTGTGCACAATGTTTGTATTAAAACCTTCCCAGAAGACAAGAGCTGTCACGAGTCACTGGCATTGTTATTTTATTGGCTGAAAGTCAAGTCAAGTCAAGTTTATTTATATAGCACTTTTCACAATGTAGATTGTGTCAAAGCAGCTTAACATAGTTCTAGTAAAGTCCAGATTTCAGAGTTGAAGTTCAGTTTAGTTTAGTTCAGTGTGGTTTAAATTTCACTGCTGAAAGAGTAGAAATTTTGCTGTAGAGCAAATCCACCGAAGCACAGCTCCACAAGTCCCGATCCGAGCAAGCCAGTGGCGACAGTGGCGAGGAAAAAAAACTTCACCAATTGACGAAGTAAAGGGGAAAAAAAACCTCGAGAGAAACTAGGCTCTGTTAGGCACGGCCATTTTTCATCTGGCCAAACTTCCTGTTCAGAGCTGCAGTCTAGGCGCTGGAGGCTGAAGAAGCTGGACGTCCATCGTGGAGAAGCTGCAGGTGTGAGTAGGGCACCAGCAGGCGGTCAGGTTGGCCCACAGAATCAATGTGGGGACTCATTTATCACAGTGGTCATTCAGGAATCAGTCTCATGCACTCCATTTCTCCATGACGACCACAGCATCAGCTCGGGATACGACTTGGTCCAGAATTATGGATACCTTGGGATCATCTCTTCACAGGTCTTGGATCGCATCAATGGCGCTGCATAGTCTCTAGGGACCTCGGAATGAGTATCCCCAGGTGGAAATAGAGAATAAAGAAAATAATTAGCGTAGCTGCTGTTCAGTGTATTTAAACGAGATGCAAAAATGGAGTGTTATAGATGAAAATAGCAGTTAAATAAACAAACATATATGAGATGTAGCATATGAAAGTTTCTAACACAATGTCTGGTGTATTGAGGAGTGTGTCCTACAGGTGATGTCGAGCCAGCTCACCTTCGTAGAGCACATTCATGCATCATACCGTTATGCGATGCATTGAGTGTATGCTTTAGAGTTTGTGGTTTGGTTGAGGTTTGGGAACCCCTATCCCAAAGTAAAGTATTTCAGATGTACAAAAATATAGACAGCACCCTCTAGTGGATTTCCCATCTGAAATGTTCCACTAAATAAAAAAGGAGCAACGTATTTTATATTTTGCAATGTAGGCTGAGGCACATATTTCCAATGAGCCTGGGTTGCTCTAGTTAGTGAAGGTCTATTGCATTTGACTGCAGAACACTTCTTGAATGCTTCTTGAATACTTCTATTCCTGACCCTAGTTTAAAACTTTGTCCCACTTGCTCCACAACTTCAGCAAATGTTTTTGGCCCAGAAAATGAAAGACTGTAAGGTTTCATTAATTAGTTTACACCGGGGGTCACCAACCCTGTTCCTGGAGACCTACCTTCCTGCAGATTTCAGTTGCAACCCTGACCAAACACACCTGCCTGTAATTATCAAGTGCTGCTTCAGGTTCAGGTGTGTTTGATCAGGGCTGCAGCTGAATTCTGCAGGAAGGTAGCTCTCCAGGAAAAGGGTTGGTGACCCCTGGTTTACACTATTCATTGCTAGCTTTACAACTTCACACAGCTGCATAGCTAAGAGCGCATAATGCACAGCTGAATTCAGACCTCCAGCAACCTTTAGGAGCCTTTCACAGAGAAAACATTGTTGAGGTTAAAACATTAGACTAACAAATGCCTGTTCACACTGCCTAATATGGACAACTGCCAAATTACAGTAGGTTACTTCTCAGACATTTAAATTAATCATGTTCAGTCAGTGAAAACAAATGCCAATGGTGAACACTAGACTGACAGCAGTGACACTGATCTGACAAAGTGTCTGTTGCCGTTGGTCAGCATCTGTTCGTCAGTGCAGTACAAGTTGGACTAAACATGTTGGTTTAGATTATATAAGAAAAAGCAATGTATGAGGAAAAGCAGTGGAAAGTAAAAACTATTCTGTGCAAAAGGCCACTTATTGGGTAGAATGCGACATCATCACAGTAGAATGCGACATCATCATCGCTCCAGGTGAAAATTCCATTCACAAATATTCATTCTAGTAATGTTGCAAGAAACTTTCTGTAAAATTAAAGAATTTACACTATAAACATGGGTCATGATTTGCAATAACAGAAAATAAAAACTACAAGACACTACAAACTACACTCACAAATGTAACATGGCGGCACGGTGGCTCAGTGGTTAGCACTGTCGCCTCACAGCAAAAAGGTCACTAGTTTGAGTCCCGGCCAGGTGGCATTTCTGTGTGTTCTCCCCGTGTCCGTGTGGGTTTCTTCCGGGTGCTCCGGTTTCCTCCACAGCACTATAGGTGAATTGGGTAAACAAAATTGGCCGTTGTGTAAGAGTGTACAGTGTAAGGGCAACTGTGCTTGGGTCACTTGGAAGACATTTAAAGGGTTAGTTCACCCAAAAATAACTTCTCACCCTAAAGTTGTTACAAAGCTATGAGATGTACTGTATACCCTGGTGCCTTCTTCAGTTTGAAACAAAGTACATCAACCTAGTGGACATTGGTCTCGTGACTGCGCGCCCTATACTGACACTGAGGTGAAGATCCATTGAAATAAGTAATAATTGTTTTTTTGGGGGGGGGTTTTATGTTTGCACAAAATAAATTCTCGTAGCTTGATAATATTCCAATCGAACCACTAAACATGGTCTGTTTTGAGGATTTATTTGGTATTAGTCTCATCACCGTTGCTGTCTATGGAGTATGAGAGAGCTCCTGGATTTCATCTAAAACATCTTAATTTGTGTTCAGAAGATGAATGAAGCTCTCAAGGGATTAAAGCAACACGAGGGTAAGTAATAACATAATTTACATTTTAGGGTGAACTAACCTTTTAAATGAACCTTCTTCTAACAATATTCATTCATTCATTAATTTTCCTTCGGCTTAGTTCCTGATTTATCAGGGGTCGCCACAGCAGAATGAACCGCCAACTACTCTGGCATATGTTTTACCCAGCAGATGCTCTTCCAGTGGCAGCCCAGTACTGGGAAACATCTTCTAACAATATTTATATCAAAAATAATTTATCATAAACTTGTCCATTTATCAAGAGGCTTCTGTTATTAATGTTCATGACAGCATAATTGCGTTTTGGTATGTACGAACTTATCAGGTATACCGTGTTTGCAGCAGGTGAATGCAGGGTGGCGATTGATGAGGACGACAGGTAGGTGAGATTCCACCCTGAAGACTGGATCAACCTGTTTCCATGTTTTACGCAACGGGGCGGGGCTTAAGTCCCAAATACTGCTTTAGATCTGTAAAGCAGCCTGGACTTGTTTGATGTATTGTCAGTGTAAACTTGAGGATAGTTCTTCTGCCATTGGCGTTACTGTTTATCATTTAGACAGAGAAACGTTTGTTATTCAATCATACGAGTGAGTCGAATTTGTCTTCAGTCATTTGTTAAACCCTCACTATAGCTGCAAGTATTTAAGATGGGTCTGCTGTCTTCAGGACTCGTGGTTTTATAGAAACAAGGATGAATCCATTGTGGTGAGTGACTTTTATTGAGCTTAATTAGTAAATTGAGGGTTTTGCAGATTGTTGTCCTGGCTCTTCAAGTCCAATATTGATAGCAGCAGACCATTCCTTCTATTTTGCATATTTCTATTTGCAGCATGTTGGGTGGTTTTGTGCTGCATAGTGTGTTTCTTGCAGGGGGAGATTGATAATTGCCATGATATGATGACACAATGACCAGTTTTCTGACCTGCATGTTTACACTGCTGCTGATATGTCTGACTCCATCTAAAGGTACTTTTACTACATTTTGTATGCATATGAAAAATGGTAACCTCCGTTCTCAATGTCATCATAATATATTCACCTGGTTTTTGTCAATACACTCAAAAAAATTACGTTTGCTGTTTGTTCAAACTTCTTATCTAAAATGATCTGAAACCACATAATTCTTGAGGTTTATTTAAGGACAACTAAATTGTTTTATGTTCAGTCCACTTCAATTTGTAACAATTAATAAGTTAACTTAACTTCTTCATGTTGTCCCAACACAAATAGATTGTGTGGAACCCAGCATCTTTGACAGTGTATGTGCACTGTAAAAAAAAAATGCAGGGTTCCACACAATTCATTCGTGTTGTCTCAAGTTAACTTAACAAATTTAAGTGGATTGAACATAAAACAATTAAGTTGTCCCAAAAAACCTCAAGAATTGGGCTGTTTCAGCTCATTTTAGATAAGTAGCTTGAACAAGCAGCGAAATATTTTTTTTTGTGTGGGTCACTGTCCACATCAAGATAAATGTATGAAGATGATTTTATATACTGTACACAGAAGTCAAATTAAAGGCAAGTAATGTGTTTTCAATGTTTCAGATATCCTTAATGGAAATAAAATGTAAAAATAAGGTTTAATTATGGATTATGGATTTATCTTTAGTGTTGAGAAGCCATTTCTTTACATTCATAAGGACAATATACAATCACCTTATCTGTGTTGTCTTTTACATCAACTTAACACATTAACACACTTTGAACAACACTACATACTACTTAACACATTATTTAAATGATAATACTTTAAACTGTTAGCAAAAATAGCAAACTGTTTAAAAAAAATTTAATTGTAATTTAAAAAAAAGGGTAATTATGTAAAAATATCATTATTTTACTACCAATTAGCTACCAATTATCATGATGACCAGAAATTATGCAAAACAAACAATTAAAACTGACTTATTATCACAGCCTTAAGAGTAAATCGTAGCAGAAGATGATTAAATAACTCCAAAAACTCCTCAATTTACAAACCAGTTTAAATAAAAATTATAATAATGCCACACATCATCATTCAGCATAATGTATATTTATGTTAAATTCATTCATTCATTTTCTTTTCGGCTTAGTCCCTTTATTAATCTGGGGTCGCCACAGCGGGATGAACCGCCAACTTATCCAGCATTTGTTTTACGCAGCGGATGCCCTTCCAGCTGCAACCCATCACTGGGAAACATTCATACGCACTCATTCACTACGGACAATTTTAGCTTACCCAATTCACCTGTACTGCATGTCTTTGGACTTGTGGGGGAAACCGGAGCACCCGGAGGAAACCCACGCGAACACGGGGAGAACATGCAAACTCCACACAGAAATGCCAACTGACCCAGCCGAGGCTCGAACCAGCGACCTTCTTGCTGTGAGGCGAACATGCTACCCACTGCGCCACCGCGTCGCCCCTATGTTAAATTAAATAACATCATTTTTTCAGACCTGTACTTATTAAATGATATAAAATATCCAAAAGAATAAGTAATAACACTCAATTTTATTACATTTTACATTACATAAAGTTTGATGAAGGATAGTGTCAAAAAGTATAAAAATGTCAAATGAGAATAATTAGTCTTTCAGGGTTGCAATGTGACATTTAAAAAGTCTTTTAACATGTCATTAAATATTCTAAATATGCATGACAAGACTTTCTGGTATGCAAGTTGTTGTTACACTGAGTCACATCTTAAATGGCGTCTTCTGGAAGTCATGGTTAAAAACATATGACTGTCATCATTTATGATATTAAAACTAAATTTAAAGCTGTATTAAGCTTTTGTAGTTCTGATGCTTGAAAACCCTTTTTTGTCTTTGACCAATTGAATTGAATGTTTAAACAAATGCTACAATGTATTTTTATTTTTTATTTACAGCAACACTTTCTCCTCCAAAGATCCTGACTGTAGGATTATTGGATTTTAAGGCTACAGCTGAATGGCTTCCAGGACAAGGAAATCCTCCTGGAACCAGTTATACCTTGGAGTTCATACATGCACAAAACATGTAACCAGACTTTAAAACACTTTTAAAAGTAATATTTCACGCTGCACCGACCATCCAGACCAATGTCAGACTACAGTATGTCACTTCTCAGACATTTCGCGAGTTGACAAATTTAGATTCAACATGTTTAATCAACAAAAAGAGCCCTGACCTTAAACACTGATCCAGCAAGATCAGTTCTGTTGGTGCAGCTTGAATTAGTGTTAAGAAAACTAATTGTTACTTAAAGGATTAGATCAATCAAAAATGAAATTCTGTCAATAATTACTCACCCTCGTGTAGTTTTAATACCCTGAGACCTTCGTTCATCTTCGGAACACAAATGAAGATATTTTGTAGATGTAATTCGAGAGCTCCCTCATCCTTCATAGACTGCTAACGGTCCCGAGACGTTCAAAAGGAACCAAAAACATTCTAAAAACATTTCATGTGACTTTGGTGACATGACATCCAAAGATGCAAATTAAACTTATGAGCAAAATTGGAATATTGCATGAAACACTTGTGAATAAAGGAATGCTTCCAACCAATGAGTCAATGAGAACAAAATCGTCACTTCCGACCAAATGTATATTAAATAAAATTGAACTTGCTGCAGTAGAAGCCACTGTGGGATATATTCCTTATATAATAAATTACTTGCAGACAAAACGTAATGAATGTGCGGTGGCTTTTCCCATTATGCACAATGTTTCTTATCGGATAAAAAGTTTATCCTACTTAGTTGTGCATTTTTTAAGCATATTTTCAACATTTATATGCATCTTGGGATTTCAATTAAGCAGTTTTTTATGTTCAAAATGTGCATAGAAATAGGTGGATGAAAACATAGCTAGTGGTTCAACTGTAATCAAACAAAGCTCCAAGAACAATTTTGTGCAGCAAAAAATTACAATTTTAAACTATGTTGCTCCCTTATGTCTTCCATGTCAGGTGAGGGTACGTGTTTGTTACTATAGTAACAGTTACTACATCGCCTGTATGATTACAGTTGAACCACTGAAGTCACATGGATTGTTTTTGGATCCTTTTCTGGACTTTGAACATTTCAAGAACATTTTTCTGAAGATGAACTGCGGCCTCAGGTGTATGGAAAGACAAGGAATTAATGACAGAATTATGGGCGATCTAACCCTCTAATGTGAAATAGATTTTTAATAATGCTTTCGTGTACTCATAATGGCATTTGAAATTTTTCGGGTATAGGTCTGGAGGAAAGTGGATTGGGTCTCAAAAATGCACCGACATAGACATATTGAAATGCGAGCTGAACTTTGACAAGCCCCCTTATGACCTCCATTGGAATTATTTTTTGAGAGTCAAGGCCACATTTAAAGGGACAAGCTCAAACTGGACAACTACAACAAGCTCTTTCCAGCCATATGGAGACAGTAAGTTCAAATGTATTATAAGAGGCTATTAGAATTAGGGCCGGATTTACCAAACAAGACACAATCTTTAAAATAAAGGTTCAGAAGGGATCTTTTTATTGCAATGACCTTTCAAAAAGAACTGTAGGGTTCAGATGCAAAAGCATCTAAATGCCATCTTCTAAAATGAGGATTTTTCTGTGTAGTTACAGTAATTTCACTTTTATAGAGATTAATAGGTTGTATTAACTGCCTTTATAGTGAAATAACTGAACATAAGCATATGGAGGCTGAGAAAAATGCTAATCTTAGGAGAAAATTTCAGACGGAACTATTTTCGGTCGCTTTTTTGCTTTAGTGAGCTGTTTCAAATTGCCAAATCAAACTCAAAACGAACTTAGTTTGAACTTTAGCTTAGGCCTGATTTTATTCTAAATGACGTCTTTTCAAGAATGCCAGGCCCTTAAATGATGTCAGAACTTTCATTTTTTTGGCAGTTATACTATCCCTTTAACAGTTCAAGAACCTTTTTTTGTAACGAGAAGAAAATTGTAAAAATCTAAAGGTATAAAAGATTTTCATGGATGTTAAAGTTTCTTTATGGAACCATCAGCACCAATAAAGGACCTTCATTTTTAGCAATGCATTCAGCATGAATGTGGAGTCCTATAAAATTGCTGATTGGAGTTGAACATTCAGCACTTAATCCAATGACAATATACACAGACACAGCAAGATCTTTCCATAATGGCCAATCTACAAATATTTCACTTTTCATGTCTTTACTAAATCCTGACAGATAACAAATGAGAGTTTGTACAGTGGTTGAAGGAGCTCAAATGTGCTGCAAGTCAAGAATACACATGCAAATAGAAAAACACCAACAAAATGAGAAAATATTTTGATCGATTTGAAAAAACATGCACACAAATTCACACAATAACACATGCAAATACAGAAACGCGCTGCAAGGTAAGAAAACACATTCATATAGAAAAACACTACCTCCCGACATTTCCGTTGCGCTCGCTGTGAAATTGATGTTTTCTCAGCTTGTTAGCGTTTTTTATTTACATACACATTTTCTTGACTTGCACCATGTTTGAGCTCTCAGTTTGTGGCCCACAGTGTCGTATTTGTTCTTAAGTTTTATAATGGTTGTGTTTGGATTTTAATGCAGCTCGTCTGAGTCCACCAGATGTAAAGATCTCAACAGACCAAAAGTCCATTCATATAAATTTTAGTCATTGGCTGGAATCAAATCCATGGACTAAACCACTGGACTACCTGCTTTATCTTTTCGAGAACAGTCCTGCAGGGGAATCGAAGGTAATAAACTATGCAGAATATTTTTTATAATGTATAAAAAATATGTAATATTTCTATTTGTAATGTATCATCATTGTTATTACAGCCAAATTTGAACAAAATGTTCACAATTTAGAATGGATTGCTTAGTTGAAAATTGACAAATGAAAATGTTTTTGAAAAATGTTTGCTGAAATAATCTTTTCTTTATTTAGCTTGTAGCTCTGGTATCAGCCTCAAAATCTCCCTATGTTTTCCATGATGTGCCATCCGGGAACTATTGCGTCAGTGTTTGCGCCAGTCATCATCAGGCCTCAAAGAACAACAACTTCAACACCACCAAATGTATCTTTCTGTTAGGTATAATGGATATATTTAATTGTAATATTGCAGCAGGCATTAAATACATATAAAAAGGGACATTGGAAATAATATAAGGTTATAGAAGACTTCAAGTGATTTCTGCATTTCTTTTGAACTTCATAATAATCAAAGAATCCTCTAAAAATGTACATTTCCTCAAACATATTCAATAAATAGCACAACTATTCCAACACTGTTTCAACACTGATAATAGTAGGGAATGTTTCCTGAGCAGCAAATCATCATAGTCGAATGATTTCTGAGGGCTCATGTGACACTAAACACTGGAGTAATGACACTGAAAATTCAGCATTTTAAATAAAAATCTTAAATATATTTACATAGAAAACAGTTATTTTCAATTGAAAAATTATTCCACAATATTTTATTTTACTCAATTTTGATCAAATGAATGCGGTTTTGAGTATTAATTGACTTCAATCCTACTAAACTTAATGTATCTATATCCTTGTTTTTTTTTTCAGATTCTACTAGAAGCGTTGTGCTGATAGTTGGCATAGTGGCTGTGCTGCTGATTATGTTTTTAGCTGGGATTCTTTTGTTTTTTGTTTGTTTTAACCACATTAAGCCCAACATCAAGAAACTACACATTCCATCAGCCTTGGTATGTACTTGAATTCTGTTTAAGTAAAAGTTGAATATAATAGTTCATTTAATTCAGTTTGGGCGACACGGTGGCGCAGTGGGTAGCACGTTCGCCTCACAGCAAGAAGGTCGCTGGTTCGAGCCTCGGCTGGGTCAGTTGGCATTTCTGTGTGGAGTTTGCATGTTCTCCCCATGTTCGCGTGGGTTTCCTCCGGGTGCTCCGGTTTCCCCCACAAGTCCAAAGACATGCGGTATAGGTGAATTGGGTAAGCTAAAATTGTCCGTAGTGTATGTGTGTGAATGAGTGTGTGTGAATGTTTCCCAGTGATGGGTTGCAGCTGGAAGGGCATCCGCTGCGTAAAATATATGCTGGATAAGTTGGCGGTTCATCCCGCTGTGGCGACCCCAGATTAATAAAGGGACTAAGCCGAAAAGAAAATGAATGAATGAATAATTCAGTTTGAAAAGTTGAAAAAGAACTTGATAGAACAAAAAGTGTTTAATGCTCTTTAGTAATTCGTAACTTTTTGATTTAGTGGCTAATTCGTTTGAAATCGTACAATCTTATTCGTACAATTTAGTATGATTTGCTTATCCCCAATGACGGTTGGGTTTAGGGGTGGGGTTGGGTTGGGTGCCATGCCTATTTTAAATATCGTACATTTTCGTATGACTGAACTAGTACGAAGTCGTATGATTTAGCCATTAAACTGACAAAACATAAAATAGTTAGGTTTCCTCGTGAGATCAGGCTGTTTTATACATACTTACATTTATTATCTATATGTAGACCACAATTTGGACAGGGGAAATTTCAACCAAAAAATAATTTAATTTCCTCATTTACTCACACTAAAGTGGTTCTAAATGTTCATACATTTCTTTCTTCTGTTGAACACAAAACAAGATATTTTAAAGAATGTTGGAAAAACATTGACATCCATATAGCGATACTATAGAAGTCAATGGCTTATTTCTACCATTCTTCAGTATATAACTTCCTTTGTGTTCAACAGAAGAAACTCAAACTGGTTTGAAACCACAAGTAGAGGATGAGTACAAGATGGCAGATTTTTAATTTTTGGGTGAACTATACCTTTAGGTAACACAAAATATTAAAGCTGCTCTCAGAACTGAAGTAATTTTATTTGGGCACAAAGAAAACTCTCTGTTAAATGTCAATGTGGGATCTTTGGCCCCATATATTACCCAGTGTGCAAGAAATCTCGGTGTTATGTTTGATGAAACCTTAAAATTTGACAAACAGATCAGTACTGTTGTAAAATCCTGCTTTTACCACCTCAGATAACTGTCTAAAGTCAAGCCATTTTTATCCCAAAGAAATTTTCAAACAGTGATTCATGCCTTCATAACAACACGTCTGGATTACTGTAACTCTCTCTATTTTGGTATTTCTCAGTCTTCTCTCTCTCGTCTACAGCTGGTACAAAGTCTGTAACTTCTATTTTAGCTGCACTTCACTGGTTACCCATTAAATACAGAATAGATTTTTAAATTTTATTATTTGTTTACAAACCCGTCAATAATCTTGCTCCACAGTACCTTACAGACTTGCTCTGTCCGTATACCCCCTCTCGATCATTGAGATCTTATGACCTCAATTTACTCACCGTGCCCAGAACACGCCTTAAAAAACGAGGTGATCGAGCGTTTGCTGTTGCTGGTCCTAAACTCTGGAACACTTTACCAATTCACATTAGACCTTCTCCCTCCATTTCTGTGTTTAAGTCTGTTTTAAAGACCTACCTATGTTCTCCCGCTTTTAATACTCATTGATCACTGTTTTATTTTTATATGAAGCTTTTATTTGTTAAATGCTTCTTTTATATTCTGCTTTCTTCTCTGTCTTTAGTACTCCTATGTACAGCACTTTGGTCAAGTTTGGTAGTTTTTAAATGTGCTTTATAAATAAATATTGTATTGTATTGTATTGTATTGTATTGTATTGTATTGTATTGTATTGTATTGTATTGTAGAACTAAATTCACTTCATGGCTCAGGTTTAAAAAAGATTTTCTTGATGAAGAAAGTAATCTATTTAAAGCCAAAGCATTAAAATAACACAAGCTCAAAATGTTTTGGACCCATTGCAACACTTGTGTTTCACTTTAAGGTGAAAGATTTCTATACGCAGATTTCTCAACATGTTCAAAGTAGTCATGCAGAATTGCTTTGTAGAAATACTTTAACAAATGTATCGCTCATTGTTAGTTAACGCATTAGGATCTTATTGTGAAGTGTTACAGAACAGATAATTGCAATTCATGATAGAGGTTACCTATAATTTATAATAACACAATGCTTCTACGTCCTTTGCAGCTCAATATTTCGAAACCTTGTAGGGTCCTACCACTAATCCCTGAGGCATTCCAAACAATTTACCAAACACTGACCTGGCCAAAAACATATATGAACCCAGAGGAGCGAGATTTGGCATCAGACGATGACTCTAAATGTGAATACTTTGAGAGGGGAAATTTTGCAGTTAACTCCTATTCTATCACCAATATTAAGCTGCCAGAACAGGCTGAGGAGGCAGAGAAATCAAATCTGTACACACTTGCTATTAATATGGACCAGAGCGATGGAAGTGGATTATCTGAAATGGATAATGAGAATATGCATTCAGGTGCCTCAAATTCTTGCAGTTCAAGACGTTCAAGATCATCTGAGAAGCTACAAATGAGTATTATGGACACGCATGAGAAATACGAGCTGGAAATCTGTTTTCTGGAGAAAACTCTATCCTGTTCTTCTAGCATTAGCTATGAAAGAGAACTGCCAGCTGAGGAGAAAGAGAACGAGGAGGATATGGAGCCAGAGGACCATGATTCTGCATCAGAAGATGACTCTAAAGATGAATACATTCAGAGGGGACATTTTACAATTGACCCATATTTTATCGCCACTCTTAACCCTTCTGAGGAGGCTGAGACGTCAAATCCATACACAATTGCTACTGATCTGGAACAGAGCGATGGAAGTGGATTATCTGAAATAAATGTTGACAATATGCATTCGGGTACCTCAGAATCTTGCACTTCAAAACATTCAAGTTCATCAGAAAAGCTACAAAAGAGTATTATGGATACGCTTCAGAAATATGAGATGGAAATCTATTTTCCAGAGGAAACTCCATCCTGTTCTTCCAGCGATAATTATGAAAGAGAACTGCCAGATGATGAGAAAGAGGATGAGGAGGAAATGAATGTATTGCTGCCTGAAAATGTCTTAGAAGGTGGCTATGAACCAAGACAATAAAAAAGTATGACGTATGAGGTTAGGATTTGAATAAAGGACAAACTTCCAAATCACCAAGGCTTTCTAAAGAGAATCTACATATCTTGAATCTTCTTTGAAAGGTGGAGTCTGCAACCAATTTCCAATTACCTTCAAAGCAACTAAAGTAGACATGTAAAAAGAGAATTGGGCTTAAGCAGACACTAGCATAAAAACAAAACACAGGGTCATTTATACCTGGAGAGAATGGTCTGTTAACATCCCCATTAATCTCAGTGGTACCCATGATAAAACGTGAACATCAGGACTTTCTACTGTACCGGGAATTTTTGGACCTTCCTGAAATCAAACAGGAACAGAAGGAACTCTGAACATTGCTTGTTAATGTCCACTTTGTCACTGACTACCCAGCTTTGAGTTAAGAAACTATACTCTTAAAAATAAAAGGTCTTTGTTGGAAGATATGGTTTTACGGGGAAGCTGAAACAACCAGGGAATCCTTTCAATGAACATGTTCTTTTGAGTTTTTATGGCAAACCAAAAATAGTTTTTTCATGGTTTTGTAGCCTTTGTTTTTTATAGCTTGTACAGTATATGTATGCATTGCGACTGCATATCCTTTACAATATCACTGTGATGCCGCAGCTTGTCAATTGACTGACCATCTGGTCAATAAATGGCCCTTCAGAAACTCTGATAATAGACTCCAGGTGCTACATGAAGCAATTTATGATGCAGAACAATACATTTTTGACCTGAACCATTGAATAATCGAAATGTACAACTGTTGTGTATATACACGTTTAAATGATGTGGGGTAACTTCTGAGATCGCTATAGTAAAAAAATGTGAATTATGCTTTTTATTGTTTAATGGACAGCATTTGAAATATTTTCTCTGATTTTTTTTTCTTAAGCCGTAAAAGGCACCATCTGATGGTAAATGGTGGTCACACCAAAAACTCATTTTAATTTATGTAAAATATTAATGTCATTATTTGGAAAAAAGTATCCTTACAAGCACTTAAAAATTGTTTTTCTTTCTCATCCTGGAATTGTAAACTGTGTGAATCATTACAGTATTTGTAAAAAGTAATGTTTTGAAAGCTATAGTTGATATTGGGTACAGGTACACTGACACAAATTATACGAGCAATCATATATCTTTGACGACAACAGGCATTTACTGAAGTTTTGTTATGTCAGTTTTACTTTCATGTTGTCTCCCTCCATGTGAATGTGTTTATGTGTTTTCTGTAAATGTTTTTAAGGTGCTACATTATATAATCAAATCTGTAATATTATCATGGATCATATTGGGGTACAGTTCTGTCTTTATATATGAAAACAATTGAAGGCTTGAGAGTGGCAAAGTTTTGTTTACATAAAAGGGTACTGACTGTAATGCTTAATAATGCTTTATTGAATGGTTAGGCCCTTTTTTATTATGGTAAAAAAAGGTGAACCCCTCCAGTAAAAGATTGAGAAATACAATAATAAATGCTATAATTTTATTTTTGTGTATTCTTTTTTTAAAGTTGCAAATAAATACTGAAAAATATAAATATGCAATAATGTGGCTATGAAGTACATACAATTGATTTCTTGCTTTTTACAAATCGGAGTGATTTTAAAGATTACATGCCAACTGCCATTCAAGAAATCTCTTTTTTTTGGTCAGTCTCCACCAAAGAGAGAAGAGAAAAACCCTTTCCTTCCTTCTTCCCCACGAACACGCAGTGACTTGGTGGTACGAGTGCCTCTTTGAAGGCCTATCCGATCCTTGTTGTTTTCCTTTTCCTTCTCTTGTTGTTGGAGTTGTACCTGTTGACAGATCACCAAACGCATGTCCTCCTAGAACAGAAATTTGTTGGTCAATAAAAGGAAAACAAGAGCTTTTCTTCATACAGGAAATCATACATATTTATAAACTAAATAAAACTGTAAAAATAAAAATACATTGCATACTACAGATGAACAATCATAAAGTGTTTGCGTGTCCTTAACAATTTGTTCTTGCAAGAACTAAAAGAATCCTAAGACAAACCCCTGAGGTACCTGAGGTAAAAAAAAAACAAAAAACATAAATAAATACAAGCTACCAACCTGCCAAGACTCCACTTCCTGAGACAGTGCCACCTTGTGCCTGATGGTGTTCAGAAGCTGCTGGTTGAGTGCGTCACGCTCTTGCCGGGCCAAGATCATTTCCTCTTCCAAGGCTCTGTGGGTGAGAGGGAAGACAAACATTGTGTTGGACAAAACAAAAGCCGTCGGACTATTATACGAAATCTCCTCCATTCATATCTTGGCTTATCACTTTATCTCTGGCATTAAATATGACAAAGAAAACAAAAAAAAGCCTTTTGATTCAGTTCTTACTTGTAAGTAGGTTTACTGGGACTGTTACGAAACAGCTTTACCTCCTCCCTCAGCCCTTCTAATTCAGTTTCTCTGGACCGTAGCTGACAAAAATAACAAACAAAACATGTCAAATGTAAGATAAGGACGCCAGTCAGTCAGCTGTTGTGATGTCACTGTATTATGTAGCTAACCTCTTTCTGTAGCCTCTCAATCTCTTCTTCTTTTTCTTGCAGAATAGAGGAATGGGCCAAAATGGTTTCTTTGGCCTGTTGGAGATCAAAATGAAAGCCAGTTAGCAAAGATGAATAGCATTCTGCCCGATCTGAAATGAAAGTGCTGACTGAAGACAGAAACAAGCACTTACACGCTTAAAACCCAAATACTGTTGATTTTAAATTCATTTGAATTGTTGTCAATATTTGCTACAAGCTAAGTGGAAGCATGCACACCTAACTTTGCTCTAAGCAGGGGTTGAAAGCTACCTGGCACTGTTGGATCTCACTCTGAAGGGACAAAGGGAAGCAGGTGGCCTCCCCCAGACTGGCCTCTTCTCCCAAGGCTTGAACCCTTTGCTGTAGGGTCCGGTTGACCGTACGCAGCTGGAACACTGTGCTGTGTTCCTGTTCCAGCTGTGAAAGAGCCAGAGACAGCCAGACTGAAACTCTCTAAGCGTTAGCGAACTATGACCAGCAATCAAAGCTGTTTTATACAGCATAGGCTTGCCTTTTAGAGGAACTCAAATTTAAGTGCATCATTAAAAATAAATGTATAATGATGACAGTAAGGTACTCTATATCTAGGGGAATTTTGAAGTGGGCATCTCTGTCCACAATGCTCTAAAGATCAGGGGCCTCATTTACAGTATAAAACTGCCTAGAAACCTTCCTAACGTACACTAGAATATATATTAATTTATTTATTAATGATTATGACTCGTGATGATTTTAAATGGTGCAATTAAGTCAATATTTAAGCCAAATATGTTTACTTACATTCTCCTGTCAAGTCAAGTTTGTGTTTTATAGATCACAACCTTTGCGTGGGAAGTTTCACTGAATTTCTGAAACTATTTTTAAATACATATTTTTTAATTTTGACAAAAACTCACAAAATTAAATAAATAAAACAGAACTCGGTGTCTCTGTGTTGTTATCTGATGAGATCCAAATTTTTGTGATATCATATTTGAAACATAACTTTGACATTTTAGATTCCAAAATACGTTAGAATAATTAAATTTTCACTTTATATATGCTTTTTTTTATAATCTCCAAAGCATTTATGGCTTACAACCTTTTAAGTTTTGATGTTAATCTATGTCTAAAAGGGGGGTGACAGTTATCAGGTTAAATGGTATTGGTATAAATGGAATGGTATTGTACATCAAAGCAGCTGTTTTTCTAGTGTTTAGTTTTTTTGGAGGGGAACAACACTTTTTTTTTTGCAAATAGGCTCACTTTACAAGTCAAAAAGTTACATCTACTAAGACTGACCAAAAATGGAAAGTTGCTATTTTTATGTCTAGCTATTTCATCAGAAGGAGAGTTTCAATCCAAAATGTTTCATTTTCCGTTGGTCTTAACACATGATGTAACTACAGAAGACTCTAACTTTAAACAGGAAAATGATCAAATCTCTTTTTTTGGATTGTTTGGAGCAAGATGCTAATGGTCTAATCCGATTCAATGATTTATGCTAAGCTAAAATTGCTCCTGCCAGACCCGGGAATCGGCTGATTCATAAATTCTAAAACTCAAATGTTTAACTCTAGGTGAAAAGTGAAGTTTTCCTTTAATGTATGAATTCATTAATAGCGAACGCATGTAGATGAGATCAAGCCCTGGTGCAGCTTTAAACCACAAAATTCTACAATTCATGTTGAATATGGGGGTAAATTGTAGTTGTATGCCATATGTCACTTATTTTCTCTCACGTTATCTTAGCTTTGCTCTCCTGCCCAAACACTCTGTTCAGAAACATTCCTCACCTCAGTTTCTTTATCTTTCAGGGTGGTTTGTAGCTCAATCGCCCTCTCTCTTAATCCATCCCTCTCCAATCTCAGACGCTCATTGTCTTCTTGAGTTGACTTCAGCCGTTCATCCATATGAGTGCAACGCTCTTTCAAAACTCGGTTCTGTGATATAGAATCAATCGTGAAAAAGA
Source organism: Danio jaintianensis (assembly GCA_903798115.1). Taxonomy (NCBI): domain Eukaryota; kingdom Metazoa; phylum Chordata; class Actinopteri; order Cypriniformes; family Danionidae; genus Danio; species Danio jaintianensis. The sequence goes on from CAIGQV010018170.1 coordinate 13,163,633, forward strand.
AAATAGTAAATAAACATTTTGCTGCAATATCTTACAAATTGAGGTAAATAATCTTAAAATATACGTCTCTATATTTGTAAACAAACTATTCACAGAGCAGAGTAATGACAATTACTGTATATCTAAAATGATTGTAACCTCCACACCAATGAATCATAACATTGTCTTTATTATAGGAATGCTGTACTTGCTTTTTTTTGTACAAAATGACAATAGGTCAATTAAAATTTTAGTTTTTAAATGTTTTTTTTTTTACTTTTAATTTGTTAATTTTATTTGCATACAACTAATATAAAAATTATATTAACTATATTGTGGTTATTAATAAAATACTTAAAGTAAATTAATCTTTTAAAAATTGAAATGTTACCCTCTGAATCATAATCGGATCAATTTGTGAGGCATTTGAAAATTCACACTTCTGTTTATAATCATCTTATCATGCGTGCTGCAAACAGGTCGTGATACTACTATGCATCACTTCTGTTGTTGTACATGTGCGTGTCTATGTCTATACCTCTGCTTGCAGACTGTCCAGTCTAGCAGAGCTTATGGATTTGCTGAAACTTGTGTCCTCCATTTCTTCTCTCAAAGTACGAAGCTCAGTGCGCAAAGTATGCTCTAATGACACTGCCTGGAAAAAGAAGAGGGGCGTTTGGTCAACCATTATTTCTGGGACAGTTTCTCACATAAAGCAGAAACCCAAACCTGCTGTTCTTCATACCAGAATGCTATCTAACTGCATCAGTGTTCACACGTCGCTTGACATATTTAGTCAATACAACTACAATATATTTAGTCTAGTGAATGCCTCTAGAAAGATGTGCTAGAAGGGGTCATGAACTGAAATCCAAATTCCCTTGATTTGTTTAAATATAAAAGGTCTATAAAAACATCCTGTAAGTTTAAGAACTCAAAACATTCTGGTTAAACCCACCTCAAACTGTGAGATTTTTATAATAATCCTATGCAAACCTGGACAAGCAAGAAATCTCATCCAGCATTTTAAATCATTCATCCTTGACATGATCAGTAACCTGTCTGGCATGATACCTCACAATTAGCATAAACATCTACAAATCTGTAGGGCTACTGATTGTTTATGCTTGCTGTGAGTTATCATTTCCTTTGGATTGTTATTTGTAGTGCTACAGATTGTTTATGTTTGGTGTGAGATATAATTTCAGATTAACACTTGTTAATTTTCCTCACAACATGCCTTGATAATAAAAAGAAAAAAAAAAACAGTTTTGACATTTCCCTGTGGTGATTTGAATCATAGCTGTAGTCACAGAAAGTGGCTTAAATTTTCTGACACTGCAGGAATTTCATCAAAACGGCCATTAACCAACTGTTGGTGAACATGTATATCCAATGATCAAAGACCACAGATTTAGGCCCAAGTAGTGACGGCTGCATTCAAAAGACCTTTACGAATCTTTTGTTTCGAATCAGTGGTTTTAGAGCTCATTTGAAATGGGCAAAGTCACATGATTCCAGTAAACAGGGCTTCATTTCATCACTACTGTTTTAAAACATTTTTAAAAATGTGATGGTTCTCCGCTTGGGGCGATTGGTGTAATATAAAATCCATATCAATGACGCATTCAGATCGTCTCCCAATAGTGAATCAATGAACAGGTTTAGATCTTACCTAATCTGTTATCAGTTTGTAGACATTTTAATCAGACATGGGTAAAATAAAAATGAATAATAGTTAATAGTCTTTTGTTGGCCTGTTTAGCAGAGCCCACCATGTAACAAACAATATATACGTTATTAAAATGTATAAAAATGAATGCATATTATGCAGACACTTAATATTTAATGACATTAGATGCTAAGCTAAGTGCATTTATAGGTTATACTTTTAATTTAAAGTTCGCAATATGTTCATTCATTCATTCATTCATTCATTTTCGGCTTAGTCCCTTTATTAATCTGGGGTCGCCACAGCGGAATGAACCGCCAACTTATCCAGCATATGTTTTACGCAGTGGATGCCCTTCCAGCCGCAACCCATCACTGGGAAACATCCATACACATTCACACACATACACTATGGACAATTTAGCCTACCCACTTCACCTATAGCGCATGTCTTTGGACTTGTGGGGGAAACCGGAGCACCCGGAGGAAACCCACACGAACACGAGGAGAACATGCAAACTCCACACAGAAATGCCAACTGACCCAGCCGAGGCTCAAACCACCGACCTTCTTGCTGTGAGCCGATCGTGCTACCCACTGCGCAATAAGTTTGAAAGTAAATTCTAATGCATGTTTTGGTTGCATTTACATGATTTTTACCACCAGGTGTCCCTAGCATGTGGTGGTTCGAATGCTTCGAAACAGTGAATCATTTTGCGAAGCAATTGTTTCAAAGCTTTGAAAAGCTTAGTTTCTCCCATCACTAGGCAAAGGATTATAGGAATCTTTTAGGATTTTCCAAATTTGTCTCAAATGGCAAAATAGTGGCTAAAATCCATAGCGGCTTTAGTCCAAATCCAGCTTATATTGAAGTCAATCTGCCAAAATAACAGGTTGTGGAATAAGCCACTTTATTATGTTACAGTATGTCTAACAGAACATCAACAACACCTGTTTCTACCTCACTGTTTGGCTCCACCCACCAATTTGTGTTGGCAGTGCTGCTATATATAAATAACGAGAGTCATTTTTACACAGAAACTAAACAATGTCTTATACAAAGCTGTGCCAACTATATGGTGTATTAATATGCATTCACTATTGGTTTGTCTGTTATTACAGACCAACTGATATGTGCTCAGTATTTAAAAATCTAAATCTCAACCTAAATCTCAGCACTATCAATCTATGAAGAAATGTAGGCTGTCAAACAAGCATGCATTTTTTTATATTTCTAAACTGTTAGCTAATCATACTACACCAGCAGGCATTTACAAGTCTACAATCCTCCGCCCCTATTCAAATAGTGCATTCAGATGAGGGTGGTCTAAACAGGATAGAAAATAGCTTATTTCTTCCAAATTATGCTGATGTAAAAATCTTGATAACATTACCAATGGATCTCAGAAAACTGTATGTAATAATAAAAAAGGCTGTTCTTGACACATCACTTTAAAGCTTCTGATTGGTCACCTCTGCCAGCTGTTCCACAAGTTTTTGGTTGTGGTTGGACAGCTGAATGAGCTGCTCGCTCTCCTCGCGCCGTCGGTCACGACTCTGAATGTGTTTCTGTTCCAACTGCGCACGCAACGCCAAGATGTCAGCCTGGAGTTCTGCCTCCCGCTGACTTGCCTCGAGGTCCCGCACCTCCAGATGACGCTGCACCATGTGTTTTTCCTGCTGCATAGCCTGTTGTACACACAAGAACAAACTATGTCTGTAATTCACACAATTTAAAGGTGTTCTTTAAGCTAAATTATTTATATTGTGAATACAGTATATTGTAATGTTCATGATGTTTTTCTGTCATAATGATAATATATATATATATATATATATATTTTTTACATCTGCACTGGAGGATATAACAGTAAATATACAGTTCAATATAGGAGGACATTCCCAAGAAGAAAAAAAATATTATAGGAGAGTTAATTTTGCCTTCAACTGTAAGTTCTTTTAGGAACGTAATAGGAGTTCTCTTATCTGGTGCTAGGGTTGGGCCGATAAATTATATTATATCAAATCGCAATAAAATTTATGTCGATAACAATGATAAGCTCTGGACTTTTTTACTCTATATTGATCTAAGAGCCAATCACACCGCATAAATGTGCAACAATGGGAATCTAGCAGTGTGTTGACATTAGAGATACACAGAATTTTCGGCTGCAAAAATTATCGGCTACTGAAAATAGGTTATGCTATTTAATGGACCTTCTAATTTGTGGCTTCAGTCATTGTTGGATATTGAAATATATATCGTTATTGTTCAATATGGAAAATAATTAATCGAGATTGTATTTTTGCCATATTGCCCAGCCCTATCTGGTGCTATTTATTGCTATTTGACATCTGTACATTGACATAAACTGAATGAAGTGCCACCATAGACGATCAAATACAGCATCATTGTCCATGTAGAAGATATAAACTTGCACTTTCCAAATCCTAGATGTGGATGGTCGCCGATGTGAAAGCTCAAGCGTGAAAATGTTTTCACTACTCTTTTCACACTGTTTACCATTTGGGGCATGGTAAGATTTGTTAATGTTTGTGAAAGAAGTTTCTTTTACTCAACAAGTAACTAATTAATTAGTTAATTTGATCAAAAATATATCTAAAAAAAACATTAATATTGTATATTAACGTTATTATTTAATATTTTATGTTAAAATATATACTAATATATAATTTTATGGAAATAGTAATCAAATTTTTTTCAGTACTCTTAATGAACAGATGGCTCAAAATATCTAAAAAATATATTTGTGATATTATTTTGTAGAACAACATAAAATATAATTTATATAAAATATTTTTCACACACACACACACACACACACACACATATAATCTTTTACTACAGTATGGTTGTGTTTTTCTATGTAATGGTTTGTAATGTTTTGCAATGCATTTTACTTATTTTTATGAATTATGAATTCATATATAGATTTGTATTAACAATTAATAGTGTATGTGTACAGCGCCATAAAGACAAAGCTAGCTTCCCTGCTAAGATAATAATCAAAACATATCTCAATTTTTAAATAAATACCGCTTTTAAGATTTTGGTTTGAGCTAAAGCTAACAATATTATTTGAGTTTCAGCTAACATCATATATATATATACACACACATACACACACACAGATATCAGAGATAATGCCCATTCACACCAAGAATGTGTGTACTGTGTGTAATTACTATATTTATTTTCACTCTGGTGAGTGATAATGTTTTGTTTATTTAAAACATGCACTGCAGTTTCTTCATGTTATCTGCTGCTTAAATATTTGAAGATTTCACTACTTTGTGTCATTATCGCTATACAGTAGCTGTGGACTTATCTATTCTCATAGAATTACATTGATCATTAAAACTTTATAGTTGTCATTCTTGGTGTGAATGAACCTTCATACAGCCTTCATTGGTCGGCCTCATTCATACCTCCATCTCGCTCTCCATCTGCATTATCTGAGAGGCCAACTCCTCATTTTTCTCCAGCAAAGCTTGGCCCACTTCCGCAGCCAAGATCAGGTCCTTTTCCAGCAAAGTAGGGCTTCTGTCATCCTGGGGTGAGGCCAGAAGATCATCCGCTCCCATTGTAGGAGCCATGATCCGGTGGCTAGAGCCAGAATGAGATGAAGAGAACGGGAAGAAAGAATCCTCCAGGATGGGAGAGGGCAGGTTCTCCTTCTTAGATGAAAACATTGGTCCGTTCCTTGAATTCACAGCACAGCAGGACTCCCAATGACCGTCCTGGTATAGTCAAAAGTACTTTATCAGCATCTTTCCCAGTCAAATCCGAAACTTTTTTTTATAGTTCACTAGAAAACACCTGTTTTGTTGGTTTTGTATGCCCTTGAAAATATGATCAAAAATAGTGTGTGTCACATATAGGGTGTATTGATGCAAAAAGTTCTTTGAAGGGTGGAAACATCTGTTGATTTGTTTGTTCTATCGTGATTCTTCTTTGTAAATCTTCCTAAGGACAAAAGCATGTTGGAACAGGTGACAATTGTGTTGGAACTCACCCTGATATTTATGACACAAAGCAAAAAGGTGTATTCATTAACAATATCTAATCCTCCTGGACTGTATAGAGCTTGGATTTCTTCTCTAAATGTGTGTGCTAGGAAACAACACATAATCCGGTATTACCTTTGGGCGTCTCTGTTGTCTAGCAGCTTCTTTTGTAGACCTGACCAACACAACAAAGTTTCAGTGTATGTTTCGCATTCCAGTAGTCATTCAAGACTCCTCAGTCGCCAGTGAATTAAGCCCTTACAATTGGCTAAACAGGTTTGAAAGATCACAGGTAGCTGCTTCTAAGACATAGGTGACCTCCTTAATGCTGAAATTTCACCACTTTACATATTTAGCATAACTGAAAATGGCTTTATTCCTGAAGTAAAGCAGGTTGCTTTTATGTCTGTGAACCATAATGGAGAAAACACAGGTAAATGATTACATAATGAAATACATAAATTATATAAATAGATGCCATGTAAACCAAAACCTCTGGTTATGTTTAGTATTTACATGACATGGCATTTTATGATATTAAGAGTGTTGAATTAACTACAATTATTCGTTGTGTAACTACAAACAACCAAACACTTTGTATCAACTACAAGGCTTAATTAAACCACTAAATAACTTAAAAGAATGTGTAATAATCAAAATATTTTTCTTGTAAAGTCAGTCTGCTGATAATATAAGTGTCCCTTTTGACTATTGAGAACAAGTAAAGCTTTGTTTTTTCCTACCTGGGAAGTTCCTGCTCCAAACTTAGCATGCAAGGTGACAGGGAGCTGAGGGAGGTACTACTGGTCGCCTTGGAAGCGCTGCTGTAACGCAAATTAAACCACACCTTACTCGTTGCGTCATTCCTTTAGTGGGAGGAGCCGAGTACACGGAAACAAGGCAGGTGACGCTGACGTCAGGTGAGAAAGTTTGGAACCGTGTTTTATTAAACTAAACTTACGTTGTGAATATCAAATTCTGCATGGTATATATTGCGTTCATATTAACACCAACTGTTCTTTTTGCTTAGTGAATCCTGAAACTTCTGTTCATTTATTTTGGGATTGCCCTCATACAATGACATTTTGGGATGATGTTCTTGATTTTGTAAAAGATTATGTGAAGGCAGATTTTGAGTTTACATATAAGAATGTTATCTTTGGTTTCCATGAATGTGAAAAGGAAAGTAATACTTCATAAACCTTATTTTTTTTTGTTGGCCAAATTTCATATTCACAAAAGCAAGTTTTGTAAGTGTAAAGCTTTTTTTGCTCAATTTAAAATTGAAATAAAAATGTATTTTGAGTGTATTGAGGGATCAAAAAACTTAAAAGCAATACGAACAAGGACTTTGATGAAGGACTTGGCACTTGTCTTGGACTAAATGACTGAAAATCTCTGGATTGTTGTTGTTTGATTGATGACATTTGTTGTTAATGTTTTTCAAGCATTCAATAAAAAATTAAAATAAAATATATATATATATATATATTGCATTCATAAGCAAAAATGTGCTAAAGGCATACCAAAATGTAATAAAACATTTTTGTTAGAAATTAAAGTTTTGAAATGCAAATTAGCAACAAAAATATTGGGCATTTAGACTGGAAAAGATGCAGATCAACTATAAAAAAGTGGCTTAACCTTGTTTTAGACTAAGGTTTCGATAATTATACCTAAAACCAATATGCTTTTGAAAAATAGGAAACCTGTAAAAGGTGTTCACTTTTTATATAACTTAACTAGTATTTTTAGAAAATGATTAATTTGTTTGTTCATCTACAGTTTACATGCTTGACGTGGTTCACATTTCTTTATTTTTGGAACATATTTGCTTCTGTCTCGTTTGTTAATTATTTTAAAGTCTTGTCATTTAACAATATTTGTTAAACAAAAGGTCGTTAGATTTCTTTATGCTACTACTTCATATTTTTCTATAAAAGAAAATTAAAAATGTTTTTTTAGGCTACATGTAAATTAATTAATGCTATAAATTTAGATAGTCAAAGAGAACCAACAAATTACAATTAAAATCTGAATTTATCAACATATTGAAACTGTGATTTAATTGTACGATATAGGGAATATTAAAAAACACTCTAAACATAATTTATATATATGCATAATATATAAGTTATTTTATATTACTTTATATTAAGATAAAGAACTGTGCTTAGAATTATTTTCTAGTAATATTTTATTACTTTTATCAATTCAATTCTAAAGTAAAACTTCAACATGCTTTTAATCAAAAAATTATTTTATAATAACATTAGCAAATCCTCTTCTGTCCAAAATGTTGCACAGGAAAGATGCATATTCATAGCTCCTTTCTGATCATAAAAGAACCCATTCAGAGGCTGTTAGGTAACCTGCTCAGTGCTGCCACTTTTTGGTTAACTAACCAGATTCACCTACAGTATAAGCCATCAACCACTGAGAAAGAATATGCAGTTACATGCAGGAATGATAAACATAAATAAATAACTGGACATGATAGAGTTTTGACTTCTACATACAGTTTACATACATTTAGCTTTGCTGGACTGATCTAATAATCTGACATGATCCAAACATGAGGAATCTTTTGAACCAGAGTGTTGATTTTTGCTGCTGTGAATGAATGGCTTGTTGAGCTTCTGGCAAAGGCCTCAGTCTCTGTAAAGCGCTATGGGACCTGTGGCCCTCAACGTGGCAACAATGAATTCATTTAGGATTTGAAATATTTACACAAGAGAGCGCCTATGGAACTTGGAGCAGTACTTCCTGTTTTTTTGGACTTAATAATTTTCTCTGCAGACCATAAATTAAGCTAGTTAGTACAGCTACAGGAAGCTTGTCAAAACCTGGATTTTAGCTATAAGAAAAATTAAACCATAGATTTTTGAATGAGAAACCAAAAGACAGTCAATGAGTGTGTTTACCTGAACATTCTTAACCCAATTGTGGCTAATAAGCAGACAGTGTATGTGGTCATGTAAACATGTTAACCTGTATTTCTTTATTCGAGTGAGGTCATAAATGGCAACTTTTGCCCCTTCTGTTTTAAATAGCATGTTAAATGGATAGTTCACACAAAAATTCAAATTTACCCAATTTTACTCACCCTCAGGAGGTTACAAACATTTATGGGTTTCTTTTATTCTGCTGAACATGAAAAAAGACGTTTTGGAGAAAGATGAAAACCATTGACATTCATAGTATGAAAAACAAAGACTATGGACGTCAATGGCTACCAGTTTTCTGCTTTCTTCAAAATGTCTTCTTTTTTTGTTGTTGTTCAGCCGAAACTCAAACAGATTTAAAATAAGTGAATGGTGAATGGTTTTGTATGTCCATTTGAAGCACTCACCTTCTTTTTGGTTGGTTTATTGGAGGGGGAAAAAAGAAAAATATTGTATTCTAATATCAGTGCAGTTTGAGCAGAAGTGGTACAATTAATTGCTGCATAATATATGAAAAAAAAAAACACTGATCATACCGTAGACTGATCATAGGCTGATCATGTTATTATACTTCTTTAGTTTTTGAGGATTTATTTAACATAACACCAGACATGAATTAAATATACTTATATTTGCACATTATTATGTTTTGAAGACACCAGGAACCAAACAGATTAATTAATATAGTTGACATGCAGTTGTTGTTTTTTACTTGCATTGCTGTGCATGTAAAACTGGTTAGGTTGTGAATTATGAACATTGTTGAGTAATTACATCATTAACATTACATCATTAAACATTATTTGTATCAATACAAGAAACATTTCTAAGCAACGACACATATATTATGCTTATCATGTATTGTCGATGACTAATTTTATAGACAGTTCATAGTTTTTTTAAGCAATTGTCTGACAAATGAAACCTTCTTTATTTGAAAAATAGAATTATGTGGGTGTCCATATCCCAGTTCGACTCCCAGCTTAATGTAACATCCTACTATCCTGACAAATAAAGGGAGGAAAAGAAAAATAGAATTATTATGCAAAACATGTATAACCCCCAAAAAAGACTCTGCTTCTCTGAGTTGATATATACAGACCTGCTGAATTTATTTACTGTATATAAAGGCAATCATATTATAAGTAACAGTAATTAAATTACCTTTACTTTCTCAGTGGATACACTGTTAACAATTTTTGTATATTACACAGTATTTAACTATATGAATTGTATTTTTCTATATGACAGTTATGCAGTAGTACTGTATTTTAAAATTGCATTGTGGAAAATATCCTCTTGGCGTCATTTAAACTATATTTTTATTTTGCTGTGAATCAAAATACAGTAAAAAAAAAAAAAAAAAGAGCTTGAAACCTAGCCATAGGAAATATGGTAATTTACCATTTGGACTGTTTTACAGTAAATAGATAAATGAACAAGGAAGTATTATTATTGAAGCCTTTTTTAATCATATGAAAATGTATTGCATATAAAAATACGGTATATTTTACAATAAAGATATACAATACTGTAAATGCATGCAAGATAATTGGTACTGTAAATATTATTACAGTACTATATTATAATAATATTAATAATATTAGAGTATTTTGCTGTGATTTTGATTTACAGTAAATTGCTGCCAAACTGCTGGTGGTAAAACACAGGAAATTCTACAGGAAACAGCAAAACAGTGTACTTAATTTAATTACAGTAACTACTTTGTAACTCATTACACCCAGCACTGATTATGAGCATACTGTGTGCTGTAAACACGCTCTGTGTATCAAATACAAATTGAAGTTGCAACGATTGTCAAATTGATTCATTAAAATTAAATCAAATCACTTGTATTCTACAAAAGTGATACAGTGGAGCTTGCTTGCCATTTCTTCTGTCTTCTGAAAATGTGAGGGGCGTGGCCTCAGATGGGCTCCTCCCACTTGAGCTTTAGTCCTGCTCAAACAAACTAAGGATCAGACACACACAGAGATGGAGAAACACTGTGCAAACTGGACTTTTCTGCTGGTGCTGTGTGGCTTCCTGCCACTGGCCATTCAGGCTGGCAGACACATGCCAAAACTCTCCGACAAGAAGCTATGCGCCGATTCTGAGTGTAGCCGTGAGTAATTCTAACAAGCATATTTAACTTTTAGATATTTATTGCGATTTTTTTTTTTTGTGTGTGTGTTTTTGCATTGCACATAAAGGTTCTAATGATATTGCTTAATGGACTTGATCAAGCACGAACTGTATATGAACAGTTGTAATTTTTACTAATTATGAATAGATACCACATAAAACAGCAGAATAAGAAATAATAACATATACAAAAATGTATTAAGTGTTACTGTAAAGATATTTTTCCCATTGGATTTTTTATGCAATAGGCCAGTTTTGTACAAAAGCAAGAATTAACAACTCATTTGTTTTATTCCATAATTCTTTGTATAGTGATTGACGAATAGCATTTACATAACTTTTAAAGTTTACCATAAGGAAAGATATACATTTAAACTTTTTGCTGTTTACTTAAATAGCTCTGAAAAATGAAGGTTTAATATACTTTAGCCATTGTGCATCCTTATTGACATGTTTATTACTGTAAGTTTGACAAATACATTAAATTCTCATTTTTGAGCAATGCAGGCCAGATAAACACAAAACTATGTCATTACCATTGTGTCAATGTGAGCGAGTTGTATTTTTTTATGCAATGCTACTCAAAAAAGAAAATATCAAAATTAATATTTCTTCTAATGTTAATCACAGACTTTCCAAGACTGTAGAATTTTTTTCCACAGAACTGCTTAGTGTTTACTGATGATTTACTGATGGAAAATAATAGCTTTTTTGTCATAAAACAAAGCAGTGTAAATATGTTAACAAACTGTAACTTTAAAAATTAAAATTCTCATAACTAATGATTTTTATTTAAGCTATCATCAGCACCAATGCTAAAAATATTAATATATATAGTATATTTTTGACTATTTTAATGTTTGTCTGAACCTATATGTAAGTTTGTAAACTAAATCAAAAGTGCTAAAAATTACATAAATAATATAACAATTATATAGCTTTAAGTGGAGTGGAGGACATGATGTGTAAACTACGCATTTCATATATTGTCAGATCCCATTCTCATCGCTAAAGCTCTGCAGGATTATTATCCACAAGACTGTCGCTTCATTCCCATCCAGCAAGGCCAGTCTGTCTATGTGTACGCCATGCTGAAAGACCGTGGAAACCTTTTCTGGGCTGGCAGTGTAAGTATAACTAGGCTATGCATTATTATTGGGGCAGTATTTTTTTGTAATCCAAACTTCAAATGTATGATTATATTTAACGTGTGAAGTCTATCAATTCTTTCACATCTGAAGTCACAAGAATGTACTGTTTGTGAAGGTTCAAGGGTCGTATTATGGAGAGCAGGAGGCTCGTCTGGGTTTCTTCCCCAGCAGTGTTGTTGAAGAGACTCATGCGTTAATGCCTGCTGAGGTTGAGGTCAAGACTGATGTGTGTATCTCCTTTTGTCTACGATAAACAAAAACAAATGCATGATAAAACGATGCATCTAAGGGATGTTTAAGATGATTCATATAGTTTTTTCTTTCAGAAATGGGACTTCTACTGCTATTAGGATCGTGTGTTGCCTCCAGCTGGAAAATAAGCATGATTTTTGATTTCACTCTGCAATTTATAGTGTCACTATACATTTATTAGTAACTTAATTTTATCATTAGTATTCAGATAAACCCAACACTGTATACAAAATGCTTTTTGATGCAGTAATTTTAATAAAACTGAGCTGCTGCTACTTCTTTTCTCTTGTAATTCCAACATACAGAGGAAACAACATAAAAACAAAACATTTTTACAAAATACTTTCTTATATAGACATTATATCTCAATAGACAAACTGCTGTAAAAATTACAAACACAGGTGTACATACTGTATAGTATGGAATACTGAAAAAAAATCCAGACGATAAAAGAAGAAAACAATACAGAAGAGAACAGTGTATAATAAATGAATATACCATGTTTTAAGAAAAATATTGAACATGGTACAAATTATATTATCCCTTTCCTAGTAATAGATAATGAAACTGTTAAATAACACATTCAGTTCTTGTTTAAAGATGTTAAAGTGAGGTTTGCCTTTTGTGTGTTTACAAAAATTGCATGACCATACTCAATGGTAACATAAATCCAAAACATTGTGTGCTTTAAAAAATACATTTTAAATAATTAGCGCATTCATATTAATTAAAACAAAATTTGAGTAGCAAGACAATCCCAAAATAAATGCTTTATAGTTTGCTTTTTAATAGATTCAATGGTTAAAAATTTGAATATTTTAAAGATATTTTATTAAGAAAAATGTTTGAGGAGGAAGAGTCCATATGTAGTCAATGTCATCAAAAGATTCTTGCATGTGATCACCGTTGTTCATTATCAGGTTTTGTTTTGGTAAGGAGAGTTTTAAATGGAATTAAGAGAAAATCAATTACTACTCAACGGAGGAGTGATTGCATCTGTTTTAATGACTCGATCCGACTTCAGCAGCAAGTATTTGTTTTCTAGTTGCGTCATGCGTTTCCATGAAGACCACTGACAGCTCGAGTTGCTCTCGTGTACACAGACATTCCTGTAGCAAGGTGAGTGTATGATATAATAATTCAAAGTTTAACTTCAGACTGCAGATAAATACGCAGAGCGTAAGCGTAAACCACGGGCGACTTAAACCTAGGCTTTTATTTAAAATAATGTACATGGCTAAAAACCGAAAAATACACAAAGGCTACTGTACGTATTGCTTAGCAACTGTAAGATAATACCGAATTATAAGCATGCACTTGGTGGAAAACTGTTCCCTGCTGAAAAAGAAACAACCAGAATGTGCTGGTTTTAATGGTTATAATGGAAATGGTATTAATTTTAATTGAAACTATAATGGTCCTGTGTGTCTACTGGTTATTTTTGCCCAGTGGTTATGTTAGATTTAAACGATCCTATAATTATTTATTTACTTTTAAAAAGTGAGTAAACCCCTTGCCTTAAAATTATTAATGTGCATAATTATAAAAGTTATAACCTAAGGCAATTTAACAGTTCCCGGTTACAACGGATTTATTGGATTAGCCTACTCTTTTTAAGTCAACTTGTCGCTTTGGTGACATCACCTTTTTAAGTAAAAACCAATCGATTTTTATAATGTCTAGAAAACATAAAATTGTGCTGGTTTTAATTATTAAAATGTGATGGTTTCTAACGTTTGAACACGACTGTGATGTTTTCTGTTTTTTATTTATATATTTATTTTTTACATAAATTTTTCTTTTTACAATTTACAGCGTTAATTCTGATTACTGTGAACAAAAACAGTTTATTAAAGAGATCGATATTATTCTCAGGTTTCTCTAAAGATGGTGTCCAATAAAAGCCAGGTATTGGCTTGGATGAGGAACCGCCTTGCTTTTCATCACATGGTTCGGGCCTCTGGGCAGTCTGAGGTCTGGTACGATTTCACCGATGACATGAAATTCCGCCAGTATGGATGGCGATGCTCAACCAACGAGGACTCCTACTCAAAATCCACACTCATTGGAAACTGGTCTGAAGAGAGTTTTGACACGCGGCGCACTGTAGCGTCACGACGCCCCCTTCCGAATCAGGTCGGTATTATTGTTAGATAAAACACTTAATTTGAGAACATCACATAAGCCAAGTCACATTTTAAAATGATTGAATTTCAGTCATTATAAAATATCAAGTGGCGTATGGTGTCGCAATGCTTTTCTCATAAGCAATCTTTTTTAATTAGCTGGTGATTTTTATAGTGGGTGTTTGAAGTCGGTTTTCCACGTGTCCAGCATGGAAATCACCAGATTAGTTAACAATGCAGGTTAACAGTAAATTCACAGTGAGCAGAGGAAGGCAGTAGTCTTAAAATTAACGGTGAATGAAGCATGGGTCCCACATACATCATTAAATTAATAAGTATTTAATTTGAGCATATTTAGTAGCACAAACTACTGATGTAATGGAGTCACAGGTGTTTGTTTGTATAGTATTAGTGTAACAGTCAGTAAAAAAAAAACAACTAAAATGAAAATTCAGTCATCATTTACTCACCCTCCACTTCTTCCAAACCTGTTTGAGTTTCTTTCTTCTGTTAAGAATATGGGAAAAATGTGAAAAACTAGACATTAAATTCCATAGTTAAATATTTTATGTATGCATTTTTTATGAGATGCATTTAAGTGCACTTAAAGTTCAAAGTAAAATTCCTTTTAGTCAAACACAAAGCCTTTAAAGGGTCCATATTTATTTTACAAAAAATATATACTTTCATGCTTTTTAACATGAAAACAATAATGTGCAGCTTTTCAGAGTACTCCATTTGAATGTGCATGAACGCAGGTTCATTCATTCTTGGTGTGTGTCTGTTTTTTTCTTCCCAAATGTTATGAGCGAAAAAAAAAGTCTTTGAAACTATTGTTTTTGGCATCTTCTGTTGTTGATTATTTTGCTCCATGTCCTTTCTTTTTTTAAATTCCAATGCAATTTTTGCAATGTGCCAGCAATATACACTGTAAAAAATATCCATAAATTAGCAGTTTTCCATATTTTGTTTTCATGTTTTTATTTCCCCCATTTATTCACGCTTTTGAATTGCATTATGGGACCTTGATCTTTCTTCCAACAACTTTTAACCTTATTGGAGAAAGTGAATTTTATTAACATTTTTAATATTTAAAGTGATATATTGTCTGGGTTGGTGTTGTATACCCTACAAAAACCTTGTAATAAACTGTTATTTTACAGACTTATTTCTCTCTATATTATTTCTTATGCATTATATTATTCCTAAAACGTCAATAATAGTCACTTTGTAAACTTTAGAGTTGTGTTTTCAACATCGGAAGTCGACAGAGCAGAGATCAAGGTCCCATAATGCAATTCACAATCGTAAATAAATGGAAAACCCTTGTGAAATTTTTAGTGTACAAGCAGCTTGCACGTGTGCTTTGAATTGTTTTTGCACAAGTGACTGTATTCATGCATATTACGAGATGAAGTATATTTAAAAGGCTGTGCGTTCGACTTTGCAAGTATGTATAAAAATATAGTACACTTTGTTATTTTTTAGCATGTCAGTTTTGTGCTTAACAATCCAATAATCTTGAATTTGTTCCTCTTCACAGTTCTCTCACTATTTTGAAACCACATATCATTCCAGCTATAAGAAAGATGACATTCCGCCCATATACACAAGTATGTTTTTTTTAAATCAACATATTTAGTGTAACAAATATTCAGCTAAACATGTATGCTTCTGTATAAAAATTAATATTTTCCACTTTTTTTAGGACCAAAGAGAGAGTCAAGAAGCTTTCCTGGCCACCAACCGGAGCTTGACCCTCCACACACTAAATGTGTGCCGGACTCCTGCTACAGAATGGACTTTAAAGGCCTCCAAAATAGACAAGAAATAACGGAAGAGACTTCAGAGCTTCAGTGTGTGAGTGAAACGGGGAAAACAGAGACAAACTAAAGTAAATGGCTGAGGAATCCTCTTTACAAAATTCAATCAGCTTCTGTTTCAACTTACTGCGTGATCAAAGTCAGTCAAATATTAATAAAATACTACTATAAATTTATTTTGCTCAAGCAGCTGTCTATTTTTTCAGAAATCACAAAAAAAAAAAAAAAAAAATATATATATATATATATATATATATATATATATATATTACCCATTACTTTGTGGTTTGGTAATTTTGCTTGTCAATTTTATGTTACTGCCTACTTTACTGCACTGCACAAATGTTTAACAAGCTGCACTAAAACACAGTTTAAAATGAAGAACAATTTATTTCAACACATTTTTAGTAAATGACCAGAATGATAAACTCCCCATATTTGTCCATTATGGCTTTATTGATATCAGCTGACAAGGCGTTTTTACTTCTTTCTCATACTAGTTTAAAAATCTATCATTTCTTGTCAACAGATTTTTATAACATATTTTATGTTCACATTTATTACATATATTTATTATTAAATATTTATATATCACATTTATTTATTCAGAGACATTTCGGCTGTCATTATGATTTCAAATGCCACATCCATAAAACTAGAACTGGAACTCTCTCTACATGTTCTCTCTCTAGATATCATTACCAGCATTGTGTCTTTGAAGACCAAGCTGATTTCTAATATTTTGCCAGGTATACTTATGCTATATTTACTAAAAAACATTTTAAGGTCAATATTATTAGCCCCCTTAAGCAATTTTTTTTTGATTGTCGACAGAACAAAACATTGTTATACAATGATTTGCCGAATTACCCTAACTTGCCTAATTAACCTTGTTAGACCTTTAAATTGCACTTTAAGCTGAATACTAGTATCTTGAAAAATATCTAGTAAAATATTATGTACTGTCATCATGGCAAAGATAAAAGAAATCAGTTATTAGAAATTAGTCATTAGTTATCAGGAGGGCTAACAATGACTTCAACTGTATATATATACACACTTCAAAATGAGTGAGATCACACTGGTTTTGAAAGTCCACAGTAATCAAAATTTAATGACGTACATAGGTTAATTCAGTGCTTCATCTGTGATTAATGAGGAATGTAAGCAGTGTTCAGTGCGCAGCCATGTTTCGAAATTCTCATTCTCATTTCTGCCCTCTAGTGGGGATAATTCAGTTTTCACCCAAAATTCTGTCATCGCTTACTCAGGTTTACAGCTTTCTTCCAGTTAGTGTTCAATAAATGTTAATATTTGGATGAACTATCCTTTTAAACCTTTCCTTTATTGAGGAGTGATAGAAATATGAGGAAATTAGGATAATTTACCTTTGTCAGAGCCTGCTTATATTAGCTATCTGTTAAAAAAAAATGACTGATACAGTTTGGTATTAGCAGCTTGATCATTGTTGAATAAGTCAGCCATTAGTAAGAAACCGAAAAGTCTCAGTGATTGCAAACAATATAAATTCTTGGCACATATTCACATGCACAGCCATCTCCTTCTGAAAAATAACATTCAAATATTAATCATATTTGCTTTCATTATTTTTGCAGTAATGTGAAGTCACCATATTGTTTATTACACTTTTAAGCTGCATTAAGCAACATTTTTTATTCAGTAAAATAAATAACTTTAGGTTTTAAAGTTATGCTTTTTCCCAGTGATGGGTTGCAGCTGGAAGGGCATCCGCTGCGTAAAAACATATGCTGGATAAGTTGGCGGTTCATCCCGCTGTGGCGACCCCAGATTAATAAAGGGACTAAGCCAAAAAGAAAATGAATGAATGAATGAAAGTTATGCTTCTCCTTTTGCTTGGCATAGCCCGAAACATTGTAGCCACTGTGTCAAGCAGTGCATTACTGTTGTTGAGCAATCATAAACTGCCTCAACACAAACAAATCAGGTCAAAACAGTTAAACACTCACTTTTCAAGCACCTATTTACACCTCTTTATGTATTCTGGTCCCAAATCATTGCTAAAAGCATAGTTAAACCTGAAGTGATGAAATCAGTCTTAGTTTACTTGTTTTCAAACGTAAAGTATATGGGTTTCTTTCTTCTGTTGAAGTTTGATACTATGACCCATTTTGTCTATGTTTTTTTTCAAATGCCAGGGAAAAAGACTCCTACTCTCAAATACTTTGTCTTGCAGTCAGGGCTGCAAGATAAGCTACAAAAGCTCTTTTGTTTGGTGGCATCAGCAGCAGACAATACTTTATTGTGAAAGAAAATGTTTGGGTAAAGACTGTGTTTGTAGTTTTGACGCCATTTCAAGCCTAAACGTTTTTTAAGAGAACACAAACATTTGGCCATCAGTAGGCTAGCATTGGGTTAATACGATTATTTTGTATGTAGCATAAGCATGTTGAGACAGGAGACGACAAAGAGACAATACGTTGAAAGATGAAGTGTAGCATCTTTACTTCTGAGGGCCAGCGACGATAGTTTTGTCGTCACGAGTTATGGGGATGGGGATGGTGCGTTCTGGGCCTTCCAAGAGCTTTCGTGGGGCCGTCACTGTCAACACACCATCAGAAGACAGCGAGGACGTGATGGAGGCTGGATCCACACCAACAGGGACACGGTATTTTCTCAAAAACTCTCGTGAGACAAAACCGTGACCGTCCTGTGTGGAAAAAGAAAGATTAGCAGGTGATAATGAATGGTGAATTTTCCACTGTGACTAACGTGTTGACTAGTGGCACAAGGCCAGTGATGATGGTGATGACGTGTGGATTTAAAACAACAAAGCGGTATGGGTTACTGTGTATGAACTGATTACAGTACCTGACGATCTTCATGTTTAGCGTGAATTTCAATGAAATCTCCGCTGATTTTCACTGACAGCTCCTCTGGTGCAAAGTGTTTGACATCCAGATTTAGTGAGAATTGGTCCTTTTCCATTTTCATCTAAGGAGACACAACATGAAAAAATCTGATTTATTATTTTTAGACATTTCTCCTCAAATCTATAATACGAATACATTTTTAATCATGCAGACAGCATGGTTTTCATTACTATTATATTTATAATAAGTATCATTAGGCTGTATAAAATAGCCTAATAAAAAACATCAATAAATTCATTGCATTAGGCTTACGGTTAGGTTTATGCACTTCTACATGATTGTTATCCAACTATTATTCCCCTCTGATTTTGGGAATAGTTTACTGTTATGGTTGGGTTTATTATGGTAATGAAGTGCACATCATGATTTTGCCAAGTACAATGTGATCCTGGATTAACATCTATGCTGATCCTGTAACATCATTTTTGTTCGAAAATGTAATCCATACCTATTCCCTACCCCTAAACCCAGCCATAACAGTAAACTATTCCCAAATTCAGAGGGGAATAATAGTTGGATAACAATCATGTAGTGCATAAACCTAACCGTAAGCCTAAACTTAACATAAACTGTAAATGGATCCCTTGATTCTGATTGGCTGATTGTCAGGATCAACATAGATGTTAATCCAGGAACATGTCCTACATAATGTTGGTTAATGGTTCACAGTGAAATACAAATTAAGTTATTCAACTCCAAAATATCCCTTTGAATCGAATGTGCTTCTTGCCATTTCTTTGTAATTATTACTGAAATGTATTAACAAGTGTAGATTGTCTCCAGTGTTTTTTTTTTCACTTTATAATTTCCTGCAGTGATCAAAATGCAAGCTTAAATGCTCCACCAATATGCTTTCTCTATATTAAAGCTATCTAAATATTTCATTTGATTTTAGGGTGAATTATGACCCAGATATTTCTTTGTTTTTCAGCCATATTAAAAATAATAATAAATCAATAAATATCTAAAAAGCTCAAATAACTTGAATCTTTGTTTTGTTTAGCTTCATTTTCTTCTAAATGAAAGCTGTACGTTTTGGTTTCATTTTAAAGATACAGTGCCAGGGAGAAATTAATCAAAGCCATAGTCATGGAAGAAATTCTCAAAATGCAGCTGCTGTCATAGTTATTTAGTTATAGAAAAACTGAAATAACATCATAAAATAACAAACAAATCTATAAGATGGTTTTCTAAAATATTTGTGTTCTACTGGTCAACTGAAGTCAGATAACTCTGTCTAATTACCACTTAAATGACCATAATACTGTGTGGTGTGTGTGTGTGTGTGTATTTTATGTATATGTGTGTATGTCTTCTCTTGTGGCTAATTTGTTTTTGTTATTTGCTTATATTTGTTCTTTGTTTATTTTGATTTCTGTTTTTGTATGTATTTGCCTGTATCATTCAAAGATTTGATTACCTTATGTTGATGTTGTTTTTAATATTTGTTTACGCTTATGACGACTTTGAGTTGCATTTTATGTATGAAAGTGCTATTAAAATAAAATGATTATTGTTAAAATAAAAGTTCAATCAAAAGTATTAAGTGTATAGTCAACTGTTCACTAATTAAAATCCTTAAAGGCACAGTTAATAATAATACATTTGTAAAAACCATCAAACATTTTTCCCCATACTATAGAAGGCAAATGGCTGCTCGTTTCCAACATTCCTCAAAATATCTTCTTTTGTTTTCAACAACAAAAAAGTATTGAGGTAAAGTTGGTTTTATATTCGCACATTCGTTCACTTGCTCCCTATATTGTTTACCATGGTACTTTAAATATATTCTGTCTGAAATCACATGTACGTATGACTTCAAAACAACATTAGCACTATTTATTTGACTGAACAATGTTGTACTTTGATAGTCATTGGCTGATAATATGATTTCTCTATTTAGAATTTGCAAAAAATACTTTTATTTTTTATTATTAAGGAGAAAGTCTGAATGTGCGAATATGAAACCAAATTTACCTCAATCAAAAAAGTAAGCTTATTTCACTTTAAGGATGATGCGTGACTCCTCAACTTTCCTCATACAGTAACTCGAATATTAAAAACTTAATGAAACCAACAACAGAGTTTTTAAAAGCCACTGAACCCTAACTTTTTGTAGCTCACCTCAGAAACTCCGCTCTCCAGCCAGCTTGGGCTGCGAAGAAAGGAAGATCGTTGGGAGTACAATGAGGGCATCATGTCGGCCTCAGTCATGGGCTCCCCAAATTGCTGGTTAAAAAGCCGACCGGGAAAGAAGATTGGAAATAAGGAGCGCCGGAACGAGGGGTGGATGGCGATGTCCATTTTGTGTCTAGGCCTCTCCTGCAAATCTGCTGCCTCTTCTGTCAGCGCACTTAAATAGAGCGATACCAACGGCCCCTGGCAAACGAGCCCACTGTGGATCTTTCTGGAATAATGATGTAAACGCTGTGCCTTCCTTTGCCTCTTTCACCGCAGCTCTCCCACTGTACTCTCTGTATTCAGCCCCTTCCCCTCTTCCCTCCACCACTCTCTGTATTTATCCAAAAAGCTGATCGGATTTCAATTCTCTCAGATACCGGCTGGATTACAGCGTGAGCCCTTAATAGTGCTGATGGTCAGAGCACTGGAAACTGCGCTGTCTGGCCCAGCGAACCTGCCAGGATTGAGGGAGGTTTGTAGTTGCTTGGCATTCCAGTCACTAGATTCGATGCCAGCAGAGATTAGGATGCCCATGAGGTGATGTGCCCGTGTGTATTTAGGAGGTTTTAGTCTTTAGAGAAACTGACAATGAACGCGGCTGAGAAAACGGTGCCAGGCTAAACACCATACAAAGTCAATCCCCATGAACAAGCCCTCGGCCGGACAACATATTACTGGGCTTACTTGAGCTGGCACACGCTGAATGCACATCGTCATTTTGGAGAGGTAAGCAGTCTTAGTCGATGTGTTGTCTTGTCAGTCAACGTTCACTAACAAAAGGGAAGGAGAGCAGTTGTAATTTTTTTAAATTTTGTTATTATATTTCAGTTTCTTGGAATTGATTTCATTATCGTTAGCATTCATTATCATTATGTTCTTGTAAGAGGTTTCTAATGCTCATTTATGCATTAACATAGACTACATTTCTTATGCAATATTTATGCTACTTGGAGCAGTATAACACTGGGAAACTACTATTTACATGTAGTATAACTCTACTAGTCTAGTATTAGTATTATTGTACTAGTATAACACTCGTGGCCTAGTGGTTAAAGAGTAAGATTTGTAATCCAAATCCAAAGGTTTGAGTCCCGGCACCTCCTGGAATTGTTGGTGCACATGGTGTGTATGTGTTTATTGCTGTGTGCACAGTTCTATCAGTTAAATGCAATGCCTAAATTCTGCTGAGCATGGGACAAAGTTCACAAACTAACCACAAGTATTACAAAAGTATACTACAAATATACTCATGAGTTTACATGCAGTATAAATGTAAAACATCATTGTAGACTAGTTGTGTACTACTGTTACACAGCTTAGTCCCTTATTTATCAGGGGTCGCCACAGCAGAATGAACCGCCAACTATTCCGGCACCACAACCCATTACTGGGAAACACCCATAGACTCTCACAAACTCATACACAGGGGTGAACTGGGACAGTATGTTCGGTGGCCAATTTTGACCCAGGTATTTAAGTATTATTTTATTTTGTATAATAATTTTTTTAGGGGTTTTCACCTTTATTGTGATAGGACAGTGGAGATTAACGGACAGGAAAGTGTGGGGAGCAGAGATAGGGGAAGGATTGACAAAGGACCTCGAGCCGGCAATCGAACTCGGGTCACCGTGAGCACCTCAGTGCTATGTGTCGACGCACTAACCACTAGGCTATTGGCACTGACAGTATTATTTTATTATTAAGTAAAGTACATAGACGTTAATATGTAAAGTATGCTTACGTTTGCATTACTTATATATATTTAACAATTTTTAAAAACATGATAGCAAAATGATAAAAGATGCTGTAAGAGTGCTATCAAAGTGCTAAAACATTCTAGTATGGTGTAATGTCACATGTATATTCTGTTTTGATCTGTTTTGAATTAGTGTTCTGTTCCGGTTCCGGTCTGCCTGCCTGTAAATTATCTCTGTGCATTTAAGCGCTCAGCTGGCACATTAAAATCAGAAAGATCGTATGTCGAACAGATATGAATACCATAGCTTGCGCCATACAATAATTCAGTGTACAGCACTTGTATAAAAAAGGAAAAATACTCTGATGCACTTGATCACTTTGCAGATGTAGAGATAAAATTGTTTGCTTTCTTAAACTGACCAAAGTGTCTTGAACACACCTGACATCATAATTATGATTTGCCAATTTGTAAATACAACCTGTTCACTTAACAGTAGACTTAAATGTAGCAAGTTTCCCCAATTCTTCGTTCGGTTAAGTTTATGAATAGGGTTTGTGCCATTTACTCCTGCAATCTACTCTGTGCATTACAGCTAAAGCATGCTAATAGCAATGCTAACGTATTTGCTGTATCCAAAATCACTGTTCTCTTAGTCCACTAATATAGTCTACTTAAATAAGTGAATTAAATAATAGAGTGAATTGGAGGACTGGGTGCACTGAAGGGGTGGCGTTTTGTTTTAGTTTTGCAGGTTAATAAATACGTATTTGATTTTAAACCCTTAGTCAGACACCGTCATAGTTATTTAACACTTAGCGAGCAGACTATTAATGATGAAACAAAGTTTTTTTATGTCATGTAATTAAATAATAAATTATATAGAAGCTTACACCAATATGATTCTGCTGTGGACGCCATCATGTGGTCAGACATGGGAATTCATTTGCCGTGCAGACTTTATGGGAATTTATAGGAATTTTCTAGCTCATGGGTTGTATACTCATTATTGCGGTGCATTGTGGGATTGATTGAGTGCACTTCAGAAAGTCCACTATGATTTCTGACACCACTAGAAATGGCTTCTCCCTCAAATAGTGCACAATTTAAGGGTATAAGGAACGATTTTCGAATACTGCCATAGTAATCACCAAGCAACACTTTAACGACCACCCAGAATTGAAAATGGCTAACGAGGCCATACAGAATGTCCTATTAACCACTGTAATCTATCTGAGAGTCTTAAAACATTCAAACGTTAAGCTTTTGAACATAAAATCTTTAATTTCAAGCTTTTGTAATTGACTGCTTATTCAAATTTCTAACAACTCAAACTAAACACCTTCAAACATTTTAGTTTCTGGTATTAAAAATATTTCAAACATACTATAAAAGGGTATAACTAAACCATATTACCGTAACAATATACCGTAAGAGTATAACTATTTAGCGTATAACGCCATTTATTCATTCATTTTCTTTTCAGCTTAGTCCCTTTATTAATCTGGGGTCGCCACAGCGGAATGTACCACCAATTTATCCAGCATATGTTTTACGCAGCGGATGCCCTTCCAGCTGCAACCCATTGCTGGGAAACACTCATACACTGCCATTCACACACATACACTATGGACAATTTAGCTTACCCAATTCACCTATAGCGCATGTCTTTGGATTGTGGGGGAAACCGGAGCACCCGGAGGAAACCCACGCGAACATGGGGAGAACAGGCAAACTCCACACAGAAATGACATCTGACCCAGCCAAGGCTCGAACCAGCGACCTTCTTGCTGTGAGGCGACAGCGCTACCCACTGCGCCACCGTGCTGCCCACGCCATCTATTATACTGATTAAAACATGAAATGCTTTCGTAGTGCATGATAGCACAAAATGCTTTCAAAACAGCAGTATTTCATTTACTGTTTTATTTTTTTTAACCTTGAGCACTAAATCAGCTGTTTGACTGTTTTGCTTTCTGAGCCTGCCACTAAATCTATTCACCATGCATGTGTGTATGTGTGTGTGTGTGTGTGTATCCTTTGCAGCTCCACAGAGTTTACTACAAGCTATTTGTAGCAACATTTGTCACGTTCCCATCTCAAGTGCGCAGTCTCTCATCTCCCTTCTCCTGCTGTTCAGTCCACCCCTCTCCATTTCTATATTTCCGCTCCTCTCACACTCTGAAAATTAGTGTAATTGAAGTCTGTCATCCAGTAAATACTCCAGTTATCTCTTGGCAGCTTTTGCAGAGGTCAGGATGGCCGACCGCACCGTTCCTCACGCTTACCCAATGAGTATGGATTATGAGATGTGTACTCCTCCTCGAATCTATGACCAGAACTTTGCAGAAGGTGAGTAAAATCAGGCTTGAACTTAACAAATATAGGCAATATTTTTAGGCAGAACACCCTGCGTGTGCATTTCTTGTTGGCTAAAATGCTTTTAATGTGTTGATGACTTTAAAATGACTTTTCATAACATAATGTATTTGATTTTAACATTAGTTATAATAAGCAAAACATTATAATTGTGTGAAATAAGGGTATATCTGTAGACACTATTTGTTTTGATCATTAATGCTAGCCCCAGTGCTATGACAGTAAATGGAAATGTGAGGCCTCAGCAACAGCTTATATTTAGAATTCCACACATGACATGACCAAAATGAACCTGTTGTTCCCTTCATAACTGATTATGAATCGTCTTATCAAACAATTCAGCAGCAGGTTCAGAGACCAACTGCCAAAACACACTCACTGCCACGTGTAAAGCCCTGTAGGATTAAAATAGAAAGTGTAAATGGAACCTGATTCTTGATATGTAAGTGTATTTATTGACATGCACTTTTCCTGTCTTCAAGAAGATTATAATAATTATCACCTTGAGGGCAGAATTTTCTATTTTAGCATGTTCTTAGGGTGCATAAATGTCACTAGCTATGTTTCCATCCAAAAATGCGAAATAACTTTATGCGCTAAACTGGAATATCGCATAAAAGATGTGCGAATAAAGCAGCGTTTCCATCCAACGAGTCAAAGAGAACAAAATCGTCACTTCCTGATTAAATGGCGCCAAATATCAACAGTAAAAACGGAATTTGCTGAGGTAGGAGAAGCTGCGTGAATCTTTTCTTCATTTAATAAATGACTTGCGCCTCAGAAGGCAATGCTGACGCGCAGTGAACGCGTGGTGGCGTTTGAAGGCGTGAGACGCGGAGCACAGGCGCTCTTAACAATTCTGGAGGTCATTAATAATATAATAACACTAATACTGAAATGCTTAAGGCATTTTAGAATGACCAAAACAACATTTCAGATGTTTTACAATGTGATCAGCCTGCTGGTTTGTCCATTTACACACATTTTTATCATCACATGATCTCTTATAACCAAATCACATGACCTTTTTTTAATGCGCATACTGAAATTTGTTCGGTAAAAGTGTTTCCATCGCAGTTTATGCGCGTCTTTTCTTATCGAATAAAAAGTTTATCCTACTCAGTTATGCGCATACATTTTTTATGCGCATTTTCCAAATTTATGCGCATCTTAGCGTTTCCATCAACCGATTTTTTATGCGCATATCCAAAATGCGCATAAAAATAGGTGGATGGAAACGAGATGACCCTTTTCTATTATCTGATTATGTCTGATTATAAATATATTATTATATCTGATTATCTGAATAAATCAATTTATTCGAAAGTACGTGAAAAATGCTAACCTGAATATCCCAAACATATTTAGGAAATTTTATATTAAAACTACAATTATATAATTATTTATATAAATGAAATATATTTTATAATAATTTCTATAATAATTAAAACACTTTTTTTGGGGGGGGGGTGATACACCTAGTTTAGCACTGTTTATTACCAGTTTTGTTTGCAATTTCCTTCAAGTATTTTATAACAAAACAGCTTGATTTATTAATATGTGGGTGGTGTGGGTGTTCACAAAAATGATATCTTTTTAGTTTTTGTATGTATTGTGTTTTAACAGACAATTTGACATTTTATCAGATGGTATGGTTAATTATAGGTAATAAAATATCAATGCCCATTTTTTTTATTTACTGTAAAAACATGTATGTAAACATGTTATAAAATGTATATGTATATACATTTATGTATATATATATGTATATAACATGTATAAAAATATATATATTATACACGTCACCTGGGATTTGCTAAACCTTCTGATAAAATGTCAAATTATCAAATTACATATATAAATTGTATATCTTTAACAAATTATTTAACAAATTATCGGTTCACTTTTATAATGTTACATTATTAAAGACAGAATTTAAACTTAAACTTGAAAATGTATTTTCTTTTTCCAAAACTATATAAAACTAACATAAACACGCATAGTACATTTTGGGCATGTTATAAAGATTATGTCTCATGACATTTATAAGTTCAAAGTCTGACATAAATTAGACTATGTGCCTTTCCAAACAGGAACAAGGAAGTTCTGAAATGTACAATACACAGTTAAATGGAATGCAGAATAAGCATGAAATATAATACAACTTGCCACTGGATGCATTGTGAGGGTATGATGAAGTAAGACTAAAGCAGGGATGTAAAAAGTTCTCAAAAGATCCTCTAGTAAAAGTACAGAGACTGAGTGACAATGTAATATCGGGCCTAAATATACTTGAGTATAAGTGAAAAAAGTACAGCTTTAAATTAGACTCAAGTATAAATAAAGTGAAAGTACACTAGCAAAAATACCAACAACAGAGGAAATTCTGGTTCCATCATATTGAATAATTCTCATTTTGTTCTTCTGTTCAACACAAAACTAGATTTTCTAAAGAATGGTCGGGGGAAAACCATAGTAGGAACAAACAAAATATATACTTTCAATGGAAATCAATGGCTTTTTTCTCAAGCATTCGGTATATCTTCCTTTGTGTTCAACAGAAGAAATAAACTCAAACAGGTTTGGAACAAGTGGAGGATGAGTAAATGATGACAGAAGTTTCTTTTTTGGGTGAACTATTCTTTTTTAGCATCATATGATAGTCGATTTATTTAGTATATATAGTAACATCTCTAAACCAGATTTATAATTCATTTAATACCTTTCCCTAGGAAAAACAACAAAGCCTTTAAATATTAATTGTATATTTGACAGTAATTATTAACTGTAAATTAAAATGTATGAAATTGAATTGCAATTGCAATATCTATATATTTTACAAATTAGAGTTGGTCAGTTCATTTGTTGCGATGGGAAATCAGTTTTTTCAAATCAAATATAAAATTTTTAATTCTTCCGAAAATGTTAAAACATTGGTATTGTTTTCTAAAAATGAATTCAAATGTCAAAAAACATCAACATAAATCACAACATTTTTATTTGAAATTTGGAAGAAAGGTCATCAGTAGTTTTCAAGAATGAAACAAAAATTACGTTTTCTCTCCAACACATAATTATAAATCCAGAGAAACTGAGAATAGTTTTTCAATGTTGTAGAGAAAGCGAAAACAAACACACACGTTTGATTGGTCACTTACCATATTTGAATGTACATTAGATGGAAGAAATAAAAAAATGTAATAATGTAACGAAATAACATTTTGATATGTAACTACACTCAAAAGATTTACATTTGCTGTTTGTTCAAATTACTTATTTAAACGAAGCTGAAACAACAAAAATCTTGAGTTTTTTTGGGGGGGGACAACTTAATTGTTTTATGTTCAATCCACTTAAATTTGTAAAAATGATTAAGTTAACTTAGTCGATTTGTGTTGGGACAACATGAAGAAATTGTGTGGAACCCTGCATTTTTTAGTAACTTTTGTTTGTTTAAATTCAATTTGCAATGAGTAAAATAGTTTCTTCTTCTTCAGAAATGCACTCAAATAAAACATATTTGTAACTGAATAATCCTCAAAAATCTTATTGAAATAGTTGAAGTTTTTACACCCCTGATGATTTGTTCCTCCTCTCAGCACTGAGCCCAAAGGAGCTGTTGGCCCCTGTATTATACCACGGTTACTATATTCGGCCCCGCATCAACAAGCAGCTAGAGAGGGGCTTCTCGCAGGTAGAAAGTGAAGACGACTGGTACAGAGTGTTGCTGGACGTGTGCCAGTTCACACCAGACGAGATCAGTGTGCGAACAGTGGACAACCTGTTGGAAGTGACCGGCCGTCACGCTCAGAGAATGGACCAGCATGGCTTTGTGAGTCGTGAGTTTACCCGCACGTATATCCTGCCAATGGGTGTAGATCCGCTGCTGGTGCAGGTTTCTCTCTCTCACGATGGGATCCTCTGCATTCAGGCTCCACGAAAAACTGGAGACCTGGAGCCTAAAATCAACCAGCTCAAGATTAAAGTGGAAAAGAAGGAAAGCAAAAGTTAATCAAGTGGAGCATTTTAAAGTTAAATCAAGTGTAATGTTATAAATCCTGCAGAATTCCATAGAAAAGTCTATGGAGTTGGAATGCCCAGCACTTTGCGTGTTTGTTTATTAAATATTTCAGATATTTGGAATAGTTTGAAGTTCTGTTCTTTGTTTTGTTTTTTAAAGCATTCCATTGAATCCCGCAGGACAAAAGTTTGGCGTAATTTGATTTTTGAAAAATGTTTTTCAGAGAAGTCTCTTATACTCATCAAAACAGTAATATTGTAAATTATTATTACAATGTTACTAATATATTTTAATAATGTAATTTATTTTCATGATGGTAAAGCTGAATTTTCAGTATCATTACTCTTCAGTGTTCAGCATGGTTCTTCAGAAATCATTCTAATAAGCTGATTTGATTCTCAGTTTTATCAGTTATTAATAATAGTTATTATATACTAAATTATTGCTAAATTGTTTGTGTGGAGGAAGAATACATTTTTTCAGAATGAATAAAAAGAAAAAATGTATTTGAATCAGTAATCTTTTGCAATGTTATAAACGTCTTCACTGGTTGATAAATAAATGTATTTATTTCCTTAAAGAAATGTGAATAAAGGATAACTTAATAAATGTTTGATTGTATTGCATCACGTATAACTAAGCAGCAAACATTTAAAAAACATATTTAGGCCTAACAAAGATTTATGTATTCTGATTGCATATTTTCCACAATTTGGATTACAAACTATTAACATAATTGAATTAATAAACTTTATGTGATTGATGTTTGTTAAATAAACATAAATTAAACATATAAGAATGAGATTTATGCAATAATATCAATAAATCCAATGTGTTTTAAATTCTTCTTATTAACTTAAAACACATTGGATTTAATCTATTGTGTGGAGTACGGAGCTGTGTCAATTTTGCCCCCGAATATTAAGTAAACCTATCTTATAGAATTTAACTAATTGGATTTGGCTTTTTCTACAGCAAGATATATTTATAACATATTCATATTTTTTTAACTGATTCAGTCTAATCAATTTTAACAGATTTAGATTTATTCTATAAGGAATCTGACAACATACATTTAAAAAACGGACAAATTAAATCAAATCAAAAGATTACAAACAGTCAATGATAAACTCCATCGTGATTCTTTTTTTTTTTTTTTGAGTGAAAAACCATTTAAACATTGATAACATTTATTTTCTTGAGCATAAATCAGCACAATAGAATTTTATAAGTTGTGACAATAAATCACATTTTATAATATCTTCAAATTGCAATAATGTTTCACAATATTAATGTTTTAACATATTAAGTTTTATCATTTTAAAATATTAATTTAACATTTTTTATCAAATCAATCAACCTTTAGAATTTTATATATTTTTTTAATGTATATAAAATTGTTCATTATTCCAAAAATTTGACTGGTAGTGTAATTAACAACTTCAGTTGCGGCTCAAAGAGTAAAACTGTAATGCACTGGAATTTTATGATGCTTTGGAGGATGTATGGTCAGCATCATGTGTTAATTTTTGCAAGATAAAATTATGTTTTGTAATAAACCTTTCTGTATAGCTATAGTGAACATTTAAAATTGTCTTGCCTCAGTTTTGTTACATCTGGATAATGCAAAACAATGTTTTGAATCAGGTTTTCATCTGCCATTGGTTGGCCAGAAAGGCACAGTACGCTTGTCTCTAAATGATCCCATTGGTCAAATAAATGTTGCTGTTTAAAAGAAGAGATGTAATGGAATTAGCTAAACATCTTTTCTTCCACAGATCTTCTCAAAGTAAGCTTCAGAGTGAAATGTATTATAGAAATATATCTATATTGCTGTATATATTATTGAAGCATATCTAAAACCTCTACCCTTTAACAAAGAAGCTGTATACTCTAGTACTTTTCTCCAATTAATCTGTCATCGTTTACTCACCCTTGATCAAAACCTATTTGAGTTTCTCTCTTCAAAATAAGTTATTCATTCATTCATTTGCTTTTCGGCTTAGTCCCTTTATTAATCTGGGGTCACCACAGCGGAATGAACCACCAACTTATCCAGCATATGTTTTACGCAGCGGATGCCCTTCCAGCTGCAACCCATCACTGGGAAACATCCATACACACTCATACACTACGGACAATTTAGCCTACCCAATTCACCTGTACCACATGTCTTTGGACTTGTGGGGGAAACCGGAGCACCTGGAGGAAACCCATGCGAACATGGGGAGAACATGCAAACTCCACACAGAAACGCCAACTGACCCAGCCAAGGCTCGAACCAGCGACCTTCTTGCTGTGAGGCGAACGTGCTACCCACTGCGCCACCGTGCAGCCCCAAAATAAGTTATTTTTAACAAATTAAGTCGATGATCAACTTCCATAGTATGTTTTTCCTACTGTGGAAGTCAACTAACACTTTTCAAAATATCTTCTAATAACAGAAGAGAGAAACTCATCAAGGTTTATTCACATAAGGGAGATCAAATGGTGAGGTCATTTTATTTTTTGAATGAACTATCCATTTAATGATAGATGCTGTTTAGTACCTAAAGTGGTTCCCACAATAATTTCAAGCCAATGAACCACTTGAAACAATGAACAATTATTCCATCAACTTCAGTGGGGAATCTTGAGGTGATCTTTGATGACCTGCTGAGCCTCAAAGATCACATTATAAATACAGCACAATCATGCAGGTATGATGTTTTTCTCAATGTCGAATGTCAAATTTGTCATTGTCTTTTATGATTCAGTATATAATTGAAAGCATATGGTCAACTGCTTATGTTGAACGAAGCGTACACAGCAGATGGCACATCTTAAATTGAAAGTACACCCAAAAATGAAAAGTCTGCCATCATTTACTCACTATTTACTTGTTCAAAACTTTGAGTTTCTTTCTTCCGTTAAACAGGAAATAAGACATTTTGAATGACATCATCATTGACTTATTTAAAACCACGAGGGAGAGTAAGTGATGATGTTTTGTGCGTGTGCGTGTGTGTGAACTCTTTAAGTCAGTCTTGGTAAAAGGTTAATTATAGAATCACATACAATCGTGCATTTTTAATGTATGCATGTTAACTTAGTAGTGATAAAAATGATAAAATACACTCCATGAATAGAGTATATGGGGTGATTTCAAACATACCAATAGTATTTTCTGGGAAATAATAAGCTACTGCACAGCTGTCTTTGGATGTTAAACTTGAGTTGGAGGAAAGGATTAAGCATTCGGAAAAAATACGTTAGTTTTAATCAGTTGTTGTCTAGAAATAAACATAACTTATCTTTTTACACTCGCAGTAAAGCCAGAATACAATACACGCTGCCCATGTAAACAAAGGCACTAATGTGTGCATAAACAGGGACATGGCTCTGTTGCTATACCAAACTACTTTCATTCTTTTCATGAATAACTGCAAGGATATTCAATTCGACGTATTTAAATGTATTGTAAAACATTCGTGACCTTAAGATCAGCCTTAACGATAGGGGCGTTGCAGTTCGCGGTACAAAGGTAGCCTTTTTAACAGGAACACCTGCAGGACTCCGGTTACAGAAGAACAAGGAAATGGAAAATGAGCAAATGATCAACACAAGGCTAGCTGTGTGCTGACGACAACCTCTGCCATGGGGAGCCATGTCACCAAAACACTGGATAAGTAAGTATAGCCGAAGATCAGTCTTTTAATTCTTTTAAACGTACTGAGCAGAGTTTACAAAACATTTAAGCTATTCAAAGGAATCTGTGACGTGATTGTTTGAGAGCAGTAGGATCTTGATGAGGAGGAAATAGATTTACGTGTTACTAATTGGAGTTCTGCCCAAAATAACGCTAACTTTCAAGTAGGATTTTTTTTGGGGGGGAAACTTAATCCTCTGTGTCTGTTCATATTTGATATATTAAGTTTACGTACGTAAATGTTGTCAAACGCGTTTGAGGCTAGAGAAAAGACTAACCAGATATTTTTTAAATGCACCTTATCAGCGTTTAAGTGCCATTTTCATATCCTTTTTGAAAAAGAATAGGCCTACTATATATTTAGCATGCTTTTAAAAAGAGCACTTATCACAGAAATAATATTTTTCAAAACAAAACCCATTGCAAATTGAATATAATAAACTCACTTACTTAAATTCATTCATTCATTCATTTTCTTTTCGGCTTAGTCCCTTTATTAACCTGGGGTCGCCACAGTGGAATGAACCGCCAACTTATCCAGCATATGTTTTACGCAGCAGATGCCCTTCCAGCTGCAACCCATCACTGGGAAACATCCATACACACTCATACACAACGGACAATTTTAGCCAACCCAATTCACCTGTACCGCATGTCTTTGGACTTGTGGGGGAAACCGGAGCACCCGGAGGAAACCCACGCAAACACGGGGAGAACATGCAAACTCCACACAGAAACGTCAACTGACCCAGCTGAGGCTCGAACCAGCGACCTTCTTGCTGTGAGGTGAACGTGCTACCCACTGCGCCACCGTGCAGCCACTTACTTAAATTCATTCATTTTCTTTTTTTTCGGCTTAGTCCCTTTATTAATCTGGGGTCGCCACAGCGGGATGAACCGCCAACTTATCCAGCATATGTTTTACGCAGCGGATGCCCTTCCAGCCGCAACCCATCTCTGGGAAACATCCATACACACCCATTCACACACATACACTACGGAAAATTTTAGCTTACCCAATTCACCTATACCGCATGTCTTTGGACTTGTGGGGGAAACCGGAGCACCCGGAGGAAACCCACGCGAACACGGGGAGAACATGCAAACTCCACACAGAATTGCCAACTGACCCAGCCGAGGCTCGAACCAGCGACCTTCTTGCTGTGAGGCGAACGTGCTACCCACTGCGCCACCGCGTCGCCCCACTTACTTAAATGTTACAATTAAATTAATATTCTTCTATAGGTTACATTAATATGAATTCCAGTCAGCAGGATTTAAGAGTTCTAACCTATTTAAGTAAAAAAGCACATATATTTACAATAACTTTTTTTTTTTTTTACTGCTTAATGTATTTAGGGTAAACAAAAATACTCTAAAATCAGTTTTCTACTTGAAGCTTAAAATTTGTTGTACTTAAAATACTTGTACTTGTCTCAATTCAGTGCATTTAAGTAACACTATCCAGATAAAATAAAATAAAAATACATGTACTTTAGTATATTAGTCAAATCAATAAAATGTATACTATATAAAACTACTTGTACATTTTTAAGAGCACTTTAAAAGCACTTGTTCCCCACAAGGAATAATTTTATCAACTTGTCATTTAAGGAAACACAAAAAACAAACCAACATTAAAATGTATGTTTTTTTTTTTTCTTAGATGGGGAATAAATCCAAGAAAACTTTCGCAGAAACGGGCAAAAGGAAAAGGTAAGAAATCAAACAAACCTTAGCTACATTTATGACATTAGATAATAGATAAAAGGATACAATGATTATCACAACAGTGTTCATTACTTGATTATTCAACTGTCATGATGTTGATTGCTATTTAACAATGTGCGTCTTTATAGCAGCTCCCCCTGCAGTTCCTTCCCATCAGGTGTGTTAATTGAACAGGACACCACAACATTTTATTTTTATACAAACGTATGTAAATATTTTTGTGACAACATCTTCTTTCCCACAGCAGGCCCATGTTGATATCCATGTGTATGACTGCGTGACATCTGAACCACAGTATGCCCAGGTCAATAAAAAACGAAAACAGAACGAGGATGGTTTACATTATGCAGACGTTCAAGTGCTGCAGTCTGAAAATGTGGCCGGCAGAGAAAACAGACAGATTTCAAGCGTTCAAAACACACAGTATGCAACTATAGACTTTACAACTCCTGCAAAAACACAGACGTCAGCTGAACCTGCAGATTTATTCATCCCACCTGGAGAACTACCAAGACCAAGGTTGTCCCAGAAGAAGAACGTCCAATCAAAGCGAGCATGATGGCATTTTTAAAAATGTTTGAAACTGTACTCTTTTATATTGTGCCTATGAGAAAATAAATGTGTGATTTATATTTTGTATGTCATGTTGAAAAAAACTTTTTAAAAGTTTACTGTCTTTTAACAAAAAAAAAGTGCCATAAAGAAGTTTGTTTTGATTTTTTTTGTTCTATTGTTTTTTTTACAAAATCAAACTTGAATGTATTTCTGTCATTTATTATACATTTACTGTATACTGGTTCATTAATAGAAAATTATTATAACATCATTAGCAGTGTTTGTCTGATGTAGACACGTTTTTTTCGGCTAAAGTCTATTTAAACTATGGCCTTCATACAATGATTGGATGTAGTTGTATGAACGTTTACATGAAAATGTTAATTTGGTCATCACTTACTCATCATCCACTTGTTTCCAACCTTTATGAATTTCTTTCTTCCGCTGAACACAAACATTATACATAATGTAAAATAAGTACATTCATAGTATTTTTCCACGTCAACTACTTTATGTTTATATCTTAAAAATGTCATTATGACCCCATTTAAGATGGGGATTATCAGTTCCAACTCCAACTGTCTTCTTTTAATGGTTGTTTTTAAGTAGTGGTTGGATGTTTTGAATTCTGAGTTGTCTAAAATGCTGCTGTCTACTATATTTCAGGTTGTTTGTGCATAAGTGTTAAAAGTACTTGAAAATTAAACTTTAAATTATAAGTACAAATTGAATAATTTATGGAGCGTCCATATATCTATGGAGCATATCTATGCATACGATTTTTTTTGTGCTATGAGTTGTCTATTTGGTAAGTTATGGTTTTACTTATGTTGTAAAACAACATTCAAATTTTTCAAGAAATGTTTTATCATTGAACTAATAAAAATAAAACAGTATTTGTAGCAAAAGGGAATTAGATTTCCATATGGCAATTCAGTGTTTTCAAAGACAATGTTCAATATTGATAGGATGTTTTTTAACGTCAGATTACTCAATTCCACTTTCAAATCTGAGTCGTTTCACCTGGACAATTAGAGGAAAGAGTATTGTCTCATTAATTATGAGTTGAGGCCCCCTGCTGGTCATAACATTGGAACTTCTGGAGCATCGATGGATTTGCTTTTCAGTGTTTGGGCTTTCAGCAGTGAAAATTAAACCCCACTGAACTGAACTAAACTGAAATTCAACTCTGAAAACTGGACTGACAGTTTCAATTTACTAGAACTTCGATGTTAAGCTACTTTGACACAATCTACATTGTAAAAGCGCTATAGAAATAAAGATGAATTGAATAACAACATAATGCTGAAGGTGAGACATTATTAACTAAATTATGACTAAATTGTATTAATGATGTTTGGTCAAATATGGACATACACTCTTTAAATTTTTACATTTATTAAATTTTTTTTTTTTAATGAACCCAGTTGACAATTTGTTTTCCTTGAACCTGTCACAAAACATACTCTCAAAGATCATTGTAGAAACCTGAGTGTGCTACACAGAGGTGAGTGGGCTTAACAAACCACCTAACAAACTCTTACCTCTCTAGTTTGATTGTAATGTTATAATGTGCACCTTTTGTAAAGCTGCTTTGGAACGATAAATATTATTATAGTTTATGCAAATTGGTGCAAATTTAATGAGATTAATTTAATTAAATGGTTGCTTTTTAACTTCTTAAAGATATTCTGTCACACACAATTATGTCACATAAATCGCACCTGCAGAATCTTTTTTTGTTTGACTGTTGAAATTGAAACTGTTGTTCAATTGAAAACTGACTCGTTGAATAAAATGCTAAATCATTCTCTGCTAATAGACCAGTAAACCGGTAAACACTCCATCATAGATGCCGCCGATTTTCGTTTCAAATGCAACCACATAATTTGGCACATAATTCAAATGAGCTGAAGCACTTTATTAGATTAACACTTGTTCTGCTATATTTTCCCAGACTTTCTGAAACACGAAAACTCTAAATGACGCGAGTTAGAAACTGCTGTTGTAGGCTGTTTGATGTTGAAAGCAGGTTTAATTAGATTACATTATCTAATGTTCTTTGTCTAATGTATGTCCTTTCTTGTCCAGTAAATCACATTACTCTACACCTAGTCAAATTGAGAAGAATAAAAAAGCATTTAGCAGCACAAGTGCTGAGCAAAAGTTGTACATTTCCATTTTTAAGCAATGTAGGGGGACTTAAAGTTAGTACGTTATCGGCAAACTCTCAATAGATTCAGCACAGATTTAAAAAGTTATAAACCATACTGATTCTACACATATCATTGCGATCGCGTTAGATATAAGTGTTTTGTAATTAAGCTTTGAATATTTGGGCGATGGTTACCTCCCCCTATTCCCCCACAAACTACACCTTTGGCCGTATTAAATTTGGCAGTTAGTAATTACTTAATCAAAATTAGACTGCATTATTGAACATAGAAGCAAGATAATGATAAACAAAATAAGCGATATTCATTGTATTCTTATTCTTCTTATTTATTTAAGTAATTTATGCATGTCAAGTTCACATATTTGCAAAGGCAGATCGAGAGTCCAAAGAGATCTCAGTCTGAGATGACGTCAACATTCCTGGAACGCGTTCCACGTTCTAAAACAGTTCGAGAAGTGTTTCTGCAAAACGAGCGGTCATTTCTACAGCACGATTTAACTGTGCGGTTGAGGTAAAGAAATTACAGTTTATCTATCGTTTTTATGTGTATTTTAATGATTACGACTTGGTATATTGCATGTTTTATTACTTTGGAGACTCAAGAACGCAGGTGAAAATAACGAACATGTTCAGTTGTTTGAATATTGCAACTATCGGTTGGTCAAGCTAAACTTTTCGGTTGTGTTTGCTTCCTTTAGCCAGTTTTACACATCTGACCACTGTGACCACGCAGGACGTCTCACCATTGCGAACGGACCAGGGGGTCACTGTATCCTTTAACTCACACTGGGGCTCGAGCCGTTTTAGAGGGAGTAAAATCTTTGCGTGGCAGGGGCAGCTGCCACAAATACCTGCCACAACTAAATGCGCCCGCCACGGTACCTGCCACAGCTAAATGCGCCCGCCACGGTACCTGCCACGGCCAAATGCGCCCGCCACGGTACCTGCCACGACAGTATGCGCCCGCCATGTTACCTGCCACGGCATTATGCGCCTGCCACGGCCAAATACGGCCGCCACGGTAACTGCCACGGCCAAATACGGCCGCCACGGCAGTATGCGCCTGCCACGGCAGTATGCGCCCGCCACGGTACCTGCCACGGCCAAATGCGGCCGCCACGGTACCTGCCACGGCTGTTTGCGCCCGCCACGGTACCTGCCACAGACACTGCAGATATATATTTATATACTTATTTACCGCTTTATCTGATGTTTTATACCTCTGTTATAATCCGTAATGACGAGCGCACGAACATAGCGTCAAATCAGCCACTGTCAAGCGTAAAACCTGCCTCACTATTTCTGACAATATACAGTCGAAATAAAGCACATAATCAAACAGACACTGCAGATATACATACATTTAGATACTTATTGCACTTTACCCGACATTTTACTCATCTGTTATCCATATAATGGCGAGCGCGTGACCAAATCATCACACTAGCCTCATTTTGGGTGTCTATTTATCATACTCGAGACGGAGTGTGTAGCCGGGGCGACCAGTCCCTGTACATAGCTACGTATAGCCGTGGCGGCCGCATTTAGCAGTGGCAGGTACCGTGGCGGGCGCATACAGCAGTGGCAGGTACCGTGGCGGGCGCATTTAACTGTGGCAGCTGCCCCTGCCACGCAAAGATTTTACCCCTGCTGAGCCGTTTTTACCACAGCTTAGCCTGGGTGAGTCTCTCTGACAGAACAGTCTGCATGTCATGTTTGACTATAACTTTAGCATTGTAGATCTGTAGTATTATGATAATTCCTTTATCACTGTCTTCTTGCTAGCTAGTGGTGTTTTAGCACTGTAATATACTTTTTGTAGTCTAGAATAATATAATCATTAATTTGCTGAATGTGCCGGCCAGAAGAGGATGGGCTCCCCCTGCTGAGCCTGGTTCCTCACAAGGTTTCTTCCACGGGAAGTTTTTCCTTGCCACTGTCGCCTTTGGCTTGCTCACTGGGGGTTTGAAGGCACTGTATAGCTGTTGATGTATACTTGTGTGTTATGTTGTAGGTAATTTAATGTCTGTGACACAAATGCAAAGCTGTAACTTGCTTGAAAATATCATCAAGCAGTTCATGTTTCCCTAGCTTAGATCTTAAAAAAGCTCACAGCCTGTAACGTTTCGAGCACACCGGCTCTTCATCAGACAAACTGCACCACAATGTGTCACTCTTTTGCCTCGTTTCCACTGAGTGGTACATAACGGTTTGGTACGGGTCACCTTTATCAGGCTTGTGTCTCCACTAGTGATGGGTCGTTCTTGAACGATTCGTTCATTTTGAACGAATCTTCAATGTGACTCGGGAACGACGAGTCCTCTCAGGGAGTGATTCGTTCATCCGCGCATGCGCACAGTTGTGCAGGTGGTTTCGTTCATTTTTCAAGTCTTTTGAGTCGTTCATCACGTGAAAGGCAGAAGCCAATCATATACATTTAGAGCCGGAAAGAGATTTGATCCGTTCATCTCTCGAGTCCTC